>CAVLGL010000084.1:18384167-19048333 GCA_963668995.1 Parnassius mnemosyne | reverse complement strand
ATCCTTTCCAGTCCAGAAGCTTGAAAACATCTTCCAATGCAGCGGTAAAGAGTTTCGGGGATATGACGTCACCCTATCTTACACCTCTCTGCAATTGGATAGGTTTCGTACTCTGGTTCTGTACTCGGATAGCCATCGTAGCCCTACTGTACAAGCACTTCAACACTTCGATATACCGACAGTCAACTTGGCATCGCTGAAGGGACTGCAGCACCGCCCAAATTTCGACGGAATCAAAGGCTTTCTCATAGTCCACATACGCCAGACATAGTGGAAAATTGTACTCCTCGGACTTCTGTACAATTTGCCGAAGGGTATGTATATGGTCTATGGTGCTAAAGCCTTTTCGGAAACCGGCTTGTTCGGGAGGCTGGAAGTCGTCAAGTCTGCGCGCGAGACGATTCGTAATGACTCTCGAAAACAGCACGTAGACGCGGCTCAGAAGGGAAATCGGTCTGCAGTTCTTCAAGAGAGCGTTGTTACCTTTCTTGAAGAACAAGACCACCGCACTTCTGCTCCACGCCTCCGGTGTAATGCCACCATGGAGGACGGAATTAAAGAGCTTCTGAAGGACTTCAAGTACCGTTTTTCCACCCGCTTTCAGAAGCTCCGCTGTAATTCCATCCTCGCCTGGGGCCTTGCCGTTTTTAAGGTGCTGGAGAGCCATTCTAATCTCGCTCAGACTGACGTCCGGGATATCATCGGAATAATGTCGGATAAGACTCGCTCTTGGATCGTTACTCACACTTGCGTGCGGCTCCAACGATGACGTGTACAGCTGCCCATAGAACCTCTCAATCTCACTCAAAATCTCAGGTGCCCCGGAAACGATGCTGCCACATTCTGTCTTCAGCTTTGACAGTTGGCGCTTTCTGGCAGACAGATCTCTGGCAAAGACTTTGGAGCCTCGGTTCCGCTCGATCGCTTCTTCAATATGAGCTGTATTGAATTTGCGTAAGTCCCGCCGCATGCATTTGGAGATCTGTCTGTTCAGTTGCCTGTATGCTGTTAAATCTGTTGAAGAATGTAGCTTCATCTCCCATCTAACAGCCATGAGATTAAGAGTGTGATCGGAGAGTTTTTGTGTTCTTCTGCGGCGGGTCTTGCAGAACTTAGCTCCGACCGCATGGACAGTTTCCACGAGCTTGTCATTCAAATCGTCCACTTCATTGCAGTCTTCTAGGCACTGAAAACGGTTTTGTAACTCGAGCTGAAAGGTTTCGGGACTTTGTATTAGAGCACGAGGGGGACGTAGCGTTGACTTCATTAGACGAGACCTCTACAACTTAACGTTTAGGTTCAGTGTGCCTCTAACCATTCGGTGATCGCTGCCGGTTTTCACCCTCGCGATCACTGAGACATCACTGAACAGTTATCATCTGGTCGTCATAATGAAGTCAATCTCATTTTTTGTCGAACCGTCGGGGCTCGACCAGGTCCACTTCCTGTGGGACCGCTTCTGGAAGAAAGAGTTCATCATAAAGAGTCCCTCTTTCTCCATGAAGTCGGCCAGCTGCTGGCCCCTTGGGTTCCGTTGCCCTATTCCAAATTTCCCTACTTTCAGCTCACCGTTCTCTTTTGTGCCTAGTTTTGCATTGAAGTCTCCCATTAACACCGTATATTGGGTTTTGGAGGAATGCATGGCTCTAGAGATATCCTCATACATTTCCTCCACCTCCTGATCGGGGTGTGCCGAGGTTGGTGCGTAAACCTGTATGACCTTCAGCGAATACCGTTTGGTGATTCTGAGTATAAGGTACGCAACCCTCGTCGACACACTCTCAATCTTTACAACGTTGTTAACGAGAGACTTGTGGACGATAAATCCGACACCTCCTTGGGACAGATGGTCGCCCTCCCGGTAATAGAGCAAGTTGCCGGATTCGAGGATTACCGTGTCCTCCCCCTCTCTTCGGACTTCGGATAATCCTATAATATGCCAGCGTAACTTGTCTATCTCTTCTTCCAGCTCCACAATCTTCTCGTCAGTCCTCAGGGTGCGTGCGTTGTATGTTGCCAGGTCGAGTCGTCGTAGGTGGCAACCGAACCTCCACTGGAGATTCTTAGCACCCCCTGCCCCGCCGTTACTATGGTCGCCACCGTAGCCAGGAATAGCGGGGCCGCCGGGGACTGGGAGCCGTTTATTATTGTCATTGCTCATGGGGAGTATATTGCCATAGTTGCCACGCTTGGCGAGCGGGTTGGCAACCGCAGTTTTTTTTATTGTTATTTTGGCTATTATCAGGAATATGCTGCTGCCCCTCTCCTGCCTGTTTCCCTTTGTCGCCTTTTACGACACCCACGAAGATGGGGTAGTCGATATTCTTAACCGCCACTACACGGCATGTCTACTAATTATTAATTATTGTTTGTTTCTTTACGATTTTTCCCTTCAACTTTGGAGGTGAAGATTAGACGATTGCAATTTCATGTGTTGATTACCACGTGCTTGGGCACATGAAATTGCAATCTAAGATTTCGTTGGTGCCGGTGGGAATCGAACCAGAGATGCTTGCGTACTGAGAAATTTGTGATAAGCTCTTCACTCTCCTGAGGTACTAAGGTCCGTAGATTAATATAATTAATAGAATCAGGCGTTACTTTGCGGAAATACATTATATAAAAGCTTTTGAAATATTACTTTGTAAACATCCGCTATATAAGTATGAAGAGCACCTCCCGCTCTTCCTCAATTGCGTGCACTATCCCCGTCACGACTAATCCCAGCACCACTACACTAGGAAAGGCACACAAGAGCCAAAACAACTGTTATTTATATAGAATACTCGTATTATCCAACAGATGAGTTGTCCCTTTTACATAAAGGCCTAAAGTTTAATTCAACACCTTCGGTCTCCCAAAAATCGTTAGAGACTATGGCTGTTACGCGGAGATGGCTGTTGTGATCGGAAAGAAAGATAACATCGTTTAAAGTTTGGTAGCTAATGAAATTCGGGCTGTGCCCGCGTCTTCCCATTTCAATCCTGAGTTCCCTGTTTTTAAGTCCCTAAAGCAGAGAATAAGGGAAAACGACCTTATTGTTACTAAAGCTGATAAATGCAATACTATTGTTATTATGAAGAGTAGTGGTTACAGCCAGAAAGTTAGCGATGTTATCCAAGGTGATGACTTTGAGCTATTGGAGTCTGACCCAACCAAAAAGATTAGTTCGGATATTAAGTTATATAAACAACAGTTATCATATTGTTACGAGCTTGGGGTTCGAGACAATTAAAAACTGCCGATTGAATTACCAAAATTGACACTTTAATTACACAACACTAATTACAATCTAAAATCTCACTAATAATAAAACACAGTTCGCCGTTGTTTCGCTTCGAAGTATTCTCTTGTATCGCTAATTCAATACTGCCCTGGTCGTGGCCCATACCGGCCTTATATAGGGCCTCAGACAGTTTCCAGAACCTTCCACTGTAGCGACATCTAGAATGTTCGAGTACATATCGGTCCCGAAATTTCTGGAAGGATCTCGACTCTCCTAGTTCTGCTACTCGACACTAGAGGGCGCTAGTGTAACTAGTGTTGCCATGTACAAGACATTAATAGTGGCGCGCAATACTTTCTTTTACTCGACACTAGAGGGCGCTAGTGTAACTAGTGTTGCCATGTACAAGACATTAATAGTGGCGCGTAACACTGCCCCTGCTCTCGTCTGCACTGACATGCTCGTCCCGAGCATTATTGGCTCCATAATAACGCGCCAGTCGATCCACATGGACAATCTTAGGAGTACCTCTGACACCTTTCTGTATCCGGTAGGTTACGTCATTGATCCTTGTCACAATCGGGTACGGTCCGTCCCATTTACCTTGAAGCTTAGGAGATTTCCCTTTGCTGCGAACTGGATTGTGTAACCACACTAGTGAACCTTCATCAAACCCCTTGTTGTTCATTTTGCGGTCATACCGTGTTTTCATCTTCTCAGACGTTTGCTGGCCCGTTTGTCTGACGTGCTCATAAATGTCATTCATTTTGTTCCGCAAGTCATTTGCATAATCGGTTATACTGCGTGGGGCATCAGGTGGTATTCTGGTGATCAGGTCTGCAGGCAGCCGCAATTCTCTCCCAAAGTTTGCGAAAGCTGGTGTCACTGATGTACTTTCGTGAACAGCGCTTCGATATGACAACAAAAACGGTTGTATGTGCCTGTCCCAGTCTCGTTGCCGTTTTTCCACAACTTTTGCTAGGTACTTCCCCAATGTCTGATTAAATCTTTCTACCATTCCATCAGATTGTGGGTGGTAAGAAGTTGTTCGTGTTTTATGAGTACCCATAACTCTGCAAGTTTCCTGGAATATTTGAGACTCGAAATTCCTTCCTTGATCGCTGTGAATCTCTAAAGGTACTCCAAAACGACAGAAGACTTCATGAACTAGTTTATCTGCAATTGTTGAAGCTTCTTGATTTGGAATGGCGAACACTTCTGGCCACTTAGTGAAGTAATCCATCATCATTATCATCATCATCATTACAGCCCTTCACAAGTCCACTGCTGAACATAGGCCTCCCCCAAAGAATGCCACAGAGCACGGTCCTGAGCCACCTGCATCCATCGACTTCCTGCATGTCTTACCAGGTCGTCACTCCATCTCGTGGGGGGACGCCCTACACTTCGCCTACCGGTACGAGGCTGCCACTCGAGAACCTTTCTTCCCCATCGGTTGTCGGTTCTTCGAGCTATATGGCCGGCCCACTGCCACTTCAGCTTACTAATCCGTAAGTAATCCATCACAACCATGAAATACTTTCACTTTCCGGAAACGGCCCCGCAACGTCAATGGCTATCCTCTCCCATGGTGCACCAACATTGTACAATTTCAATGCGCCTCTACTACGAATTTGAGGTCCCTTTACAGCCGCACAACTTGTACATTTGCGGCACCAGTCCTCGACATCGTCACGACAGTGGACCCAGTAAAACCGTTCTCGGATTTTCAGTAGAGTTCGTTTAACTCCCAGGTGGCCTCCTGAACAACCACTATGGTACAGCTGTAGAACATCCGGTACTTTAGCCTTAGGGACAACCATTTGCAAATGACAACTGTCTCCCCGACCATTTTCCCATTTACGGAACAGGACTCCATCCTGAATCAGCAAGCTGTCCCATTGGGCCCAATAGCTTTTCGTGGTCGAACTCATTGCTGAGACGTCGCTCCACTTGGGCTTAGGAGCACTGGCCTTCATCCATTCCAGAATCGACCTAATGTCCGAATCTTCCTGCTGTGCATGTTGTAAGCTGTCCTTTCACTCATTGCTGAGCTGGTCTGTCCTGAGCACTCTCACAGATACCACTTCCTTACCCTCTTGCCTAGTACAATGCTTGCAATCTTCAGGGCAAGGTCTTCTTGACAATGCATCTGCATTGCCATGAGATTTCCCGCTGCTATGTTCGATCACAAAGTCGTATTCCTGCAGTAGTTCAATCCATCTCGCAACTTGTCCTTCCGGATTTTTGAACTGCAATAGCCATTTCAGTGCAGCATGGTCAGTTCGTAAGTGGAATTTCCGCCCTAGAAGATATTTGCTAAAATGCTGCAAGGACTTTAACACAGCAAGCAATTCCCGTCTTGTGACACAATAGTTCCTTTCCGGCTTTGACAACGACTTGCTGAAGTACGCTATCACAATCTCTTGATCACCATTCCGTTGAGACAACACACCGCCAAGTCCTATATCACTTGCGTCTGTGTCAACTATGAATTCCTTGCCCGCATCAGGGTACCCCAAAATAGGTGTTTTGCACAGACGATTCTTGAGCTCCTGGAATGCAATATTCCAACTTTCATCCCAGCAGAAATGTCGCTTTTCCTCGGTTAGCTTGTGCAGAGGTTTGGCTATATCTGCAAAGTTCTTCACAAATCGCCGATAATAAGAACACAAACCCAAAAATGCTCTAACCTGTGTCTTGTCTTTTGGGACCGGCCACTCCTTGACAGCAGCAATTTTCTCTGGATCCGTGCGGATACCTTCTTCCGACACTACATACCCCAAAAAACTAACTTGCCGTTTGAATAGTGAGCACTTCTTTGGACTCAACTTGAGTTTGGCACTCTGGATCTTCATGAGCACGCGTTCCAGGTTTTGAAGGTGTTCCTCAAACGTACGGCCTACGATGATGATGTCATCCAAATAGACGAGACAGGCATCTCCAATTAGCCCGGTAAGTACAAGCTCCATCAACCTTTCAAACGTTGCTGGAGCATTGCACAATCCAAACGGCATGACTTTAAATTGCCACAGACCCTTTCCTGTGGAGAATGCAGTTTTCTCCTTGTCCTTAGGGTCAATTTCAACCTGCCAGTAGCCACTCTTTAGATCCAGCGTACTAAACCACTTTACGCCTGTAAGCATGTCCAGCGTGTCATCAATTCTTGGCAAGGGATAGCTGTCCTTCTTTGTAACGTCGTTCAGGCGGCGGTAGTCAACACAAAACCGCATGCTACCGTCCTTCTTCTTTACCAGCACCACAGGTGAACACCATGGACTAGATGAAGGTTCAATAACACCATCCTTCACCATTCCCTCAATCATGGTTTCCACTTCCTTTTCACGTGATACAGGCAATCTTCTTGGCCGCTGACGAATAGGCAATTCTTGTCCTGTGTTTATTTTGTGTTGAACTAAGCCAGTCTTTCCTATGTCAGCTTCGTTTGACGAGAAAACATTGGCGTACTTGAGTAACAACTTCTTCGCCTTGACCATTTCATTCGGGGAAAGAACGCTGCGACAGTCTTCTAAAAGTGTGGTCACTCTCAGCTGTCCATCCTTGCTGGGGGTCCCGGTTGATAGATATTCGTACCGACGCAACCAATCCACTTCCTCACTAGTACCAACCAATGTGCCTTTTTTATAATATGTTCCTGATCACAAAGGTTCAGCACACGTACTCCTGAGATGTCGGCGGTTCTGACCAAGGTTCCAGCCACTTTCCATGGAAGGTCATTGTCTACCCTTTCCACGAGTACACAACGAAGAGTTTGCCCAGGATTCCGTGGAAGTCTAACCGGCACAATTGTTTCCGATCTCGGCGGAAGAACAATCTTCTTAAGGCTGTACATATTCCCTGGTAACGCCCCTTCCACGAAAAGTTCCTCGTGTCCACATTTCAAAACACCTTGCTTAACGTCGATCTCACAACAATTCTTCCTCATAAAGTCTAGGCCCAGGATGCAGTCGTCCATTATATCAGCCACGATGACATTATGCAGGTAGATCATGTTGCCTAGCTTCAACTCCATCTCCTTCTCTCCTCGGACGGGTATGCGCTGACCAGTGGCTGTCACCAAATTAATGCGTTCGCGGTTGTATGCGGAGTCCCCAAGGAACCGAATTATAAGTTGGGAACTGACAACCGTGCGAGAGGCTCCAGTGTCTATGGTCAGTTTACACGGCGTTCCATTGACTTCGCTCTTGATGATTAGGCTGTTCCCATCATGGGTTTGTGAGATCGAAATCCTTGGGGCTCTTTTAACATCAGCCAGCACCCGCCCCGCAGTCCTGGCTTTTACTCGTTTCCCTGCTGCTGCTGGGCGGTGCTATTATCCGCACTACCCTCTCGAGCTCGATCACCTTCCCTTTCTACAGTTTGTTTAGGGCAGCTGGATCGAAGATGGCCCCTTTCCCCACAGCCGTAGCACCTAGGGCTGTAGCCCTTATTGCGGTCCTGAACTGTAGCTGCTGCAACCTCCCTGACGCGGTGGGAACGATGATCCTGCCGCACGGCTTCCACCTCCAGTGCATGGGTCAAGGCGTCCTTAAGCGTCTCGTGGTGCCCGAGCCTCACAGCAGCTCTGACTTCAAGGTCGCGGATGCCGTCGATGAATGTCTGCACCAGGTTCCCTACAATGAGCGCAGGTACAGACTGGTACGCTTTTCGAACCAGCTTCTCCACCTCAAGGGCCCACTGCTGCAGGTTTTCGTTACTGCGTTCCACGCGATCTTTGAGCTGCGCACGAAAGACGTGTTCCAGGTGAGCATCGCCATATCTCGCCTCCAATGCCTCAAGGAGCTGCTCGTAAGTCACTTCCTTACCGAGAGCTTCCAGAACAGTTAAGGCCTGGTCGCGTAGGCCTAGGGTGAGAGCAGTCATGGCCTGACTTTTATTCCAGCCGTTCGCTTTCATGACAGCCTCGAACTGGATTTTGTAGGCCGACCAGGAATAACTCCCATCGAACGGCGGCACTTTGAATCCACGTAGCGAAGGTGTTGTAGCTACCACGGGAACTATAATTCCATCGCCAAGTTTGAGGTCGTCCAACGTTTTCTTCACATCAGCCATCACGTTGTCAACCCGATTGTTCACTTGGTCGATTCGGGTTTCAGCTTCCGTCAGGCGGTTGTCATGTTGAGCAACCCTATCCTTCACCTCCTTTATCTCTTTCCCGAAGGTAGCGTAAAGGTCCTTCCTGAGGAGCATCTGTTCTTCAATACCGCGCTGCAGCTGCTCTTCCAACCGACGGGTCTGTTCCTCCTGTCGGCGGGCCTGTTCCTCCTGTCGGCGAGCCTGTTTCTCCTGTCGGCGAGCCTGTTCCTCCTGTCGACGAGCCTGTTCCTCCTGTCGGCGAGCCTGATCCTGCAGCATCATCATCAGAGCACCTAAGTCAGGTGCTGCAGATGCAGGAGCTGCTGACGGGCCGGCCTCCGCGGTTAGCAGCTGCCCCTCCGACGTTTGTGGCGTTGCATTACCAAATCGTCTCTGGTCCGTCTCCTGTTGGCGTTGACTTCGGGTACGGATATCCTCCGTGTCGTCTTTAGGTAAAATCGGCATATTTGATCCCACTTCTGACACCAATTGTTACGAGCTTGGGGTTCGAGACAATTAAAAACTGCCGATTAAATTACCAAAAATTGACACTTTAATTACACAACACTAATTACAATCTAAAATCACACTAATAATAAAACACAGTTCGCCGTTATTTCGCTTCGAAGTATTCTCTTGTATCGCTAATTCAATACTGCCCTGGTCGTGGCCCATACCGGCCTTATATAGGGCCTCAGACAGTTTCCAGAACCTTCCACTGTAGCGACATCTAGAATGTTCGAGTACATATCGGTCCCGAAATTTCTGGAAGGATCTCGACTCTCCTAGTTCTGCTACTCGACACTAGAGGGCGCTAGTGTAACTAGTGTTGCCATGTACAAGACATTAATAGTGGCGCGCAATACTTTCTTTTACTCGACACTAGAGGGCGCTAGTGTAACTAGTGTTGCCATGTACAAGACATTAATAGTGGCGCGTAACAATATGTTCTTCCCGATCACAATTTGCCTCGGAGTAGTATTGTTCCAATGATACCTCAAGCACACATTTTATATGGGTTACCAAAAATACGAGTACATAAAGAACATGTCCCTATTCGTCCAGTTGTCTCATATATGGGTGTACCAGCTTATTTCCTTGCTAAAAAAATAAACTTCCTCCTTCGAGAGAAATCTAGATTCAACCCCACTTCCAGCCTATAAAATGGCATAGATCTTTCGTTTTCGTTTTATCTTCACGCACAATCCCTGAGGGGGTAGCCAGAGAGAACAGATCGCCAAGTGTCACGATCCTTACATACCTCTTTCGCTTCTTTCAGATTCATTATCTTCTTCATACATGCACGTCTAGGTATCCGAGTACTCTTGACCCTCCCCTCTTCGAACAATTTGCTCACATGGTCTTCGAAAGTTAATCTCGGTCTACCTCGACACCTTTTAATATTTACTTTCGCGCTATATATTTTCTTCACCATTCGGTCTTCACTCATTCGCTCAACGTGCCCAAACCATAGAAGCACGCCCTTATCAATTTTTGTGATAAGGTCATCTTTCAAACCTGCCATATTGCGAATATCTTCGTTTCGCTTTCGGTCGGCCATGGTGACGCCGCACATTTTACGAAGAGATCGCATCTCCACTGCATTCAACTTGCTTTTATGCTTCTTCTGGCATACCCAGGTTTCGATGCCATATAACAAAGTCGGTACCAACACTGCGTTATGTACTTATGTATACACTTCGCTACGCCTTGCCTTTTGACTAACACAGTCAGGGCACCATTGACTTTGTTCCCGGCAGCGACACGCCTGTCCACATCCAAATCACATCTTCCATCCCGGCTAAAAGCACTCCCTAAGTATACAATTTCATTTACCTGTTCTAGACATTCCTGATTTACCCATATATCACACTTCGTAAACCTTAGTTTTATTAGCATTCAAACGGAGACCCTTAATTTCACATTCCTCATTCATACACGTGATTAATGCCTGAAGTTCTGCCTCTGATGGTGCAATAAGCACTGCATCATCAGCAGATCTTAGATCTCATTTCCAAAATTAAAGATATTCGCATTCCTCCTACATCCATATTGTTATCTTTAGACGTTGATAGTCTTTTCACAAATGTCCCATCCCCTGGTTGTTTGCGTATACTCGCAGATCTCTTTGAAAAACGTCGTCTACATCCCGGGGAAACAAATGATCTTCTTAACTTAACCTCTCTCTGTATGAAACAAAACTATTTCCGGTTTAATAACCGTTTCTATCTACAAAAAGAAGAGTTGGCTATGGGGTCCCCTCTAAGTCCCCTTATGGCGGACATTTTCATGGATAATTTCGAAAAATAACATATAGTTGTCAATAAAAATATCTTATACAGGTTGGATTGTGGCAGATTTACAACTTGAAATTTAAATATTTTTTAAACCGTTGCGTTATGGAGCGGGGGAGGGGTGGCATTCGACGATGCAATCATGCGGATTGTTTAGTAACGATATCGCAGTGGACTGGTGAGTAACGCGCGTTCGCAGTAGAATCGTGCTTTAAAAGTAACGATTCCTGTACCATTGCCCGTCGTCGATTTTGTACACGTTTTGATATTCAACGTTTAAGTGACGGACCAAGTGTTAATTTAATTAGAACGTGGGTGCAGAAGTTCCGAGCAACTGGTTCAACCCTAAACAACCCTCGGCCAGGCCCTAGCCGGACGTCAAGGACCAAAGAAAACATTCAACTTATTGAAAGCAGCGTACTGCAAAATCCACGCCAGTCCGTGCGCAAGAGAGCATCGTCTTTGGCACTACCAAAAACGACCGTACAGCGAATTTTAAGTAAGGACATGAAACTTTATCCATATAAGGTCCAATTGGTGCAGGCTCTTAAACCAGATGACTTCAAAGCGCGTAAGGAGTTCTGTGAAAACATGCTAAGCCGATTTCAAACTGTAAACACAATTTGGTTCAGTGACGAAGCACATTTTCATTTAAATGGGTTTGTCAACAAACAAAACTGCAGGTATTGGGCACCAAGAGGACAAAACCCGCGATTAAAGCAACAATAAGCCCTGCATAGCCCGAAAGTCACCGTTTGGGCAGCTTTATCAACGAATGGAATAATTGGGCCTTTTTTTTTTGAAAATTCCCGTGGAGCAACAGTAACCGTTGATGGTGCTGCTTACCGCCGCATGATAAACGAATATTTTTTAACGTAACTTCGAGGGCACAAGTCATACTGTTCACACATGTAGTTTCAACAAGATGGCGCCACAGCTCACACGACGATAGCCACCATGAGCTTACTACGCAAACAGTTCCCTAAAAAACTGATTAGACGATATGGTGACATCGTGTGGCCACCCAGGTCGCCAGATCTCAACCCTTTGGACTTTTTCCTGTGGGGGTATTTTAAGACAAAAGTCTAAAATAACAACCCATCAAACATATTAGAATTAAAAGAAAATATCGAGCGAGAAGTGAATGTTATTCCGCAATCAATATTGCAACGCGTCGCTCGGAATTGTGTCGAGAGGTTCCGTAAATGTATACGCCGCGACGGAAGACATTTAGACGGCATAATCTTTAAAAAGTAAAACCCGCATGCGTGAAGATTGATTTGGTAGGCAATACATAATTTTTGTTCACATCTATATTTATTTGTTTCGTTTACTAATCGTAAATCTGCCACGGTACACCCGGTATTACTATCGATATGTAGACGACATAATAATTTGCTGGACTGGCACAAGGAGACAACTGGATGTTTTCCTCAATAAAATAAATAGAGTCCATGACAAAATTAAATTTAAACTTGAATAACATAAAATAATAACAAGAAAAGAATCGTCACATGTTTTACAAATTTATCGAAAGCCAACTCATACTGACACGGTCATCTTCGCGTCATCGTGTCATCTGTGGCAACATAAAGTAGTCGCTTTTTATTGTTACATTAACCGTTTGTTCACTGTCCCATTAAGTAAAGAAAATTATTTAAAAGAACCTAATATAATTTATCATTAACCGGTCTCTAACGGTTTTTTCCAAAAATTTTATTAACAATTTAATTAAAAAGAAACAAAAGCATGTTGTTCGCAACTCTCTGTACGCGGTTCAACCTTAAAGTGTTCATCGATATGTCAGCAGTTTGACCTACTTAGGCCCCATATCTGAAAAAGTGGCTAAGACTTTTCGACAAAACGGCGTTTATGTGGCGTTCAAAACAAACAATTCTCTTAGACATATCTGTAATAATAAAGATAAGTTGGATATTCGTCAAAAGTCAGGTGTATACAAGTTTGTTTGTGACGAATGCCACGCCGATTACGTGAGTCAGACTGGTCGCAATTTCGAGACACGTTATAAAGAGCATTTAGCCGCATACAGGAATTGCAATCCGGATAAATCCCATTTTGCCAAACACCTTTTGGACACTGGACACAACCTAGCCAACGAACACTCCTTTAAAGTCTTACATACGTGTAAGAAAGGGCTGCGGCTGTGTGTGTTGGAACATTTAGAGATATTAAAAAGTAATAATAGTAAAGTTGCACTGCTGAATGAACAAACAAATGTTACTAACTCACCTCTCTTAAATATCTTTAAGCTTGATCTTTAGAGAGCCTCGCAATATGATCGTTTGTCACCTTCACGGTGATCGGCGATTGGTTGCGTGGTTGGAGGGTAGGCGGGCATTGCGCGGCGGTTTGTTTTTAATTTTACAAACGGCTGCGTAAGTCCGGTGGTGATTGGTCGCATGTTTTATCGCATGACGCAGTCGCTCGCTCCTTCAGTAGAGAGCGGTTGAGTCAGCGGTCTGTATAATTAGCAGTTATTTTGGCTCGCCGCTCACTGAGCGGTTAGCCACCGTAGAGCCTATATCACCTGAGGATGCCTCGTGTAGAGGCGAAATACGTGTCGTATTGTCGTCAGTGGTGTGTCTTTCCTAGTGTAGTGGTGTTGGGAGTAGTGGTGCTGGGATTAGTGCTGACGGGGATAGTTCATGCAATTGAGGGAGGGCGGGAGGTACTCGTCAAACTAGGTAAGACACATCATTTTATTTTATCTAGTGGATGTACGCAAAGTAATTTTTCAAGTCAATTTTAAGTAAAAGTCAATTTTAAGCAAATATTTTTTCTGCAGTTATTTGCGTGGACCACAACAAATTGTGCCCGGCCTGGATATTGCTCCATTTGTAATTAGTTTATAATATAATTATTATAAAATCTATAATATTGATACGTATCTTCCATTTAATATGTTTATAGCGGGAGAAATAATTGTAGTTGTAGTAATAGTTGGGCTTGTCGTTACACATTCGTCTGTACGTTATTCTCACTAAAGGGCGCACTGAAAACCGGAATCGTGGAAAATACCACGAAATTAAGCTGAGTGTAGTTCTTTTTTACCAAAACAGCTCACATAAACTAACGATTGTGTTTGTTGAAATATAAATTTCGAATTTAGTATTGTAGTTTTAAATTGATTAGTCTTTTATATTTTTAAACATACATTTTCGTGTTTGTTTTAGTAAATACATTTTCTTTTTTTTTCTAATAAATTGCTATATGACACGCGTTCACGATAAAGATAAAATTCCTAATGTGACCTGTTTAACATTAATAAAAAACTTTTAATTTAAAAAAAAAACCTAACAAGAATGTAACAATTTTGCATTCTGAAATCGGCGCCAAAACACATTGTATAGTAGAATTAACGCCGCGATGAATGTTAAATTATTTTTTTATTCTTTGGGAGAGACATTTGGCCTGTATTACATGAATATCTCAATCTCAATGTCGTTTAAATAGCTCTATTAAAAACTTCATTCACTATCATGCCCTATTTTTAAGAGAGGAATTTATTCTCCAAATTCACATTAGATCAAAATTGAAATATCACGTATTTAATCAAAATCGGATCTCAGTTAACAAAAATATCACGTAACATACAACATATATTCGAAATACCTTGACTTGAATTAAATTGACTAAAAACAATACTTCTTAGCGGTCAACTACCGCAGAAACTATTTTACCTGATGATGCCTCAGCCACCGATAGGATTATATAATAAGTGAGAAACGCGTAGTACTGCAATTGTTTATTCGCCGCCTTAGCGTGGCCATCATGGCAACGCCCTGTGAAAGGTCGTATCGAACATTGAACTTTTTGAAAATGTGGATATATTTTATCACAGAAAGCGTCGGTAATATATAAAAATTGTTAAACAATATAACAAATATTATATAGGAAAACATACGGTTATAATCAGACGAGAAACTTGAATTAATCCAGTGTATACTGGTTAATATACCCCGGATGCTAGTTGTTTAGGCTAAATATGGTCATTTGAGACGGCATCCAATCGCCTTCGACTTAGCGAATCGACCGATGGTGTTAGGTGTCACGCGTGTCGCGGGGAGGGGGCATGGGTATGCAGCTTCCCAGCGTTTGGCGCTCGTGGGCGAAGGACAGTAGCTTGAGAGCAGCGGTGCGGTTAATTAGCGTATTTTGGTTACCGCTGCATATATTTCACGCGACCAGTTTTTTGGGTTTATGATTTAACTTTTAGTATTTGTGCGCGTTACTTCGCTACTGAATTGTGGTTTCGTGAAGACCGCCTCGGTTTAGTTTTGTCTAAGTTGTGTGTTCGCGACAAGAGGCTTATTTTGAATTTGAGTGATAAGAGTAATTTCGTTGCAATTGTACCGTCGCGTCAAGAGCCTTTTGTGTGTTGGCTCTTAAGTTACTTGCGTGTCAGCGAGGTTGATTTTGAATTCTTATTGCGGCGTAGTATTTAATATAGTACGAAGGAATTTAGTTTGTTGTTTGGGAACGCTAAACTTTGTGACACTCGAGAAGAGGCCGCGATCGATCCCGTGTTCTGTAAATATGTGCTACGTGAACCCGGAACCTTGAATATTGAACTTTGAACGACTTTCAGTTACTTGTGTCGGGTATCACGTGTTTGATTTCGATGAACGTTGAATTAGTTGACTTTGAAGTTAATTATATGTACAGTAAAGTTGATAGACTGAGATAGAGAAATGAAGTTGTCACTTGGTGACGCCTGCTGGAGTAATGCAGCATTTTGGGGCAGCATGGGACCAGGCTGCTGCCCGGTCACCTCTGCTGGGCCAGGTCACATAAATATACACGCCACTAAACACCACTTTACATGCACCTACAACTACCTACGGCCTGACCGAGCCTTGGTGCGGTCTTAGCTTCGGATCCAGGTACGTACTATTTATTTACCTAGCCTTCTCACTATTGTATAGTATGATAGGTCAATTGTCCATGAGGCCATTTGGGCCCGAACCTTCGGCTGCCCGTCGAGGAGGCTACTATGGGCCCTAGCGAAGGCGACCTTTGCATGGGCAACTGGGGGCCATAACACTAGTAAATTACTTCATTTTGTCGTTTTTATTCATGTGCACAGTAAGGGAATTATTACAATACAATACAATTCTCTCTATTGTATCAAAAAGAAAAAATAAACAACTATTGAGGGATATACAACGGGCAGTCTCTTATTGCTACATAGCAATCTCTTCTTGATAACCCAGAAGAAGAAAAAAATAAAAATAAGAAAAATAACAGTAGGTAGGGTGCACTAAAATAAAAAAAAATAAATAAAAATAAAGATACAAGCTTATACATTAAAAAGACAATATCCTTCAGGTAGATCAATGACCATAATTAATCTGAGGTAGGGAGAGCGGTTAGAGAGACAAATAGTATTCCTTAACCTGTTTCTGGAACACTTATAAGGATGGAGCACTTTTAATTGACTGGGGTAAGTAGTTCCAAAGTCTTACACCAAGAACAGAAAATGATTTGTCATAATAAGTCGAGGAGTGCACAGACATTGGAATGAAAGATTTTCTTTGGATCGTAAGAAAACATTATAATAGGAGCTGAGCAATTTAAAACGTTTTTTTTTTAGATTGGAAGGACTTGATATATTAAATAAGATGCAGTAGAGAGCAGAAAGTATATGAGTATTTCGACCAAGACGGTTTGGGTGCCATTTGAGCTTAGTGCGGTATTCTGTGACATGGTCATATTTACGAAGCCCAAATATGAACTGTATACAGAGATTTTGGAGTCGCTCAAGTTTGTTAAGTTGCTCCTCAGTGATATCAAGGTAACAAATGTCAGCATATTCTAGGATTGAGTAGTAAAGATTGTGCAAGGGTAATTTTGGTGGAAATGGGTAAAAAGTAGTTAAGCCTCCGGAATGAAGCATATGCTGCAAATATTTTACGGCTCACTGCATTAATTCGGGGAGTCCAAGAAATACTTGAATCCAAAAGGATACCTAATTTTGGACAAAATCATTATAAGGGATAGGAACTCAAAAATGATTATGAGGAGGATCTCGTTAAATTTGATTAAACTTTTTTTTTGTTTCGTATAATATATTCATGACAGTCTCATTAATGTCATAATGGCTTACAAATGATATCATTTTGGGTAAGCGACTTCAAAAAAAAGTGTACTTCAGTTTCGAATAAAAAATTAAAGTTACTTAGAACGAATGAAGAAAGGAATGTACCAGTAAAGTAATGTAAGCCGTAGAAGGAGCTTAGCATAAAACAAAATTTTGTAATTTACTAGCGAAAGGATTATCCCTCGGCGATTGCTTTTACGGTCTTAAGTTTTAAGGCTCCTTATTTTATTAACATTTTTCTTCATTAAGCTTAAATCTCTGCAACTTATGTTTTCTTTAATAGCGTTTTAATGTTTAAGTTGTGTTATGAAACATTTGAAAAGTAAGTTTTAGAAAAAAAAAACTCGTATGGAGACTTCATTAAATTTAAGATCTGGTGGTCATTATATCATTTTTACTGTATTGGGAAAATGTACTGTTTATTACAAGAGGTATCTTGAGAGTTTGGATAATTCTCAACTCATTTCTCTAATTGCATAGGGTTTTATAAGATTTTTTCTGAACGCCTCTAAATATAATATAAGTATTAGGAGTGATAATATAATTCACACACGTTTAATTAAAAAAAGATAATTAATTAATTTAAATCCAGTATTAAATTATTATCTACATATTTCTACATATTTTCCGAAAAAATAAAATAACTTAGCATTCATTCTCCAATAAAAAAACACAGTTATTCGAAAATTAAACTTAGAACTTGAACGCTTTTAGGGTTCCGTAGTTACACAACAAGGAACCCTTATAGTTCCGCCATGTCCGTCTGTCCGTCCGTCCATCCGCGGATTTGCTCAAAGACCCTACGTGCTACAAATCTGTTATTTCCCATAGTTATAGAAATAATAATCACGCATAGAAACCTGTTAAATAAAATCTTAAAAATATTTTTATTTCGGGTATTTCCCATACAATTAAATGGAGGATATTTTTTACCCGTCTATTCCATCATGTGGGGTATCATTAGATAGGTATTTCAAAAACACTGGGTGTGGGACAACATCTTTTCGATTCAGGCGGATTCAGGATTAAAGTGTTATTTTTCGTTAGAGTCATGTGCTACATGTGTCTACATACAAAATTCCATGGAAATCTGTCCAGTAGTTATTGCGTGAATCGTGAACAAACAATTTTTCTACAGATTTATTATGTCTAGATGCTGCGTGAACCATAGGTACTCCATGGTCTATGCGGTAATACGCTGTGCGGTAAATGCTATATTATAAATATTTGCAGATCAACTGAATACTATAATAATTAAATTGATTGAATGTTTTATGTGGTGATTTGAATGGATGGGTTGGTACCGCTCGACCAGGGTACGCGTCGGTGCTTGGAAAGTTTGGCGATAAAAGGGTTAATGATGCTGGCAAGCTTATACTGATTGTAGGCAAGGAAAAGGGTCTTCTTGTGACAAACACTATGTTTAATCACAAGAAAATCCATATGTATACTAGAGAAAGAAAGAATGAGAGAAGTATGATCGATTTGTTCCTGGTGGATGACCGATTGCGAAAACAGGTGATGGATACGCGAGTGTTCAGGGGTGCTGACCTTGGAACGGATCACTATCTAGAGGATAGATGTAGATTTCTATGGGCCAAGGCATCTACATACCATCAGATGGACTATGTGCTAATGAGTGAGAAAGTGAAATACCTTCGATTTTGTATTTATTCATGGGCGATTGTCATATTTTCTAATAGAAGTAAGACTGAAAAACGAGACCAGTCCATCTGATGAAAAGACACATCATAAAGTTTGATTTATAATTGAGGATTATTAAAACTGTGCATAAAATATTCAAAATGGAATAAATAATAGAAGTACAAGAAGATTATATTGCAATAATAAAGATAAATAAAAATTGTAATATAAGTACCTCAATCTACCCTCTATTCCCACTCGCCACCATCGATATGACGCTCCACTAAAGTGAAGCAACCTCTCGCTCACTAGATGACCAGATGCGCCTACAAGCATTATGATAGCAGAGTTACGATATGAAGTCCCATATGTTAAAACCAAATAATAGTAAGGTCTATGAAATAAAGCAAATATGTGGAAGGTCTCAAATATGTAAAAGCATTATATTGAAAGAAATAGGACTTGAAAAGGATTATATAGTGGCGTGTAGATTGCTTCACAGCGTCCGAGACCAAGGTAAACTTGGACTCGCTAGTCGATGTGTCCTAGACATATCATCTTATTGCCGGTGGTAAGCGGGTTTGTTGTAGTAATACGACTGCCCTTGGTCATCACACACCCCTACCGTTTGTGGGCGGCGTCTTAGCGCATAGCGTTATGATACGTCGGCTATCTTTCAGATTAGGGTGAGTGTGTTTGGTATACTTTCAAGTGCAGCAAGCATACTGAACTCCATGTCTTAGTGCAATAGCGCTATGATACGTGGGTTTTTAGTTAACAACTTTACCAATTTGACGGCTCCGTAGCTTAGTGGCTTAGCAATGAGTTGCATCGCTTGGGGCCGCGGGTTCGAATCCAGCACGGAACAAGTATATGTATGGACTACAAATAATTGTTCCGGGTCTGAATGTTTGTCCTTGTGCAATATATGTTTCTAAACTGCCTCCACGATACAGGAGAAAATCCTAGTGTGGGGGTAACGTTTTAAAAAAAAATTGTTACCAATGTTGATAGGTATCATGTGGGTGTATTGTGAGTTGGCGCCATCCGTATGATAGTTGCATTGACGCTTACTGCTACTTACGACATTGCGTCTTGTGATGGATCTGCGGGTGCGCTGCTCCTGATTCGACGCATCATATAGTTCTGGTCGATGGAGGTATGCGGGTGGTGATATCTGCTGGGATTGTATGGGGGACCTTGGAATGACGTAAGCCCGATGATAGTCGTATTGATGCTTGTTGTGTTCTGCAGAATTGCGTCTCTGCGTTTGTCATTTGATGGGTCGCTTTTCTCAATGGCAATCTCTGCGTCTTGGTTTGATTCACAACCTAAGTAGCTTTACCCAAATCGAGTCCCTTCATAACGGAGCTGCAAATTGTCTGACCTCCATGATGTTTTATATACCAACATAAGAATATATCTCTATAAAGTTCCCACCTTTGAAAGATTGAAGGCAACTTGTTGGTGGGCGAGACAAACATGATTAAAAATGGATATACTCAACGTCAGTGACACAAACCCTTTCTGATGGCGAATTATTACTATTATCTTATACCTGCCTTTTGCTTGTATCTGCCAGTGTATTGGTTGATGGAGCATATGTGTCGAGCTAATGCGGGTGGTAGCTATAGAGAGAATCTGAGGAGGCTCTCAAGTCTGCGGCCGAAAGCCGCGCAACATGGGATCCCATTTCCTTGAGGAGGGATGTAGACTCCTGACACGCTCTGCGGCTAATTAGCCGTGCTGATCGTGGAATTGGTGGTGATGTCTTACATTTATATCACGTATATAGTAACGGCAGTCGGGCAGGGCTAACGGAGGGATTTTAATGGCCAGCGTGCCTAATCCGGGTGACGTACATTTACTGTAGCTGGATTTGATCTTATTCTGTATGGAGTTTACACGCATTGACATGCGCGACTTCGGTCGATGTTTGTGTTTACGCACTACCAAGACGCTAAGCGCTCTTTTACTGGAACGCCAGTTATTTTGCTGTGGACTACGGTCCAGTTTCCAACTCAACGTCTCCTTCGGAAGGAGCGCGTTGGTTGGTTGGGATTGGGATTAATTAACAAGGAATTGACTGATGTGAACCTGATACAAGTGGAATAAGGACGAGTTAATCTTCTTTACCCTTTTTTAAGCCCTGACTTCGCCAACAGGGTTCTTTAGCTTATAAGACACATACCAACAGCTTTCGACTGCTCTAGTGAATATTCATTCTTCCAGGAGAAACGTAAAAGAACTAAGCTATTATATAAACACAACTTAAATAACTAAGGGTCCTAACTAAGACGATCACGCCATAAATTTATTAAACGGCCTATAATTAAACCTTTGGAAAAATCAATATATTATATTTAATATACCGGTCACGTGAATATGATATATTTCTTAAGAAAAAAAGAGAGGGGGTAGTGTGTAATATCAATGATATGTTGTAAACCGGTAACATTCATTACCATTTCAGACGACAACACTGTTGATGCTTTTTACATCGGCTTTAGCCAATATTTCTACCAATATTTCTATTAGTACCGGAACAAACTTGTGTCTGAAGTTGAGTCTTTTTTGAACAAAGTCTCGGATTGGGGGTGACTAAATCTAGTCCAGTGTAATGCCCAGAAGACACAAGTTTGCGAGTTTACCGCTAAAAAGAACCCCTTTTTCGTATTTCCTCCCATCTCTAGGCAGGGGCTCCTTAGTGCCGGCTCCTTCCACTTGACCGCAGAGCAGTTCGAATCGTTGACGATCGAGTTCTTTCCAATCGGCTTGACTCACTGGCACCGCGAAGAGATGTTGCACTTCTTTGCGTGTGTTTTGGCATCTACCACGGGACGTGTTCTGAGGAAGTTCGGACTAATTCCAGCCCCTTAATTTTGCCATTACACACGCGACATAAACTCGCAAAACCATCTATACTATCTGAATGATTGGCGGTCCATCACTGTGCGAATTAAAAGAAGTTTTCTTCCTCGTGCAAGTTTTTTGTGAAATCGACTACCACCAGACTTTTCTGGACCGATACGACTTAGGGACCACGGGAACGCTTTCGCACACATCCGCGGCCCCACCTGCGCTGGCCGCCCCATGGCGGCCTCTCCTCAGTAGAGGACCACTCCTCCTCCTTCTCGGGTAAGGCGCACCAGAACACATGGTGCGCCCTCCTCCTCGGCCTCCAATTTCTAATGCGCAACGGACGCCCCCGTGTCCGATGCGCGAAGGCCATGGGGCCAGGAAAAACTAGCACTCAGAAGCACCAGCCTTCCCGGCCCCAGCGGCGGATCTGGTCTCGGGCTCCGCCGCCAACCAAGTTTCGGCCGCGGAGGGTAGGGAGAGCGGCGCCTCGCAATACCGACACTCCTCTCCCCCCGCGGCCCCACCACCACCGCATCAACGGTGCGGTCCCGTTTGAGTCGCGGAGGATAGGGCGAGTGGCGCATCGCCATACCAACAGTCCTCCTCCTCCGCGACCCCACCTCGGCTGCAGCGGTAGAGGGTGCGGACTCCCCTCTCACCGCAGCCCCCCGACACACATCCGAAGTGGGCTTCCCAAGCCCACTCGGAGTGGCCACCTCGGGCCGGCCCTACACCACGGGCCAGCCAAGGGGTTCCTCTTTGTTCACCGTGGGTGACCAAGCCACGGCTACTAAGCCCCCCCGCCACGACAAGGCGGGAACCCGTTCGGGGGGGAACTTAAAGCATCTTGAAGTCTTGCAGTTGTATGCTTGGGTTGGCATTTAATTTTATTAATTATGGGATCCCAAGCAGATGGTAGCACCCAGCTATATTTTCTATTGAAGTAAGGATTTTTTTTTGATTTCAATAGCCTCGCAAATCATCCTTGGAAGGAATCGGTGTTGGAAGGTGTAGAAAACGTTGGGAATATAAAATAAGTTAACATACGGGATAAATCCGTAAAACTAATTTTATTAAAATGTGTTGCGTTCGCGTAATTCTAAGAAATCATAATTTCGTTTGGTTTATTAGCAGTTTACAATCCAAGTTTTACGTGGTATGGCTCTACCAGCCAAAGCCAGCTGCAGCTATATTAGTAGTATAGTTGTAGCACGAATGGGTCGGCTCGACCGGGGAAAGACCACGCTCTCACAGAATACCAGCGTCAAATAGCAGCTTAACACTGCTGTGTTTCGTATGGTGAGTGTAGAGAACCGGAGACCCGTTTTACTGGAAAAGAGGCATTCCATCTTAGTCTTCAAGGGTGACGATGCATCTGCATTTTGATTCGCAAACGAGGATAAATGTAGATGTCTATGGGCCACAGCAACCACTTACCATCAGGTGGACTGTGTGCTCGTTTATCATCCTCTCCTATAAAAAAAATCCAGAAACAATAATTGTAAGAATAAAAAATTAGTTCAAAGAAATATAATACAGGCATTGAAAACATTTACGTAAATAAAAGAGCACTAAACAACTAAACGAATGAAAAAGGCAATCAACATAATGACCCCATGCGGAATCTTCAACAAAATTATCTGAACAAAAGGACCTTTTAAACGAATGGGTGGTCCAGAAACCCCACTTAAACTTTTGTTAACACCAAATTCACCTTATCGTAGCTTAGAATTATATCACTTGACGTGTTTTAAATGACCACTATTTTTTATATTGCGTTCAAACAAATGATAAGGCAAAATGGAAAAAAAACCCGAAGGCATAATGAAATATTATATGTGTAACACAGATTGTGATGATCATGGAAGTAATTCTATTATATTATCATCAAATTAATTTTAAATGTTTTCATCTATTAAAGATGTATTTTTTCTAAATTATGCTAATATAATTAGCCTGAAGCTGAACCGCGATAGCTAAGCTAAGCACTCGCTGTAAATTTTCCAGTACCCGGGTTCGATTCCCGCTGACACCAATAAAATTGTTAATAAATATTTCAAGTGCTGATTTATTATGAGTTAACCATATGGTAATGGAAAACACGGTGAGGAAACCGCATGTCTAAGAATTTAAAAAAAATATTTCAGAGACAGTTGCAGTCCAGTGCAATGGAAGTCATTCTATTATATTATCATCAAGTTAATTTTATATGTTTTCATCTATTAAAGATTTAATTTTTTCTAACTTATGGTAATATAATTACCACGAAGCTGAACTGTGATAGCTAAGCTAAGCACTCGCTGTAAATTTTCCAGTACCCGGGTTCGATTCCCGCTGACACCAATAAAATTGTTAATAAATATTTGAAGTGCTGATTTATCATGAGTTATCCATATGGTAATGGAAAACACGGTGAGGAAACCGCATGTCTAAGAATTTAAAAAAAATATTTCAGAGACAGTTGCAGTCCAGTGCAATGGAAGTCATTCTATTATATTATCATCAAGTTAATTTTATATGTTTTCATCTATTAAAGATTTAATTTTTTCTAACTTATGGTAATATAATTACCACGAAGCTGAACTGTGATAGCTAAGCTAAGCAATCGCTGTAAATTTTCCAGTATCCGGGTTCGATTCCCGCTGCTACCAATAAAAGTTTTAATTGCAATTTTAAGTATTTACCATGCGTTAACCACGTGGTAATGGAGAAGACGGCGGGGAAACCGCATGTAAAAAAATATTTCAGAGACATTTGACATTTGAGACAGACAGATAGAAAGACAAAAATTCTAAAAACCTTTAATTTGGCTTCAGTGACCTTTACTCAGTTACCTGGACTTGTAATTTTAAGAAAATATTAGAATTAGAGACACGACTTTTCTATATATTTATGTATAGACTATTTCCTAATGTTAAATTTTGCAAAGAAAGCATATTACAAACGTTCTCGTTCGCCATCAAGGCACACGTTAAATTTTGATCTCTGTGCCTGAATTCGACAAAACGGCGATAAGCTATCCCTGAGGGCCAGAGATCCTCTCGCATAAACATATATAATTTATTTTTGGGTACAAAAACCATATATTATAACCTATATCTATTGTCATGTTCATTTTCTTAACACTAACATTACTGTTAGTTTTACTTTTAATGTAACTAATGATGTCATATACAGTAACATCCTTCGCCACATTATAGATATATAGAGGGATATTAACATCCGCCGCTTTAAAATTAAGACCAGGTTCTACTACTGCTTTACCCTTGTTTCCAACAAAGCGATTTCTTGACTTCCGTTTTTGGATTGTAATCCAATTTTCATTCTGTTTCTCTGGTTTCCATTGCCCTTCTTTAACAATATCGGCCATAGATTTTTGTTTTGCTGCCATATCAGCGTCTTCCGTCTATATGTCGCGAAACTCTAGAATGACTAATGTTGGCAACCGGTTGCAACATGGGCGACTCTGGTGGCGTCCTTTTAGTTTGATTCGAATCTCTATCGCAAGTAGCATTTTTGACTGCTGCTAACTTAGACTTAATGTTAATATTTTGTTTGGCTTGTGTCTCTGCGCTCATCATTATACTACTCTCAGATGAGATGTGTTGTTGTTCTCTGTCATTATGATGATTTGTTTCCACTAGTGACAGTGATGGTTGTACTAAACATTCTTCATTTAGTGGCGTGTTATAAGCTGTGTAGTTATGAGTCATCACAATTCGTTTGTTAACTGACTGACTGTCCATATAAAAGCTATTTGAGATACCGCTGTCTCGCTTATTATTTAAGTTGTTGCATCATTCAAAATTTTTAGCATGAGATGCTTGTTTCAGGTTAAGGTCGTTTTTAAATTCATTGAGTTGTTCAGTTGTTACATATGTGTCTCTAAAGCTATTTAAGTCGCTCTGAATTACTAATATGTCTTTTAATAATCTTGTAACGTCTACGTGATCAATCGTTACAGGTGGAAGTTTCTGTCGTTCTTTTGCGACAAAAACGGGAGTTTCCTCAGTATATGTTTCTTTAAGAACGGTAATAATATCATTACAAGTCTCGATTTGATTTCCCATCCTTCTTACGCTGCACCTTCCGCCTCGTGGTCTTTATCGATTCAAGTAATAAGTTCTTTGCACATTCGGTCTCCTCTGTGGAGAATGATGTAGAACAAATACGCACAATACTGTCTTCGTCCATGACGTCCATCTTATTTTGTATGAATGCCAGGAGTTCACAAATTCATAGGCTGCACTAAAAGTATAGGGAATGGAATATTTCCTCTGTTCCGGTCATATAAAAATCTTTTTAATTGAAAATTACCTTGGTTTTTTAAAATTGAATACCATTTATTTATTTAAAAAAAAAGATTCTCGGTCTTGTCACAAGGTTTTGTCAAACTTGTTTAGTCGTTGAGCAAATGGAAATGACTCGAGTAAATTCAAGAGCGATGATTTATTATGACATTCGAAGTCGTTTAACACAAAAACAGTGTGTTGACGGAAAGATTTCTGCATTTGGTGATGAAGCCCTATTCAAAACCACAATTTATTGCTAGTTTGCTGAACTTCAACGTGGACATGTCAAGCTCAATGATGATCCCCGTCAAGGTCATCCAAAAACTGCAGTCAGCCAAGAAAACGTTGATGCTATGCGTAAGCTGATTGAGGAAGACCGACATGTGACATACCGCGAAATTCAGGCAACTTTAGACATTGGCATGAGTTAAATACAAATAATCTTGCATGAACAATTAGGTGTAAAAAAGTTGTTTTCCCGATGGATACCGCATTCGCTCTGTGAAGAGCAAAAAGCGGCTCGCGTTACTTTGTGCGTCAGAACTCTCGAAAGATTCCAAGCAGGATCCTCAAATGCTGTATACAACATCGTATCAGGTGACGAATCCTGATAATATGCGTACGAACCCGAAACAAAAAACCAGTCACGAGTTTGGGTGTTCAAAAATGAGTTAAAGCCAACAAAAATTGTTCGTTCACGGAGTGTTGCAAAAAAAATGGTGGCCACGTTTGTCTCCAAAACCGGCCATGTTACGACTATTCCTCTTGAGGGACAAAGAAAGGTTAATGCAGAATGGTATGCGAGTATTTATTTGCCACAGGTCATTTCTGAACTCCGTAAAGAGAACTGCAACCGCCGCATCATCCTCCATCACGACAATGCGAGTTCTCACACCGCACACAGAACAAAAGAGTTTTTAGAGCAAGAAAACATAGAATTATTAGACCATCCGCCGTACAGTCCTGACATAAGCCCTAATGATTTCTATACTTTCCCTAAAATAAAGAATAAATTGCGTGGACAGAGATTTCCATCACCTGAATAAGCTGTGGACCGTGGCCATTTTGGAGACCCCAACTTCCGAATGGAATGGTTGCTTCAATGATTGATTCCATCGTATGGAAAAATGTGTCAAAATTTCGCGGAGAATACTTCGAAAAGCAATAAATACATTTTTAAATAGTAATGTTGTGTCACTTCCTTAATTTCCGAAATTTTCAGTGCTCGTACATATAACTATATTACAAATACTGCACTTCACTTTATTTGACATTATTGCAACGTGCTGATTTTTTTTTTGTTTAAATCAGTTTAATAATATCCAAAATTTCCAATAAATATACTAAAAATACAAATTATAAAATTTTATTTCTGCATTTCATGACAGTGATATCATCATCATCATCATCATTACAGCTTTTCATATGTCCACTGCTGAACATAGGTCTCCCCCAAGGAATGCCACAAAGCACGTTCCTGAGCCACCTGTATCCATCGACTTCCTGCATGTCTTACCAGGTCGTCACTCCATCTCTTGGGGGGTCGCCACACTTTGCCTACCGGTACGAGGATGCCACTCAAGAACCTTTCTTCCCCATCGGTTGTCGGTTCTTCGAGCTATATGGCCGGCCCACTGCCACTTCAGCTTACTAATCCGTTGGGCTATGTCGGTTACTCTGGTTCTACTGCGGATATTCTCATTCCTAAGTTTATCACGCAGAGAAACTCCGAGCATAGCCCTCTCCATAGCTCACTGAGCGACCTAGAGCTTCCTCATCCGGCCAGCAGTGAAGGGCCACGTCTCAGTTCCATAAGTCATCACTGGCAACACGCACTGGTTGTACAATTTCGTTTTAAGGTTTTGAGGTATGTCTGACGAGAAGATGTGTCGTAGCTTCCCGAACGCTACCCAGCCGAGTTGAATCCGTCGGTTGACCTCTCGGTCGAAGTTAGACTTACCTAGTCGGACTATTTGTCCCAGGTAAACATACTCGTCAACAACTTCGAGCTTAGTGCTCCTAACCACTACCGGCATATGTGTGACATGGACATTAAACATTATCTTTGTTTTGTCCATGTTCATCTTAAGACCTATCCGTTGGGAGATACTATTGAGGTCATTGAGCATAGTGCTTAGGTATTATAATGTTTACGTACCGTTAGATAGCATTAATTTCTTCAGTACGTGTTAAATTGAAAGCCATACTTTATGGTACAGAAATTTAACTTCTAAAACATAGTCCATTTTATATAAGTATAGGTAAAAAGGGGTATTGAAATATTTCCTTTCTTTCCTTCTTGCGAAATATAAAACACAAGACTCCTGGAATGGCCTCTTAAATTAATGGTTTGAAAAGCCAGTCAGTGAATTCAATAAACAGTACTTACGATGTCGCTGTTGGTCGTTTACGCCAAACAAAGTAAGCTTTCTTAATAAGTTGTTTCTTTTGTTAAAAATAATTGGTTTTTACGATTATTAAAAACTTCTCTTTATGTTTTAAAATTAAATTTATTTTGATCTAAAAATGTTTCAAAATCCTTTAAATATAACTTTTTCATTGTAAAAAAGCCAAAAAAAAACTATAATATTTTCTACAAATAAATTTTCCACGTTTAATGCCTGATAATGTGCAAATTATTTATGTAAAATTTCTCAACAATGCAGGAGAAATTCGTAAGTTAATTTTTTTTTTTTCAAAAATTAAAAAAGTATCAAGTGACTTCAAAGAAGTAAAAATAATAAAATAATTTCCAAATAATTAAATAGCTTATGAGGACAGTGCTAAGACAGTGCACTCAAATAATAAAAAAAATCTTTATTTCTTTAATGACAAAATGTTTCACTGTCAAAGTTTGGGGCTTTTTACGTATTATTTACAATTTTTATTGTACTTTTTTATTCTATTGTATGTTATGTACTTTGAATAATTAAAGTTATTTTTTTACCATTAGTAGTGGAATTATTTCTTCATATTGAATTGAAATCACTCCTGAACTATACTTTGAATAAATTAATAATATAATTTTATACGTGGTAGAGCCATGCTGCAGCCATATTATGGTTGTAGCACGAATAGGTCGGCAAGACCGGGGAAGGACCACGCTTTCACAGAATACCAGCGTAAAATAGCAGCTTAACGCTGCTGTGTTTCGTATGGTGAGTGTAGAGAACCGGAGACCCTTTTTACTGGAAACGAGGCATTCCAACTTAGTCCTCACGGGTGACAAGGCATCTGCATTTTGATACGTAATCGAGGATAATGTAGATGTCTATGGGCCACAGCAACCACTCACCATCAGGTGGAATGTGTGCTCGTTTGTCACCCTATACCTATAAAAAAATAGTTCACACTAATTCATATCACGTACATAATGTTGTAACGAAAATATATTTATGTATTTTTCCATAAATTTGTACCACTGTCTAAGTTAAATATTTTTTCCCATTTAAACTAACCAAATGAAACTTTCAAACAATAATATCATACCATACCATCACACCACATTAATTTAATAGATATTTTACGAATTCTTGCCCAAATGTCATACCGCGTTAGTTTGGCAGTATAAAGCTTAAATTACTGGTATTTTATTTAATTCTACAATAATTTAAGAGACATTTACCGCTTAGCGTATGTCAGTCCCATCATACCCTAACATACATCACTTACTCATATAACGTTAGTTAATACTTATTATACTACGTGGGCCGTGGATTCGAACAGAACTTTCGCATCGTCGCCATTTGGTTAATGTTAAATAAAATCAGCGTTACCAGTGCGAAATTATTTGCTCTCTCTACCCTTATACCTAGTCTTATAAATATATTTCTAGAAATTGCATGCCAATTAGCGCATTTTTGAACTGCCTAATAAGCAGATGATTTTAATAGCGATTTTAAACAATATAATGATATTAAATTTGTAATATTTCCGCTTGACTGCATCAAAAAGAGAGGTTATGTATGATATAGCTGTGCTATTTACAGAGTAGCAATTAATCATTAAGCAGATTAGAAATTAAATAAAGATTATGTCTCAACTCTAACTATTGACAGATGTTCTATTCTCCAAAACCTATTGTGCTAAATCTTGTTGACAAACAAGCCCGTTTGTATATTTATCTAACTGTTGACCTCACAAAGTGCAGACATTCTGGCGCCTTGCGTTATATTGTTGTTTCAACAATGTTCTATTCAATAATGATTTTTTTAAACGAATACATAAAATGTTAATGCCTGCCTTGCTGGACTAGTGGTCGTAAATGCGACTGATGATCTTGAGGTTCCCGGGTTTCCATCCCGGGTCGGGTCTTTTTTTTAACACATTATAAGCAAGTGCTTGACTACAACCCCACTTGGTGGTAAGTGGTGATATTTAGCCTTAGATGGTAAATCACACTGTCTTATCGTAACAAAAACCTATTCACTATTGCCTTGAAGACGTCCAGATTGTATTCGGACGGAAAGATCGACGCCGCCAAATTACTCCACTCCGTTGCTGTACGCATTACAAAAGACGAAGCAAACCGTTTGGTTCTAATGCGTAAAATATCGACAACAAAGGAATAAAGACCCGCCGACCGCCTGGTTGTCCGAAGGTGGAAAGGAGAGGGAGGAATTAAGGCGTGTAATTCCTGCGCACACTCACCGAAATGCATCCTATAGAATACCGAGAGACTGGCTACTCTGCGCCTATGCTCGAGGCTGACAAGATTGGTTTCAACCAAATCAAGGTCACCAGCTGCCAGGGTCAAAATCAGTTATTGTGTTTTTTTGACAAGAAATTCTCAGTAGCAGCCCGAAGAAGTTCACGATGTTTCACTCCGTGCATCGGAAAGCATGTAAAGCAGTTGGTCCTGCACCTGATATCTCTACGGTCTTGTCGGTTTAGCATCGGATTGGACTATATGAGTAATGAAATAGAGAGGGCGTGTGCGCTAGCGTATACACTTGAACACTATATTCTTGTCCCACGTAGATGGCTAATCTCTGTGGAGACTGGCCGCTGTGACTGAAATTCAGTCTGGAGGACATTATTAATATGTTTAAGACATGTTTGTTTTCAAATCCTCGATTGGTCCAAAATCAATTATTTGGTTTTTCTGTCAAGAAATTCTCAGTTGTTGACCAGCGTATGGCTAAAATCAGTTATTGAACTTCTATGACGAGAAACTCTTAGTAACTGACCGGAACTAGAAAGTGGCGGTGTTCGTTGATACTCGCCACAATGACCGTAATTCGGCTTGAGGGATAATATTTATTTGAATACTTTGTATTATAAGCTAGACATAAATGTCACCTCATGTTGAAAGTAAAGTATAGTAACAACCTATAATATGACTTTCTCTCAAATTTGAGAGGATTGTATGGCAAGGAAATGTCTACCTTGCTGCCTCAATGCGTGTTGGCGGAATTCACAAGTCTTCGAAATATTCCTATTATTTCTTAGATATGCAGATTTTTTTACTATGTTTTTCTTCCCGGCAAGCATGTGCTAAATTAGCACTTAAAGTTGAAATAAACAACGTTGGAAGGATTTACTATAATCGTCAAGCCTGGCCCATGTAGACAGTTTTTTTTTTGTTGGATAAGGATGACAAACGAGCACACAGTCCACCTGATGGTAAGTGGTTGCTGTGGCCCATATACATCTACATTGATCTTCGATTACGAATCATAATGCAGATGCGTTGTCACCCGTGAGGACTAAGATGGAATGCCTCGTTTCCTGTAAAAAGGGGTCTTCGGTTCTCTACACTCTCCATACGAAATACAGCAGCGTTAAGCTGCTATTTTTCGCTGGTATTCTGTGAGAGCATGGTCTTTCCGCGGTCGAGCCGACCCATTCTTGCTACAACTATATCAGTAATATAGCTTCAACATGGCTCTACCACTGAGTATTAGTTATCTAGCGCGTTACTCGACGTCGCTTCTGTGGGAATTTTACATCTGACATATAAAATAAGGTAAACTTCTTTTCATTAGATGCCAAGTGGTTTTATTGGCTTTTCTTATATTGCCTCTCACAACAAACACAAGAGGAAATGGGGTGCTGGATTCTGTGATAAAGCTTCCTAGACTCTCACACGGATAGACACTTTTTTTTATATTTACTAACCTGAACCAAATCCTCATTCTGAAATAAAAGACTTAGATTTCTCTAAACTGCATTTTATTATGTAAGGATTTGAATAATAAAAAAGTAGAAATACTTTAAACAGTAAACTAAATGCCATCAAAAATATAACTTGTAAAAAAACCAAGTCTCGCAACTCAGTTCTTCTACCGTAAAAAGTTGTAAGATCCATGTAATAACAAGTTGGTTAATTTATTCAGTCCCTACTTAAAGGTCCTTATGTCTTAAGTTATTACGTAATTAGCTAACCTAACAACATCTTATAGTGACCGTATCAATATTAATAATATTGTATGTTTTAAATAAATAAATTGACTTGGCAATAGCACTAAACAATTTATTTTAATATAATAGGTATTACTTGTGAGATACTTTGTGCTTTATACGATGGCCAAGTCAATCTATTTACTTAAAACAAAAAATATTTTTAATATTGATATGATCACTATAAGATGTTGTAAGGTTAGCTAATTACGTAATAACTTAAGACAGAAAGAGCGTTCAGTAGGGACTGAATAAATTAACCGACTTGGTATTACATAGATCTCACAACTTTTTACGGTATAAGAACTGAGTTGCAAGACTTTTTTTTTACAAGCTATGTTTTTGATGGTATCTAATTTCTTTTTGTAGATGTTCCTATTTTTTTCATACAATTTGCGTAGGTTAAATAAAACGTAGTTTATGTGTATATATCTGCGATATCATAGTAAAATCCAAAGGTTGCCTGGAAGAAAGTGGCCGCCTTTCTGTGACGTAAGGGAAGCGTGGAAGCAGCGGCGCGGGTAAGCCACCTCCGCCGGCCGCGGTTATGATAATTAGTGTTCTTTCTTTCATGGCAATTTTGGGCAATTTAGTCTAATTCATAATTTGCGGGATGTTGGTACAACTTCATGAGGCATATACGATTCTTGATTTTTCATTTCGTAGACCATATTACAAGTTACCTTTGAACATATTTATATCTAGGTATCAATCTATACCACGTACAATGATTCATTCACTGCAAATGTAACTTTGTAATCCTATGTATTTATATGGGATTACAAAGTTATTTATGCAGTTAGTGTATCTAGAAAACTGGATCGAAATTTCAAAATATTCTTGATTTTTCTTAATTTATACACTAAACACTAATTTCGTTCTAAATTTGAAGCTTCTATGTCTGCTAGAAGTGCTTTAGAGTATTGATGATCGGTCAGTCAGTCAGTGAGTGGGTTTTTTTTTTTTTTTTTTTATAGGAGAGGGGGCAAACGAGCATGCGGCTCACCTGATGGTAAGTGACTACCGCCGCCCATGAACAACCGCAACACCAGGGGAATTGCAGATGCGTTGCCGGCCTTTTAAAAAGGAGTAGGCTCTTTTCTTGAAGGTCCTTAAGTCGTATCGGTCCGGAAAAATCCCTGGTGGTAAACTATTCCACAAGGAAGTTGTGCGAGGAAGAAAACATCTTCTAAATCGCACAGTGGTGGACCGCCAATCATCCAGATGGTGTGGATGGTATCGGGAGTTCTGCCGCGATGTGCGTTCGTGAAATTTGGCGGCTGGGATTAATCCGAACAATTCCTCAGAGCACTCCCCATGGTAGATGCGAAAGAAAATGCAAAGAGATGCAACATCTCTTCGCAGTGCCAATGAATCGAGCCGATCGGAAAGGGCTCGGTCGTCGACGATTCGAGCCGCTCTGCGCTGGATGCGGTCAAGTGGAAGGAGCTGGCACTGGGGAGCCCCTGCCCAGAGATGGGAACAGTATTCCATGTGAGGCCGAACCTGCGCCTTGTAAAGTTGCAGGCGGTGTGCCGGCATGAAAAATTACAAAAAATGACAAATTTAAGAAATTTTGACTAGTTATAATTCTTAAACTACCGGTTCAAATTGAATTAAATTTGAAATATGCCATGTCTATACAATACCTGCTTGGTTGTTAAAAATTCAGGCTTCTAATTTTATCCATAACGAAGTTATAGGGGGGGTCGAAAATGGCCTAGACTGCTTCGAGAAAGGGATGGTACGGCCGTTCCGCTTTATTGCTCGACTTGGCGGGGGCACTGCCGTGCCCCCAGATACAAATGACATAACTCGTTAAGCGAAAGATATGCGTCAATTTGTAGGAATCAAGTGTAATTTTTTTTCCAATCAAGCGGTCCGTTACGAATTTGTGGGGGAAACGATATTATAGAAATAATGACATTTCTGAATTATATTCCGGCCTTTTCAAGAAAATGGTTGTATGTCGACTAATATTGTAAGAGTTTTGAAAGTTGTAGAACATTCTCGACGAAAATAAAACGAATTAAATTAGTTTAATAATTATACTAATTAATACTATGTGTAAAAACTAAGATAGAAGCGACTCGATGTGCATGACAATTTCAAGACCTTATTGTAATACAGTATCTTAAATATATATTGTTCAAATAATTCAAGTATTAATATTACAATAAAATTTAATGACTGTAACAGGTACAAATGAAAACAGTAATTTTTTATATGCATTCTAAATTATGTTGAAGTATTAGGGAGTCAGTTCGTCTAAAGGTACAAATTTGTACACATTATTGATGACGATGACACTGTAGCGATGTGCATTATGGTAGAAACAGATTTTCTAAATAAAGGTTAACCATTTCATATTTAGTCACCTAGATAAATTTGATAAGTCTACCAAACCAAATGTACATTATTATACTATATAGTACAACACTTTTTTCTAAGTCGTATTGCTAGTCGAAAAATTACTGATGGCAAACAATTCCACAAAGTAGTCGTGCGACGCAGAAAGCTCCTAGTAAAACGCATAGTGGTGGGCTACCAAGCATGTGATGGTTTGGATGATATCGTGAGTTTTGTCGCGATGTGCGTTACTGAAATTTTGCAGCTGGAATTAATCCGAACATTAATAGTATCGCGGGACAAACAGAAACAGTATAGATATCTGCTTTTGAAAATGTGCTCAGCCTACTGTCCGCTTATTTTAATTTTTTATATAAGTGATGGTTATAAAATCATTAATCAAAAACAGTGCGATATTTGTGACATTTGTCTTTGCCGCTTCTAACAACTCCCACTGGGCACAAGGGTCCATCGTTAGCCATCTCAGGATTTCTCGCCGTAGTTAGGGTCTTATAAATACAAATATTGTAAAAGAATATTATATGATTGCTCAAAAGAATACGTGAAATAATAAAACTTCTCGATTTTAGTATTTTTATACTTCCTAGGAGTGGATCTATGTAGAATAGAATAGAATGGAATCATTTTTATACAATATACATAGATTAAGAATACTTGTTGAAAATGATTTAAGTTTGGTTTTGAAAAGAACCACCAAGTAAGACAGATGTACTTTAAAAAGAAACTTACTACTTTTAAAGAATAAGTATGAAAACATTTAGCATACAAACCATAGAAACAACATGGTAGCAATCACTTCATTCCCAGCGGTGCTGGAGACCCTTCAGTGGTGCCAAGTTGACTATCGGTATATCGAAGTGCTGAGGAGGGCTACGATGGCTATCCGAGTACAGAATCAGAGTACGAAACCTATCCAACTGCAGAGAGGTGTAAGACAGGGTGACGTTATATCTCCGAAACTCTTCACGGCTGTATTGGAAGAAGTTTTCAAGCTACTGGACTGGAAAGGATGCGGTATTAACATCATTGGCGAGTACATAACTTACCTTCGATTTGCCGACGATATAGTCATTATGTCAGAATCGCTGAAGGACCTAGGCACTATGCTCATTGACCTAAATAGTGTCTCCGAACAGATAGGTCTTAAGATGAACATGGACAAAACAAAAAGCATGTTTTACGTCCATGTGCCGGTAGTTTTTGGGAGCACTAACCTCGAAGTTGTTGACAAGTATGTTTACTGTCTGGGACAAAAAGTCCAACTTGGTAAGTCCAACTTTGACCGAGAGGCCAATCGACGGATTCAACTCGGTTGGGCAGCGTTCGGGATATTACATCATATCTTTTCGTCAGGTATACCTCAAAACTTAAAAACGAGACTATGCGACCAGTGCGTGTTGCCAGTCATCACTTGTCACGCCATTGATATAGGTGATCACCTATGGAACTGAGACGTGGTCCTTCACTGCTGACCGTATGAGAATGGTCAAGGTCGCTCAGTGAGTTATGGAGAGCGCTATGCTCGGGGTTTCACTGCGTGATAAACTTAGAAATGAGGACATTCGCAGTAGAACCAGAGTAACCGACATAGTCCAATGGATTAGTAAGCTGAAGTGGCAGTGGGCCGGCCATATAGCTCGAAGAACCGACAACCGATGGGAAAGAAAGGTTCTCGAGTGAAAGCCTCGTACCGGTAGGCGAAATGTAAGGCGACCCTCCCACGAGATGGAGTAACGACCTGGTAAGTCATGCAGGAAGTCGATGAGTGCAGGTGGCTCAGGACTGTGCTTTGTGGCATTCCTAGAGGGAGGCCTATGTTCAGCAGTGGACAGTAATGATGATGATGATGAAGTGATTAAAAATTATTTACAAAATTTATTTTCGAAACAGCTTCGAAGCGACCACCTCACTCCCAATTATATTATATTAACCCTTTTTAAACAGTTTTTGTTTTATAAATATTTAAATTTGGTAAAATGGAGACCTTGTATATTTTCTGGGACTTTGTTGTAATAGTGTATACATTACTCCAAGAATGTATTACTTACTCTGTGGAGTCGAAAGTCTGATATCATTAGCTTGTGTTTGTTTCAAGTGTTTACAGAGTGTATGTCACTTTTTTTACTAAAACTATCTTTGTTTCTGTGAACATGCACTAAATTTCCGTAAGTATACTGAGAGGCCAAAGTTAAAATATAAATTTTTTTAATTTTTTCTCTATAACAATTCCCCTGATTCTTTGATGGTGCAGTTGTTCATGGGCGGCGGTAATCGCTTACCTTCATGTGAGCCATATACTTGTTTGCCTTCTCTGCTATAAAAAAAAACTAATTGAAGCCAATCATACCTAGAATAAATAAAGTTGGGTTGGCATTAATAACCTCTCCTATAAAAAAGTATTCAAAAATTTTACTATATTTTGGTAATACAGAAATCGGTCTAAAATTGGCGGGGTCTAATGTATTACCAGGTTAAAATAAAGGTATGAATATACTATGTTTCATAATCAGGAAGCACACCAGATTCCACGCTTGTATTAAAAATTTTGTCTAGATAGAGTGCTACACTATCTGTTATAGATGCAATAACTTTAACGGAAATTCCCTATAAGTTTGCCGTTTTCTTAATATCTATAGTTTTAAAATATTTAACGATATCTTATGGCAATACACTATGGAATTTAAAAGTATTTGAACAAAATTTTACGTTTTGTTTAAGCAATGATTCGGTGATAGTAGAAGAATAATTTAATGATTTTGTTATCAAAAAAGGAACATTAGTACAATGATTCCCAAAAACCATAGCAACTTCTGGATCAGATTGAGTTAAATTATTGTTAATTTTCAATCAAAAATCCATATTCCTTTGACCTTGCCCGTTTCACTATTGTTCATACTCCATATCATTTTTATTTTATCGGATGCAGTATTAATTTTGTTGCTTAAATGTAAAGTCTATGGAGCATACCTTTTTAAAATTTTTTGAATATGTTTTTATATATTCTCTAAAAATAACTATGATTATATGATATTTCATAATAAAGCTCGTTTAACTTTCTTCAACGTTTATAAATTCCTACTGTCGCCCATTCATTAAATGATTTGCGACTGTTTATAGAGAAAGTTCTAGAAGTAAATATTCTATTAAATTCACAAGTTTTATTTTTAAATAATGTACTATACAAAAAATCAGCCCTATTTTTAAATGAAAGTGATTGAAATCCTTTTACTATGTTATTTCTAAACCTCTCCAAACGATGTTGATTTATTGGAACAAACACAACTTTCTCATTTTTGTTTTTGTGTATATATAACAACGAGATTAACTGTCCACAGTAATCTAAACTTAAATTTTGAATGATTGACTTATGCAAGGGCTTAAAGGCAGATCGCACTAGGCCCAGCAATGCGTGTTGGTTCTAAGAATAAATTGACAAGATCTTCCAATTAAAAAAATTAGCTAAACTTAATACTTATGGAAGAAGTTTCAAGTAGATTGATATAAATATCTCCACACATTACAACAGACTTATTCTGTTTACTAACTTTGTGGAAAACTTCTTCCAGAATCTTTTTTAAATCTTCATATATTCGGTGTCTGTAAACACTTACAACAATGAGATGCTCGAGCTCGACACAAGCCATTTCTACTTACGAAAATAGGTCATCAATTCTCATAAATTGCCAACGCCCAAACAGATCACTTTGAAACTAATCCATCACTGTAAAGAGAGCTAAGTATACACAGTAAGATTTCTTAATCAACTGAATTTAAAGCGTTGTTTAAATCTAACAGAGAAAGGATAGTTAATTTGCCATTAAAGATCAATAAATATCTTCCGTAATATTGACTAAGGTACTGTCTCAGCCTATGCCCAGAATGAAAACCAGATTATTATTATATAAAATACCAGGAGTATTCAAAAACTTTGGACGGGTATGGCAATATAGATATAGGACGATGTTCCGAAAAGTTTATATGTTTGGGTTTTTTGGCAATTATATGATTTCAGTGTCTTTCTAAGTTGATGGAACAACACCACAATAAATTGCGGGGTTGAGGATACGCCAAAAGATTAGAATAATTATGTCAAGAGTATTACGGCTGATGCAGTCGCTGCCAATTGCATTCGAAGTAATGGTTAGATACTCTTCTTAAAATCACAAAAAGAAAATTGATTTAGAACAAAAGATCAGGAGTTGGAATCAATGAAAGAAAATTTAATTTGTTCAATTTTGTAGTTCCATTAAAGTTGAACGAGGATGAGTAATAGCGATTTAGTAAATCAATATTTAAATCTTTAGAGAGTACGCTATTACGGGACTTTTCAACCCAATCTAAGAAAACCTCAGATTTAGCTACATCTACAAGTTGTACCACATATTGCAGTGATTTGGAATATTGACATATATTTCTCAATTAATAGATGTAGGATGACATTTATATTTTATCTTAACTATAACTTTCTTGTTTAAAATGATTTTTATTTCTTCAGTCGGCTATGGCGAAGGGCGATGTCATATATTAATTACGCAAACAAGTCATGTTTATCATAGGGAGATGTTAAGTTAGTTGTAAATATTGCAACTTTATCGTCTATTTAGTTTGCATTTAAAATGGCTGATCAATCAATGTTGGACGCATCTTTGTAGTGATTTTAAACGTTCCGAAACCACCTAAACTGCGTTTCAGAAGAAATTTAGACTTAATTTTAGGTGGACGGACATTATACGTTATATATATAGATATTATATATATATATATATATATATATATATATATATATATATATATATACATACATACATAGATATGTATATATATATATATATATATATATATATACATAAATAGAAATTCCGGAAGAAGTGGAGAGAGGTAGGGAGATAAGTGTAGATGAAATAATGAAAGCAATGAAAAGCATGAAAGCAGGTAAGGCAGCCGGATATGATAGAGTATCACTCGAAATGCTAAGGGCTGGTGAGGGTGTGGTTACAGGCCTGCTGCACACCTTGTTTAATTTATTTTGGGAACTGAAACGGGTACCGGAAGACTGGTGCAAAGCCGTTATAGTCCCAATATATAAGGGAAAGGGGTCGCAGCAGGACTGTAAAAACTACCGTGGTATCAGCTTGCTTAGCATTGTGGGTAAACTGTATGCTAAGGTGTTAATTGAAAGAGTTATGGAAGAAACTGATGGAAAAATTTGGGATGTGCAAGCTGGATTTAGAAAGGGGATGGGGTGTACGGATCAAGTCTTTTCCATGCGCATGATAGCGGAGAAGTTTTTGGCTAAAAACCAGAAAGTTTTTTGTGCGTTCATGGACTTGGAAAAGGCTTATGACAGAGTGGACAGGAATGTGTTATGGCAAACACTGAACTCATTTGGGTTGAGCGCTGGCTTGATACAGGCATTAAGATCTCTTTATAGGGACTCTAGTGCTTGTGTCAGGATCAACGGGGTCTACTCGGACTGGTTTGGCATTCATAAAGGTGTCAGACAGGGATGTGTGGCTTCCCCGTGGCTGTTTAACTTATTTATGGACAGTTGTTTGCAAACTTTGAAAGTTGAAGAATGTGGGCTGAGAATGGGTGAGTCAACTGTCAAATGCCTTTTGTACGCCGATGATCAAGTCATATTTTCATCGTCGGCGGCCGAGTTGCAAATGATGGTTACTTTAATGAATTGGTCATTGAAAGAAAGGGGTATGAAAGTGAACGCAAGTAAGACGAAAGTGATGGTTTTTGAAAGAGAAGAAAGTAAAACTTTATGTGAAATAAGAATAGAAGGGGAGTTGATTGAGCAAGTGGATGAGTTTGTATATTTGGGATGTTTATTTAGCAGGGATGGTAGATATGATAAGGATATAGAACGACGAGTGAACGCAGGAAATAGAGTGAATGGGGCTCTACACGCTATTATGAGGAGTCAGAATGTGTCAACTAAGGCACGTATGGCAATTCATAATGCTGTGTTAGTCCCTACTTTAATGTATGGTAGTGAAAGTTGGGTCTGGCAGAAGAAGCATGAGAGTAGAATAAATGCTGTAGTAATGCGTTCCTTAAGGAGTATGCTAGGGCTGAATCTGAATGACAGGGTGAGAAATAGTGTGATAAGAGAAAAGTGTGGTTTGCAAGATGACGTTGTGACAAGGATTAAGAAAGGAATGCTTCGGTGGTTTGGTCATGTAGAAAGAATGAATGAGGAAAGAGTGACAAAGCAAATTTATGTTGCGGAAGTGAACGGCAGGGTCGGGACGGGACGCCCTAGACGAAGGTTTATCGACCAAATCGGCGATACATTAAAAATGGGCCAGATTAGGAGTACCCATAACCGACGAGCGTGTATGCGTAGATATATGGATGTAAAAGAGGCGAGAGAGGTGTGTCAGGATCGCCAGAACCAGATACTCTTTTCCTTAAAATTAAGTATTCTATTTTAGTTCTCATGGGTAACAACGCATCTCCATTTTGACTCTTACTTAAGGATAAATTTTGATGTCTAAGGAGCCGCAGCATCCATTTAACATTAGCTGGACTGTATGCTCGTTTGTCACCCTTAATCTTAAAATAAAATTACGGTTGTCAACCTGCCTGCCAAGCGTGGCAGATATGGCAAATATCTCATATACTTTTGGAGAAATTGAATGAAATAAGTAATATTAAATTATTTTTTTTAATTAATTGGTTAAAGTTCGTTACATTTTTATCTTCTCTTTCATAATCTGTTACAGCGAATAAAAAAGAATAATAGCTGCGTAAATCTCAGACGACTTATGCGTATTTTACAACGACTCTCGTGCCATTAATTTTGTCGGCGCGTCTTCCTTTCATCGCGGAGCGGTATTGGTACATTTTAACAGTTATTTTTTTGAATCTTACAAAGAATATATTTTTATATTAAAATGCTTGCAAATGTTGGATGTAACTACATTTTTTTAATTACCAAAATTTTTTTTAAATGATATATTTATGAAAATTAGATACATCGTTGTTGTTTTTTTTTTCAATATATTGGGAAAACAAACAACATCACAATAATTCACCTATACATTATTAAAATTGTGAAATCCACACCGTTTACCACGGGTATTATGAACACATTATTTAACAGGTTGTGAGTTTTATTTACCTTCACATTTTTCATCGTTGTGTTTAGTGTACAGTGTCAAAAAAGTTAAAAATTTAGAAAGGCACCTGCATTTTTAACATCAATTTAACTTGTAATTAATAAAATTAAATACTGGAGGTATCTAATAGCCATCTATCTTATTAAGTAAAATACCTGCAATTATCTAATTGTACAGTCACACGGTTGCGTTAACGAATATTTAAGGCACTTCTAGTCAGTAGTAATATTAAAATGTAAAGTAATACCACTGAATTCAAGCAGTAAAACAAGCGTAGCGTAACGCAGCGCAGTGTGCTATAGTAATTTCTATCATAAATCGCTCATTTAGTTTAGCTAAATTGCTACTTTTTGTTTAATTGGCTATTTAATGTTTCTTTATTTTTTTTATTCTGCATATTTATCTGTATTAAGTTAGTTATACAACAACAATTTTCTTTCAACAAAGTTATTTCCCTTTGATTTACTCTCACTATTATATTCACGTGTGATTTAGGTTCTAAACAATTAGTATATTAGTACAAAATAATAAATATGCCATGTAGTGACGGCTACTTCACCGTATCATTCCATGGGTGTTGTCATGGGCGACAAAACAGGGAAACTATAACAGGGAATGGGTAGCAGCATCTTCTCGGTAATATATAAACTGCGAATGATTAACCACCTGGCAAGTGTTATTAAGCGTTATTATGGTTATTAGTGCTAACTATGGAAAATATTCAACCTATGAGGCAATTTAAGCGATAGATTTTTAGGTTGAAATCAAAAGATTAACGTAAACACAACAACAATAAAGTACATTTATAAAAAGGAAGGGTGAAATTTGAACAAAATAAAATTGACAAAAAGGAAATCAACGTATTGTGTGGCGGTTTACGCATCATATTTCATATGTCGACTTTTCTTTTGTCGAAATATAAATCTTATTTTTTGTCGCCAAAACTGACATCTATAATAAATACCTCACAAAATAACTTAACATATTTATATTCTAATTTTTTAGCAGAATTTAAGGAAACATAGCAATTTGCAAATTAAGAATATAAATTAAGATATATTATACCATTTTTTTCTCCTTTTCATTCAAACTGCTGTTTTTAAGTTTAGGTTACTAGTCTTTTTGCTCTTCTGAACGTTGGCCGCCCCCATAAATAACCTTATATGAGGATTTTGCCATAGTTGCCACGATTGCCGATCGGGTTGGCAACTGCAGTTTTTTATAATTTTGAGTTGTTATCAAGAAGCTACTGCCTACCCATCTCCTGTTTCAGTTTCCGTCTATCGCCTCTTATGACACCAACAATACAGGATACCGCCACTAAAATCTTGTGTTAGCTTCTTTGTAATCTCAATATTATAAAAAACAGTCATGTACATGAGGATGCGCATTGCACAATTAGTGCTCGGTATTTTTTAGTTTTTCCCCACCTCTTCTTTTATTTCCACCTAAATTATCTTCTTGAATAAAGTATTTAAATTAAATTAAAAAAATATAACACATTTCTTATAATTCTTCTTCATAACTTACTAGCTATATTTTGTAAGCGTTCATCAGCTATACTTTCATAATAAAGGACAAAAATTTAGAATTATTAGAAAAAAAAAATATAGACATATCAGGGGTATGATTATCTCAGTTTACCATTTTTTCTCACTTCAAGTCCGTACAAATCCACCTTCACAACATCGTCCCGTCAATAGTTGCATTCTTGAGCGTTATATTGTTCCATCGATTTTATGATTTTATGTCGAGGATTTCGCGAATAAGTTATCTATATTAGTTTTGGCTACAAATAATTTGTTATCTCTTTTTATTTGTCAGTTTCCAGGTCGTATAACAGTAGGAAAGAGCGGGGCCGAAAGTACGGGGGGTAAGTTGTTCCGATGCAAATATCTAAAAAACAGAAAGAGATAGCTATATATTCGTATTATGTACGGAGTTCTGGCCATCTAGCACATGTGCGGCGACCGTTTTAGTTGCGCTAGAGACGCGGACCTAGCGGCAGTGTGTGTAATGATCCTCCAGCATCACGTGAGTAAATAATTTTTCGATCATACTTTTGGTCTCAAGTAAACATTTTTGGTGTTACGAATATGGGAGTTTTTGTAATTTATCAAAAAATATTAATCTATGCAATTTTAACGATTTGTACTGAATGTTTCTTTGGCATATGATAAATTTGGCATAGGTAAAAAGTGCCTTTCAATCGGGGTCAATTGTTCCGCGGCACAACCAATCCCCAACTAACTTTTAATAACCTATATTGTTTTGTTGCGTTTAACGTGAGTTAGAAATTTTTCACACATCGCTACAACGGTATGTCAAGAAAATAAAGAGTGGACTTACTCCTATGGTTGGATACAAACCAAGACTGATTTTTAATGAGGAACAGGAGACGTTTTCATTGACGTCATAGATCCGAAAAAGCGCATCTATCTACTTCGAACTTCTACCTGAAGAAGTTAGACAACTTCCATACCAGTGTGCGATGAAATTTGGTGTTCAAAACATTCCACCTTCTTGAGGTGAAAATAAGGTAAGGCCGGTAAAGACTGGCTAACAAATTTTTTCAAAAGAAACCCAACACTTTCGATAAGGACACCGGAAGCAACGAGTGCAGGATGCGCGACCTCATTTAACAGACATAACGTAAACCAATTCTTTGAGAAACTTGGTGATCAAATTACAAAATATAATCTTACTCCTCTTCACGTATATGGAATTTAGACGAGACTGGAGTTCAAACTGAAACCAAAGATAACTGTGGCTGAAAAAGGAGGAAAGCAGGTAGGAGCAATTGTATCAGCAGGACGTGGCACGTTAGTCACAGTTGAGTTAGCGGTAAATGCTTTGGGAAATAAAATTTCATCAATGTTTGTATTTCCACGTCTGAAATATAAGGATCTATTTATTCGCGATGGCCCTCCTGAATGTATTGGTGCTGGTAATTGCTTGGGATGGATCATCATTCATCATTACAGCCCTTCGCAAGTCCACTGCTGAACATAGGCCTCCCCCAAAGAATGCCACAAAGCGCGGTCCTGAGCCACCTGCATCCATCGACTTCCTGCATGTCTTACCAGGTCGTCACTCCATATCGTGGGGGGACGCCCTACACTTCGCCTACCGGTACGAGGCTGCCACTCGAGAACCTTTCTTCCCCATCGGTTGTCGGCTCTTCGAGCTATATGGCCGGCCCACTGCCACTTCAGCTTACTAATCCGTTGGGCTATGTCAGTTATTCTGGTTCTACTGCGGATATCCTCATTCCTAAGTTTATCACGCAGAGAAACTCCGAGCATAGCCCTCCCCATAGCTCGCTGAGCGACCTTGAGCTTCCTCATACGGCCATCAGTGACGGACCACGTCTCAGTTCCGTAAGTCATCACTGGCAACACGCACTGGTTGTACAATTTCGTTTTAAGGTTTTGAGGTATGTCTGACGAGAAGATGTGTCGTAGCTTCCCGAACGCTGCCCAGCCGGTAGTTGAATCCGTCGATTGACCTCTCGGTCGAAGTTGGACTTACCTAGTCGGACTATTTGTCCCAGGTAAACATACTCGTCAACAACTTCGAGCTTAGTGCTCCCAACAACTACCGGCATAGGTGTGACATGGACATTAAACATGATCTTTGTTTTGTCCATGTTCATCTTAAGACCTATCCGTTGGGAAATATTATTGAGGTCATTGAGCATAGTGCTTAGGTCCTCCAGCGCTTCTGCCATAAGGACTATATCGTCGGCAAATCGAAGGTGAGTGATGTACTCGCCATTGATGTTGATACTTGAAAACGTCTTCCAATGCAGCGGTGAAGTGTTTCGGGGATATGACGTCACCCTGTCTTACACTTTTCTGCAATTGGATAGGTTTCGTACTCTGGTTCTGTACTCGGATATCCATCGTAGCCCTACTGTACAAGCACTTCAACACTTCGATATACCGATAGTCAACTTGGCACCGCTAAAGGGACTGCAGCACCGCCCAAGTTTCGACGGAATCAAAGGCTTTCTCATAGTCCACATACGCCAGACATAGTGGCAAATTGTACTCTTCGGACTTCTGTACAACTTGCCAAAGGGTATGTATGTGGTCTATGGTGCTAAAGCCCTTTCGGAAACCGGCTTGTTCGGGAGGCTGGAAGTCGTCAAGTCTGCGCGCGAGACGATTCGTAATGACTCTCGAAAACAGCACGTAGACGCGGCTCAGAAGGGAAATCGGTAGTTCTTCAAGAGAGCGTTGTCACCTTTCTTGAAGAACAAGACAACCGCACTTCTGCTCCACGCTTACGGTGTAATGCCACCATGGAGGACGGAATTAAAGAGCTTCTGAAGGACTTCGAGTACCGGTCTTCCACCCGCTTTCAGAAGCTCCGCTGTAATTCCATCCTCGCCTGGGGCCTTACCGTTTTTAAGGTGCTGGAGAGCCATTCTAATCTCGCTCAGACTGACATCCGGGATATCTTCGGAATAGTGTCGGATAAGACTCGCTCTTGGATCGTTACTCACACTTGCGTGTGGCGCCAACGATGACGTGTACATCTGCCCATAGAACCTCTCAATCTCACTCAAAATCTCAGGTGCCCCGGAAACGATTCTGCCGCACTCGGTCTTCAGCTTTGACAGTTGGCTCTTTCTGGCAGACAGATCTCTGGCAAAGACTTTGGAGCCTTGGTTCCGCTCGATCGCTTCTTCAATACAAGCTGTATTGAAGTTGCGCAAGTCCCGCCGCATGCATTTGGAGATCTGACTTCAGTTGCCTGTATACTGTCAAATCTGTTGAAGAATGTAGCTTCATCTCCCGTCTAACAGCCATGATATTGAGAGTGTGTTCGGAGAGTTTTTGTGTTCTTCTGCGGCGGGTCTTGCAGAACTTAGCTCCGACCGCATGGACAGTTTCCACGAGCTTGTCATTCATATCGTCCACTTCATTGTAGTCTTCTAGGCACTGAAAACAGTTTTGTAACTCGAGCTGAAAGGTTTCGGGACTTTGGAACAGAGCACGAGGGGGACGGAGCGTTGACTTCATTAGACGAGACCTCTCCAACTTAACGTTTAGGTTCAGTGTGCCTCTAACCATTCGGTGATCGCTACCAGTTTTCACCCTCGCGATCACGGAGACATCACTGAACAGTTGTCATCTGGTCGTCATAATGAAGTCAATTTCATTTTTTGTCGAACCGTCGGGGCTCGCCACTTTCTGTGGGGCCGCTTCTGGAAGAAAGAGTTCATCATAAAGAGTCCCTCTTTCTCCATGAAGTCGGGGCCCCCTGGGTTCCGTTGCCCTATTCCAAATTTCCCCACTTTCAGCTCACCGTTCTCTCTTGTGCCTAGTTTTGCATTGAAGTCTCCCATTAACACCGTATATTGGGTTTTGGAGGAATGCATGGCTCTAGAGATATCCTCATACATTTCCTCCACCTCCTCATCGGGGTGTGCCGAGGTTGGTGCGTAAACCTGTATGACCTTCAGCGAATACCGTTTGGTGATTCTGAGTATAAGGTACGCAACCCTCGTCGACACACTCCCGATCTTTACAACGTTGTTAACGAGAGACTTGTGGACGATAAATCCGACACCTCCTTGGGACAGATGGTCGCCCTCCCGGTGATAGAGCAAGTTGCCGGATTCGAGGATTACCGTGTCCTCCCCCTCTCTTCGGACTTCGGATAATCCTATAATATGCCAGCGCAACTTGTCTATCTCTTCTTCCAGCTCCACGATCTTCTCGTCAGTCCTCAGGGTGCGTGCGTTGTACGTTGCCAGGTCGAGTCGTCTAAGGTGGCAACCGAACCTCCACCGGAGATTCTTAGCATCCTCTGCCCCGCCGTTACCATGGCCTCCACCGTAGCCAGGAATAGCGGAGCCGCCGGGGACTGGGAGCCGTCTGTTTGTTGCTTTAGTCATTGGGGGGTATTTGCCATAGTTGCCACGCTTGGCGAGCGGGTTGGTAACCGCAGTTTTTTTTATTGTAATTTGGCTATTATCAGGAAGATGCTGCTGCCCATCTCCTGCCTGTTTCCCTTTGTCGCCTTTTACGACACCCACGGGAGGATATGGGGTAGTGGATATTCTTGACCGCCACTACACGGCTACTTGGGTTGGATGACAAGCACGAAATTTCTGAATTTTATGGATCATTTCATAAAAAATACTTAGCCTAATCTTGAAGAACCAGTGCTTTTACTCCTAGATAATCATTCATCCCACGTTGATATTGATGTGATTAAAAAAGCCAAAGAACATTCAGTAAAATTGCTATCATTACCACTAAATTGCCCACCACCTTCAACCTCTCGATGTTGGAATAAATGGTCCGTTCAAGTCATACTGTTACAAAGCTTAAAACAATTGGCTACAAACTAATCCGAGAAAGACTATGTCAATGTATATTTAAAAATATAATATAAAGTAAAGATTAATTTCATTTAAAATAAAGTATGGTAAAAAAGGACTGGTTCATTAAATTTTATTGTTATTTCATAAGAATTTAATTAGATTTTAAGTAGAGTTTTGTTTAATTTTGTGTTCCATTGCAAATTGCAATAGTAGTACGATAAGGAATTAATTGATAATTATTAGAAAGAAGAATGTTTTGTTAAATTTGTTATTTAATTAAAATTTTAGAAGATTTTATGATAAATAAACGTTTTGTTTTAATTTATTTTCCATTGCGAATTGCAAAAGTTAATGCTAACTCTTATTGCAATTATAGAAATTAACTATGAAGACTGATTCAATTTTATTGTTGTGTCATTAAAATTTATGATTTTATGGTAAATGATAAAAATGCTATTTTTATTTCATAGAAATGTGTTATTGAGATGAAATAATTATAACTTTTCACAAAAAGTAAAAACCGACTTCAAAGTGTTAAAAAATAAGTTATTTATTTGCTACCCTTTGAGGTGGAATTTTTTCTTCAAATTGATATAAGACCAGTCTTGAAGTATAACCTATTTAATAAAATAATCATTAAAATTAAACTTAGGAAGATGTCTCGTAACATACATACAAAAAAAACATACACTTGAATAGAGATTATCCTGCTTTTTGAAGTCGGATAAAATTAAGGGTGTCCAACCTTTACCAAAATGTCCAGCTAAACTGGCTGGTCTATCCGGTTTTTCAGTTTTGAGACCAGGTAACCCAATGTGCACAGTATCCAGTACTGTATACAGAAATCAAAGATTTAGAAAGAAGCTCTTTAATTGAATATATGTATTGGGTGTCTCTATCGGCATAGCTTTTATTTCACTAACTTCATTTGTTATAAAGTTATCTGAATTAAATAATTGAAAATTAACTGCACTATTAAACATTTAACTCTAATTGATGGAATATTTCGTGGCATCGTTGGATATCTAATTACTAGGAAGATGTGGTCAACGATCGTGCAAAAGGTTTGTTTCAGTTTTATTTATTTTATTTAAAGAAATAGCCGAGCCGTGTAGTTTAAATTTCATTCACATGCTACTTTTAGTTTTCACTCTATCGTAAATATTAAGGGTAGCAAAGACAAGAACAGTGGTAGAGCTAAGCGGTAGCTTTGCTGTCGCACGGATGGGCCAGCTCGAACCGGGGTGCACCACGACCTCACAGAAAACCAGCGTGAAGTAGAGGTTTACCTCTGCGTTGCGCATGGTGAGTGCAGGTGGCCGGAGGCCCCATTCACCCCCCCCCCCCCATCAACATGGTAGTGGAATTAAATAAAAGACTGCCCCGGGAGGGTACCAGCACCCCTCGAGAATCCCTCGTTGAGCATCCACGACCAAACTACTTCACTCCTGAGCGTGGGTGCTCAGGCTGCCCCGCGTATACTGGGTGGGGGGGGGGGGGCAAAATTCCGCTCGCGACTAATGCTGCTCGGGGCAAGCGGAGCAATACAACCAAGGCGACCCCTGTCACGCTATCCGTGAATTTTTGCAACATCAGGGGACTTCATTCCAACCTTAACACTGTCCATTACCATCTAGAGACGGCGAAGCCGGCCTTGCCCTTTTTGACCGAGACTTAGGTGTCCTCTCCGGCTGATACTTTATATCTCTCATACCCGGGGTATAATTTGGAACACTCCTTTGTGCCCCGGACTGGAGTTTGTGTATACGTCAGAGAGGACATCTGTTTTCGACGCCTCGGCAGCCTAGAAGGTACGGACCTGTCCATCCTATGGATGCGCGTAGACAACGACGACCATCCCCGCATCTACGGGTGCCTCTATAGGTGTTATAGCGGTAATGCCAACACAGACCGGCGCATCGACCACGTCCAAATGGCTGCAGACTCCGTGCTACAACAGGTCCCATCCGCAGAGATTGTGATACTCGGTGATTTCAACGCCCACCACGCTTAATGGCTTGGTTCTCGTTTAACCGATCATGCGGGTTGATCTGTCTATGACTTTGCTTTCGCATATGGTCTACCACAACTGTTTACTTCACCTACGCGGATCCCAGATGTGGAAGACCATGTACCTTCCCTGTTGGACTTTCTTCTGACCTCTCATCCGGACGGATATCAGGTCTCCGTCGATGCTCCTCTGGGCTCTTCGGACCATTGTCTGATCCGGAGTACGGTGCCATTCACGCTCCAATCGCAGTTGCGATCTGCAGCTTGCTGCCGTGTTTGGCACTATAGGTCAGCTGATTGGGACGGGATGCGGTCTTTTTTTGCATTCTACCCTTGGGGGCGGGTTTGCTTTTCGCCGAAAGATCCCAGCGTTGTTGCCGATTCTGTTGCTGATGTGGAACTTAAGGGTATGGAACTTTTTATTCCATCCTCTGTGGCGCACATCGGAGGCAGATCCCAGCCATGGTTTGGTCGCTCCTGTAAAATAGCATCACGCTGTAAGCAGGAATGCTAACTGGCCTGGGCTGACGAATCAACGTCTCGGGATGTAAAAACCAGCGCACTTAAAAAGAATTATAATTCCGTCTCCAGGTCCTTCAAAAGCGTTATTGTCAAGGTAAGGTCTGAGCACATCGGTAGAATTGGCGAGAAGCTAGTTCACTTTCCTTCGGGAACCCGTGCATTCTGGTCTCTCGCCAAGGTTGTCCAAGGGAACTTCTGTCAGCCATCTCTTCCATCTCTGCACAGAGAGGACGACTCACTGGCCCATGCCGCAAAAGAGAAAGCCGATCTGTTGTGCTCTCTTTTTGCGTCTATTTCGACTCTAGATGACGGGGGGAACACACCGCCGACCATTCCGCGATGTGAGTGCTCCATGCCGGATGTGCAATTTACACAGCGCTCGGTTCGCAAAACACTCTTCTCCCTGGCCGTCAGCAAGTCGCGTGGGGCCTCCCAATGTGCTGAAGACGTGTGCTCCGGAGTTGGCACCGGGTTTAACGCGTCTTTTCTGGAACTTCTACTCCCAAGGCGTATTCCCAAATTCATGGAAGACAGCTTTGGTCCACCGCTCAGATCCATCCAACTACAGGCCTATCGCCATCACCTCCTTGTTCTCCAAAATAATGGAATCCATTATAAACTGCCAGCTCATGAGGTACCTTGAGGATCACCAGCTGATCAGTGACCGCCAGTACGGTTTTCGTCGAGGTCGGTCATCAGGTGATCTTCTAGTTTACTTAACTCATAGATGGGCGGAGGCAGTAGAGTCTAAGGCGAAGGTATTGGCCGTTAGTTTGGACACGGCGAAGGCCTTCGATCGGGTCTCGCACAAGGCGCTTCTTTCAAAGCTTCCTTCCTATGGGCTTCCCGAGGAATTGTGCAAATGGATCACCAGTTTCCTTGCTGATCGGAGCATCAAGGTCGTGGTAGACGGTGCATGCTCTGATTTCAAGCCTATCAACGCTGGTGTTCCACAAGGCTGCGTGCTATCACCAACGCTGTTTATCCTGCATATCAATGATATGTTGCTAACTGGTAGCATTCGTTGTTATGCAGACGACAGCACTGGGGATGCCTTATATAACGGTCGTGCCAATATTTCTCGGGAAAATGTCACCGAGTACCGGAACAAACTTGTGTCTGAAGTCGAGTCTTTGCTTAACAAAATCTACTACGGCCGACTAAATCTAGTCCAGTACAATCCCCAGAAGACACAAGTTTGCGCGTTTACCGCTAAAAAGAACCCCTTTGTCGTATCTCCTCAATTTCAAGGCATTCCCCTTGCTGCCTCAGCCAGTATCGGAATCCTTGGCGTCGACATATCGAATAGCGTGCAGTGTCGTGGTCACTTGGAAGAGAAGGCCAAATTGGCCTCTTAAAAGCTTGGCGTGCTCAACAGAGCGAGGCAGTGAAATACTGCCTCGCGCTGCCGTCACATCGCTTGCAACTTAACAAAGCGCAAGTTCGGCCCCACATGGAATACTGTTCTCATCTCTAGGCCGCGGCACCCCAGTACCAGCTCCTTCCACTTGACCGCATCCAGCGCAGAGTGATTTGAATCGTCGACGACCGAGTTCTTTCTGATAGGCTCGATACACTGGCAATGCGTAGAGATGTTGCATCTCTTTGCTTATTTTATCGCATCTATCACGGGGAGTGCTCTGAGAAATTGTTCGGACTAACTCCAGTCGCTCAATTTCACCATCGCACATCGCGACAAAACTCGCGTTACCATCCATACCATCTGGATGATTGGCGGTCCACCACTGTGCGTTTTAGAAGAAGTTTTCGCCCTCGTACAATTTCCTTGTGGAATCAATTACCACCAGCGAATTTTCTGTACCGATACGACTTAGGAACCTTCAAGAAAAGAGCTTACACCTTTCTAAAAGGCTGGCATCGCATCTTCAATTCCCCTGGTGTTGCGGTTGTTAATGGGCGGCGGTAGTCACTTACCATTAGGTGATCCGCATGCTCGTTTGCTCCTTATTCTATAAAAAAAAAGATTCGAAAGAATAGAACTCATGACCATTGTCAAATAAGCTGTATATTTGCTGTTGTTGCCACGCTTGGCAGGTGGATTGGCAACCGCAGCTTTAATTATTTTGAACTGTTGTTAGGAAGATGGTATTCATCAACTCCTGTTTGTTTTTCTCTGTCACCTCTTACGACACTCTCGGGATGATATTAGGTGGCGGATTCTCTTTCGCCGCCACAACAAGGCAAACATTTTCTTCTCCCGTTGAGTGAAGTTCTTCCCACGTTCACTGTTAATAGAACTTATTTTGCAATAAGAGTTATCTTAAGGATTTCATCACGTTGTATTTTTACTTTTTTTTGAATTTTTGACGTACGGGGTACTTACTGGAAGTCATGGCCACGGGTCACCGTTTAATGTGATTGACGTCTTGATATCGTAGTTAATGAAAAACACCATCAACTTTTAATTGATAATGTTAGGTCCAATCTACGTAGAAAGAGCTAACAGTATTTGAAGTCTTGCAGTAGTATGCTTGATTTCGGATTTAATTTTATTAACTATGATCTCCTAAGCAGATAGTAGCACCCTAAAAAAACCTTCAAAACAAAATTAAACTAGATAAAATCCGTAAAATTAGTTTTATTACATGTGTAGTATTGATCATTAAAGAACTGCATTTATAAAATATTGTAGTCTACTCAAACGTAGAAAAAAATATCAGTATTTATTTGATGGTTCCAATTAATATTAAATAGGACCAATGATATGAATCAAATATCGCAAATAAACATTATATCGTAAATTGATAAAAGACCATGAAATCCTCATTGTTTTGCATAAACTAAATTAACTTTAAATAATGAATGAATGTAAAGAGTAAAATGTAAATAATAATAATCATATATTTTGATTCTTAGATAATTTACCTTTTTTATGGATACATTGCTTGAACGATATAAAAATGGTAGATATTTCTACACATATGATATTAATGCAATTCTGAAAAACTTATTTATTCACCAATTTCAATAGCATATTATATCTATGCCAAATATCACTCCTCTACGTCCAATAGTCTTTAAGAGTTCAAAAGAATTATTTGATTAACAGACATAGAGACACAGATACCGAGTTGACGGAATTTTGTTTGTGGTGGTGATGGAATGTCCCTAAATTGAAGCCCACGCGAGCGAAGCCGCGGCTAAAAAGCTGGTATTAAATATGATTAGTTATGTTTTATATATTATGTTCAGAAATGCATTAACCTTAATTCATCAGTGGTTTTGATTTTTTTATATGAAGCTTAATTAAAGTTTTAGCCTTTGTACGTCCCACAACTAAGCACAGGTGTTTCATTTTTATAGAGCAATTAGTCCAACGTGCTACTCCATAGGGTGTCAGCGAACTTCATATGTCCGTGAAATATTTTATTCTTCAGAGATGCAGATTTTCTGACGATGTTTTCCTTAACTGTTAAATACGTAGTAAATAAGCATTTACAATTGCTTTTTAAATTTTCATTGGACTAACAATTTGAATGGACGTTGCTTGCGTATTGTTAAATTTTTAGCGAGCGCTTTAAAAGTCCATATGAAAAGTCAACAGTTGAATGTTAGCTTCCCCCATGATCACTTCATAGGGTTTACCAGAGTTGCCCCGCTACGCAAGCGGGTTGACAAACACAGTTAATTTTTAGTTGTTATTAGGAATACGCTGGAAGAAACAAACGGATGATTAGCAGCGTCTTTTAAATACTAGGAAGTGCAAAGCATTATATAAATACAGTTTTAACCTTAAATATTCGTGATAGAAAACGACATTGCCAGCACTCGCGAGAGCCTAGAGACATCTTAAATAATATTTATATTAATGTATATGTTACAATTTATTATAAATGGTCTTTGATGCTTGAAACAAATACATCAATAAAAAAGCCATAAATTAATTTAAGATTTTCCTACCAAATTTCTCTCAACATAGCAGTGAAGTTCGTTATTGTAACTTTGATTAAAGGAAAACTTACATCGTTTATTACGTTTAAGTAGACGGGGTAAAGCTACGGTCAGCCAAGGTCTTTTAGTTTGATGAAACATTATCTTATTTACTTTAACAAAATGATTTTATCATAATCTAATAACATTTCATGAAATCGTGAACAAAAGCCCATGCAACAGATTTATGGCATATGCCATTGTAAAGGATTTTTTTTTGTACTTAAATTGTTAATATCGGCACCACTTTCAGTTCCATATATAAAAAAGATATGCAACTAAATATGTTTTGTAGAAAAAGACAATTGGTAGTCATAAAACTGTTATTGAAACAACAAATTCATACTTTAAAATAATGTTAAACAATAGATGCGCCTGCGCCCGTGTGATTTACAACACTCTCTATCCCTCTCTCACCTTTCGGACGTCTGCGCGGGCCCGTCCACTCTAACTATATTATACTACTACACGCTCTACTATATATCTATATAAAGGAGTCCTTAGCCAAAGCTATAGACTCACAGGACTCCCCCATCTCCCTCTCGTCGGACTTCGACAGTACCGAAAAAATCGACACCGCGGTAGATACTCTCTCTACCCTTATAAAATCCTCGCTTAAGGAGAATGAAAGGGTCCCGCTTGCTATAAATAATGATATTCCCCTAGATATTAGCAACCTAATAGAAGCCAAGAGAGCTGCTTTCGAAAAAGCAGCACTCTATCCCACCCCCGACTATAGGTCTAAGGCCAATCGTCTTGATCGAGAAGTCCGTTCACGCCTCTCCGAACTTCGAGACCTCGAAAAGAGTAATCTCATGAAGAATATCTCTTCCTCTCATACAGCTTACTACCAGATGGCGATAGCCCTCCGCATAGACGCTATCACTCACACTCCCCCTCTCTCCCTCCCTGACGGTACTATTGCTTTCATGGACGAGGAAAAAGCTGAGTGCTTTGCAGACTGCATCGCCGCTCATCTCCTAGCTCACAACCCACTGACCCCTCCCACATCCAGACAGTGTAGGATGAGGTCCACCACCGGAACTCATCCCCCTATTCTATCACTTTTTTCTCTTGATTCTATCACTGTGTCCAATGATGGGATCTCATTCATCATCAAAGGACTGAAGCCCAAAAAGGGCTCCGGGTAAGGATGGCATCTCCAACCAAGCCCTTAAGCATTTTCATGTTAACCCTTTTGGCCATTAGTTTCAACGCCTGCTTCAACCTTAGTTACATTCCCACTACGTGGAAAGAGGCAACTATCATTGGTATCCCGAAGCCAAGAATGCCTCACCACCTTCCTTCCAGTCGCCGTTCCATCAACAACCTCAAGGACATGGGCAAACTCTTTGAACGAATCATCCTCGCTCAAATGAGGCTTCATCTGTTTCCCGCAGACGATGACCCTTTTGTCATCCCCCACCAATTTGGTTTCGGAGCGAAACGTTCTTGTCCCCAAAAAGTTCAACGTATTGTTTAATATATCCTCAGCGGTTTTTATCCTTGTGGTCATGAGACCATTGCGATCTTTTTCGACATAGCTAAAGCGTTGGATAGATTCTGGTACAAAGCACTTATCTAGAAACTCTACAAAATAAGCCTCCCTGATTGTCTTGGTCGTCTCGTGGCCTGCTACCTAAAGGATCGTATCTTTCGTTTTAGATACGAAGGCACGCTCTCTTCTTAGCGTGCTATCAAAGCCGTTGTCCCTCAGGGCTCAGTGCTTGCCCCTCTGCTATATATCCTGTTCACCGACGACATTCCCATCCCGTCGATAGGTGTTCAGCTCTTCGTCTTTGCAGACGACACTGCCCTCTACTGTAAAAGTATCTCACTACCTTTCATACGGAACACGATCAAAAAGTCAGTTAATGACCTAGGAGATTGGTTCCAAAAATAGCGTATTGATGTGAATCCGGAGAAGAGTTCGGAGAAGAGCCGTTTACTTCAATCATAAGCGACGCCGTCCCACTACCATTTCGTCAATGCATATGCTAGGGACCACTGTCCCCTGGCATACTGCGAAAGAAGCGAACCCTTTATAAGGTCTGTATATGACCAGTTATGACTTACGCGGGCCCCATATTTGCCCACGCTAATCCCAAAACCATTAGAGAACATCCATAGAGGCTTAGAGCTTCCCACAATCCAGCAATTTCTAAAAACACTCTCTGAGAACTTCTTCAAAGCCTCAGAGTCTCACTCAAATCATCTCATTCGTGAGGCAGCCTCCTATGCAGCCCCACTAACCTCTCGCTATTGAGTCCTCAGACAGATAAACTCTCTCTCGGACCCTTCAAACAAGCTTTCGACTGACCTAATCCACCTCCTAGCGGCTCAGGCCGAATTTTTTCCCCGCCCTTAATTTGCCTTAGTTAGGCTCCCCTCTCAACGGCTCTTCGCGGCCTGCGCCCCCTTTCCCCTAAACGTCGCCTCCGACTCGGCAGAAAGGCCACACAAGGCAATGCCAGTCTCACAGATGGTGTTTAGTGAGTAGGCACTTAGGTTTCGCAGTGAGTCCCACATAACCACGACAGCCAGCTGTCTTGGTATGCTTAGAGCATTCACCACCTCCCTTCCGCGCTTCCCGTAGGGTAGCCCTTTTCATTGCTTCTGGGCGCAAAAAACATCTACTATATCCTACTTGCAGCGAAAATTTACGCAATGGTTTATATACGATAGAAATGTATCGTGAAAATGAATTACATGATTTAGCAGCATGCAATATTCAACACCAAAATGTGTGGCTATTTAGAGGAACAATACAATCAAGACATGTTCGTACACATTATGTACATATATATTCTGGTCAACAGAAATGAAATAGGTCCAGATGCCATCGCTCAATATTACTGCTCGTGTCTAACAGGTAGGCATACAGTAGGAAGTTGTGCATATACCATTTCAATAATATGGTATCTAGGGTTAGGAACATACAATTTAAACGAACGGCAGGTCATTTAAAGGATATTATTATTGATATCGATTGCAATGTTTTTTACCGATAAACAGCTGTTATTAGTTAAAAATAAAAATATTTTTAAATGATAACACCTGTTTTATTTTTTTATATATTTTTTGCACCTGGAATTAAAACTGGTATAAGATGTCAAACAACAAAAACTGCAATGCAACAGCATTTCTTTGCAGGTTTTTAGCTTATTTATGGTAGAAGAAAAATATTTGTAAAAAATTAGCAATAAAAAGTAATTTATATTATTGCAGTACAAGCATATTCAAAGTGATCTCATCTCTGTTGGTGGGTGAGCCCAGGCTCCATATATTTTTGCCCATGGTAATAAGAATTTCCAATTAATACTAGGGTTATTGTCTTGGCTCATTCTCGATTACTGTATGCACAGACACAGAAGCATTTTTTATGGTTAGTGGATGCTATAGCCCGTAGATATCTACTTCTATTTCCATCCAGTGGGAAAGCTTAAATTACTTTCAATAAGATTATTCTTGTTATCTTTGTTGAATACGACTTATTTATTCTATTCTTCATTAAGAATCAAAATGCAGTTACGGTGTCATCCCTGGGGACTAAGATGGAAAACCTCTTTTCCAGTAAGGGTCTCCAGTTCTTTTCAGTTATCATAAGAAAGACAGCAGCATTAAGCTGCTATTTTACGCTGGTATTCTGTGAGAGCGTGGTTCTTCCCTGTCTGAGTCTACGCATTCGTGATGCAACCATAATATATCTTCAGCAGGGCTCTACCACCTAAATTGTACGCAAAACAGTTGGTCCTATTGACACGTGCCTGATATAACGCGTAAGCGATAAAATCGGAGATGGGCAACAATGTTAACGTTTGACTAAGGAAATTTTATTTTTCTTAAATCTAAAAATAAAGAGAATAAATAGCGCTGTTTGGCTATGTCCATTCATTCCATTTTCCATTACAGCTTTAAAAAAACTGGTCAAGTGCGAGTTGGACTCGCGCACCGAGGGTTCCGAACAAATCCGTAGGTATATAAGTTTAAAATTAATAAGAATATTTTTATTATTTGATGTAACTAAAAATTTATGCTTTTAGCAATTTTTCCTTTATTTGTGCTATAAAACGTTGCTTCGTACCAAATTTCAAGATCCTGAGTTCACGGGAAGTACACTGTAGATTTTGATTCCCTTGCAAATGTCGAAAATTTGCGGCATAAACGGCTGTATCTTTTGATTGCGTTGGCTTAGAAGTTTGGTTTTTTCACAGCTCCAAAGGACAGTAGACTTGAGTATTTGATATGAATTTCAGCTTGATACCTCCACGCGTTCCTGAGAAAAAGGGTCTTGACAGACGGACAGACAGACAGATATATATCTTCAGCAGGGCTCTACCACCTAAATTGTACGCAAAACAGTTGGTCCTATTGACACGTGCCTGATATAACGCGTAAGCGATAAAATCGGAGATGGGCAACAATGTTAACGTTTGACTAAGGAAATTTTATTTTTCTTAAATCTAAAAATAAAGAGAATAAATAGCGCTGTTTGGCTATGTCCATTCATTCCATTTTCCATTACAGCTTTAAAAAAACTGGTCAAGTGCGAGTTGGACTCGCGCACCGAGGGTTCCGAACAAATCCGTAGGTATATAAGTTTAAAATTAATAAGAATATTTTTATTATTTGATGTAACTAAAAATTTATGCTTTTAGCAATTTTTCCTTTATTTGTGCTATAAAACGTTGCTTCGTACCAAATTTCAAGATCCTGAGTTCACGGGAAGTACACTGTAGATTTTGATTCCCTTGCAAATGTCGAAAATTTGCGGCATAAACGGCTGTATCTTTTGATTGCGTTGGCTTAGAAGTTTGGTTTTTTCACAGCTCCAAAGGACAGTAGACTTGAGTATTTGATATGAATTTCAGCTTGATACCTCCACGCGTTCCTGAGAAAAAGGGTCTTGACAGACGGACAGACAGACAGACGGACAACAAAGTGATCTTATAAGGGTTCCGTTTTTTCCTTTCGAGGTACGGAACCCTAAAAGTATATTATGTAAATATATTACGCCAGCCTGTGCTAAAAAATTGGTTAGGCATACGCGATTATATTGAAACAGTTAAAGTTACAACGTATATATGTCGCAATGATAGGTACAGGCGTTCCCTTACTTCAGAAGTTACGCTGCGTGATAGAGATGCAAGAAAAACCATGCCACACAATTGTTCTGGTGTCGTAATGGAAAATTCCATAAAATTGTAATTGCTTCCGTCATATAGCTATATAATTATTCAGTTTGAGCCAGATGTAGATATTCAGAATTTTGACGGGGAACAGCATCAATGGTGTAACATGTCTGATATAACGACCACTCCCTCTGCCAAGCGTGATGATATATGATAATGGGAAATCTTCGCTACAACGAACGAGGTCATGTTTATAAGATTTATACAGATCGATGAAGATATATACAGCTTGTTCAATTTTACATGTGACTTAAAAATGAGGAGTCTATGTTTAAGCACTTAAAAAATCCTAAATAAAAGTATTATGTTAAATATGCAATTGTTTTTGAAAGTGAAATATAAATTGTTCTTTTTTTATTTTGGGTTTTTCATAGCAAGCGTACATTTTTTTGTTTTCCTTTGTATATGTTACAATAACGCAAGTACAATGTCACACTGTAGACGTCACAACTAAGAAATTTAGTGTAAAAAAATAAGTAATGTTTGAAGTTGTACAAGACGTTGCTTCGCGACAGTATTGTAGTTGAAAATGGAACACGAATTTTTATTTTACTACGAAAGGATTATCCTCTCTGCAGCTGCTTTTACCGTCTTATGTTTCAAGCTAAAGTACATAGTAAAGGATTCTTAGTTGATACTCTTGAATATTTCTTAAACACTTTTCTTCATTACGTTGAGATGATACAATTCGGTATTTTAACGTAAAGTAAAAGAATGAAATGAAAGTTATAAGGAGGAAAAAATATATAAGGTGAAAGAACTATGTATTAATTAATCTCCTGACTGGATGATATATCTTTATAACTAAGAATACGAATGAGTAATAACGTTAATGTTTGCTAGAGCCAAAATGTAATATTATGCCTGATTTTGTCAATTATACTGAACGCATTTTCTCGCGCAAGACGGTTTAGCTGAACATCCTCCTAAATCTAGATATTAGACCTTAGATTATAGTATAATTTAGATATTAATTAATTATATTTATAATAATTTTAACAATTATTATAAAATGCGGTTGATGTAAATTGTTAATGTGGTGGAGGTGAGGCTGCGGGGGGAGAGGATTACCAGTATTGCGAGGTGCCGCTCTCCCTTCCTTCCGCGGCCGAAACTTGGTTGGCGGCGAAGCCAAAGACCAAATCCGTCGCTGGGTTCGTGAAAGCAGGTGCTACCGAGCGCTCGATTTTCCTGGCCCCATGGCCTCCGCGTATCGGACTTTGGATATTTACTGGCAGGAGTTTCACAACCTTCACCTCCAGGTACGTGAGTTGTCTGATGAAAACCATTCCCACATTGTACAGAATCAATACGGACAAGTTCTTGATGTTTATACAAAAACAAAAGACTACATACAAAGTTTCTTACCAACTGAAGACAAATCAAGACCCTCTACTCGGATCATTAAACCATCAACTTTCAAACCCCCGCCGTCGACGTCGTCAGCAACACCGCGACATGTGGATCGCAGCATTTTAACAGCAAGCTGAATGAGATGTTACGTAAGCTAAGTAGCAACTTTAGAGCTTTTAAGCGAACGTTAGTAAACATTGATTTGGATTTGTTAACCGATAACTGGGAATTAGAAGATGCTCTGAAGACCTTGAGTGTTAGATGGAACGCTATCGACTCTCTTCATTGGGAGCTCGACAGCAAGCTGGAGGGTACTAACGTAGCATACGGTCAAGAATTTTCCATCCATGAGAGAAGAGTTAGTGACATAAAGAAGGCAATCAACAAGAAAATATGGTCAGCAGACAATTTACACCGAAGCTTGATATTCCTATCTTCAACGGGAATTATTACCAATGGGTTCCGTTTAAAAATCTATTTACGGCATGCATTCATAAAAATCGCTCCCTTTACAGTGCTCAAAAAATGCAATTTTTAAAGAGCAAGCTCAGTGAAGAGGCGGAGCGGCTAATACAACACCTACAGATAAGCTCTGATAATTATATTATCTGCTGGGACATTTTAAACAACCGATATAATAACCCGAAACTTATATTCACTTCTCATATGAACATTTTAATGAGTTTGCTAGTTGCCCATCAAGCATCAGTGACCAACATCAAAAAAATTCACGACACTACGCTGGAATGCTTAAATGCAATAAAAACCTAGGAATTGACATAAGCACCTGGAATCCGATTATTATTTACCTGTTGACTCAAAAACTCGATAACGAAACTCATTATGACTATGTTCAATCTTTGAAATGTCCACGGGAACTGCCAAAATGACAAGTATTTCTCAAGTTTTTGGAACAAACATTTACGTCGATGGAGTCTGGACGTAAAAAATAAGACAACACTCATCAAAAATCACACATTCTAGGTAATTAAAATCAGTATCTGAAATCTCCGAAATCGAATTTTTTCAAGCAATCATACGCCAGTAATTGAGTAACAACTCAGCATCCATCCAACATCTCGTCGAGGAGTTCTGCGTCACCTAACTTACAAGCTGATAAAAACAAGTATTCCATAACATATACATGCCCACTCTGCAGTGAGGATCATGGACTATTCTCTTGTCAAGAATTTTCAGACATGTCTGCACAAACAAGACGCAAAACAGTAACAAAATTAAATGTTTGCCAAAACTGTCTCTTTAGTCACGATGCTAAAGCATGCATTTCTGAGAAGCAGTGCCGTGAATTCAACGAAAATCATAACACCATGTTACATGACGCCTTCCGGTTATATTCAAACAAGCCTCAAAACAATGCGAATGTGAAAAACAAGTCATGAATGTCGTTTGAAGCTGAAAATAATCACGTCAGCAAAAGTAACTCCAACGTTACTCAACAAAATAACGATATGTCGGAAATTTTATTAGCGACAGCGATGCTCAAAGTGCGGACCGCAGATGGTACTTATAAAATCATGCGCATCCTTATTGATCAGGGTTCGCAAGTCTCGATAATATCTGAGAATGCGGCTCAGCAACTAGCACTTCCTAGATGAAACTGCTAAGGTGGTATTTTTGGGGTTGGTGTTAAACCTTATAGCTATAAGGGAGTACTTCACTTAACATGCTCACGACAACTACCTCTTTGACACTTCAGTATTTATCATGCAAAATCTTATCAAACAATTACCAAATTTAACATTTGCTAAATCTTCGTGGTCATTCTTGAAAAACTGCTCGGCTGGATATTGTGTGGAAGTACAAAAACATACCAATGCAATGTAATTTTGAACAACATCGAACAAATCGAAAAATTTTGGGAAACAGAGGACATTATTGAACATTTCGACTTATCAGCAGAAGACCTTCAATGTATTCAATACTATGAAGAAACAACAAAGCGAATCAGTTATGATAGATACGAGGTTAGACTTTCACTCAAACCAGGATATGAAATACAATTGGTTTCTTCCAAAAACAAGACAATCGCTCATTTTTCAGCATGGAAAGTTTAGAAAAAAACAAGAGTTTTGGGCAAAATTAGAAAGCCTTTATTCACGAGTATCTAGCGCTCTGAAATTTGAAACCCGCTGATTAAAAGGGTCGGCTCGAATTTTATATACCTAACCACAGCGTAGAATGGCCGGAATCGACAACTACGGCCTTGCGAGTAGTGTTCAATGGCTCATGCAAGCCTTCAACAGCTTCGAATCTCAATGATGTTATGTATGCAGGTCCAAACTTACAACAAGATCTTCAGGAACTGTTGATCAAGTGGCGACAGTTTGAGATAGTATTTACGGCTGACATTGAAAAGATGTGGATTCTTCAAGATGACCAGCTTCTCCAAAAAAATAATATGGAGAGATTGTCCAAGTTTTGCATTACAAGACTTACAACTATGCACAGACACCTATGGCACAAAAGCTGCCCCATTTTTGGCCATGATGACGCTTAAACGATAAGCAAACGATGAACGAAGAAATGATTACTCCATCACTGCAATCCAGGCCCTGGAAGAAACCATGTCCATTGACGATCTTTTGTTGATTCTGTATGGAGCCCATTTTATGACGTCAGCATTGGAATTACAACAAGAGCTTATTCGCCTGCTTCAGTCTGGAGGATTCAACTTAAGAAAATGGAATTCCAACAAAGAGAATTATTTAACATCAACAACAACCAAGAAAACAAAAATTTCAATTTTAAACATGCACATTCATCGAAAACACTTGGACTCAGCTGGATTTCTAAACAAGATATTTTCACATTCCAAACAAAAATCATTGAATCGGCGAAGAAATGTACAAAGCAAAGCCTTTTGTCAGAAATTTCGAAAAAGTTCGATCTAATCGGCTTGATTGCTCCTATAGCACTTAGACAAAAACTTCTCTTCCAAAAAGTATGGCAGCTGAATCTTCAGTGAGATGACGAACTACCCGAAGAAATACAAGTAATAAGAATGGATAACAATAAAACATGGTATCAAAATGATTGATCAACTACAAATACCTAGATAGTTGGGAACAAAAGAAGAAGCTTATTCGTATTGCATGGTTTCTGCGATTCGTCGGAGAGAGCATTCGGCTGCGCCATATATTGCAGAAAAAGCAAGGATCATCATTCAATGGTGGTGTTGCTGTTGCTGCCAAAACTCGACTAGTACCCATCAAATAGCCTATCACTATACCAAGGCTCGAATTAAATGGCGCAGTTTTATTATCAAAATTGATGAAGAAGGTTGTCGACTGCCTAAGTACATACAACATACAGATCTTTGGTTGGTGTGACTCCACCGCTGTTCTAGGCCGGTTGCACGGAGACGCTGCATGATGGAAGCCGTTCGTGGCGAACAGGGTCAAACAAGTGATCACAATTATGCCCCTCGCCTGCTGGCTCTATGTGAAGTCGGAGGACAATCCAGCAGATTGCGCCAGCAGGGGCTTAACGGCAGCACAACTAAAAGACCACCCGCTATGGTGGCAAGGGCCCTCTTGGTTACTAACATATAAACAAGATGTAGAAAATAAACCTATGTATACAACAAATGAAAAGAAAAAGCAAGTTTTAGTAGCTCAGAAATCAAAAGAAGAAGAAGAAAGCAACATTTTACAGCAACTTATAAAAAAAACAAAGGTCATTTACACGCTTAGTAAGAATATTGGCATGAATTCTACGAGTCAAAAAAGATAAAATTAAATAAAGGCAGCCCTACATAACAATATCAGAGTTACAAACAGCAACTAATTTATTAATAAAACATACAGCTGCATTCAAAGACGATATCATTAACATTACGCAAAATAAACAAGTACTGAAAAAGAGCCCATTATCAAAATTGAATCCGTTTATAGATAAAAATGGCATCTTAAGAGTAGATGGCAGATTAGAACTCGCACATATCACATATAATATGAAACATCCAATAATTTTGTCGAACAGAAACCGCTTTACACAATTACTGATTGATAGCGCGCATATGATTGACATTTCATGGCGGCGCGCGATTGACGTCAGAGTTCATTCGACAAAAGTACTGGATTATTGGCGGAAATCGAACAATTAAAAGGTTAATAAGAACCTGTGTAACCTGCCGACGTCACGCTCTCAGCATACAACCCCAGATCATGGGTGATTTGCCTGAAGCCAGGACAAACTCCTTCCGTCCTTTTTATCATACTGGAGTTGACTACACGGGCTACGTGGACGTCAAGGCAAGAAAGGGTCTGGGCATAAAAACAAACAAGGGTTATGTGGCTGTATTCTTGTGCATGGCAACAAAGGCCGTGCACCTCGAACTCATGTCCAACCTCTCGTCGTCAACATTTTTAGCCACACTGTGTCGTTGGCAGCTCGTCGAGGCGCGCCGCGTCACATATATTGCGACAATGGCTCTAACTTTGTCGGTGCTAGCCGTGTTCTAGAACGAAACATAAAGCAGATTAAAGAATATATTTGTGATCCAGAATTCTTAACTGAACCTACCAAAATTGGGATCGAATTCCACTTCAATGTTGAATGATCGAATTTTTGGCCATCAGTGGGAGGACTTTGGGAATCTGCGGTCAACAGCCTGAAATATCACATCAAACGTGTTATCGAAGAACAAAAATTAACATTCGAAGAGTACTCAACGATACTTACTTGGTGAGAAGCGTGCCATAATACTAGGCCGTTGTGTGCATTAACTAAGGATGTGGAGGACCTGGACTTCTTAACGCCTTCGCATTTCTTAACTGGAACAGCTGATGTAACAATACTGGAAATAGAACACGATGCGCGAACAAGATGGAACTTAACAGAAAAACTATTGGCTGATATCTGGAAGCGCTGGAAATCGAAATACCTTACACAATTTACCGATCGAAACAATTGGAAGCAGTCGACATCTAACATTCAAGTCGGTCAATTGGTGACAATTCAAGAAGATAACTTACCTGCTGGAAAATGGTTGAGAGTTCGAGTTATAGATTTACACCCAGGAAAATATGGTTTCGTTTAAGTTGTCTCCTTGAAAACAAAAAACGGAATTTTAAAACGGCCAGTTACCAAATTATCCATACTGCCACTGCGAGGAAACCGGGAACCTGAAATCAGAAAAAACAAGATAACAGCTAAATCAAGTCTGATATCAATTTGTGCTGTATTGCTATTTTTCTTGAGTATAATCGTACCTACCCATGGGGCTTATACTATTAAACAACTTAATCAATCTTTGTATTTCGGCACTATTTCCAAGATCCAACTTATTCGAGATGACTGGAAGTTCATAATTTACTACTACATGCAACCATTTTGGGAAGGCTCCGAAGCACTTGACAACTATCAAAAACACATGGAAAACATATGTGAAACAATGAAGGGCGACGGTCATTGTGATGGGATCCTATTGCAGTTACGTCATAGTACCAGTGAACTCGAGTACTACAACCGCATGTTGCTTGGTAAACAAACCGACCACGACAGACAGAAACAAGGGGTTTAACAATGGTGTCCGGTATCTCGCGAATAGTCTCTTCGGAGTACTCGACGACTATTTCGCAGAAAAGTATGAGCGAGATATCACACAGACAGAACGAACAACATTTGGCTTCTCTGTTCAAGAACCAAACGTCTATTATCGAAACGGAATACAAAATTATGAAAAGAATGAAAGAAGTTATGAGAAAACAACACAAGATTATGAGCAAACAGATTAGTGCTTTAGACAGCAACATAAAGTAAAAAGAGAATCAGAAAACTGTATAACATTAACCAATTTTTGGCTCTATCTGTCATAGCGAACAATTTACTGCTGAATTTGAAAAGCATACAAAACATGATGACAGACGCTATCACTGATACACATTATGGAAGGTTCGATGTTCATCTCATAACCCCTACTCAGTTGAGAAATGAACTGAACACAATATCTGGATAAATACTTGACTTGACTCTACTTATATCAAACACACAATCAGATTTCCAAAAAATGTATCAGTTTCTTCAAGTGAAAACAAAATTGACTGATAAGTACTTGATTTTTGAAATCAGATTACCATTGGTCTGCCGAGATAATTACAACCAATACATAGTTATACCGATTCCTCATAAACGGACAAACAATTTTGTGAACATTAAACCGATTGCAGATTACATAGCAATTAATTTATAAAAGGATATTTACATTCCAATGACATCTATCGATTTACAAGAGTGTATTATATACGAATTTTCAGCACATTTATGCCACCTCAAACACCCCATATACCAAAGAAATTCAGATGAAGATTTGTGTTTGAAGAATAATTACACAAATCAGTGCAAAATAAACTTCGCCGAGTGCAGTAATATGTTTATTCAATTAAATAAGGCGAACAATTACTTATTAACAACATGCGACAAATGCAACGTAAGTGTATTTTTTTTGCGGCGATCAAGTTACCGTGGAACGGCTGAGAGACTCCGGGGTCATCGCGCTAGAAGCCGGTTGCTCAATCAAAAGTGAAGGGTTATCAATCTATACTCACAAAATATTTACGATTGAATTGAAAACCCGACCCGAAATTTATACGCCTAAAATCGCTGCTATTAACCAAATTATCAAGCTCTCTATGCCAGAAACAGGACAGTTGGAAAAAAAAAGACACCGACAGTTTCCAAGCCAACCTAACCACCTTGAACGAAAACATCAAAAACCTGAAGTCCTAAAATGTGATCGCTGAAAACATAACATTCCATGACATACATCATTACGCCGCGATTTACATCCTGGTGGGAGTGGCTGTGATAGCAGCTATATATTTGCCTTGCCTGCAAACGACTATGACAAAGAAGAAACACGGATATCACTTCAAGTATTAGCCTCGATAACATAACTACGGGAGGTCTAAGCTCCGCTCCTGTGGCTGCGGTGGCTGCCCCGAGAAAGCAACCCATCGCAGGCAGCACCGAGCGTGCGTCCTCACCCGCGGTCCCTAACGCGTTCAACACTCAAGACGAGCAACGTCTCCTATATTGCGAGCCCTCATTTTTAAACGCGATGAAGAATAATTTTTATACATAACTTTTCTCAAATCATTTTACATTTTTTTACGTATTTTTAGTTTATCTTCCGTTTACAGTTTATTATTATTTTCAGTTTACACTGAACATATTATGCACGCGTAGGCATTTTAGTTAAGTTTTTATTTAAGTCAGTACATGTACGAACGCCAACGTTGTCTCGTGTGTGCTCACATACCTAACATTTGTAAACATTATAACAATATAATAAACATTTTGTGCATAAACAGTATTTTAGTAACATTTACATCAAAAGGTGTTGAATACCATAACATGTGGTTTGTTATTTACTCTCTATCTGATCGCTGGAACAGCATGACAGATAGAGAAAGTGCATATATAAACTAAGTTATGACAATATTATTTTTAAGTATATCGAAGTTATTTTATTTTTTCTGGCTAACCTTAACACAAGAATCATGTAAGGAAAAACGTACACAGTGTATATAATAATATTAAACAATTATTCTACATTTATGAAAATTGTATATTATGGCTTAGATTTTGTTAAATACACATACTCTGTGTTTGTCTAGCGCAAATAATTATTTACTCAAAATTTATAGGAGACATCAATTAGAATGAGGACTGAGCGAGTAAGTAAATAAATTCCTAAATAAGACATTACGGGATCGTTTCACCTCAGAAATCACATCTGGGATCAATTTGGTGTTTTGTTTATTTAATACTAGTTGTGCCCCGTGGTTTCACCCGCGTATATCACGTGCCTGAGCCGCGAGATATGACATGTTCTAGCATTTTAGATAGCAATTTATTAAACAATTGGCAAAATTAGTGGAGTATTTTTATTTGTCGGTATATGTGGATTACAGAGCGAATTTTAATTTATCCACTCTCCCTGAACCTTACGAATGAGCGTCACCCCTTCGTGCCCCAGAAAGTGTCCCGAATCGGTTTTTCTTTCAGTTTTATAAAATATATTTTAAAGTATATACACGATATATTAAAAGTACGTAAGTACGAAATAATCCTTGATAAATTTTCTATCAACTTCTTATACATATAAGCTATATCACATACTTTTTACGCTACCTGCTACGAAATATTAACATTTTTTATTATTTATCAATATATTTTGCTCAAAGTTAATTTTTCTCAAAAACTTCTCACTTTAACTCCAAGATAATAAAATATGTTCCTTAAAAAGAGATCCCATTTTTTTCTAAACTCTTTCATTTCACGTTGTGATGCTATTTTAAAAAATTTATTGATTAATAAGTAGAAGAAGTTGATAGCAAATTTATCAAGGATCATTTCATACCTATACACTTCTCATGTATCGTTAACTATTTTTTTTAAAACTGAAAAAATTTCAATAATTTTTCGTTACATAATATCTTAATGTGGCTTATTTATAAGAAATAGGCATATAATATCGCGGAGTCCTTTAGATGGAGTAAAGATCTATATTTTTGTAGAACATCGTATTTATGTATCTCTAACCATTACGCCAGTGCAAGTAGATAAATCATTTCGGGAGCACTTTTTCTTTTGACTTGTTTAACAAAAATCTGTATTTAAGGCTAGTTGAGAGGTGTGGCATAACGTACATTATAGCCAAGTTATGAGACATAATATAGGCTATCCAACTATACTATTTCTCATGAATCTACATATAATATACAAAAATAATTTTTCAAATGGGACTGGTAGTAACAAAAATAATATCTTCTTCCGCTTTATTAGATTAGTTTAGATATCTGATGGTATCTTAGGAACTATCAATACCATTACAAAAGTGTTTTTATTTAAAACATCGTCAGTATCGATAAAATGAACTAATGAATGAATATGCCTCAAGAAATTTTTCAAAATGTCGTTATATTTGTAACGTGAACTTTTAAATAAAAATTTGCGGCAATGACCTATAAATTAAAGCATTGAATAAAAATTTTAATATCAGTTATTTATTATTGCAAATGAGTTTATTTCGGGGATAAACTACTCTGAACTACGTTACATACGTAAAATAAACTTCATCTACCTTTTTTAAGCTGTTTTCTTCCTCTAAAATTATGAATTATTCTGACACTATGCAATTTTTGATGCAGCGTAAATATCTGAAGTACTACCTTAAGTAATACTTTCAACATTTTTTGAACTGTATTTCGTCGCTTTATTCTTCAGATATTTTAACCAAGTAGTCCATTGCCTATGCGCAAGCAACCGTTTCGTACTTTGAATTTTAATTATTCAAATAATAATAAGCTTAATAGAAAGATTTAATAGCCTTGATATGCAATCCATTTCAAAGTTATCTTGTTATAATTTCACTAAACTTTAAACATTGTGTAAATTTCACTCAGTTAACTTTAAAATAACAAGTACTGATATTAAGTTGAAAGTTAGGTTTCACTGACTCAATATTACAAAGTTTGTACTTATCGTGTTATTAGAGGAAGATACATCTTTGTTAGCTTATGCCATATTAATAGCTGATAGAGAATTCATTCCGTCATATCTTACCAAAAATCCACTTCTTCTTCATAAGCCTCCCCATATATTACTTCATAGGGGGATATATGCCAGCAACCGCACCTTTTTTATTATTTTGAGATGGTTTTAAGACGATGCTGCTGCCGCTCTCCTGTTTTATTTTTATCCGTCACCTCTTATGACTACACGGGATGATAAGGAGTAGTAGGTTCTTTTAAGCAGCCATTTAATGCAATTGGTGTTTCAATAATTGATTGAAATTATTAAGGTTAAAAGAAGGAAGGAAGAAGGTAGGTGATATGGATCACGACTGAATATGTTTCGCGTAATTTAATGCTGTTACCCTTTTCTAGTTTAACTATAGATTATATTTATATAATTTCCTAACCTATGCAGCTATCTATAGGTATATCCCAGCGAGCGTCAATATTATATGCATAAATATAAACACTGTATTCAGGTATTCAGGCCCTATAAGCGTGTTTGTTTTTTTTTTCTTTTTTTGAGAATCTGTGAGCTTTGTTTTGCGTATTAATATAATTTAAAATTAAAAAAATTGTCATAAACTATTGGTTAGACCTTATTCATTAGATATATGTGACCACCAGTAAAGCAACTGCTTTCAAATAAAAATAGAATCAGCGAAATTGATTCACCCAATAAAAAGTTAGGAGGTAACACGCATAAAAAAAACATATAGTCAAATTGAGTACCGTCTCCTGTTTGAAGTCGGTAGAAAATTAAAATGCAAATATTTTGTTGTTAGTAAAACAAGTATCTTAAAACAATATATTTATTAAAGCCTGCTTAACCTACGTAAGAAACAATTTGTCAACACATGAACAATACAACGGTGGTTCAAGTACCGATAATCGAAATGTATGACTGCTTAGGTAGGAGTCCGTCTAGTTAAGTAACTCCCACACACTATAATTAATATTACATTAATTCAATCTGCCGTTAGATCCCCCTTCAGAAATGTGAAACGAATAATTTGAAGAAATACCTAAGGTATACAAAATTTAAAAATGTCAATATAAAAGCACTGTTATAAACGGAAATACCGATGTTACGTACATAATTTTTGCACAGAGGTTTTCTAATAGTGCTTCACGTAGATGATTTGAAAAATTTTTAGTAAATTTCGCGGCCAAAACGTGGTCCACTTCGAAGCAATAGACCAGATGCGCTGCTAGGTTTAGTTGGGATTATTCGAATGGCGGATTCGAATTATGACCTTTTTTATTTTCTTAATCCATTTCCTAAGTCACTAGGCTGTCGCATAAATATTTATGTTTTGTTTATTTAAGTATTCAGCGTCCAGATCATTATTTTTTATTTGAAAAAAATAAAAGAAAAGAATCATCAAAATCGATTCACCTAAAAAAAGTTCTGAAATAACACACTTTAAAAAAATACAGGTGAATTGAGTACCTCCTTCTTTTTAAGTTGGTTAAAATGGTAAATAGGTAACATACACGTTGATAAAATCTTAATTTTTTTCGATGTTTCATATTAACCTTCCTCACATTGAACAATAATGTCTTCGATCATCACATTGAACAATAATGTATTTACTACTAATATCAAAGGAATCAATTTATTTTCTTCCAACGCCTAACCCTACAATAGGAGCGACCTTAACAAAGGCGCGCAACGGGTTAAGTGATACAAACTCTCGCACGCGGACGTAAGGTGCATTTTGTTTTAATACGCGCTCAGCATACATTGTTTTTCGACGATTTAATCGGTAGGCTAATTTAGCAAATGTCGTATTCAAGGCGTGCAAAGTATTATGAACTTTACCGAAGTTGTAACTAGGTTTAAACTCGCAAGTTTGCTATCAGAGAGTCATCCTTTTGTTCTTGTAGTATTATATAGTATATATAGAATTGAGACGGAGTCCTTCACTGCTGGCCGGATGAGGAAGCTCAAGGTCACTCAGCGAGCTATGGAGAGGGCTATGCTCGGAGTTTCTCTGTGTGATAAACTTATCAATGAGGATATCCGCAGTAATACCAGAGTAACCGACATAGCTCAACGGATTAGTAAGCTGAAGTGGCAATGGGCCGGCCATATAGCTCGATGAACTGACAACCGATTGGGAAAAAAGGTTCTCGATTGGCAACCTCGTAAGGGCAGGCGAAGTCTAGGGCGTCCCCCACTAGATGGAGTGATGACCTGGTAAGATATGCAGGAAATTAATGGATGCAGGTGGCTCAGGACTGTGCTTTATGGCTTTCCTTGGGGGAGGCCTATGTTCAGCATTGGAATTGTGAAGGGCTGTAATGATAATGATGATTATCATCTGGTGGGAGCCACCCTAAGCTTCGCCTAATGGTACGAGGCTGCCACTCGAACGCCTTTCAATACCATCGGTTATCATTGATTTTCATATCATAATTATTTGAGATACATGGCAGGCGCATTGTCAGTTCAGCAAACTCTTATGCTGGTGCACTTAATATCAAAACTGTTCGCGCAAAACTGTTGTCGGAATCGACGTCTAGGGGGCGCGCGGCTCTGGGCGATACCGGTTTGAAGTTCTTCCGAGCGTGCAGTGGCGCGCGAGTCATATATTTAGTGTAATTAGAGAGATTCCACGTGGCCACATTGAGGCCCGACCTACGTTTGCTCGGGAAGTCTTCTGCTCATGGGCCCCAGAGGATTGGATCCTTTAAGGGAGCAACCGTAGGCCGTAACAAAAATAATGTCGTTTTTCGTCAACAGTACTAACACTCATTTTTATACAATATCGGATTCCAAAAAAGAAATTGTATAGAAGGTGCGCTTTAACAATTTTCGGCAACGCCACTATAATCTTTACCGAGATTAAAAATATATCGCTATCCCAAAATAGAGATGCTACGAGTACATGAAAGTGAGCTCGAGGATGAAAAACATAACATCAAATATTTTTGTAATATAAACATTTTAAAGTAAATTCCAATAAGATAAGTAAGAAGATAAAAGAAAGTATGTAAAAGATTAAATTTACGCGTATTTCTAAGTTTTCCCAAAGGCGATCAGTGAAATCCAAGAACCTACGCAAAGGCGGATTTCAAATGCTTGTGGTTCTTATTTCTTTCATATATTTTACCAATCTTATGATTGCGGAATGCGTGAAAGCGGAAACAATGCAGTCAACTATAGGGTAAGAATTATTATGTAAGAAATAATAGTTTAAAAAAAAAGAACAATTCTCTTATTGTTTAAAGAGAGTTTATTATAAAAATCAATATTTATAAAATAAGTTCTGGATTTTTGATCCGAAAGGGAACTATATTTTTCAAAGTGGCTCAGTAATTAACATATCAATCTATCTGTATACATATATGATACCTAAAATATTTATGTATATTTATATTTACTTATAGCCCACTGGAATTCAACAGAGCCACCTACGTATAGGCGTTGGTTTCAATATCCGACATCGTTGCGGAAGTGTATAAAACAAGTATAAATCAAATATTTTACGTGCTATGATATTGCATCGGAAAACGTAGAAACAAAGTAATGTCGAGACTTTAGCAAGTCTGGAAAACGAAATGCATAGATTTTATGAAAGCATCAAGAGATATATCTATATGTTTTTGCTATTTGCCTTACGATCTCCACCGGATGGTAGGTATCTCAGAGCAACAAAATTATTTGTGATGAGTGTTTACCAGGGTACCGGCTCAGGCGCTTAGCGCTCGCTGTTAGTTGCACAGTACGCGAGCAACCCGGGTTCTATTCCCACTGGCACCATTTATACTGTTTATAGCAATTTTAAATGCAGATTTACCACATGCTCGGCGGTGAAGAAAAACATCGTGAGGAAACTCGTATGTATAAGAAAAAAAAATTGTAGATAGGTGACATCCGCCAACACGCATTGGGGCAGCGTGGCGGACTTTCCTTGTCCTAAAACCCTCTCAGAAGTGAGAGAACGCCTATGCCCAGTAGTGGGACATATATAGGCTGTAGCTTTACTTTATTTTAGTTATATTTTCATTGCCTTTGAAGAAATATAATCCCATAAGGTACTTAAATTAAAATTATATTTTTGAAACAGTATTAACTATCTCATAATTCGACAGACTGAATTAATCAAACTAGAAGTGGCTCAAGCTTTCGAGTACTAAAACAAAGCACCGAGACGATTTTATTTGACAAATAAGAGATAAATACTTGAGAGTTATTCTTGAAATTCAAGCATTCGCCATTTTGCACTGTTCTCGCGTGTTTTATGGTATCGTTCGCATTTCAACTGCGAAAGATATATTAAAACAAACATAAAACTCTGCTTCAAATAAGTTATTATATTAGTAGTGTTCCCTGCATTCATATAAATTGATTGGTAGAGAACGCCTTAAGGTATTAAATCCGCCTTTATACATGTTTATGCAACAAAGTTTAAAAAAATAAATGTTGTCGTAAGGCTCTTAACGACATTGATATTATAGTCTGGCAGTCTGTGAACACGTACCCGATCACCCCCGTCACTATATTAGATTTGATAGACCACAAATCCTCACAAAAGAATACAATTCCTACCACGGATGATCCGCGAGGCTATTGAAATCAAGAAACATCCTAATTTCAATAGAGGAGATCGTTGGATGCTACCATCTGCTTAGGATCCCATAATTAAAAAAATTAAATCCCAACCCTAGCATACAACTTTTTTTTTATAGGGGAGGGGGCAAACGAGCATGCGGCTCACCTGATGACTGCCGCCGCCCATGAACAACCGCAACACGAGTTTTGAAGAAAAATTAGTTTTATTTAAATGTGTAGTGTTCGCGTAAATATGAGAAATCATTATGTAAACTAGTACAGACTGGTCATTGCAAATAAAATTCGCCGATTAGAAGATCTTATGAACAAGCGCGCAAGATATCTAACAGCCCTAAATTTCTTGAAGAGATGCCGAGACCATAATGTCATTCCTACGTGTGTCAAAATATTTACTAAAAAGGACAAAGGAAGCGCTAGTAGAAGTAGTAGAAATTAGTAGCTTGTAAAAGGTTGTTACGAAATGTAATCCAACAAAAACGCTCCGATCTACATAACATAAACAAATCCATAGACACATCATTCAGTGAGTTAAAAGCAGTTTTAACGACATTTGATTATAATGTTTGGATCGAAACGTTAAATAAACGAGAAATTAATAGATATAACGAATGCAAAAACAGACATATAGTAAAATATCAAAAATTAACGACCAAATTTAAAGTCAAACATGTGTGTCAACATAAGAACGAAACGCAACTGTTGACCACAAACACGGATCGTAGATTAAACGCGGTCTATAATCTGCAAAAACAAACTCTGGATTATGAAACATTTAGAGAATTATTGAATGGACTTAATTTCGCTTTAACATCGAAAAAATTACCGTACGTGGAAATTATCCGCAGTGTCGAGGACTGTTTATTTAAAAACAATATGCGAAAGGAAGACTTGGAAGCGATATGTCAAGACAGTTCGCCTATGTTACGTCGAAGTTCAGCGCCGAAACCGAATTTGCCTAAAGACGAAATTAAAGCGTTGAATAACCTGCGCAATAAATCAGAATTCACGAGTCTCCCCGAAGAGAAGGGAAATGCCACGATAGTCATGGATACGTCGGATTATAATTCTAAAATACAAGAACTTTTGTCGGATGCAAGTACTTGTAAAAAGGTTAAAAATGACCCAACGAATGACACACTTAAAACAACTAGTGACCTCATTAAGAAACAATCCAAAAAATTAAATCTGGACTTAAAATCGATAATACCGAAGTGTGTCAAACCACCGAAGTTGTATGGGTTACCAAAAATACACAACCCCAATGCTTCACTACGTCCCATAGTGAGCCAAATCGATTTACTATGTTACAGATTGGCTCAACATTTAGCGAAAATACTCTAAACGCTCAAGGGACATACAAGAGCACAAACAAAGGATTCCTACCATTTTTTCAGCGAGATTAAAGACCTACATCTGGCAGACAATGAAACTATCGCCAGTTTTGATGTGCAGTCTCTGTTCACATGTTTACCTGTTGAAGACTGCATTCGATTGTTACTAGAAGACTGGAGGAAAACAACATACGTGTAGAATATGCGGTAATACTCAGACACTGCCTTACATCTGGCTACCTGTTGTGGAAGGAAGCGTTCTACTAGCAAGTACATGGTGTGGCGATGGGCTCACCTGTATCTCCCATTGTCGCCGACATATTCACGGAAGACTTCGAGGAGAAAGCTCTGCTTATTTCTACTGTAAATCCAAGATTCTACAAGCGGTACGTAGACGACACTTTCACAAATCAAGTTTTAGATAAAGTAACTGCATTTTTAGATCATATTAACTCCATAAATTCTAAAATTCAGTTTTTAATGGAGTAATAGGCAAATAATTATTTAGCTTCTCTAAATGTCTTAGTAATTCGGAATCCTGATAACACATTGAGCCACACTGTGTATAGAAAAAGACCCATACAGATAGATATTTAAACAATGATTCTCATCACCATCCTTCACAGTTAGTAATCGTGGGTAAATTTCTGTTTCACAGAGCACGAGGGATCTGTGACAGTAAACACCTGGCCACCGAGCTCCAACACGTGAAGCAAGTTTTGTACGACAATAAGCTTCGGGTCCCGCGCCTACGTCACAGTGAACGTGTGAAGCCGGCCACAGTCTAGCGAGTGCCTACTGTACTGCCATATGTCAGAGGTGTCACTGACAAGATTGGCTACATCTTAAAGTGTGCTTCCATTAAAACATACTTCAAGCCGCCGAAGAAATTGGTCAGTTTTTACCATGAATCAAGTGTAATGTCCCTCTGCAAGATGCAGGAGTGTGCAAGCTTGATTGTGAATGTGGTCTCTCCTATATAGGACAAACTAAAAGATCCATGATAACCCGCGTTAAAGAACACATAGCTGATGTGAAGAATCAACGCTCCTGGAAGCCTGCAGTCTGTGAACACTTACAGGATCGCAGAAACGTATATATATAAATATAATAATATATAAAAATAATAAACGTATATAATACACACACACACACATATATATATATATATATATATATATATATATATATATATATATGTTGTGTGTGTGTGTGTGTGTGTGTGTGTGTGTGTGTGTGTGTATTATAAAGGAACGTTAGAATAAAAAAAAGAGTAAAACTATCATTGTATACAGTATACAGTATGGAATAAAGTAGTATCTATTTAAGGGTTATAGGTTTATTTTGTTTTAATAAAAATACAAGTAGTAAAAGATACGAGAGATTACGTATGAAGGCAATAGACTAAATAATAATTTTATCTATGTTTTATAACTGCCACTTGTAACCTTGAAGGTCTGCCTAATTTACAATTTCCGCCTTAACCAAACTCTCTATGTAAAGCGCGTCCGCCAAATGTTTCGAACTAAATTGGCACAAAAATTTGAGTAGTGAGTTTATTATTAATCTAATATTTATTTTATCCAACAAAATTTTGAATTTCTTTATTACATTATTATTTTTTCGCAGTACTATAAAAACCCTTTATATTATGTTGTAACTATAACACGGTAATTTTTAGAATTTGTTGATTTTCTTTGTTGATTCCATTATCGATTTCAATTTTCAATTTACAATGTTAAATTCTCAAATGTTACGTAAAAGCTTACAAATTATTAGCCTTTTTATCACTCGAGAGTAAATTTGAATTATCGTAATATCGTTGAAGTAAAGAAAAAAAAATTATCGTTGAAGTAAAAATTTATCTTGAATACTTTGCTGATTGCGTATTTAAATTATTTAGACATTTAGTCGTCACGTTTTCAAGGAAACATTTTTTAATTTTTTTTCGCCTTATTTTGAACTTAACTCATAATATTCTTAATTTGAAATGAAGATATTTTTTTTACTATTGAAGACAATTTCAGTGTTAATTAATAATTTAAATAAATAATATATTCGTATGATTGTGTAATGTAATGAATGTGTAGTGTAATGGACACATTTTAATTATTAATGAATAAATCTTAGGGATTTGGCAAATTCCTCTCTATAAGGCCTAGGGGGAGGCCAATGATCAGCAGTAGACATTTGATAGTCTGTGAGTAAACAATAGAAAAACATCGTAAGAAAACCAAAATTTCTGAAAATTAAAAAAAAATATGAATTTATATTGAATTTGTAGTATTGGCGTATATCTATGAAATAATTGTTTAATAAATAAAAAAAATAATCTTTCAAATATATGTGAAGTTCACCAAAACGCTTTGGGACAGTGCGACGAGCATTAGCTTATGATTTTAGCCACAAATAAAAATTGAAAATAACTTCTTAATTTAAATTTTGATATTCAATTCGTAGCCTTTCTTCTTAAAATTTAGTGAGATGCAGTAACAAATTTTTAACGTTGTAGCTGCAACAATATTATGTTTGTAGCACGAATGGGTCGGCTTCACCGGGGTAGAACCACGCTCTCACAGAATACCAGGGTAAAAAAGCAGCTTAATGCTGTTTTGTTTCGTATGGTGAATGTAGAGAACCAGAGACCCTTTTTACTGGAAACGAGACATTCCATCTTGGTCGTCAGGGATGACAATATATCTGCATTTTGATCTTAATCGAAGATAAAGGTAGATGTCTATGGGCCGTAGTACCCACTTACCATCAGGTGGACTGTATACTCGTTTGTCACCCTTATTCTTAAAAAAAAAAACAGATTTCCTTATATTCGGGTAGATCATCCTTAATTACATATTGTTCAAAATTGGCTGGGCGCTACGTCTCAGTACCGATTGTTTCAAGACAATTTTTTTCAGGATTTATATCTGAAAATAAATTGCCTTGGACCAATTGTCTCTGTCAATCGTCAAAATGGTGTATGACGTCCCAATTTCACACCTACCTTTAGTTTAAAATAATAAATTTTTTGTTTGAAACATCTAGAAAGAACTTATAGTATCTTAATTTCTTGCAGTTCTATGCTTGGGTTAGGATTTAATTTTGTTCAAAGAATAAATTGTCAACATTGTATAATTTCTAAAATGAGCACAATTTAATAGTGATGGAAAAAGTTTCCAGGAGATTGATGTTAATCCCTCGGCATACTAATTTATTCTGCTTATGAAGCTAAACCAAAACTTCTTCCATAATTTTTTTAAAGGTACATATCTTGAACATGGGGGTCACTAATCATTGACAACAATGAGGTGCTGAAGCTCAACACATGCTATTTCTGCAGTTTGATCAACAGGGAGGCTCACAATAACGTTTGTATTATTATCTATTGTACGTGGTAGAGCTATGCTGGAGCTATATTTTTGGTATAGTTGTAGCACGAATGGGTCGGCTCGACCGGGGAAGAACCACGGTCTCACAGAATACCAGCGTAAAATAGCAGCTTAATGCTGCTGTGTTTCGTATGGTGAGTGTAGAGAACCGGAGACCTTTTTTACTGGAAAAGAGGCATTCCATCTTAGTCCTCACGGGTGACAACGCACCTGCATTTTGATTCGCAAACGAGGATAGATGTAGATGGGCCACAGATACCACTTACCATCAGGTGGACTGTGTGCTCGTTTGTCATCCTATCCTATAAAAAAATCTTTACCTTTTTTTACATGATATGGACTTTTAGCAAGCCATCACGTAATTAAGTACCTCTTTTGAAAAAACTGACCACCTGGTGCTTACTTAAATTAAATATGGAGCTGTAATCTTTCAACAAATGTTCAATAATACATAAAATATGTATATTATTACTGTTTAAAATTAATTCAATTTCTAATTCTTTACCTAACATACCTTGTATATTTTGATGCATCAGGTTTAAACAGTTTTATTATTGCTATTTTGTGAAATTACACAATTACAAATTACACTATTTTGTGAATTTCCAATTATAAGTATTGGTGAGTGTATGGTCCAGTCTATATCGACCCTTCAGGCAATTAGTAATGAACCAGTTACTTTGAACCCTGCAACACTAATCAGTATTTTCGGGCAATATACCCTTCAAAACTCTTTTATTTTTAAATAATCATTCTTATTTCTCTTTTTTTCCCAGCATAATATATTAGTCCTAAATCATTGTTCCCGTTAGCCATATAATTGGACCGGCATAAGCCCTGCAATGATAGTAAGAACCATTTTTTTACAAGTACTGTAGCCAAGAAATTATTGAGTGGGTGTGGATCCGATCCCACTTCTGATGTAGGAGAAAGGGGTCAGGCCATGCAGAAAAAGAAGTCAGGGATTACAAGATAATGTTTATTTTATTAATTACAAATTGCACCAGGGCACTTTTATAATTAATGTTAATAATTAATTTCAAATTAATTATCCGTAAGCGTCTAGGATAAGCTAGCTTGGTACAACCAGTGCACCGAGTCATGCCAGGGCTAAGACAGCCCGCTTCTTTTTTTTGCGCCCAGAAGCAAAGTAAAGGGCTACCGTCTGAAAACCTAAGTGTCTACCCACTAAACACCACCTGGGGCTGGCTTTGGCGTGGAGGGCCTTTCTGCCGAATCGGAAGCGACTCCCCTTGGGGAAAGGGGGCGCAGGCTATGCGCGACTGTTTTATACCCGTTGCAAAACAACTCAAGTAGTGGGGCGGTGGAGGAAATCGAGAGGTGCGCCGGGTGGCGTGATCGGTGCACGTGTTGCTTACTAGTTTTGCTGTGCCGGCGTACTATGAAGCCACCGTTATGCCGTCATATACAACGGATACACAAAAATAAATTATTTTCTTCATTATCAGATAAGTCCAGTCTTAACGCATAAACCAAACAAAATAACTGCCTTTCCATCAGGCAATTTTTTGCGCGAAAACTTCTCTAATACATTCACGTTTCGTAAATGCCAATATACATAAAACGAGAACATCGTCATTGAAGTCGAAGTCAATTAAATACGCATTATTAAGGATAACTCAAAAACTGCTAGCCAGATCTTGATCAAATTCCTATGGGGCCACATGAACACCAACAGTTTTTAAATAAAAAAAAAGAATTATCAAAATCGGTTCACCTAGAAAAAAGTTATGAGCTAACACGCATGAAAAAATACTGTCGAATTGAGAACTTTTTCTGAAGTCTATTGGAAATAAGAAAGATACATGTTCTCTTTCATAATGATCATCACCGTTACAGCCCGTCATAATTCCACTAATGAACACAAGCCTCCTTTAAGGGATACCACCAGGCACGATCCTAAGCCACATACATTTGAATATCTATCTAAAATGTGCATAAAGCCAACTTGTTTATATTGTCTTACATACAGGTGTGGCCACAGGAAAGTGGACAAGGATATAATTAAAAAAAATGATTAATTTGACATGTAATAATAATTTGAATTTGACATTTAATTGTAAGAACTAAAATGATTAATTTCAATTGACTGATATTAATAATTTAACTAAGAAGTTTTTGACAAGAGATAAGTATTATCTATCAAAGTATAGTTTAAGAAGACTGGTAGCAAATACGTTATCTATATTTAACTTTCATATTTTAAGTGAGAAAAACTTTTGGCTGATTCTATTAAGCAGCAAATAATATTACAATTGATTTGAAATCAGTTCCAAGTAATTTAAATTAGATAATAAGACGAAGGAGTTAATCTACAACAAAACAGACTGCAACAAAACAATTCAGTAATAATAAAACAAATTATAGCCTATAATATGCTTGACAAAGGTCATCTCTAATTTCTGTAAGATTAATGGAGCAATTAGTACGGTGCACTGCCCCGTTACTGGTTCTTAACAGCGTTTGGTTGCGGCGCTGCGGGGCACAAGCTTGAACCCTACACGAAACATGTATTTGTATGGTCTACAAATATTTGTCCGTGGTATAGATATTCGAATTAGATTCTAATGAAGTTTATGAATGTGAAACTACACCACAAATGTCAAGTAATGTTTAGTACCAGATTTCAAAAAAGGAGGAGGTTTTTAAATCGACAGTATATTCTTAATTTTGAATGTATATTACGCGATATGTTTGGCAACTTTCAACCAATTTTAATGATTGAATAAAACTACTTTTACGGATTATATCGCGTTTAATTTACTTATTTTATATTCCCGACGTTTCGGTTGCTTTTTAGCAACCATGGTCACGGGGGATTGAGTGATTAACGTCCCGATGTCAGAGTTAACCCGGAGTACCTTCAGCTTTTTTAATTATTAATTTTGGTCCGATCTACGTAGAATGAACTAACTGTCTTGAAGTCTTGCATACCACTGCTTGGGTTTAGTTTAAATTTTATGAATTACAGGATCCTAAGCAGGTGGTAGTACCCCGCCTCCCTCTCTATTGAAATTCGGATGTTTTTTAATTTTAATAGCCTCACGTATCATCCTTGGTAGGAATCGATGTCCTTTCGCGAGAATTTCTGGTTTATCAAATCTAATGTAACGGCGGGGGCCGTCTAGGATATGATCACAAACTGCAGACTTCCCGGGACGTTGGTGCTTCAAGTCAGCTATGTGTTCTTTTAAGCGGGTTTTTATTGATCGTTTTGTTTGCCCTATATACGAAAGACCACACTCAAAATCAAGCTTGTACACTCCTGCATCTTTTAGAGGAATATTGCACATGACGGATGGTAAGAACTGACTAATCTTCTTCGGCGGCTTGCAGAATGTTCTAATAGAAGCTCGCTTCAAGGTGTAGCCAATCTTATCTGTGACACCTATTACATATGGTAGTACAGCAGGCACACACATGACTGTGGCCAGCTTCACTCGGTCACTGTGACGTAGGCGCGGAACTCGAAGTTGTTGTCGTGCAGAAACTGCTTGACGTGCTGAAACTCGGCGGCCAGATGTTTGCTGTCACAGATCCCTCGTACTCTCTGTAACAAAGATTTGCCCACGGTAGCTAACTGTGAAGGATGATGGTGGGATTCACCATTTAAATATCGGTTTGTATAGGTCTTTTTTCTATACACAGTGTGACCTATGGTGTTATTAGGATTTCGGACACATAATTCTTTAGCTTTCCTAGATGTGTTAGACACATTGTCTAACACATCTAGGAAAGCTAAAGAATTATTTGCCTCTAAATTCATATTAAATTGAATTTTGGAGTTTATCGAGTTAAGATGTTCTAAAAATGCAGTTACTTTGTCTGATGGTAAAATTGTTAAAGTATCGTCTACGTACCGCTTGTAGAAACTTAGAGTTATTGGTGCAGTACGCAGAGTTAAGATGTTCTAAAAATGCAGTTACTTTGTCTGATGGTAAAATTGTTAAAGTATCGTCTACGTACCGCTTGTAGAAACTTAGAGTTATTGGTGCAGTACGCAGGGCTTTCTCCTCAAAGTCCTTCATGAAAATATCGGCTACAATGGGAGATACCGGTGAGCCCATCGCAACACCATCTACTTGCATGTAAAACTCTTCCTTCCACAGTAGATAGCCAGATGTAAGGCAATGTCTAAGTAATACTGCATATTCTGCTGGCATGTTGTTTTCCTCTAGTTTCCTTTTTACAATTGAGATGCAGTCTTCAACAGGGAGGCATGTAAATAGAGAATGAACATCAAAATTGACCATAGTTTCATTGTCAGTAAGACATATGTCTTTTATCTCACTGACAAAATGGTATGAATCATTAGTGTGTGCTCTTGTTTGTCCTCTGAGTGGTGATAGTAATTTTGCTAGGTGTTGAGCTAATTTGTAAGTTAGCGAATCGATCTGACTCACTATTGGACGTAATGGAGCGTTAGGTTTGTGTATTTTTGGTAAACCATACAACTTCGGTGGAGTGGCAGTCAGTTCTTACCATTCCTCAAGTGGAATATTCCTCCACAAGATGCAGGAGTGTACAAGCTTGATTGTGAGTATGGTCTCTCAATATATAGGGCAAACAAAACGATCTATAAAAAACCCGCGTAAAAGAACACATAGCTGACGTGAAGCACCAACGTTTCGGGAAGTCTGCAGTTTGTGATCATATCCTAGACGGCCCCCGCCATTACATTAGATTTGATTAACCACAAATTCTCGCGAAAGAACAACGATTCCTACCAAGGATGATACGTGAGGCTAAAAAAAAAACATCCGAATTTCAATATAGAGGGAGGCTGGGTACTACCACCTGCTTGGGATCCTGTAATTCATAAAATTGAAATTAAACGCAAGCATACCACTGCAAGACTTCAAGACACAGTAAGTTCATTCTGCGTAGATTGGACCAAAATTAATAATTAAAAAAGCTGAAGGTACTCCGGGTTAACTCTGACATCGGGACGTCAATCAACTCAATCCCACGTGACCATGGTTGCTGGAAAGCAACCGAAACGTCGGAAATATAAAATAAGTAAATTAAACGCGATAAAATCCGTAAAAGTAGTTTAATTCAATGTGTAGTTTTCGCGTAAATATAAGTAATCAATTATAATGATGAATGAGTGCCGTGTAGTGGCGGTTAAGTATATCCACTACCCCATCTCAACTGCATTTATTCTGCTTTCATGTTTCTTCTGCCATACTCAAGTTTCACTTCCGTACATGAGTGTCGGAACCAACACCCCCTCATGCACAGCCAAACGAGCCTTGTTAGACACCTTCCGACTGCTCATAAAGGAGTGCAAAGCTCCATTCACCATGTTTCCTGCATTCACTCTTCTTTCGATATCACTCTCACACTTTCCATCTCTTGTAAACTTTGAACCCAGATACACAAACTCTTTCACCTGTTCAATTTGTTCATCTTCAATCACAATGTTGCAGTCTGTCACTGCCTCATCTTTTTCAAACACCATCACTTTCGACTTCCTTACATTCATCTTCATTCCCTTTCTAACAAAAGCTCCACTCATAGCAGTTACCATCTCCTGCAACTCCTCGGCCGAAGACGCAAGTAATACTTGGTCATCAGCATAGAGAAAACATTTGACGAGTAACTCATTCATTCTCAACCCACTTTCATTCTCTTTTAAATCTGTCAAACAATTGTCCATGAACAGATTAAACAGCCACGGTGACGCTGCACATCCCTGTCTAACACCTTTTTCGATATTAAACCATTCAGTGTATGCCCCGTTTATCCTTATACAAGCACTAGAATCCCTATAAAGAAATTGCATTGCTCGTATGAGGATACTGCTCACACCGTTCATGGACAGTGCTGACCACAATTCATTCCTCACCACTCTATCATAGGCCTTTTCTAGATCTACGAACGCGCAGTAGACTTTCTTGTTTTTAGCCAAATACTTTTCGGCTATGCACCGCAAGGAAAAGACCTGATCCGTACATCCCATTCCCTTTCTAAATCCCGCTTGTGCATCCCATACTTTCTTGTCTGTTTCATTCACAATCCTTTCAATCAAAACTTTCGCATACAATTTACCGACGACGCTGAGAAGGCTTATACCGCGGTAATTTATGCAGTCCTGCCGTGACCCTTTTCCCTTATACAATGGCACGATTACGGCTTTGCACCAGTCTCCCGGTACTTGCCCATTTCGCCAGCACAGATTGAAAAGGCGGTACAGCTGACTAGCCACCAGGCCCTGTCCAGCCCTCAGCATCTCGACGGTAATCCTGTCATACCCTGCAGCCTTACCTAATCTCATACTTTTCAACGCTTTCACTATTTCATCCATGCTTATCTCATTTTCATCAACATTTATATTAGTTTCCGTGGAAGGTGGCAGATGCTGTACATGCACTTCCTCTCTTTCAAACAAACTTTCAAAATACTCTTTCCATCTCTTTAACACACATTCTTCTCCTTTTATAATGCTCCCATCTTGACTCCTGATTGTACTCAGCTCAGAGGTAGAAGTTTTTCCTGTGGCTGTTTTGATGGTTTTCCAGAAAAACTTAATGTTTGACTGGAAATCTTCAGTGAGCCTCCTATCGAAATCATCCTTTCGTTCTTCTTTCTTTCTAGACACAATTTCTTTCGCTGCTGTTTTCATTCTTTTATACTTCGTTCTTGCTTCCTTTATCTCGTCATCCGTTGCCTTTTGAACTTTTTGGTTAGCTTTTGTTGCTAACCAATCCAACCACGCTTTCTTCTTTTCTTGCACAACATTTTGTACATCTTTATCCATCCACACGTTATCATTCTTTCTTCCTTTCCTTCTTTTAGCTACTCCGCATACCTCAATGGCAACATTTACGGTCCCTTTCTTAAATGTCTCCCACAAATCGATATTATAGATATATAGATCCCTAAAATAGATATTATAGGAATTAAATAATTTCCACGTTACAACTTCTGTAGCTGATGCTGAGCCAAGGTATAAAGAAAAACGGAACGGCCCCTCTACTTCAAAAATTTGTTAATATTGTGGAAATTTTATTTAATTCTCTTTAACTCTTACAAATCAACTGTTTATTTTATCAAAAAAAATTAACCCCTTTGAGTAGACTAAGCATTGTCAGAAGCTCAAGATAAATACTCGAATGTCATCGAAATAGTTATATTAAAAACTTTATCCCCACCCTTAGTGGTGAAAATTTTTCCAAATTTATATAGGAACATTCTTAAAGTACAATATATTTAATGAAATATCATTAAAATTCTTCTTTTTCTTCTTCTTTACAAACTTTCATGAGTCCACTGCTGAACATAGGCCTCCCCCATGGTATGCCACAAAGCACGGTCCTGAGCCACCTACATCCATCGACTTCCTGCATGTCTTACCAGATCGTCACTCCATCTAGTGGAGGGTCGCCCTACACTTTGCCTACCGGTACGAGGCTGCCATTCGAGAACCTTTCTTCCCCATCGGTTGTCGGTTCTTCGAGCTATATGGCTGGCCCACTGCCACTTCAGCTTACTAACCCGTTGGGCTATAACTGTTACTCTGGTTCTACTGCGGATATCCTAATTTCTAAGTTTATCACGCAGAGAAACCTCGAGCATAGCCCTCTCCATAGCTCGCTGAGCGACCTTGAGCTTCCTTATACGGCCAGCAGTGAAGGACTACGTCTCAGATCCGTAAGTCATCACTGGCAACACGCACTGGTTGTACAATTTCGTTTTCAGGTTTTGAGGTATGTCTAACGAGAAGATGTGTCATAGTTTACCGAACGCTGCCCAGCCGAGTTAAATCAGTCGATTGACCTCTCGGTCGAAGTTGCACTTACCTAGTCGAACTATTTGTCAGGTAAACATACTCGTCAACATTTTCGAGCTTAGTGCTCCCAACAACTACCGGCATAGGTGTGACATGGCCGTTAAATATGATTTTTGTTTTGTCCATGTTCATCTTAAGACCTATTCGTTGGAACATCTTAAGACCTATTGGAAGTAAAAAAATATTTAAAATAAAACAAGTGCATATCTCATCTTTGAAGTTTATTAATAAGTACATTTACTATAAAGGTGAAATAAGTTTCAAAAGAGAGAAAACAACAATCAATGAAAAATAATTTGAATTATTGTTATGGATACCGGCTGATAAAATGCATTTTAGAAAAGTTTGGTAGATTGTGTTATTAAACTTTTTAAGGAATTCATTTTTGATATTAGAAAAAATAAAAAGGAAGTCATAATAATGACTTTAAGATTGAAACAAAAAAAAACTTATTGTGGTTTATTGTATATACCACACTGTCTTTCAATATTCGGATAATTTAGTATATTTTATATCATATTTATTGTAGTTCATACAAATAAATACATTTCTATCATAAACCAACGCTTAAGTAAATTAACTGAAGCAACGTTAGGTTAGTTATTATAGAATAAACTTTGATTAAAAGCAAACTAACTTCACTTATTAAATTTGCGTAGCCTGGCCATGGCGTGGGTCAACGCCTGCTTGTTAGTTTGGACAAGTATTATTAGATTTCGGAAGAAAATTAAATTAATTAAAAATAATGTATATGATATACATTATTTTTAATATGGTTTTTCTACTTGCTTCTATGAATTGTTTAATTTACAGAATAAGGGAAAACGAACGCATAGTCTACCTGTCATCTGTCCTTGATCAAGAATCAAAATGCGCAGACGTTGTCACCCCTGGAACTAAGATGGAATGCCTCGTTTCCAGTCAACAGGGTCTTTGTTTCCCTACAATTACCATACGAGTGACTATTTCACGTTCGTACTCTGTGAGAGCATGGTCTGTCCTTTCCTATCCTTGACTGTTGCTTGCACTAATATTCCAAGAGTTATCTATTTTTATGCCTACACATTTTGTTACTTATTGTCATGCAATGTGACATAATACGCAACTGGCTGTCATAACCCTACACTCTTTGTAAATAATTATGTTCGTCCTGATCATCATGCGTGCCGTGATATCGTGCAAGTCGATCAATGTGTACTAGCTTCGGTTTCTTTCTTTGTACTTTCTTGATGGAGTATGTGACATCATTAATCCTTTTTATCACCTTTATGAAGTTCTTCCCATTGAACTTGGAACTTGGGGCTCTTTCCCTTTTTTCGAAGAGGATAGTGCAACCACACCACACGAGATTTCCCTCAACATATCCATTTGTGTTTGCCCTCCGATCGTAAAAAGTCTTCATCCTCTCACTACTCTTAAGATTGGTCTTCGGAACCATTCCGTGTACTTCGTCCAGTAGGTTACGAAGTTCACTAACGTAGTCAGTGACAAGTTTTGGATTGTTTAGTGGAGAATATCAGTATGCAAATTGTAAGTGGTTTTATTACCTTTGCATTGTCTGTGGAGTAAGAGGATTGTCAAAGACCCCGCTTTACTTAGCTTTAGCATCGGCTAGTGTCAGTAAGAGGTAATAAAACCACATAAAATTAAAAAAAATATATAAAAAGATGATATTTCTTTACTTTTGAATACTGATCCTGGTAACGTACTTAACGGGAACCACAGGGTTTTTGTTACATGTTGTATATCAGCCCATATATAACTTCGAGTTCTTTTAAAAGCGTATAAGAGTGTTGAAAATAGGTTGTATCCTTATAAGATTGGTAAATGAGTTATTATACAGTTCAAGCTGTTAAAAATCTGTATTATGGGATTGAAGAAAGATTACGGTTCTGAATCAGAATATGAAAACTCTAGTATACAACATTAAGTATTTTGTAACACTTCAATCTGATTTTATCATTACAGTTGTATAGAAGCAGTTTCTTGGCATGCTGTTCCTTGCTTTACAGCTCTAAGTGTTATTATAGTATCACTAAAATCTTATTTCTGAATAATGGTGTAGCAAACTCTCTTCTAAGACTTATTCTTATGGTGTCATTTTACACTTTTGTTAATACAGAAGTTTTATAACTTCTGTCTATGAGAGTGATATAAACTAAAAAAAAATAGCTATACTCGTAGTACAAAGTTAAATCTGTATAAGGGACAGATTATCGCCATTGTGAACAAAATCAATTTGTGATAAACATGTGGAAAAAATAAACAGATTTGATGCAGTAAAAAGATCATTTTAAATCTAAATAAAATTTATCCAACACTGTTCCAAGGCAAGGTTTTTTACCTTTTATACGTATCGCTTAACAGAATTATATGTAATGCTGAAAAAACTGCTGCAAAACTTAAGTGATAAAATATCTTATTATAGTACCGATTAAATACTAATGGGTGCATGATATATCTCCATGACATACACAGTACAGCTACCTTCGAAATACCATTTAGGCTGTTTAGCGAATTGTCGCCATTTTAAGTCAAGACAGGCCGATTTCGGCTGACCTTTTAAATTTTGTCCAAGTGTTATCAGCAAAGACTATGGCAGTTACATCCGCGTATGAGAAAATGTGACCGCTGTCAATAGTCATATTGATAGACCCAGTGACATGTGAGTAGGTGACCGCCTTGCAGTGTTATTTACCTTGTCAGTGGCCGAATAGCTTGCACGTAACAGTGGTAGAGCCACGCGGCAGCTTTTGCTGTCGCACGGATGGGCCGGCTCGAACCGGGGTGGTACCACGACCTCACAGAAAACCAGCGTGAAGTAGAGGTTTATCTCTGCGTTTCGCTTGGTGAGTGCAGGTGGCCGGAGGCCCTTTTTACAGGAAATGAGGCATTCCATCTTAGTCCTCACGGGTGACAACGCATCTGCATTTTGATTTGTAATAGATGATACATGTAGATGTCTATGGGCCGTAGCAACCATTTACCATCAGGTGGACTGTGTGCTCGTTGGTCACCCTTATCCTATAAAAAAAAGTACCAGGATACCAGGAGCACCAAAGAGGTCAATTATGTTGCGCTGTTTGAATTGCGCTACTTGCTAGTGAACGTCGTTCAGTTTATGTGGCTCTTTTTACGTTTGATGTAAAGGACTCGAATTTTGATTAAATTAGTATTTTTAAAAAGAAAAATAAATATAAGGATTGTGCACACGTTTACACCAGTTGGCGGTCCGGGAGGAAGACGTATATATATGTATATACAGGGTATTTTTGAAACGCTCTCGAAAACGAAGATAGACGACAGTACCAACTATACCTTTGATGATGGGTGAAATATAAAATCGATCCTGATGAAAAAAAACATCTTTTGACAACGTTTTATTAGCTTTATTCATTCTCTATCATGTTAGTACAGCTAAATGAAACGATAATTTCATAACATTAAACATAAAACCAGCAGTGGAATTATTGAATTACAATCAGCTGACTAGGGATCAATGTACGTGTGAACGCCGAATTCACGCGGCCCGCAGCTAGTGCCACTAGATGCAGGTCGCGCGCTCACTAGCCTAGTGGGCCATATCACAATACCTAATAATTTACAACACTTGTTTAAATACCTAACTTATCTACTTAACCTACTATTTTGCCACTGTGCTTGTAGCCACTTTAATTCGAATTCACAGGTTAAATAACCCAAATAACTGGTTTGATTTTCCGCTAAAGAAAAAAATACTTAAATGAAATGTAACCAAGGTTAGAGTCATGCGTTTTTATTCATCGTGTAGGTATGTTTGTGATTCGATATATTCAGTTATGTATCTATTCAGATCAATTCAGTACTAAGCTACTTAAAAAAATAGGTATCAAACAGCTTACCGCTATAAATCCTCCGTGGTGACGAGCTCAATGAAACCAGGCACATGTTGTTGCTGGTTTAATAACCAACGGCAGAAAACTCGCCGGCGGTCGTGATCGCCGGGAACTAAAGCTTGCACTTTGTACATTTTGTATGGGCGCATTCGGTTACACTTTCACACTTTGTGAACTGTACAGTATGACACACTTGTTCCATACCGACGCCTTAACAATTTAGTGATACTTCGTGTACCTAGGTTCGGATTCCGGCGAACAACATTTTAAATGTGGTCCTCTGAGTGAACAGCCACTTGACTTCCACCTCCTGCCGCTACCAGAGCAATTAATAAACAAAACAATGGAACTGTCTCCTTTGAAAGTCAACACGGAACTGTCTCAAAATCTAAAATTATTTATCAAACACGCTAAAACAAATGCGCACAATGTAAAATCCTTGAAGCACTGGAACCTTCCACACACCGTAAAAGCGTTATGTATGTTAAGACGTCGTCAACGTTTATTATTTATAAGTTTTATCCCTACGACTAGTCTTTATATGGAATTTAAAAGTTATGGGAATGGACAATCAATTGTACCCTGACGCAACAAGCAGTTTTTTACTACAAAAACATATTGAAATTAATGAAGGTACCTAATTGGGTACTCAGTATACTCACAACAACAATTTAAACACAATTATAAACACTATTTCATCGTTATCTTTGATTTTGTATAAGAAAATGAAAATGAAGAATGAAACTAAAAAATGAAACTTCGTAACACTAATTTGATCGATAAATTGTTCAGAGCCTAGGTTCAAGGTCAGCGTTTTTACGTGACGGGACCTATAAGAGTTCGGCGCCCGCGAGGATATTGACCCTATTGTCAGCTGATGTTATTTTTATGTTTCACTACTGGTTTTTTGTTTAAGTAATTTTATTTATTTTTTATGAAATTATCGTTTCATTTAGCTGTATTAGGTGCTTAGGGAGATGAGTCGCTCACGTCCGTAGGCTTATCCTAATCGTAGGCCCACCCTACATGTGTCCGGGTGGTGCTAAACGAGCGACGAAGCCGACAAAGCCAATAGGATAGACTCGGCTCCTCGCCATATGGTAGCGGCATAAAATATACCATCCCTTAGTTCGCACCATGAGCCAAGAAATAAAAGAAATGGCCCCAAGTTTCCGGCGCCCCTTTGATGGGGCAGGGGTGCATGGAATTTCCAGAAGAAAAACTGGCGATGAGGTTCACCACCCGTCACGTCCTGTCTCCCGGAGGGCCGAAAAGTGGATTGCGGAGGCCCGTCTGGGTACGCTGAATGTATGTGGAGCAATGAATGATAAGATGGATGAAGTATGCGAAATGATGAATGATAGAGGAATAGATGTGTTATGTGTAAACGAGACGAAACGAAAGGGAAGAGATGTCAATGTACATGGTATGTATACCGATTACTGGTCTGGTGTAGACGAGACCGAGCGGGCATGCCAAGGAGTCGGTGTCATCCTTTCAGAAAGAATGGGTCAATGTGTGAAAGAATATGAATGTGTTAGCCCAAGGCTGCTGTGGGTACGAATGAAGGTGGGCTTAAAAAAGTTGTTTGTGCTAGGGGTGTACGTCCCAGATATGTCTTAGCCCACCTATATCCGAGAGCAGTTTTGGGACATGGTAAGGCTGGTGTTGATGAAATGTAAGGAAAATGAAAATATTATTATGTTAGGAGATTTTAACGGAAGGGTTGGGGTGAAGAGGTCTGGTTATGAAAGGATATTAGGAACGTTTGGCGATGAAAGAATAAATGAGAATGGTGAAGATCTCCTCACCGTATGTGTGGAAAATATTATTTTTGTGGCGAACACTTTCTTTCGCCATAAGAGGATTCACGTGTGTACATGGAAAAGAGGGGATGATAGAAGCATGATAGATTTCATAATTGTGGATGAAAGAATGAGGAGCGCTGTGGTAGATACAAGGGTTTACCAGTGGTCCAACGTAGGGATGGATCATTACTTGGTCTTATGGCGTATTAATGGTCTATTCAAGCGTTGTCGGCATCGGACTTCTGTGTCTACCACTGCATTACAACGTATAAGAATAGAGAGGTTACAAGATGAAGGTGTGATAGAGAAGTATAAATGCAGACTTAGGGAAAATATAAGTAAGTTGAATGAATTACGTATGAATGATTTAGACTTGAAGAATATATGGAATAATATTAAGAAAGTTTTGGTGGATGCAGCCACCGAAGTAGGTGGTGTAAGTTAGAGAACGAATGAAAGGAAAAGTAATACGTTATGGTGGGATGATGAGGTACGGATGGAAGTTGAAGCAAAAAAGCAAGCATGGCTAGAGCTGGCATCAGAGCTGGTAATTCTGGCGGTATGAATGATGAGATTGAAAGAAAAAAGACAGACTTTAGACGTATAAATAAGAGAGTAAAAGAAGTTGTTGAAAGGAAAAAGCAAGAAAGGATGGATAAAAATGATAGAAGGGTATCTGATAACTTCCAGGAAAATATTAAAATGTTCTGGAAGTTCGTAAGAACTGCCAGGGGAAATCAAAACAGCCTAGAATGAATGCTATACGAGACGAGAATGGCTGCATGCTGAATGATGAAGTTTTGAATTTAAAGAGATGGAAGGAATACTTTGAAAGCGTGTTTAATAGTGAAGATTCATCTGAAGTAAGTAAAATAGAAAAATTCCGGAAGAAGTGGAGAGAGGTAGGGAGACAAGTGTAGATGAAATAACGAAAGCAATGAAAAGCATGAAAGCAGGTAAGGCAGCTGGATATGAGAGAATATCACTCGAAATGCTAAGGGCTGGAGAGGGTGTGGTTGCAGGCCCGCTGTGCACCTTGTTTAATTTATGTTGGGAACTGAAGCGGGTACCGGAAGACTGGTGCAAAGCCGTTATAGTCCCAATATTTAAGAAAAAGGCTCGCTGCAGGACTGTAAAAACTACCGTGGTATCAGCTTGCTTAGCATTGTGGGTAAACTGTATGCTAAGGTGTTAATTGAAAGAGTTATGGAGGAAACTGATGGAAAAATTTGTGATGTGCAAGCTGGATTTAGAAAGGGGATGGGGTGTACGGATCAAGTCTTTTCCATGCGCATGATTGCGGAGAATTTTTTGGCCAAAAACCAGAAAGTTTTTTTTGCGTTCATGGACTTGAAAAAGGCTTATGAGAGAGTAGACAGGAATGTGTTATGGCAAACACTGAACTCATTTGGGCTGAGCGCTGGCTTGATACAGGCATTAACGTCTCTTTACAGGGACTCTAGTGCTTGTGTCAGGATCAACGGGGTCTACTCGGACTGGTTTGGCATTCAAAAAGGTGTCAGACAGGGTTGTGTAGCTTCTCCGTGGCAGTTTCATCTATTTATGGACAGTTGTTTGCAAACTTTGAAAGTTGAAGAATGTGGTTTGAGAATGGGTGAGTTAACAGTCAATTGCCTTTCGCACGCCGATGATTAAGTCAAAGTTGCATCGTCGGCGGCCGAGTTGCAAATGATGGTTACTATAATGAACTGAACATTGAAAGAAAGGGGTATGAAAGTGAACGCAGATAAGACGAAAGTGATGATTTTTGTTGAAGGGGTGCTAAGAATCTCCGGTAGATGTTCGGTTGCCACCTAAGGCGACTCGACCTGGCAACTTACAGTGCACGCACCCTGAGGACTGACGAGAAGATCGTGGAGCTGGAAGAAGAGATAGACAAGTTACGCTGGCATAATTTTTTTTATCTTTATAATTATCTTTACTGATTATCCGAAGTCCGAAGAGAGGGGGAGGACACGGTAATCCTCGAACGTGGTAGAGCCATGCCGCAGCTATATTATGGTTGTAGCACGAATGGGTCGGCTAGACCGGGGAGGGAGCACGCTCTCACAGAAAACCAGCGTAAAATAGCAGCTTAATGCTGCTGTATTTCGTATAGTGAGTATAGAGAACCGGAGACCCTTTTTACTGACAAAGAGGTATTCCATCTTAGTCCTCACGGGTGATAACGCATCTGCATCTTGAGTCTTTATTGAGGATAGATGTAGATGTCTATGGATCACAGTAGCCACTTACCATCAGATGGACTGTGTGCTCGTTTGTCACACGATCCTATAAAAAAATCCAGCAACTTGCTTTATCACCGGGAGGGTGACGATCTGTCCCAAGGAGGTGTCAGATTTATCGTCCACAATTCTCTCGTTTACAACATTGTAAAGATTGAAAGTGTATTGACGAGGTTTGCGTACCTTATACTCAGAATCACCAAAAGGAATTCGCTGAAGGTCATACAGGTTTACGCACCAACCTCGGCACACCCCGATGAGGAAGTGTAGAAAATGTATGAGGATATCTCTAGAGCCATGCATTCCTCCCAAAACCCAATATACGGTGTTAATGGGAGACTTCAATGCAAAACTAGGTACAAAAGAGAACGGTGAGCTGAAAGAAGGGAAATTTGGAATAGGGTAACGGAACCCAAGGGGCCAGCAGCTAGCCGACTTCATGGAGAAAGAGGGACTCTTTATGATGAACTCTTACTTCCAGAAGCGGCCCCACAGGAAGTAGACCTGGTCGAGCCTAGACGGTTCCACAAAAAATGAGATTGACTTCATTATGACGCCCAGACGACAACTGTTCAGTGATATCTCACTCAGTGATCAGCGAATGGTTAGAGGCAAACTGAACATAAATTGAGTTGAAGAGGTCTCGTCTAATGAAGTTAACGCTCCGTCCTCCTCGTGCTCTGTTTCAAAGTCCCGAAACCTTTCAGCTCGAATTACAAAACCGTTTTCAGTGCCTAGAAGACTGCAATGAAGTGGACGATATGAATGACAAGCTCGTGGAAACAGTCCATGCGGTCGGAGCTAAGTTCTGCAAGACCCGCCGCAGAAGAACCCAAAAACTCTCCGAACATAATCTCAATCTCATGGCTGTTTGACGGGAGATGAAGCTACATTCTTCAACAGATTTGATAGTATACAGGCAACTGAAGTCAGATCTCTAAATGCATGCGGCGGGACTTGCGCAACTTCAATACAGCTTGTATTGAAGAAGCGATCGAGCAGAACCAAGGCTTCAAAGTCTTTGTCAGAGATCTGTCTGCCAGAAAGAGCCAACTGTCAAAGCTGAAGACCGAGTGTGGCAGCATCGTTTCCGGGGCACCTGAGATTTTGAGTGAGATTGAGAGGTTCTATGGGCAGCTGTACACGTTATAGTTGGAGCCACACTCAAGTGTGAGTAACGATCCAAGAGCGAGTCTTATCCGACACTATTCCGAAGATATCCCGGACGTCAGTCTGAGCGAGATTAGAATGGCTCTCCAGCACCTTAAAAACGGCAAGGCCCCAGGCGAGGATGGAATTACAGCGAATCTTCTGAAAGCGGGTGGAAGACCGGTACTTAATGTCCTTCAGAAGCTCTTTAATTTTATCCTCCATGGTGGCATTACACCGAAAGCGTGGAGCAGAAGTGCGGTGGTCTTGTTCTTCTAGAAAGGTGACAATGCTCTCTTGAAGAACTACAGACCGATTTCCCTTCTGAACCACGTCTACGTGCTGTTTTCGAGAGTCATTACGAATCGTCACGCGCGCAGACTTGACGACTTCCAGCCTCCCGAACACACCAGTTTCCGAAAAGGCTTTAGTACCATAGAACACATACATACCCTTCGGCGAATTGTACAGAAGTCCGAAGAGTACAATTTGCCACTATATCTGGCTTATGTGGACTGTGAAAAAGCCGTTGATTCCGTCTAAATTTGGAAGGTGCTGCAGTCCCTTCAGCGGTGCTAAGTTGACTGTCGGTATATCGAAGTGCTGAAATGTACAGTAGAGCTACGATGGCTATCCATGTACAGAATTAGAGTACGAAACCTATTCAATTGCAGAGAGGTGTAAGGCAAGGTGACGTCATATCCCCGAAACTCTTCACCGCTGCATTGGAAGACGTTTTCAAGCTTCTGGACTGCACCATGCTCAATGACCTCAAAAGTGGCTCCCAACGAATAGGTCTTAGGATGAACATGAACAAAACAAAGATCATGTTTAATGTCCATGTCACACCTATGCCGGTAGTTGTTGGGAGCACTAAACTCGAAGTTGTTGACGAGTATGTTTACCTGGGACAAATAGTCCGACTAGGTAAGTCCAACTTCGACCGAGAGGTCAATCGACGGATTCAACTCGGCTGGGCATATTTTGGGAAACTACGACACATCTTCTCGTCAGACATACCTCAAAACCTTAAAACGAAATTGTACAACCAGTGCGTGTTGCCAGTGATGACTTACGGATCTGAGACGTAGTCCTTCACTGATAGCCGTATGAGGAAGCTCAAGGTCACTCAGCGAGCAATGGAGAGGGCTATGCTCGGGGTTTCTTTGCGTGATAAACTTAGAAATGAGTATATTCGCATGGGTTATGTTCAGCAGTGGACTTGTGAAGGGCTGTAATGATGAATGATGATGATGATGGTTTTTGAAAGAAAAGAAAGTAAAACGTTATGTGAAATAAGAATAGAAGAGGAGTTGATTGAGCAAGTGGATGTGTTTGTATATTTCGGATGTTTATTTAGCAGGGATGGTATATATGATAAGGATAAAGAGTCATAATGTGTCAAATAAGGCACGTATGACAATTCATAATGCTGTGTTAGTCCCTACTTTAATGTATGCTAGTGAAAGTTAGGTCTTGCAGAAGAAGCATTAGAGTAGAATAAATGCTGTAGAAATGCGTTCCTTAAAGAGTATGCTAGGGCTGAATCTGAATGACAGTGTGAGAAATAGTGTGATAAGAGAAAAGTGTGGTTTGCAAGGTTAGGTTAATTGAAACTGTTAAAATATGTTGTATTTATATATAACATCTATTTTTTCGGATAATGGGACGAAATTATATTTCTACAACTAAAGCTTGCACTTGACCGTCATTATATTTCTTACATAACATGTTGCTGCGTTCTAATGAGTCATCTTTGTTGTATACGATACTTTTGATGAAAATAGTATAGAACAATTTTAATTTTTTATTTTAACATGACTAAAACTTTTAATAAACAAACTTATTCTAAAACTGAGAGAACTACACGACAACAAACGCCGCAGTTTCGATTAACTGCAGTGTTTATTGTCGCGTAGTTCACTTGGGCTATAGCCGTCATTTACACGTAAAATATACTTATTTTTTCAAAAGAATGTTTTATGTAATTTTTTTTCTAAAGTGTTTTAATACAGTGGGTAAGAAAATAATAACAATTATAAACATTGAGAAATATCATAAAGATGGAATTTCTATTGCTAATTGTAATATTGTAATTTGTAACAAACTATTCCAACTCTGATATTAGAAATTATTCTCAAAAGTATTAAAATAAAGAAAACTACTCGGTGACATGCCCTGCTTACTATCAGGACCCCAATTACAAGATAATACCAAAGTATGTAAACCAAACGCATCACTACCCATCTCAATGTAACACAAGGCAGCCTCTTAGCAACTCTACTTGCCTTGCCTACACTAGTAGAATACCCCTACGGGCATAGTAACGACAGTTGGACTCTTAGAGTTACAGACTGATCCCTCTTGGTCGCCTGAACGATATTTTATACAGCTAGAGCATGTGGGAAATTACTGGATTTTCTTTTATTATTTTACCCTCTTTCCCAACAATATATTGTTTTATAATAAACGAGTGGACCGTCCTTTTAATGGTAAGTTAATACTGCAACCATGGATGCTTGCTGCAACAGACATCAAAATAATTTTGTAGGCCTGACAAAGACTGAAAGCAGTTATAGTTCTTCATTCATTATATTTACTTATATTAGAAAAATAAGTAAATATAATTAATTTATTGTATCACTTGAGAATGCTATTTTCGTAAAGCCCAAATATAATTTCCTTACAAAGATAGTTCCCATGTGGTGTTAGTGTAAGAATAATCTCCCAATTTCATCCCGTAGGTATCGTAAAATTTGGCTACGTTAAATGCTCGAAAGAGCTTATAGCTTTCGTTTCTTTGCACCAAGCGTAAAATATTCATAATAGTGGCGAGAAGCAGCGTCAAAAGTGTGAGACGTCTGCTAATGCCATTTCCATCCGTCATCCAAAAGTGACGTTTAAGGCAAATTCTCCCTTCAACGGGAGAGGCTCATGTCCAGCAGTTAAGTTTTACGGGCTGATAATGAATGATAATGCAGTCTATCAAAAGTCCACTGTTCAAAAGCACAGTCCAAGTTAGGATTAATTTAATACGTATACTTATTCCACTTTAACACATTGAGGTTAACAAAAACCAGATGTAAATACACTTTTGACCCATCTAATTAATATGCCAAACGCATCACAAAGGTATATAACCAATGAATAATTATGTATCTTTCATATAAAATTTAATCAAAAATTTATTGATAAAATATTATGAAAATGGACAATTACTGTAAAATAAAGGCCCTTAAATACTAAAGTCATTACTATTCAGTATTAAAATATTCACGGCCTGTATTATAAGTTCAAACTAAATTTCCTGGTATCAAAAGAAGAAACTAACATAAAACATAAACAATAGGTGACCCTTTTGTATTAGGAAACTTAAGAATCCCGCTCAGTTTCGTGGAGCAAAAAGGTTTTACGAAAATCATAAATTATTAAAAGGTGAAGTAAACATTTAGATACTTACTAAAATAATAACCTTTACTAAAATTTATTATATTCAAGTATTTATAATTAACTAGTTTTTACCCTCGTCTTTGCTCGCGTTGGTTTCAATTTAGAAATATTATTAAAACTAGTTCATTTAAAGTTAAAATTTCATTAATTTAATTTTATTCGTGATGAACGTGTGACAGAGACTACATTCATGCACGGTGGTAGAAATATAGAGAAGATGGGCAGCAGCGTCTTTCTGATTACAGCTCAAAATAATAAAAAGATGCAGTTAGCAACCCGCCTGCCAAGCGTGGCAACAACGGATAATATATAACTTATTTCGTAATCTATGGAGAGAATCGATATGATGAACGGGAGTAGAAATATATTAGCAATTTAAAGGTGGTGAAATGAAAACTAATACCTTATTTCGTCTCGTGGGTGTCGTAAGAGGCGACAGAAGGGAAACTGAAACAGAAGATGGATGGCAGCATCTTACTGATATCAGTGCAGAGTAATCAAAAGCTGTGGATGCCAACCCACTCGCCAAGCGTGGTTACTACTACAAATATCCGGCCTATTTGACAAACAATGAGAGGCCTATGATTAAGAGTGGATAGGCCTATTAAAAGTAAAAAAGTAGCAGCCTACATACATCCCACTACTGGACAAGATTGAGTTGATTGAGTTGACTACAACGCGTGTTGACTGACTTCACATAAGTATACCTAAAATTATTTCACAAATATTTTTTTAAATTCTCAAATATTGAAATTTTCTCGCGATATTTTGCTTCACTACCGAGAACGTGGTAAATCGAAACTTTAAATTGCAATTAAAATATGATTGGTGTAGGTGCGGATCGAATTTAGGTTGCTTGCTATCGTTTCGATTACCGGATAACTTTGAAGATTCTATCAATGTAGTTTTACTCATAACTAAAATTAAAATAAACATGCGTTTAAAATTTGCTATAATTAATATTTACAGTACTTTTTCGCAACAGTCTGTTCATTTACTCATGTCGGCTATGAAATCGGGACTGTAACAAAAATCTCAATTAATAGGTAGTACTAGTAGTTTCATTGGACCTCACGGGAATCGAACTCTTTTGTTCCTGTGCTTTGAAATTTTACGGCGGGCTAGACTTCTCTCGTATTTGCTTAAGTAAACTCATAAATATTGAAAACAGGTAACCTTTTGCATTATTGTGGACCCCATCTACATTATTGTGGACCCCATCTACATTATTGTGGACCCCATCTACATTATTGTGGACCCCATAAAAATTGCTCCATACTATTTTCATCATAGTATTCATAGTATCGTATACAACAAAGATGACTCATTAGAACGCAGCAACATGTTATGTAAGAAATAGAATGACGGTCAAGTGCAAGCTCTAGTTGTAGAATTATAATTTCGTCCCATTATCCGAAAAAACAGATGTTATATATAATATACAACATATTTTAACAGTTTCAATTGTTTATTTTAGTTAAATCAAAATGACAAAAAATGGTACAGATGTTAAATTTGAAAAAAAAATTACTTTGCGTACATCCGCTAGATAAAATAAAATGATGTGTCTTACCTAGTTTGAAGAGCACCTTCCGCCCTCCCTCAATTGCGTGCACTATCCCCGTCACCACTAATCCCAGCACCACTACTCCCAGTGGTGACGGGGATAGTGCGAAATTATAAAGGTTTCCTATAATTAAAAACGTTACCCTAAAACCTAACAACCTATTATCATTTTTAGCTAACATAATTTAGCTGTCACATATATTCGTAATTTATGAAGATCCTTTTTGGACTGTATAATAACTTTAAATACAAGGGTCATTAAATATTTTTTAATATACAAAAATAAATTAACGAAATATGTTAATTTAACAAGGCGGTACTGATTTATGTAGAACTTAATTTCTGTTATTGAACTATGAATGACGCAATGGCGCCTAATGAAAGGCGTATTCCGACTTTTTACAGAACATAACATTTTTAGTTTATTATTGGAAAATATTAGTCTGCTTTAAATTTATTTATCGCAAAGTAAAGACTTTACGGACTGGATCATAAAGTAAATGAATTTAATTTTCCTTTTTTCAGTGCATTTCTAAATCCGAACCTTAATTTAAGTCAGAACGATTTTGTTTTCTGATTTACCTAACAATAAAGTTTTGTTTCTCATGTTATTTCTTGAAATAATAATCTCATCAAATATCTTGTCTGTTTTCGACAAAGGCCACTTGTAAGAATACAATTGTCGCTTGATATAACGGAATGTTGCCGAAAGGCATTGACAAACTGCGTTTGTTAAACTGAATAAAGCAATGTAGGGTCTTAAATACCTCTAATCAGCCCTCTCGCTGTACTTTCAAAAACTGTGCTAATATTGTTTATTACTGTGATTAAGGCAATTAGTAATGTCTTTTACACAGCATCCACGTATGCGTAGAGTATGTATGTAAACGTGTACCTGACTGGTGTGGAAGAGATCTCATTAAATTAAAACGTTTTATATTTAATGTAGGTTCCTCTTAAATTTTACGATATATACTTCGTTTTTATGAACTACGTACCCGTAGATAATAATAAATGGTTCTTTAGAAAATAATAAGAAAAATTCTGAAGAAAATATATAGCGCTAAAGTTAATATTAAAAGGTGTCGAGGTAGACCGAGACTAACTTTCGAAGACCATGTGAGCAAATTGCTCGAAGAGGGTAGGGTCAGGAGTACTCGGATACCTAGACGTGCATGCATGAAGAAGATAATGAATCTGAAAGAAGCGAAAGAGGTTTGTAAGGATCGTGACACTTGGCGATCTGTTCTCTCTGGCTACCCCATTAGGGATTGTGCGTGAAGATAAGTAAGTAAGTAAGTTAGAAGACATTGTTGGAAGATCCATAGTATTACTCAAACTGCGCTACGTACGGTTACTGCTCCAAATAAATCATAACTAAGCGCCAAGTTTGGTCCCCTTGTGAACGAGGTTTCATTACTAATGTTTTTTGCAAATTACTATGTTTTACAGATTCAATTTTATATGTATATGTCGGTGTGTCTACGACCTAAATGAAGTTAGGGATGGTCGAGCATTGTAATATTTACGTATGTAGAAATGAAATATAAACGGTGTCTTAATAAATTAAAAAGTTTTACATTTTTATGTAAGTTTATTTTCAATTTTACGATAAATACTTCGTTTGTCTGAACTACGTACCCGCAGATAATGATAAACCATTCTTTAAAAAACTGAGTGTTGGAAAATCCGTAGTATTACTCAAACTGCGCTACCTACGGTTACTGCTCCAAATGAATCAAAACTAAGCGCCGAGCTTGGTATCAAGTATCAATATGTGTTTGCAGGTAGTGATAACTGATAGACCATATACTGACGGCTTACTGCCAACCGCATAGGGCGATAAGATATACAGAGAGATTGCATCATAATTGATGAATCGGGAAAATACTCATATGTGCAGTGTGAAATTTACTGTGGGTGCCGTGCGCAAAGGATTCCGCCTAGGTCATTTAACGAGTGCTGGGATTCGTAGAATGACAGTGTTCGCGCCAAACGCTGTTTTCGGAATCGACGTCAGAGGGCGCGCGGCTCGGTGCCATACCGGTTTGACTTTCGGTCGTGCGTAGAACGCGCGAGCGCAGCAGTCGTTTGCCAGCTGTGCTAACGTCAGCACGCTGTCAAATTTAGTTCGGGAACTCGGAATAATTAGGCGCGGCTAGTAAATATACTGCCTAGGATTTGTGACGCGCATTCCTTGCTGGAGAGCTTCCCAGGGACTCATTTTGTCTGACTCAGAATCTGTATAAGTGCATTCGACAATATTAGCTAAAGCGGCCTTTGATATTCTAAAAATAACTGTTGCTACGCGAAGCAGTAGTGACCTTTGATCCGGACACTTCCTGTTCGTTTTGTGTGTTAAGCTTTATAACAAGCGAGAGTTAGTGGCTTCTGTAAGTTAGTTAATAGTACGATGGAGTTAATGGACTGTCATCGTGACGAACGAAGAAAGTGACTGTGGACGGCGCCGCGGAAGATTACCTCAATTTGGAGCGGTGCTGACGCCCGGGCTGCTAAGGTCTACTAAGGTCAATCACCATCAGTCACACCCAGATACACATCACAGCACCTTATTTCTACTGCACCACACAGCCACATGCGACCTGACCGAATCCTGAGGGACAAGTTGCCTTGGGTATAGGTAAGTAAGCTCCGTCTAATATTCTCCGTCTGTACGTCTGTTCGTTTAAACTCTGCTGAATGGGCCCCAGAAGATTTGAGCTTTATGGGAGCAGCCGTTGGTCGTAACAGACAGTATCGAGGTCCTGTTGGTTGTAGTGGTTCTTCTAGTCCAGGACAGGAAGATGGTGTTGCTGAGACCTTACAGATAACCAGCGTGAAGTAGAAGCTTACTGTTCGGGAGTTTACGGGAATTTAAAAATAATGCAACTTGTAAAAATAATTGGTGCTACACGGCTCTTAGCCATTAATAGTCGGACCATAACTTGTCCCTTATCGCTGACGCTTCGAACATAAATGCACGCACCGTATGCGCACTCAGAAGCATCAGTGAAAATATGCAGTTGCAGCACTCGGTATGACTCACAGATAACTAGTCGTGGAATACGAATGTTATTTAAAAGAGGAAGAGATTTGATAATGCCATACCAGCGTTTCTTGATTTCGGGAGACAGTGGTTCATCCCATGAAAGTTTGTCTAACCAAAGCCTTTGTATCAACATTTTCATGGTGATTACATACGGGGCTAAAAGACCCAGCGGGTCAAAGTTTTGTGCAATCACTGAAAGCAAATCACGCTTGGTATTGCTAGTGAATTCAATGGAAAGCAGAGTTCATCTGAATCCGAATGCCAGTCAAGACCTAACAACTTGTCTGGCTCGCGAGAACCAATATTTAGGTCAAGTGATGAATTGGCAATTTCTGACAGCAACTCGAGATCGTTCGATCTCCACTTTCGCAATCGCATACGAGCAGATGCCAATACTTCGGCAACCCCTTGACGTATGGCCTTTACATCACCTATGTCATCAGCACCCGTAAGCAGATCATCGACATAAAAATCATGCATTATGATGTCCGCTATGGCTTTGTTTTTGCACTGTAGACCAAGTTGTTTCAGGCAGCGTGTTGCGAGAAATGGTGCACTCGCCGTACCGTACGTAACAGTATTTAATTGAAAGGTCTGTATAGGCTCACTAGGACTGTTACGCCAGACTATCTGCTGAAGGTGCCTGTCATCAGGATGAACGATTATGCACCTGGACATTTTCTCCACATCTGCAGACAAAATATTTATGTTGTCTAAAACGTAACAAAATCGACGTCAAGTCGTCCTGAACTACAGGACCGACCATTTGTATTTCGTTAAACGAAATACCTGACGACGTCGGGCAACTTGCATTAAAAACTAGTCTAAGTTTAGTCGTAGTGCTACTTTCACGGAGTACGCCATGATGGGGTATAAAATACGCGCCACTACTTAAATTAGGTCTTTCACAAATTGTCATATGTCCCAGTGACTGATATTCAGACATAAATTCATAATACATCTGCTTGATGTCAGGCTTACCCTTTAATCTACGCTCTAAGGAGAACAAGCAATGTGTAGCTCTTTTAAATGAATCTCTTAATAGACCGGTACCTTTTTTGAGAGGTAACCGAACGCAAAAACGCCCATCATCAAGACGAGACGTATTGCTTACAAAATGATCTTCACACAACTTCTCCTCAGGTGAATAATGAGATGACTTGGAACTTATTTCCTCCAGCTGCCGAAACCGCGTTAAGTCGGTTCGAATGTCGTCTTTATTATCGCCACAAAAATAAAAATCAGTCTTAGCGAAGTTGCATCGTAAGTCATTAGACATCAATGTACATGATGAACATTAATTGGACCAGAAACTATCCACCCTAGCCTGGTTTCATGCAGAATGGGCGTATTACTTCCTAACTTAATTCTTTGTGACCCTAACAAATCCCAAAAGAGATCGGCCTCGATTAAAATATCTACATCGGCAGGCTTATAAAATGCAGGGTTAGCTAAGCAAATATTCGATGGAAGTTGAAGATTACGTATGCTTAATTCGCGACCTGGGGTATTGCTAGTAATTGATGGCAAAATGAAACAATTAATATTAGCGAAATAACTATTATCTAACGACTTTAAATGTACACGACACCTTTTGCTTACGTGAGAACACACGCTATTAATCTCCAAAATCGACTTATCTATTTCGACAAAATCTAAATTTAATCGTTTGCGCATATTGTCAGTTATAAAACTAGATGTACTACCGCAGTCTAATACTGCGCGGACGACGTGTTCGACGTTATTACAATCAAGTAATTTTATCAAAGCAGTTGATAATAATACATCTCGTGGTTCACTACGATGCGCTACGTTTGCCGATAAAGCGACGTTGTTCACATCAGTGCCTGCAGTTGATGTCATTGACGAGTGAGTCCCTGTCCGAGTGCCCGTCTCATTCTCGAGCGAGAAATTATTTTTATTTTGTACGGTATGACTTGCTATCGGTTCAGTGACGTGAATAATTATGTTGTGGCGGCGCTTACATATCTTACACCCTGGCTTTTTGCAATGGTTTGCAAAATGTCCTCACTTAAAACAATTATAACAGATCTTGTAAGATGGTAATAATTTCAATCTAGCCTCATTACTGAGTGCAAGAAATTGTGGACATCTACCTAAATTGTGATCACCGTTGCAGTTATAACAACCTTTGAATTGTTTATTTGAGTTTATATTATGAATATTCGATTGTTGCACCGAAACCATAGATTTTAATTTAGAACTCCGCCTATGCGGTGCAAAGTGAACATTACGCGACGTCTCTAAAGTTTCGAGTAGATCAGCTCGGCAACGCATAAACTGGAGGAATATATTAAATGTAACTGATTCATCCTTTTTTAAATGACCTTTAAACTCCTCCCACTCACGGTAGGTTTTCTGATCCAATTTATGTCATCATCATCATCATTACAGCCCTTCACAAGTCCACTGCTGAACATAGGCCTCCCCCAAAGAATGCCACAAAGCACGGTCCTGAGCCACCTGCATCCATCGACTTCCTGCATATCTTACCAGGTCGTCACTCCATCTAGTGGGGGGACGCCCTACACTTCGCCTGCCGGTACGAGGCTGCCACTCGAGAACCTTTCTTCCCCATCGGTTGTCGGTTCTTCGAGCTATATGGCCGGCCCATTGCCACTTCAGCTTACTAATCCGTTGGGCTATGTCTATGTCTCTTTAATTCCGTCCTCCATGGTGGCATTACACCGGAGGCGTGGAGCAGAAGTGCGGTGGTCTTGTTCTTCAAGAAAGGCGACAACGCTCTCTTGAAGAACTACAGACCGATTTCCCTTCTGAGCCGCGTCTACGTGCTGTTTTCGAGAGTCATTACGAATCGTCTCGCGCGCAGACTTGACGACTTCCAGCCTCCCGAACAAGCCGGTTTCCGAAAAGGCTTTAGCACCATAGACCACATACATACCCTTCGGCAAATTGTACAGAAGTCCGAGGAGTACAATTTGCCACTATGTCTGGCGTATGTGGACTATGAGAAAGCCATTGATTCCGTCGAAATTTGGGCGGTGCTGCAGTCCCTTCAGCGATGCCAAGTTGACTGTCGGTATATCGAGGTGTTGAAGTGCTTGTACAGTAGGGCTACGATGGCTATCCGAGTACAGAACCAGAGTACGAAACCTATCCAATTGCAGAGAGGTGTAAGACAGGGTGACGTCATATCCCCGAAACTCTTTACCGCTGCATTGGAAGATGTTTTCAAGCTTCTGGACTGGAAAGGATACGGTATCAACATCAATGGCGAGTACATCACTCACCTTCGATTTGCCGACGATATAGTCCTTATGGCAGAATCGCTGGAGGACCTAAGCACTATGCTCAATGACCTCAATAGTGTTTCCCAACGGATAGGTCTTAAGATGAACATGGACAAAACAAAGATCATGTTTAATGTCCATGTCACACCTATGCCGGTAGTTGTTGGAAACACTAAGCTCGAAGTTGTTGACGAGTATGTTTACCTGGGACAAATAGTCAGACTAGGTAAGTCCAACTTCGACCGAGAGGTCAATCGACGGATTCAACTCGGTTGGGCAGCGTTCGGGAAATTACGGCACATCTTCTCGTCAGGTATACCTCAAAACTTGAAAACGAGACTGTACACCCAGTGCGTGTTGCCAGTTATGACATACGGAACTGAGACGTGGTCCTTCACTGCTGGCCGGATGAGGAAGCTCAAGGTCGCTCAGCGAGCTATGGAGAGGGCTATGCTCGGAGTTTCTCTGCGTGATAAACTCAGAAATGAGGATATCCGCAGTAGAACTAGAGTGACCAATTTATGTGTAACTATATAAATTAGAAGTGTGTCCCAATGCTGAACTGATTCGCCTAACGATTCTAATGCCCTCAGGTTTTTACTTAATAAATCGATTAAGCGCTTTAAAGTTACAGACGACTTCCTTGTAATCGTTTCAAGGTTAAATAAGGCTGACACATGATTTTGAACTAACAATCGTTTGTTGTTGAACCTCTCACATAAGACATTCCATGCCACTGTATAGTTACTTGCAGAAAACTCAAATGATTGAATTACCACAGCAGCAGACCCTTCGAGAGACGCGCGTAAATAATGAAATTTATTAATTTCATCGATTTCATCATTAGAGTGAATAAGGCTAATGAAGGTATCATCCAGTTCTCGTATGATCCACTAAATTTTGGCAACTGTATAGTAGGTAACTTAACAAACTTATGATTACTGACTCGAGAACTCTTGTCACTACCTGCCGATTCAGAGTTAGCATTATGGTGATCGCTCAGTAAAATTTGAGCTTTAGCTAACGCCTTGTAATACTGAGTTTCAAAGCATGAACGCTCAGTTAGTTGTAAGTCGGGCTTGTCGACAATACATTCTAAGCGTAACTGCACCTCATCATATTGGTTATACAATGTGTCCAGCTTACCCATACGCAATTGCAATTCCGTCGCGTCATGATTTTGTAAAGGTGTGGTAAGCGAATCCACGTAACTAATGAAAGCAGTTAAACGGCCTTTAAAACTACCTCGTTTTTAGATCAACTCCTTTTCTTCGGTCATTCTGGAAGACGAGAGTATTCGACCTGGAATGTATACAATTACAAATATTCAATAACAATCTCCGACTATCTAATGCACTAATTAAATACTATGCCCTGAAAAACTACCTAACTATATTATACAGTATGTTGGTACTAACTCGGCAAATAATAATTTAATAATATCTATTATAGTGACAAGTAACTTTACACAATATTTCTCGACATTCAAACAATAGTAGATAATTTTATTATATAAGCTACTTACAATACCTAATTCAATTATTATATACCCACTAAATCAAAAAATTAACAATCGTCCTATGCTACAATTACGCTATAACTATAGTATAATTTTGTTACTATACAACACTCTAAACAAGAAAATAAATAATAATTAAAGCCTAAAAACATTTACTTGGTGTAGGTAATAATAATTAATGCTACTATGCGATTTGTACTGCACAACTATATTAAATAATGTAAATAAGTAAAAAATAATGTAGATTAATTTCTAACAGTATCCTTACAATACAATTTCTTACTTAATTACTGCAAATTATCAAAAAAATTGCGAATGTTAACACAACGCAGTAGGTAATTAATAATCCATAGGAACAATAAATTAACTAACCTTAATCCGGTGATTTACACCAAATACTATTAGATTACCTTAATAGAGTGTTGGGTGATGATAAATCTTAAATTGTATCTTAAACACCACGTAATTACTGCAAATTAACCCACATTCTTGATGGCGACGACGTTACTCCAAATTTGATTCCAATGTAAACTCCACCAAATTAACCATATACAAGTGTAATATAAATTCTGGTTCTTATTATTTTATATCCGGCGACGATCCAGGACCATGTTCGGGAGTTTAAGGGAATTTAAAAATATTGCAACTTGAATGTGGTCTTGGACGATTGTATTGATCTTACAACAGCTGAGAGGGTAATAAAATATTGCAAAGACAAAAACCTGTTTAAAATTAACGTTAAGTATGGACGTAATTACTTCAAGTACGTTGTTTAACTCTTTGCTCAAAAAGAAGGCGCAGGCGCTTCAACACTTACTTCACCTGTTAAGTGCAGGTGGTCAAAGTCCTAAGCGCTCTCCCCTTTAACATGGTAGTGTAATTAAATAAGAAACCATCCTAGGAGGGTAACAGCACTCCTGGTATTGGAAAATCCCTGGCTGAGCATCCACGCCTAAGCTACCCTACTCTTCTTTAGAGCAGGTGCTCAAGCTGCCTCGCGTTTTCTGGGGATAGGGGAGGGGTACGAAATTCCGCTCAAGACTAATAATGCTCGTGGCAAGTAGAGCAATAAAACAAAGGTGACCACTGCTACGATATCCGTTAATTTCTGCAACATCAGGGGATTTCTTTCGAATGTTAATGAAGTCCGCTAGGTACCACTCTTTCTAGGTGCGTGCAGGTGTCCCCTCCGGTCAATACTTTTCTCCTATGCGGGGTTCAAATTATAACACCTTTGTGCCTCGGACTGGAGTTTGCGTATACATCAGAGAGGACATCTGTTCTCGAAGCCTCGGCAGTCTTGAAGTTCAGGGACGTTCACCCTCAAGTCTACGGGTGCCTCTATATGTAATGCCAACACAGAACAACTCATCAACCACATCCAAATCGCTGCAGACTCTGTGCTACAACAGGTCCCGTTTGTAGATATCGTGATCCTTGGTGATTTTAACGGACACCACGCGGAATGGCTTGGTTCTCGTTTCACCGATCATGCGAGAAGATCTGTTTATGAATTTGCCTTGGCATATGGTCCGACACAAATGGTTACTTCACAAACGCGGATTCTAGATATGGAGGATCATACACTTTCACTGCTGGACCTTCTGCCGACCTCTCATCCGGACGGATATCAGGTGTCCGTCGACGCCCCTCTTGGCTCATTGTCTGGACCATTGTCTGATCCGGACTATGGTGTCACTTACACTCCCATCGCGGTTGCCTACTGCAGATCGCCGCCGTGTTTGGCACCATAGGGCGGCCGATAGGGATTTTTTTAACCCTTCCCTTGAGGACAGAGGCGGGTATGCTTCTCGCCGGATGATCCCCACATGTTTCTTTCGCTGATGTGGTGCTTCAGGGAAAGGACCCTTTTTTATTATCTGTGGTGCCTGGTTCGGTCACTCCTGTAAAATTGCATCGCGCTATAATAGGAATGCTTCACTAGCGCTGTTAAAAAGAAGTATAATTTCATCTTCAGGCCGGTACGATACGATTTACACAGCGTTTGGTGCGCATAACACTATTCTCCCTATACGTCAAGTCTAATGGGTCTAATGGATATCCTCCTATTGTGCTGAAGACATGTGCTTCCTATTTGGCACTGGTTAACGTGTCTTTTTTAGAACAAATTCAAAGAAGACAGCTTTAGTACACCAGATCGCTTAAAAAATAATCAAAATCGACTTTAAGCCTATCATATATAACTTGTTATCCAAAGTTATGAAAACCATTGCGAACTGCAAACTCATGAGGATAAGGATCACCTACTAAAAAGTAGCCGCCAGTACGATTTCCGTCGGGGTTGCTCAGCTGATGATATTCTGGATTACCTGACTCATAAATCGGCAGAGACAGAGAGGGAGACCCTGGCCATTAGTTTGGACATAGCTAAAGCCTTCGATTGGGTTTGGCACGAAGCACTTATTTCGAAGCTTCCTTCCTATAAGCTCCCGTGAATTTGTGCAAATAAATCAACAGCTCTCAACACAGCAACTCCTCAGTTTCAGCGCACTACCTTTGTTACCTCAGCCAGTATCGGAATCTTCGGCATTGACATATTAAATACTGATGGTCACTCGAAAGGGAAAGCAGAATTGGCATCTAAAAAGCTTGACGTGCTCAGCAGAGCGAGACAGTATTTTATGCTGGCACACTGCTTGCCAGGGCCAGGGCTCCCTAGTTCCAGCTCCTTCCACTTGACCGCATCCAGTGCAGAGCGGCTCGAATCGTCGACGAGCGACGAAGATAAAAGACGAGACGAAGAGATGTAGCATTCCTTTGCATTTTGTATCGCATTTACCACGAGGAGTGTTAAGAGGAATTGTTCGGATTAATTCCAACCACAAAATTTCATCAACGAATTTCACAAATCCACATCATCGGGATGTTTGGCGGTCCACTACTTTTGGACCAGTATGAATTAGGGAGCTTCAAGAAACGAGTTTACTCCTTTTTTAAAAGCTGGCAATACCCCTTTCGGACAAAAAAAAATATCCATAGTTGTTAGTAAATGTTTTCTTATATCTAGTGTTAGTAACATATTGTTGACGAAACAAGTATGAAACTGCACCGATGGTGGCAATAAGCCAATCTACAAGGCAGCATGTAGCCGTATCCAGCGAGCCAACACTGGTTGCTGTTGGGGCTGCCGCGCACGCGCCGAAGTAGCGATGCACAGCGCTAGCGCATGATTGCAGAGAATCCGTCCGTGTGAGCTTCCGCGAACATGGCGGAGGCGCTGCAGTAGCGCGGCAGGCCCCTCAGCACCCTGAACGCGTAATTATATTGTATGCGCAGGTCGCTATATGCCCTCTGCGTATAGCCTACCCACAGACAGCACGTGTAAAAGGACTGGCAATAAGCTTTAAAAAGCGTAACTTTAACTTGACTAGAACATCGTGCAAATCTGCGAGCCAACATGTTGCAGCGGACAGACAGCGTCCTTCTCTCTCTTTCAATATCTAAGTAGTCTTTTTGATCCTCCGTGACCCAGTAGCCCAAATATTTAAAACACTATACCTAACGTAAAATTCGGTATATTAGTGTAACGCTTGCTATCCGGTCTAAATATCATAAATTCACTCTTTATAGCGTTGTATTTAAGCCCCTGGGTCGCTATATAGGATTCACACATATTAATCATTTTTTTTAGAGCTACTCGATGGGCTCAGCAACACCATATCATCTGCGTAGCTGATATTGTTGACACATACTCCATCTATATGACAACCAATACCGGTGCTGCTGAGCTCATCAATCAACCCGTTCATGTAAAGTTTGAAAAGCGTTGGAGAGCTTAGTCCCTCCTGCTTCACACCGCAATCCAGCCTGTATCCCTCGGAAAGCGAGCCTGCCCATCGTACATTGTTTTTTTGATTATTATACCAGTACTTAAAAAACGATACAATTTCTCGAGGCAAGTCAGTCTCAAAATTCATTTTATTCCACAGGATCTCATAGGATACAAGGTTAATAGCCTTGGACGAATCTAAATAGCAAGCATATTCTGGTGTCTTTCTTGCAGTGTAGTAATGGACAATCTGCTTGAGGCACAAAATAGCACTCTCGGTTGAAAGACCAGGTCTGAAGCCGAACTGTGCGTCATTTAGCCGGACGTACTTATTTAGGCGCCGACTAAGCAAACTATCCAGTACTATAGCAATCACCGTAGCCAGGGATATTGGCCTATAATTGGACACATCTGATGAGTAACCGGTCTTATTTTTATAACAGGTACAACTATAGTACGTATTAGGCTTTCAGGTAGATAAGAATGTGCTACAAAAAGATTAAAAAACAGAGATAGTACTCTTGGCAAGTGTACTCCTGCGTACTGCAGATGCTTGATGCTGTGGCTGTCATATCCAGGCGATTTGCCCCGCACCATGCCTTTAATTATTTCCTCTACTTCTTGCGCGCTAAATTTCACACTAAGATATGTACTGCACGCCTCAGCATCAAGCTCCCGCCGCATCGGCTACAGTGGAGAGTCTACCTTAAAGTGCCGCCGCAATATATTGCCGATATCACGTGGCTCATGAACACTTGCCACGCTCACAGGAAGGCTGGGCTTATAGTTCAATTTATTCGTATTTTGCCAAAATTGCCCGAATTTATTATTTTTGTGATGCTCAGCAATCATATCCATTTTTATTTGTTGTTGATTGTTCTGACACCATTTCAGTTTAGATTTAAAAATTCGCCTGGATTCACACATTTCATTGTAAAATCGACCAGACCTGGGTCTGCCGTACAATGACCATATCTGTAAGCAAAATCGAGCCCTACCGTGAGCATGACGGAAGTGTCTATTCCAACCTGGTAGGTACTTACCATGTCGCTTTCTTCTAATATTATGGCTGCAAACAGCAGCTTCAGAAAGTATACAGATGATATTTTTATACAAGTCATACTAAAATTTTCTGTGATTGCTACCATTACACATACTTTCACAACAATTCATAAATTCCACAGGAAAATCTAGGTTTCTTAGTCTAGAATGTCATTCGATATAATATTTTAATATTTGATTAGTATCACGTTCACCCCATGTGATTTTATTCGTACAATTATTTTCTATTGTTGTGTTATCTTAGGTTTAAAACATTAAAATTACAGTTTACTAAGACAGGATAGTGATCGGACCAATAAGTGTCATAAAGCACAGATACAAAGAGTACCGAGTCCAGCGCGGCACTGGTCACCAGACAGTGATCGAGTCAGCGGCGGCAGCCATGACCGTCACTGACGAATGTGTGACTATCCGATGCTAGAAGCGCCATGTCCACACACGACCACGACTGTTCAGAACAAAAATTCAATAGTTCAGTAGCAAAAGACTCACCAGGGTGCGCATTGTAATCCCCTAACATAAACACTGACTCCACGTTATGGCTCTCAATAATGCTAGCCATCTCACTGAGACATTCCGTGAATTCCTCTACATTTTCACTAGAGTCGGTAGGCATGTATTCTGAGAAAATTATAACAGAACGATCGTTGAGCGTGACTTTTATTGCCACAAGCCGTACGCTATTGCACTTTACTACGGATACCGTGGAAAAAATAGCCTTTCTCTAAAGTAAGGCAACTCTGCCATACGGCGGAGTTGCCTTACTTTGTACAGTACAGTACAAAGTAAGTAAGTTGGGTGAGTCATCGTAACTGTATTCAATTCTCGCCGGATTGCTTCGTCAAGTTTCGGCGAGGAGTGATTACCCTCTGTTAAATTAATTTTATCACCCATGTCTCGATATATCAGTTCCCGTAATGATGGATCAATTTGTTCATTAACTTGAATAATACCATCATTACCCATAGGTGGAAACTATATCTAATAAATCGCACGTACGGGTCTCGCAATGTTTTACCGGCGTTTTTCCGGACTATCTTGCGCTTTGTTGTTGGCATGGAATTAAACAACCAATTCTTGGCCGTCCCAATATCACTTTCTGAGAAAGCACTCACACAGATTTTACTAATACTTTCATCGTCCATTAATGAGATTTTAATAAATACAAACGTCAGAAGCTCATTAATAACATCATTGCAATTAGCGCATTTTACCACGATTGGGGTCATTGTTTATATTTTTTAAAACAGCATGCAGTACACGACCTCACTTTAACGCGAGAGTGGTGTGAAATAAATTACTGATTCTGTGGAGCCTAATAACTGGCATTACAAGTTTATGTTTGTTCCTTGTGTTTAAAGTATGAACATCCTTATTTATATTAAAGCTATTTATGTTTTTATATACATACATTAAATTTTCATAAATATATTGCGATGACAAAGATAATATGCTTATATATTTAAATTTTTCTTTGAGGGACTCTTTACAATTTAGGTAATAAATCGCACGTACGGCTCTCTTTTGCAAAACAAATATTGCTACAATATCAGTCGCATTACCCCATAGCGAAAATCCATCAAACATTACGCTATGAAAGTTACTAAAATACACTAATCTAGCTGTTTCAACATCTGTGAGACTTCTAATCTTTCTAACAGCATATGCTGCAGAACTAAGTTTCCCCATTGAAGTTTCGTGTCAATAGTAATACCAAGAAAAACAATACTCGATTGCCGCGGCGCCGCGCGCCTCCGGTAAGTCTGCTCGGTCCGTCGAACTGCGAGGTCGCGTGCAAAAAGCCTCTAATTGGTGTCGGTTTTGTTACTACGTTTACGTAACGATGAGGCGTTTTCTTGAGTTTGAGTGATTAACTTAACTTCGTTTGCCGTTAAATTACGTCAATTTGTATAGTGATTGCATGTTAAAGTGCATTTGATAATATTTATTTTGCTTGTGTGGCATTCTGATATAGTACGGGGACATTTTTCCTTTGTCGGTTAAAAACGCTAAAAATTTGTGACCTGCTAGAATACCTAGTTCGTATTATATTATAGATTTGTGCTTAGTGAAACTAGACTTGAGTGACATCGAGGTGACGCCCGCTGGAGTGATACCACATCGTGGAACAGTGTCGAGTATCAGCGCTGCTGCCGATTAAATGGGTTAAGTCAGGTTACATATAAACACTATTACACACTACTTACATACACCCACTTATCACCTGACTGTTACCTTGTGGTCAACCCTACATCCGGAATTAGGTAAGTGGTGCTTGATTATTTTCAATTAACTTAGAATTATCCATAAGCCATTGGGCTCCGCCCCCTGTTACTTGTCGACGGTGTTACTCATGGGCCCTAGTACGGTCGACTTTAGTCGGGACAACTAAGGGCGTGAACATTTCTGGTAGCAGAAACGTGGTTGATTGTTTCTACAATCACGCCCTGCCGTAATACGTAATAAAAATATTTTTTTTTGTTGCTTTCTTTGTTTGTTAGCGGATAGGTGGGAAGAATTAAGAACCACGCCCGTTAGGTTGCGCAAGCCGGAGTGTAGTTAAGGGTTAGGTACCACGCGTCGGGTAGATAATTATCGTTATCACATAATCGTATAATTATCGTTATCGTATAATTATAGTAGATTAATTGCCGAAGGGTCGGTCGCCAGAGCGAGGCATCTTTGCGGACCGACTGTAGTGTTTACTTGTATTTGTAGTGTAATTTGTATTTAATTTAATAAATAGTAATTTGTATTGAATTTAATTTGATAGTAATTTGTATTTAGTAGTGATGCCATCGCACAAGCTACCGGCGCTCCGCCTGCAGACGGAGCTGCGCTGGGGCGCGAAAGCCCATATTTTGATAGGTCGATCTGATCGGGTTCATAGTTTAGCGAAGCGACTCGAGCAGGTCGAGGTCCGAAGGGCCGTAGTGGAGGAGGCTTACACTGAGCTTGTGGCCTCGGATGCGGAACAGGGAGTCCTAGACTCCTGCCTCGCGTACTACGAGAAATGTTTTTCGCTCACGGACGACTTGATCGAGGAGGGGGCCAAGTATGCTAATGACGCGCGTGAAGCTAGGCTGAGGGGCCTGTCCGAGTCTCTTCGGAAGCAGACTACTCAGCCGGAGCCGTTGGGACGACTCCCAACTCTGGACCTGCCAAGGTTCTCCGGGGCCCTCTACGACTGGCTGACCTTTGTGGGCCTTTTTGATAGCCTAGTAGATGCCCGGAGGGACTTGCCACCAAGCCAGAAGATGGCGTACCTCCTGGCCTCACTGAAGGGGGAGGCCCTGGGTATCGTCGGCCATTTGAGATTGTCGGACGACGCCTAACAGACTGCCCGGGACCTCCTCGCCGGAAGATACGCCAACGTCCGGCGAATTGCGGACGAATACGTTAAGCAGCTTCTAAACCTCCCGCTGCCTAGGGACCAGGCCAGACTACGTCCGGATATCGTAAATCCAGTAGTGGTGGCCTGTAATTCGGTGAGGCGGCTGGATTTACCGGTGGACAAATGGTCCTTTTTGTTGCTCCACATCGTGCTGTACTCGCCTGCCTCTCGACCTTCAAATCCATTTTGAGGAGAGGTATGGCGGGGACGGCGCCTCCTATATTCCGCCCTTCAGGGACCTGCTGCGGTTCTTGGAGGAGCAGTGCCCGCAGATTGAGAACGCAGCGGGCACCATCGACGATCTACGGGTTGCCAACCGAGCCGTGCCCAGGGAGAGGCGGAATCCGCCGGGCAAGTCGGTGCCAACCCCCCTAAGGCCGAGCGGAGCTCCCTCGGGAGGGCGCCGCCCTCTACCAACTTATAGCGGCCTAGCGGCCAGGGAGGCGTCCCCCTGCTCCTATTGTCGAGCATCCGATCACCGGGTAACGTCGTGCCCGAAGTTGTTGGGTAAGCCGGTTACGGCGAGGCGAACTATCGCCAAAGAGCGCCGCTAGTGCTACTTGTGCTTGGAAAGGCACCTCCAACGAGACTGCCCGCACCAGCGGCCCTGTCTGCACTGCCAGGTCAACCACCATGCCATTTTGTGCCTGGGTGCAAACGGCGTCTCCTCTCGGGGCTCTACCGGGCCCTCGACTCCACGGGCGGGGGCGCTCAGCCACGCCCTCTGTCGGGCGACGCTCGGCACGTGCCTGCCGGCCACCATGCCCCTGGGTTTGACGTGGACCCCTCCCCCGGCCAGTCGGGGGGTCGTTTCCCCCGGGGCGGGGGGGAGGGTGTCGTCGCCCCCCCTCAGCGTGTTGAGAGGAACTTCACGGCCACTCAACGGTCAGCTAGACCCTTCTCACCCCCATTAGCTGAGCGGCCGCGATTGGAGTACCACCCTCCCCCCTTTGGTCGATACCGGTACTACGGGGTTCCTGCGACCTCTAATCTGTCCCCGGCCTCAAGGCCGAGGTTCCCCGAAGCTCCATAGGTCGGCCCGTTCGGTGAATTACAACCACGGGTCATTGAGATGCCGCCGGAATGCCGCATTCGGGACCCCCTGGTTTGAGTGCCGGTCCGATAGAGGCAGCCCCAGCTAGGTAGCTGCTGCCCTAGCTCCCACCACGGCCGCCTCCACTGATCCTCTGAGCTGTCAACAGTCCACTTGTCAAAGTGTTCTATTGCCGACGGCCTCAGTGAAGGTGTACAACCCCAGTGGCGACTGTTCGCGCTCTATTGGATTCGGGTTCAAAACGCAGTGTGGCCTCCACTTGGTTGGTGGGAAGACTAGGGATAGTGAGATAGTACTTTGTTGCCTCAGAGCTGCAACTCACAATCTTGAGGTCTTTGTGGCAAACCGCGTGTCTCAAATCCAGAATTCTGGGATGTCTCTAAACTGGAGACATGACTCCATGAGTCTCGCGGCTGTGAAGCCTCCTCGTTGGTTGACCACCCGCTGTGGTGGGATCCCAGTTAGTTGACTGAATCTCAGTCATTCTGGCCCCAGAATAAATACTCCAAACCGATTGAATTGCCTGGCCTACGAGCCCGAGTAGGAGTGGGCAAGGATAAGCCCACTCGTAATCTCTCCCTGCTAGAATGGTACAGCTCTCTCGATAAGCACATAGGAGTGACTGCTTGGTGCGTCGATTTGTCCGCAGTTCGAGAGACCCGCCCAACCGAATTTCTGATTCCGTTTTGTCTCCTAGCGAGTGTCGTGAAGCTTTGATGCATTGAACCCGTATGGTCCAAGCGGAGCATTTTGAGCCCGTGATTGAAACCTTGAAGCGGGGCTCCCCTGTCAAGGGCGCTCTGGACCGTCTTACCCTCTTCCTCGACGACGCTGGGATGCTGCGCGTTGGCGGACGTTTGAAAAATTCTCAACTGCCGTACGGGGCTCGACACCAGTTACTGCTCCCTAAGGACGGCGCCTTTGCTCGGTTGCTGGTAAATTACCATCAAGTTAAGAATGCCCACGCTGGGTGTAACGCTCTTTCGGCTATTTTGTAGCGGGAGTTTTGGATTTTGGCTGGCCGACGTACCATTCGCAGCGTCCTCTTTAAGTGCATATCTTGTTACAAACTGAAGGCCACCATATCGCAGCCTATGATGGGTGAGTTGCCACCCGACTGCGTCAGGGCCATCCGACCATTCGCTGGAGTCGGAAAAAACTTTGCTGGCTCCTTCCTCGTCAAGTCCTCCAACCTTCGTAACGCGCGTTCACATAAGGTCTATCTGTGCGTTTTCGTGTGCCTCGCCACTAAAGCTGTTCACTTAGAACTTGTAAGTGCCCTCAGCATTGAGCTGAGCGACCTCGTCGGAAACTGTACTGGCGGTCACTAATAAGCTGGTGATCCTCAAGTTACCGCATGAGCTGGCAGTTAATAATGGTTTCCATTACTTTGGAGAACAAGGAGGTGATAGCGATAGGCCTGTAGTTAGACGGATCTTAGCGGTCGCCTTTTTAGGGATCAGGTGCACCAAAGCCGTCTTTAATGAGGTTTGGGACTACGTTTAGGGAGTAAGTAGGTTTACCGGAAAAGACGCGATAAAACTGGTGCTTACTCCGGTGCACATGTCTTCAGCACAATAGGCGAGACTCCATCAGGCCCACTCACTCACCGAGCGTGTGCGCTGTTTCGAGTTTTAGCGAGATTAACGGACAGTAATTGATTATTATTATATATATAGAGATATATGGGTAAATAAACGTTTTAAACCGAAGTGATAATTTTTTGATACTCTGTGGTTTTGAAAATATACCTAAAAGTTGCATGCGAGTGCTTTTATACTCTAGTCCTAACAACTAACTTTGCATTTAAATCTGGAGTCTCATTTTGAGCTTTCATCTTAATTAAAGTTCTCTCTGTATGTTTATTTTAAGGTAGAAATATTTGAGATTAAATTATTCTCAGAATGTTTATTGTATTTTTATTAACAAATATCACAAAATATTACTTTTATTGTGTTGGGGCCTATTCAGGGACTTGAATTATCACAAAAATGTTTTCAAATAATATGCAAAACAGTCCGTAAAATACTAAAGTATTATATCGAAATACATTGATTAAAATTAAGCAAAATTTTTATCGAATTACTAATGTAAAGGACAGTGGCAATGTAACGATCATTATAACAGCTAGAAGAAATGAAAATCGGAGAGAAAGTAAGTTTTTTGAGTGGCACCCTTGTATCGATAAGCGAAGAGTATGGCCACCCCAGAATAAATGGAGTGACAACCTGTTAAGATAATATGAAGCAAGTTGTAGGATGCAGGTGACTCAGAACATAGAATTGGGGAAGGCTATGTTCACTTAGACTTGAATACACTTATGGTCAGTAACAGCCCGTTATGATGATGATGATAATAGTTTTTATCTTACGTGTCATAATAATTAAACTATATATTGAATAAACGTTAAGTCAATTAAAGACTTTCAATATCATTATTTATAATCTATATTGCTAGGGTAGATTAAATTATATTCTATTCATCAAATAAATTTAAGCGTATAATTACATTAACGTTTGGGTAGCTAAAGAAAATCCTTATTATTTATTACAATTTTAATAAAAGTGACAGTATAAATTTCACGTATAGTGTTGTCGCCCTGAATGATGGAAATAATTCTAAAAATTGGAACAGTTTTGATACAAAAAGTCTATCATTTAAGAAATTTGAAAGCCAACTAACTGTTTGAGCCATCTGACTGCACGTAAGAAGTGAATAGTGACATGAAACAAATAAAGTAATCTATACATATAAATAAAACGAAAGTGTCCGTCTATAATATTGAAATAACTGCCTTATATTGAGTATAGTCGTTTATTTGCATACCAGTAAAGCATGAGAACCCATTTTAAATTTTTTCAGGCCCACTCGACTAGTTGATGTCCAGGGAGAGGATTGTTTTACGCATCGAGCGCTTTGTAAACAACAGGTCCTACATGGAGCACTCATACCGCGGGATGATCGTTAGTGTGGTCCCCCGTCATCAAAAATTGAATTGGATGCAAAGGGAGAGCCTAGCAGATCAGCTTTCTCCTTTATGTTTTGGGCCAGTGAGACGTCCACCCTGTGCAGGAATGGCAGAGATGGCTGACAGAAGTTCTCTTGGACAGCCTTGGCGAAAGATCAGAATGCATGTGTTCCCGAAGGGAGGCAAACTAGTTTCTGTGCTCTGACTTTGCCTTGGCAGTGACACTTTTGAAGGACCTGGAGGCAGAATGATACTTCTTTTTAAGATCAATGCTGTTTACATCCCGAGACGTTGATACGTCAGCCCAGGCCCGGTAGTATTCTTGCTTATAGCGTGATGCAATTTTACAGGACTGACCAAACCATGGCTGAGTTTTGCCTATCGGAATAGGCACCACAGATAATGGAATAAATAATTCCAATCCCTGAAATACCACATCAGCAACAAAATCAGCAACAAAGTTGTGATTATCCGGCGATAAGCAAACCTTTCCCCAATGGTAGGATGCAAAAAATGCCGCATCCCGTCCAAATCGGACGACCCTTAGTACCAAACATGGCAGCAAGCTGCAGATCAAAACTGTGATGAGAGCGTGAGTGGCACCGTACTCCGGATTGGACAATGGTCCGAAGAGCCAAGAGGGGCATCTATGGAGACCTGATATAATGTCCAACAGGGAAGGTGGGAAGATCCTCCACATCTGGGATCCGCGTAGACGAAGTAACCAGTTGTGTCAGACCATATGCAAGATAACCCGTAGACGCGGAGATGGTCGTCGCAATCTACGCGCAGCCATTGGATGGACAGGCCTATACCTTCAAAACTGCCGAGGCGTCAAAAAAGATGTCCTCTCTGATGTACAAGCAAACCCCAGCCTGGGGTACAAAGAAGTGTTCTTATTTGTACCCCGGGTAGGAGAGATACGAAGTATCAACTGGAGAGAGCACCTGTGTCTCGTTTAGAAAGATCAAAACTGGATTTGCCATTTCCAGATGGTAGTAGGACGGCGTTAAGGTTTGAATGAAGTCCCCTGATATTGCAGAAATTCACGGAAAGCGTGGCAGGGGTTGCTTTTTTCTTATTGCTCCGTTTGCCCCGAGCAGGTTTCGGCTTGAGTGGAATTTCGCCCCCCCCTCCGAAAATATGTGGGGCAGCGTGAGCACCCGCGCTCAGAAAAAGTAGGGTAGCTTGGGTGTGGATGCTCAGCGAGGGATTCTCAAGTGATGTTGGTACCCTCCTGGAGTAGTCTTCCATTTAATTCCGCTACCATGTTGAAGAGAGATTCGAGGATCACATGTCCTCCCCCTCTAATATTTCAGCGTAACTTGTCTATTTCTTCTTCCAGCTCCAGGATCTTCTCGTCAGTCCTCAGGGTGCGTTATATGTTGCCAGGCCAAGTCGTCTTAGGTGACAACCGAACCTTCACCGGAGATTGTTAGCACCACTTGCACCGCCGTTACCATGGTCGCCACCGCAGCCAGGAATAGTGGGGCCGCCGGGGACTGGGGGCCGTGTCATCGTAACTTTAATCACGGGCGGGGAGTATATAGCCATAGTTGCCACGCTTGGCGAGCGGGTTGGCAACCGCGATTTTTTATTGTTATTTTGCTGATCAGAAAGATGATGTTGCCCATTTTCTGCCTCAGTTTCCCTCTGTTGCCTCTTACGACACCCACGGGAAAATATAGGGTAGTGGGTATTCTTATCCGCCACTATACGGGGTTCTAGTTAATTAATGTAACACTTTTAAATAACATGTATATTTCTAAAATTTGTACTGCAACTACTGCAGTAAATTACACTAACTTTTAATAACATTTGTCTTTTGATAAAAAATTCTCATCCATAAAACAATTGATGACCACTTTAACACCAAACGCTACAGTTACCAAGTTTGAATAATTTGTCGTTAAAACCAGTAACATTTTTGTAGTAATTCTGGAAATATTGAAGCTACGTTATTTTAAGTTACTTAATATGAAACTACTCGAAAACCTGATCATACAAAGCTTTAGTGGCTTACAACAGCTTTAATATTTCAAAAAATATGCAGAAAATAAACTCAACCATTTTTGTTTTTTTGTTGTCCTTACAGCGTTTGTGGGTAGTAGGTGAGTGTGTAGTGTTTATGTGTGACTAGCCGGTGACATTTCGGCCATCGGCATCTAACGGAACGGGGGCTTCGATGAGAACATTACGGGGCCTCCAGAGGCTTTCCGTAACGTTCGGATTCGGAGCGTATGTGGTTGCATTTAAAACTAGCGGGTCGTGGTGAGTCTCGGCATTAGTCGGAATTTTTTATATAGCAGAGGTGGCAAACAAGCAAAAAATAAAAATATGCAGAGATCGTCGAAAGTTGTCAGTCTCTGTGCAAGTCGGAGTTTCGCTGGTACCACCGAGCATCGGCGGCTATGCGAATGAATCTGCTTTGGATGACATAAGGTCATACAAATGCGTAGGACATGATAGGTCTTACGCACGCTTTGTATAAATATGAACATTGTGTCTTAAGGAAAATTTGCTCTTGCTGTTACCTAGTGGGTGAAGATGACAACTGACGAATTTAGCACGGTTGCGGTCATTGCGAATATGTTTCGTAAAGGTCATACCGTGCTCGTATTTTTCCGTTGATTGCACGGGATGTGGCGGTTATCGTAACTATCGATTTTTTGTATTTAGCTTTTTACGATTGAGAAATGGTTTGCTTCAAAAGTATATTTATATTTTCTACGCTTTTCTCAGGATTTACTTCGATTCTTCATAAGCGGTACCACTCGCCTTAAAGGTTGACAGCTAATTCAAGCATCTTGGTGAAAATTCTTTTGCTGTGATGGCAGACGAAAAGTGCTGTTTCAAGTGTTTGAGACAAACGAGCATGCGGCTCACCTGATGGTAAATAACTTTCGCCGCCCACGAACAACTGCAACACTAGGGGAACCAGGGGAATGGCAGATGCGTTGCCGGCCTTTTAAAAAGGAACAGGTTTTTTTCTTGAAGGTCCTTAAGTCGTATCGGTCCGGAAAAATCGCTGCTTCTAATTGATTCCACACGGAAGTTGTGCGAGGAAGAAAAGATCTTCTAAATCGCACAGTGGTGGACCGCCAATCATCCAGATTGTGTAAATGGCATCGAGAGTTCTGCCGCGATGTTCGTTCGTGAAATTTGGCATCTGAGATTAATACAAACAATTCTTCAGATCACTCCCCGTGATAAATGCGAAAGAAAATACAAAGGGATGCAACATCTCTTCGCAGTGCCAATGAAAAGAGCCGATCGGAAAGGACTCTGTAGTCGACGATGCGAGCCGCTTTGCGCTGGATGCGGTCAAGTGGAAGACAGTATTCCTTGTGAGGCCGAACCTGCGCCTTGTAAAGTTGCAGGCGGTGTGCCGGCATGAAATATTTTGTTCATCAAAGACTCGATTTCAGACACAAGTTTGTTTCAGTACTCGGCGACGTTTTCCCGAGAAATATTGGCACGGCCGATGTATAGAGCATCATCACCAGTGCAGTCATCCGCAAAGCAATGAATGTTACCTTCTATATCTATCTGCTGTTTCTTCTGCATATCATTGATATGCAGAAGAAACAGCGTTGGTGATAGCATACAGCCTTGTGGAACACCAGCGTTAATAAGCTTGTAATCGGAGCATGCACCGTCTACAACGACCTTGATGCTCGGGACTGCATGGAAGCTGGTGATCCAATTGCTTAATTTCTCGGGAAGCCCATAGAAAGGGAGCTTCGAAAGAAGCACTTTGTGCCAAAGCCGATCGAATGCCTTCGCAGTGTCCAAACTAACGGCCAACGCCTCCCCATTGGACTCTACTGCCTCCGCCCATCTATGAGTCAGGTAGACCAGAAGTTCACCAGCTGAACGATCCCGACGAAAACCGTATTGGCGGTCACTACTAAGCTGATGATTCTCAAGGCACCGCATGAGCTGACAGTTAATAATTGATTTTATATTTTGGAGAACAAGGAGGTGATAGCGATAGGCTTTATAGTTGGACGGTTTTGAGCGGTCGCCTTTTTTAGGGATCGGGTAGAAAAATGCTGTCTTCCATGATTTTGGGACTACGCCTAGGGAGTAGAAGTACCGAAAAAGATGCGTTAGAACTGGTGCCAACTCCGGAGTACACGTCCTCAGCACAATCGGGGGGATTCCGTCAGGCATACTCGACTTGTGGATGTCTAGGGAAAGGAGTGCTTTGCGAACTGTGAGAGCGCTGTGAGAACCACACATCCGGCATGGAGCACTCGTACCGCGGAATGGTCGGCGGTGTGTTCCCTCCGTAATCAAGAGTCGAGTTGGACGCAAAAAGGGGCCATAAAGTTCGGCTTTCTCTTTTGCGCCGTAAACCAGTGAGTCGTCCTCCCTGTGCAGAAATGGTAGTGATCGCTTGCAGAAATTCCCTTGGACAGCCTTGGCAAGAGACCAAATGGACGGGTTCTTGAAGTAAGGCAAACTAGTTTCTCGCCAATTCTGCCTATGTGCTCTAACTTTGCCTTGGCAATAACTCTTTTGAAGGACCTGGAGGCGAATTTTTACTTCTTTTCAAGCATGCTGGAGTTTACATCCCGAGTCGCCGAAGCCGCAGCCTAGGCTTGATAATACTCCTGCTAACTGCGTAATAGAGTCTTACAGGGGCGACCAAACCAAAGCTGAAATCTGTCTCCGATGGGTTTTTTTAAAGGATAGGGTGACAAAGGAGCACACAGTCCACCTGATGAAAAGTGGTTACTGTGACCCATAGACATCAAAATCTATCCTCAATAAAGACTTAAAATGCAGATGCGTTGTCACCCTTGAGGACTAAGACGGAATGCCTCTTTTCCAGTTAAAAGGGTCTCCGCTTCTCTATACTCAATATAGGAAACACAGCAGCGTTAAGCTGCTATTTTACGCGGGTATTCTGTGAGAGCGTGGTCTTTCCCCGGTCGAGCCGACCCATTTGTGCTACAACTATACTACTAATATAGCTGCAGCATGGCTCTACTACGTAAACAGATGATGGAATAAATAGTTCCATTCCCTATAGGGATCATATAGCACCATGACAGAGTCAGCAACAGCGCTGGGCTCATCCGGCGAGAAGCAAACCCGCCCCCATGGGTAGGATGCAAAGAAAGACCACATTCTGTCCCAATCCGCCGACCTTTAATGCCAAACACGGCGGCAACATGCAGAACGCAACCGCGAGGGGAGCGTGAGTGGCACCACACTCCGGATCAGACAATGGTCCAAAGAGCCGAGAGGGGCATCGACAGAAATCTGATATCCGTCCGGATGAGAAGTCAGCAGAATGTCCAACAGGGAAGGTGTATGATACTCCACATCTTTAATCCGCGTAAGCGAAGTAACCAGTTGTGTCAAACCATATGCCAAGGCAAAGTCATAAACAGATCTCTTCGCATGATCAGTTAAACGTGAACCGAGCCATTCGGCATGGTGGGCGTTAAAATCGCCAAGGATCACGATCTCTGCGGATGGAACCTGTTGTAGCAATGAATCTGTAGCCATTTGGACGTGGTCGATGAGTCGATCTGTTTCGGCATTACCGCTATGGGACCTATAGAAGCACCCGTAGACGCACAGATGGTCGTCGCTGTCTACGCGCAGCCATAGTATAGACAGGTCCGTACCTTTAAGACTGCCGAGGCGTCGAGAACAGATATCCTCACTGACGTATACGCAAGCTTCAGCCCAGATAACAAAGAAGTATTCTAATTTGTACCCCGGGTCCTACCCGTACACGTACGAAGTATCAGCCGGAGAGGACACCTGCGTCTCGGTCAAAAAATTAGGGCCAGCTTCGCCGTCACGAGATGGTAGTGGACGGCGTTAAGTTTCGAGTGAATTCCCCTGAAGTTGCAGAAATCCCCGGATAGCGTGGCAGGGGTCGCCATAGTTTTATCACTCTGTTTGCCCCGTGCAGTGTTAGTATAGAGAGGGATTTTGCCCCCTCCCCCCACCCGGAATCCACGGGGCAGCCTGAGCACCCACGCTCAGGAGTGGAATAACATGGTCGTGGATGCTCAGCGAGGGATGCTCCAGGGGTGCTGGTACTCTCCTGGGGTAGTCTTTGATATAATTCTGCTACCATGTTGATGGGGGGGGGGGGGCTCCGGCCACCTGCACTTATCAGACTAAACGCACAAGCAGAGCTTCAATTTCACGCTGGTATTCTATGAATTCGTGGTACAAACCCGGCTCGAGCCGGCTTATACGTGCAACAGCAAAAACTGCCGTGTGGCTCTACCACTGTTGAAATTGGCGAGTAGAGCAGTATTAACTACTAGGTAGTGCAGTATACAATATATACTGCACTATCCAGTAATACAGTGTTGCGCTATACAACGGCCATGCATGTTTTCGCGAGGCAGAGCCATGTTGCAGCTATATTATGATTGTAGCACGAATGGGGCGGTTCGGCCGGGGTAAGACCACGCTCTCATATAAGTTTCTTTTTATAATGATCAATGAACTATGCAGCAATTATTTAACAGGAGAATTTAGAATCAAAATCGATATTTGCACCACTGTTTTCCCCCTCTCTCTCTTTCTCTCTCTCTCTCTCTCTCTCTCTCTTTCTCTCGGAAAGGAATAAACTTGAATCCAAAATATTTTGTGATATTTTATTGATATTTTCCAAAATGTTTTGTGGTAGGTGCAGAAGGCATCTCTCTCGCCGCAGCCCACCAACACACATACAAAGTTGGCTGGACAAGCCTACTCGGAATAGCTACTTCGGGCCGGCTCTTCACCTGAGACCAGCCAGCATCACCGCGGGTGAACAACCGAATTTATCTATACCACCACGAAAAGAACTAAAGTTTTGACTTGAAAAAATCTATTTTGGATGATATTTAGATAACATTTTACATTCTTAGTTTATACAGGAAATGAAATCTATTAATTTCTAAATATAAACCGCTACAATTGGATTCTTTATTTTTAAGAAGAATATTATACTAGGTGTAAATTTTATAACTTGTAAAGTATGATAAGCAAAAATATGAAAATCATTTCTCTTACCCATACAATGTCCTATTTTTTTGTAGCCGCGGTGAAATTATTAAAACCGTAGAACTTTATGTTAACTTAGGACTTTAAACGTTTTCATTCACCTTTTGCTTTCATATCCTCCATAACTTAAATTAAAGCTGCAAAAGCATTTTTCTACTAAACAAAGCAAATTAAAATTTTATTAAAAATCTGTTTTAAAACTTTACTAAAAAGGAATAAACCTAACTGCGTGAAGTTATATACAGTATTTTTAATTCTTACATTTAAATTTTTAAGATATATGAATCTCAATCACGAATTATATTATATTGTTTTGACTCATAAAATCAAACCAACAAAGGACATTAGTACATTCCTATATGATCTTATTTTTATAGCAGACTAGCTGCATAATAGATATATTTAAAAAAAAGTATCCGATTTTGAGGTTATAACCGAACCACAAATATTACGGTTTTTCATAGCTCAGAGTGATTTTTAACAAACTAATAAACGATGTTTTAAAACATTTAGCTATTTTTAGTACCTATCTATATAATAAGGTTTGCGGTTTTTGTTCTAAAGCCTAAGTGTATGTAAGTGTTATGTATAAATGCATAGCATTTAGTTAATACCTGCTTTCTTAGCATTGGTTTTGAAATGAGAGAAATGTTTGTGTGTATTAATGTAAAAAAAGGTATGTATATAATGGCTGTTAGCATTTAGATGTTGTCATTAGCATATACGGTACGGTAAGATACCTAGTACCTTAATGTATAAGGATTTAGGCTGGTTTCAGTAACGCCGCTAAACATGCCGTCGAACAGCGAGCGTATCAACCGCGGTTTCAACCAAGTTTCAACGGCGCGCGCTTGAACGGCGTGACTATTATCGACTACTATCTAGTGCATTTGCAAGCATGTGCATCTGGACGGCGCTGTTCAAACGCGTGACTATGAAACCTGGTAAGGTTTCATAGTCACGCGTTAGTACCTAGTTGGTAGTAATAGTTGTTTTTACACCTACATTAACTTATTATGTTTGAATTATAAATAAAACACAGATTTAATTTCATGTTTATTGTTCATTTTCTTATTTGTTTTTATTTTTTCTTTAAATAATTGGAAATTAGAATATTGTCTAAAAACTGTGCAGGGATGTCGACATTATTTTGATGCCTCGCAAAGCTCAAGTAATGGTTATAACATGGCCGGAGCAACTGACGGTTCTGCGTACAACGACGCAATTACAGCAATATTGCGCGATTGCTTCTCTGTTCATCTTTCAACAACATTGAACCACCAGAGGAGCCGTAATTTACATAAAATACACTTTCCTAAGGCTAGGTTATCGTTTGAGCGGTACACAGTTCCGAAATCACAGCAAGGTAAGTAGTTCTTGAAAGCAATCAGAGTCCGGTAAAATAACCAAGTCGTAATGTTTAATATATAGTCCTGAAAGTCATTAAAACACCGATACAATTACAAAGAGCAAACGACGCCAACTTATGTAATTTTGACAGAGTGAGAGATGAAAATACAAACTAGGCATGTCGATTTGAAATTGTTTAATCGATAGTTTATAGTAAAATAATCGATTTTCCAGATCGACATAGATCTGAAAAATCTTTGTCCGATGTCCTGATATCGACTTAGAATACTCCGTCGATTCAATGAATCGATCCAAAAACCTCTAGAATCAGACTTATTCAAGAACTTGCTATATTTCAAACGATTCAAGAAATACTTTTGCATAGTTGGAACATCTGTTCCTTGTAACATACTTATTTCTGTTCTGTTCTGGGTTCGACCTCAGGGTCGGGCAAATTATTATTGGGTTTTTATAACTTGAAGTTCCCAGTAGCACGGAGTCTGGATTTGTGCCCGGTGTTTGGCAATACGCGCACCCCCTATTATACAGGACGTATAACATAACAGTATTACACACCTCTGCCTACTCCTTCTGGGAAATACAGGCGTGATGTCTATTAATTTAATGATGTTTCTATACAATTACTAATATTTATAGTAAATTATCGTCAATAATGTTCTGTGTCTATGTTAGGCATGTTCGAAAATGTCGTAAATGTCGTAGTCTCAGAAGTCTCACAAACTTCTCCGTGCATCCAATTTTCCGCAGCACTATCCAGAGGGCTTCCGTAGTACACTATCGAATGCCTTCTCAAGGTCTACAAAACAAAGATACATATTACGACCCCGTTCTCTGCTTTTTTCCTGTAGTTGACGCAATGAGAAAATCGCCTCACAGGTACCACGGTCAGGTCGGAAGCCGAGCTGGGATTCCGGCAAAATCCTTTCAGAAAGTTCCCTGAGGCGGTTTAATAGAAGTGTGGCGAAGATATTTCGTAAGAATTTCAGTTCGACCGGTCACCCTTGCCTTTGTATAGGGCTTGTATGAGGGATACCTTAAAAGTATTTAGGACTTGTTCTTTTTGCCACATAACGACAAAAAGTTCCCATAACGCCGAATACAACACCACCATACTTCAATAACTCACCTGGTATAAAATCAACCAACCGCGCGTTTATTTTGCTGTTGCTTAATGGCAAGAGCAACCTCGTCAGGCGAGACTGGCTCACCGAGCTCGAGGGCGAAAGGTTGTTGAGGTACCTAGGCAGCGAACGTGTTCTAGGTCAACAAAATGATCCACGTTAAGTAGGGTGTTAAAATGCTCCGCCCATTGCTCGAATATTACCTCCCTGCTTTTAAAAAGCGCTCCACCACTAGTTGAATTCAGTGGAACTTTTGTCATAGAGGACGTACCGAGTAGATGGCGCACCTCAGCCTAAAACTCATCGAGCTGGTGGGTATCAGCGAGTTACTGCATCTGACGAGCCTTCTCCTGCCACCACTTATCTTTCACTTGTCGTGCGAGTTTACGCAGCTCCAGATCACAATGACGCAACTCTATAGCACCTCCACTCTGATTAGTTCTACTGTGCTGCTTTAGGAGCCTACGGTGTTTATCAATAGCGTCTGTAAGTATCCCATCATTCTCATCAAACCAGACCTCATGTTTTCAAACTCTCAAACCCAAAGTAAATTTAGCAGTGTCGAGAACATGAGAAGATAGAGACTCCCAGACAACATTGATCTCACCTGATTTTAGATCGAGGAGCCACAGAGCAGTGTTCAAGGTTTCGGCATATTTAGCCTTCGTGTTAGTATCTTGGATTCGTTCGAGGTTCAGTCGTATCTGTTTTGATCTTTCAGGTAGATATGATAAGGATATAGAACGACGATTACGCAGGAAATAGTGTGAATGGGTCTCTACACGCTATTATGAAAATTCAGAATGTATCAAAGCAGGCACGTATGGCAATTCATAATGCTGTGTTAGGCCAGACTTTAATGTATGGTAGTGAAAGTTGCGACTGGTCGAAGAAGCACAAGAGTAGAATAAATGCTGTAGAAATGCGGTCTATAAGGAGGATGCTATGGCTGAATTTTAATGACAGAGTGACAAATTGTGTGATAAGAGAAAAGTGTTGCAAGATGACGTTGTGACCAGGATTAAGAAAGGAATACTTCGGCCCTTTGTTCATGTAAAAAGAACGAAATAGGAAAGAGAGATAAAAAAATTATGTTGCAGAAGTAAACGGCAGAGTCAGGAAGAGACGCCCTAAACGAAGGTTTATCGACCAAATTGGTGATGTATTAAAATGGGCCAACTGACCGTTAACTGACGAGCGTGTATGCGTAGATATATGGATGTAAAGGAGGCGAGAGAGGTATGTCAGAATCATGTCACATGGAAGTACGTAATCTCTGCCTACCTCTCTGGGTGATAGGCGTGTTTATGTTTATAGTTATTATATTATGATATTAATATATTGTAAATCTTCTCGTCAGGTATACCTCAAAACTAGAAAACAAGAGTTACTAGTGATAATTTATAGATGATCTGAGACGTGGCCATTCACTGCTTGTCGTATGAGAAAGCTCAACTCGCTCAACGAGTTGTGGAGCGGACTATGTTTGGGGTTTCTCTGTATGATTAACTTAGAAATTAGGATATTCGCAGTAGAACCAGAGAAACCGACATAGTCCAACGGATTCGTATCAACAACTGATGGGGAAGAAAGATTCTCCAGTGGCAACCTCGTACCGGTAGGCAAAGTGTTTGGCGGCCCCTTACTAGATGAAATTACGACCTGGTAAGACATGCAGGAAGACGATGGACGCAGATGGCTCAGGCCCGTATTTGTGGGATGCCTTGGAAGAGGTCTATGTTTAGTAGTGGACTTGTGAAGGGCTATAATGACGATGATGATGATGATGAATATATTATATTATAAAGATGATAAATAGTTAATGTGAGTTTTAATTCTGCAGATTACTGAAATAGATAAACTATAATATGTCAGTGCCAGCTAGCATGCCTGCCTGGGGCATGCGTTTAAACGCTTTCTTCTTCAATCTTTCGCGTACCAGCACACAATACATTAATCACCAGAGGTTCATCGTAATCGGAAGAATAATATGAACGCATAGAAGACGATTCAAGAAACAAATATATTGTGTTCATCGGATGAATGGTACATTTATAAAAACGCATACGGGACAAGCAAAGAAGTGCTTAATTTTTTCATAATATATAGTTTGCAATGTTTGTTAGGTCAAAGATGCAAAGTCTCGACACTTACACAAAATAAAAAAATATGTATTTTTGTCAATTCTCATTGAACTATTGCAAATATAGCATATACAGGTGATCGAATTTACTGAAAGGGGGTTCCATATGCGGAAATTGATTAGTAAAGCAATTTATAAAGTGATTTCACTTGTAAGTTGGCAGCTAAAGGTAGTAAGTATTAAGTAGTTCCCTATTCTTTGGATATCCTTGAGGAATTTCGATCAACAACTGCCTTACCTTAGCTTACTAAATTAGCATTTAAGCGCAAATTTGATCCCTCATTTTTTGGCCAAATGTGCTTGGATACACGTGAGATACTAGTGTTGCGTTATACAGATGCCTTCTAATATTATATAGATTTATATTTGCACAAACTGGAAACACAGTGTTCCGTACATTTCACGTGAAATGTGTTTTATTGATCTATTTTTCAAAAGTTCTAAGATTATTTTAGTTGCATCATTTAAAATTTTTTGGTGGTGGAGGAACACAATCAATCTAATTACAAGTACATAAAATGAATATAACAATGTACTTACAAGTAGTATATGATGAAGCTTCATATTTCGAATATTCTAGCTAGTAAATAGTTTCGAGTATTTTTCTTTGCATTTAATAAAATAGACATAATATGTAAAGATAGCAATCGTATATTTGAAGTGGCAATGGGTCAGCCATATTACTCGAATAGGATATATAGAATATAGATAAATAGAAACTGATAAGGAATAAATGTTCATGAGTGGTAACTGGTAAGCAAAGTATACGGTGGCTTCGCATAGATGGAGGAACAACCTGGTAACAGTTGCAGCAAGCCGATGAACGCAGGTGGCTCAAAATTTAAAGATAAAAAAGTTAAAAAAATTAAGTTACTGCAAATATACGTCCCATTGCTGGGCACTACATTGTTTATATATACATTGTTTTATAATTTGTAAACTTAAACGATCCCTGAGCGAATCACTTTGATTCAGCTGACTTAATTGTTGGTCAATAACAAATTAAAAAATAAATTCATCTATATTGCCATTAGACATAGCCTTTTAATGTTAAATCTATAAGATATAATGTAATATTATTATAGCGAATGCAATATCGTTGATGGAAATGATTAGTGAAGTTTTTAATTATACCCGTCCTTAAAAAAAAACGAAATATGAAATTGTTGAAGTAAGTTAAAAATCACCCATTTTACTCGTTTCACCCGTTCTTCGCTCGTTAGCAATAAATATCATAAAACTACAATGATATTTTCATTCACTTGAAATTAATATTAAAATTTTATCCGCAATTTTGTTACCCTAATTGAATATTTAACTTTGGAAGGGATCTTAATACAATAATGTGACGGAGAGACGGCATTAATAGTGCTACTTAGTAAGTATTGGAACAACTCCTCGAGACGACTTTATTTAAGTCTCAAAAGTTTCATGTGTACTTAAGGCCAGGCTGGACAAAATATTGTATTTAAGACATAATTTTGACTCGCGAGAATTAATACTTCCTTAAATAGTTTAGGTCAGAAATAAAATTTGCCCAAACATAAAATACTCAGTTAAAATCTTGATCGAATGGATTATTACAATACTTTATATTCATCGAGATAAAAATATTATAATTAAATGGGGGGGAAGAGGAACTGACGTTCGAGTTTTTCAAGCAATAATCTTAAAATATTTATCGATAATATGACAGGTATCTTATTGAATTATTCATTATTGACAAATTTTTTTTCATTAAACATTTCAAATAAATTTTTCATAAATCATTTTATCTTTCTAATGTCGCATGCTTACTTCGTGCTCGACAAATATGCTGGCAGCGGTTCTTCGCTACATACTATTTGTTACCTTAAGCTTGAGATATTCTTTAGTATACTCAACAGGTTGTCTAAGCAAATTAATTAAAAACTTCATCTCCTAATTTTCCACACTAGGTAATGAAGAAGTGGGCAGAATTTTTTCTTTATATTTATAATCCTGTGAAAACACAGAATCTGATAGTAAACTAAGACCAGAAACTTAGTCATCGAATTAAAAGCAGCTTCTGCTAACATGATTGATTTGGAATTTGACAACGAAATAAAAACAATGTATATCGTAGCAAGCTTTACTTTCTGGAAAACTATCTGACATGAAAATCAAAATATTTTTTTAATTAGCATAATATGATCTCAAAGAACAGTATTTAATATATGACCGTACATTGTTCACTGTGAATGTAAGTATTATTCAACAAATTTGCTTCCTGTATTTGGCAATATAATTCAACGTTGAACAAGTCAAGTTGAACATTACCAGCTTTCTTATTTGACGATACCTTTATTTTGGTTAGAATGTGCATAAACATATAGCAAATGTACTGAATAAAAAGCACCATTTCAGAAAGCGGGATGGAGGACAATCGTAATCTAATATTAGAGGTTAAAGTATGAAAATGGCATTTAATATTAAAAAAATTCACACACTATTATTCATAAAAAATATTTATTACTTCGAAGAATTTTTTATAGGAGAGGGGGAAAACGAGCATGCGGCTCAACTAATGGTAAGTGACTACCGCCGTCCATTAACAACTGCAACACCAGGGGAATCGCAGATGCGTTGTCGGCCTTTTAAAAAGGAGTAGGCTCTTTTTTTGAAGGTCCCTAAGTCGTATCGGTCCGGAAAAATCGCTGGTGGTAATCGATTCCACAAGGAAGTTGTGCGAGGGAGAAAACATCTTCTAAATCGCACAGTGGTGGACCGCCAATCATTCAGATGATATGGATAGTATCGCAAGTTTTGTCGCGATGTGCGATGGTGAAATTGAGCGACTGGAATTAGTCCGAACAATTCCTCAGAGCACTCTCCGTGGTAGATGCGATAAAATATGCAAAAAGATGCAACATCTCTACGCAGTGCCAGTGAGTCAAGCCTATCGGAAAGAACTCAGTCGTCGACGATTCGAACCGCTCTGCGCTGGACACGGTCAAGTGGAAGGAGCTGGCATTGGGTAGCCCCTGCCCAGAGATGGGAATAGTATTCCATGTGAGGCCAAACTTGCGCTTTGTAAAGTTGCAAGCGGTGTGCCCGCATAAAATACTGTTCCGCTCTGCTGAGCACGCCAAGCTTTTTAGAGACCGATCTTCAAGAAAACTGGTGATCCAATTGCACAATTTCTCGGGAAGCCCATAGGAAGGCAGCTTCGAAAGAAGCGCTTTGTGCCCGATCGAAAGCCTTTGCTATGTCCAAACTAACGGCCAAAGCCTCCCCCGTGGACTCCACTGCCTTCACCCATCTATGAGTTTGGTAACATAGAAGATCACCAGCTGAGCGACCTCGACGGAAACCTTACTGGCGGTCACTAATCAGCTGGTGATCCTCAAGGTACCGCATGAGCTGGCTGTTAATAATGGTTTCCATTACTTTGGAGAACAAGGAGGTGATAGCGATAGGGCTGTAGTTGGACGGATCTGAGCGGTTGCCTTTTTTAGGGATCGGGTGCACCAAAGCTGTCTTCCATGAGTTCGGGACTATGCCTAGGGAGTAGGAGTACCGAAACAGACGCGTTAAATCCGGTGCCAACTCCGGAGCACACGTCTTCAGCACAATAGGCGGGACTCCATCAGGCCCACTCGACTTGTTGACGTCCAAGGAGAGGAGTGCTTTACGCACCAAGCGCTGTGTATATATCATTTCCCGCATGGAGCACTCACACCGCGGGATGGTCGGCTGTGTGTTCCCCCCGTTATCGAGAGTCGAATTGGAAGGAAAAAGAGAGCCTAGCTGATCGGCTTTCTCCTTTGCATCATGGGCCTGTGAGTCGTCCATCCTGTGCAGAGATGGCAGAGATGGCTGACAGAAGTTCCATTGGACAAAATTGGCGAGAGACCAAACCAGTTCTTTTTTAGAGCACTGGTGTTTAAATCCCGGGACGTTGATGCGTCTAGGATCTGCCTCCGAAAGGCACCATCATCATCATCATCATCATTACAGCCCTTCACAAGTCCACTGCTGAACATAGGCCTCCCCCAAAGAATCCCACAAAGCACGGTCCTGAGCCACCTGCATCCATCGACTTCCTGCATGTCTTACCAGGTCGTCACTCCATCTCGTGGGGGGACGCCCTACACTTCGCCTACCGGTACGAGGCTGCCACTCGAGAACCTTTCTTCCCCATCGGTTGTCGGTTCTTCGAGCTATATGGCCGGCCCAATGCCACTTCAGCTTACTAATCCGTTGGGCTATGTCGGTTACTCTGGTTCTACTGCGGATATCCTCATTCCTAAATTTATCACGCAGAGAAACTCCGAGCATAGCCCTCTCCATAGCTCGCTGAGCAACCTTGAGCTTCCTCATACGGTCAGCAGTGAACGACCACGTCTCAGTTCCGTAAGTCATCACTGGCAACACGCACTAGTTGTACAATTTCGTTTTCAGGTTTTGAGGTATGTCTGACGAGAAGATGTGTCGTAGCTTCCCGAACGCTGCCCAGCCGAGTTGAATCCGTCGATTGACCTCTCGGTCGAAGTTGGACTTACCTAGTCGGACTGTTTGTCCCAGGTAAACATACTCGTCAACAACTTCGAGCTTAGTGCTCCCAACAACTACCGGCATAGGTGTGACATGGACATTGAACATGATCTTTGTTTTGTCCATGTTCATCTTAAGACCTATCCGTTGGGAAACACTATCGAGGTCATTGAGCATAGTGCTTAGGTCCTCCAGCGATTCTGCCATAAGGACTATATCGTCGGCAAATCGAAGGTGAGTGATATACTCGCCATTGATGTTGATAACGTATCCTTTCCAGTCCAGAAGCTTGAAAACGTCTTCCAATGCAGCGGTGAAGAGTTTCGGGGATATGACGTCACCCTGTCTTACACCTCTCTGCAATTGGATAGGTTTCGTACTCTGGTTCTGTACTCGATAGCCATCGTAGCCCTACTGTACAAGCACTTCAACACTCGATATACCGACAGTCAACTTGGCACCGCTGAAGGGACTGCAGCACCGCCCAAATTTCGACGGAATCAAAAGCTTTCTCATAGTCCACATACGCCAGACATAGTGGCAAATTGTACTCTTCGGACTTCTGTACAATTTGCCGAAAGGTATGTATGTGGTCTATGGTTCTAAAGCCCTTTCGGAAACCGGCTTGTTCGGGAGGCTGGAAGTCGTCAAGTCTGAGCGCGAGACGATTCGTAATGACTCTCGAAAACAGCACGTAGACGCGGCTCAGAAGGGAAATCGGTCTGTAGTTCTTCAAGAGAGCGTTGTCACCTTTCTTGAAGAACAAGACCACCGCACTTCTGCTCCACGCCTCCGGTGTAATGCCACCATGGAGGACGGAATTAAAGAGCTTCTGAAGGACTTCAAGTACCGGTTTTCCACCCGCTTTCAGAAGCTCCGCTGTAATTCCATCCTCGCCTGGGGTCTTACCGTTTTTAGGTGCTGGAGAGCCATTCTAATCTCGCTCAGACTGACGTCCGGGATATCTTCGGAATAGTGTCGGATGAGACTCGCTCTTGGATCGTTACTCACACTTGCGTGTGGCTCCAACGATGACGTGTACAGCTGCCCATAGAACCTCTCAATCTCACTCAAAATCTCAGGTGTCCCGGAAACGGTGCTGCCACATTCTGTCTTCAGCTTTGACAGGTGGCTCTTTCTGGCAGACAGATCTCTGGCAAAGACTTTGGAGTCTTGGTTCCGCTCGATCGCTTCTTCAATACGAGCTGTATTGAAGTTGCGTAAGTCCCGCCGCATGCATTTGGAGATCTGTTTGTTCAGATGCCTGTATGCTGTCAAGTCTGTTGAAGAATGTAGCTTCATCTCCCGTCTAACAGCCATGAGATTAAGAGTGTGATCGGAGAGTTTTTGTGTTCTTCTGCGGCGGGTCTTGCAGAACTTAGCTCCGACCGCATGGACAGTTTCCACGAGCTTGTCATTCATATCGTCCACTTCATTGCAGTCTTCTAGGCACTGAAAACGGTTTTGTAACTCGAGCTGAAAGGTTTCGGGACTTTGGATTAGAGCACGAGGGGGACGGAGCGTTGACTTCATTAGACGAGACCTCTCCAACTTAACGTTTAGGTTCAGTGTGCCTCTAACCATTCGGTGATCGCTACTAGTTTTCACCCTCGCGATCACGGAGACATCACTGAACAGTTGTCGTCTGGTCGTCATAATGAAGTTAATCTCACTTTTTGTCGAACCGTCGGGACTCTACCAGGTCCACTTCCTGTGGGGCCGCTTTTGGAAGAAAGAGTTTATCATAAAGAGTCCCTCTTTCTCCATGAAGTCGGCCAGCTGCTGGCCCCTTGGGTTCCGTTGCCCTATTCCAAATTTCCCTACTTTCAGCTCACCGTTCTCTCTTGTGCCTAGTTTTGCATTGAAGTCTCCCATTAACACCGTATATTGGGTTTTGGAGGAATGCATGGCTCTAGAGATATCCTCATACATTTCTGCCACCTCCTCATCGGGGTGTGCCGAGGTTGGTGCATAAACCTGTATGACCTTCAGCGAATACCGTTTGGTGATTCTGAGTATAAGGTACGCAACCCTCGTCGACACACTCCCGTTCTTTACAACGTTGTTAACGAGAGACTTGTGGACGATAAATCCGACACCTCCTTGGGACAGATGGTCGCCCTCCCGGTGTTAGAGCAAGTTGCCGGATTCGAGGATTACCGTGTCCTCCCCCTCTCTTCGGACTGCGGATAATCCTATAATATGCCAGCGCAACTTGTCTATCTCTTCTTCCAGCTCCACGATCTTCTCGTCAGTCCTCAGGGTGCGTGCGTTGTACGTTGCCAGGTCGAGTCGTCTAAGGTGGCAACCGAACCTCCACCGGAGATTCTTAGCACCCCCTGCCCCGCCGTTACCATGGTCGCCACCGTAGCCAGGAATAGCGGGGCCGCCGGGGACTGGGGGCCGTCTCTTTGTTACATACATAGGGGGGTATTTGCCATAGTTGCCACGCTTGGCGAGCGGGTTGGCAACCGCAGTTTTTTTATTGTAATTTTGGCTATTATCAGGAAGATGCTGCTGCCCATCTCCTGCCTGTTTCCCTTTGTCGCCTTTTACGACACCCACGGGAGGATATGGGGTAGTGGTATTCTTGACCGCCACTACACGGTAAGGCACCACGGAAGATGGAATATAAAGTTCCATACCCTGAAGCACCACATCAGCAACAGAATCGGCAACAACGCTGGGATCTTCCGGCGAGAAGCAAACTCGCCCCCAAGGATAGGATGCAAAAAAGACCGCATCCCGTCCCAATCGGCCGACCTATAGTGCCAAACACGACGGCAAGCTGCAGATCGCAACTGCGATGGGAGCGTGAGTGGCACTGTACTCCGGATCAGACAATGGTCTGAAGAGCCCAGAGGGGCATCGACGGAGACCTTATATCCGTCCGGATGAGAGGTCAGCAGAAGGTCCAACAGGGAAGGTGCATGATCCTCCACATCTGGGATCCACGTAGGCGAAGTAACCATTTGTGTTAGACCATATGCCAAAACAAAGTCATACACAGATCTACCCGCTTGATCGGTTAAACGTGAACCAAGTCATTCAACGTGGTGGGCGTTAAAATCACCGAGTATCACGATCTCTGCGGATGGGACCTGTTGTAGGACGGAGTCTGCAGCCATTTGGACGTGGTCCATGAGTCGGTCTGTGTTGGCATTACCGCTATGGGACCTATCGAGGCACCCGTAGACGCGGGGATGGTCGTAGCTCTCTACGCGCAGCCATAAGGTGGACAGGTCCGTACCTTCAAGACTGCCGAGGCGTCGAAAACAGATGTCCTCTCAGACGTATACGCAAACTCCAGCCCGGGGCACAAAAGAGTGTTCAAATTTGTACCCCGGGTAGGAGAGATATGAAGTATCAGTCGGAGAAGACACCTTTTTTTTTTAATTTTATAGGAGAGGGGGCAAACGAGCATGCGGCTCACCTGATGGTAAGTGACTACCGCCGCCCATGAAAAACCGCAACACCAGGGGAATTGCAGATGCGTTGCCGGCCCTTTAAAAAGGAGTAGGCTCTTTTCTTGAAGGTCCCTAAGTCGTATCGGTCCGGAAAAATCGCTGGTGGTAAACTATTCCACAAGGAAGTTGTGCGAGGAAGAAAACATCTTCTAAATCGCACAGTGGTGGACCGCCAATCATCCAGATGGTGTGGATGGTATCGGGAGTTCTGCCGCGATGTGCGTTCGTGAAATTTGGCGGCTGGGATTAATCCGAACAATTCCTCAGAGCACTTCCCATGGTAAATGCGAAAGAAAATGCTAAGAGATGCAACATCTCTTCGCAGTGCCAATGAGTCGAGCCGATCGGAAAGAACTCGGTCGTCGACGATTCGAGCCGCTCTGCGCTGGATGCGGTCAAGTGGAAGAAGCTGGTACTGGGGAGCCCCAGCCCAGAGATGGGAACAGTATTCCATGTGAGGCCGAACCTGCGCCTTGTAAAGTTGCAGGCGTTGAGCCGGCATGAAATACTGTCCTGCTCTACTGAGCACGCCAAGCTTTTTAGAGGCCAATTTGGCCTTCTCTTCCAAGTGACCACGAAACTGCACGCTACTCGATATGTCGACGCCGAGGATTCCGATACTGGCTGAGGCAACAAGGGGAGTACCTTGAAACTGAGGAGATACGACAAAGGGGTTCTTTTTAGCGGTAAACGCGCAAACTTGTGTCTTCTGAGGATTAAACTGGACTAGATTTAGTCGCCCCCAATCCGAGACTTTGTCCAGCAAAGACTCGACTTCAGACACAAGTTTGTTCCGGTACTCAGTGACGTTTTCCCGAGAAATATTGGCACGGCCGGTGTATAGAGCATCACCAGTGCTGTCATCCGCATAGCAATGAATGCTACCGGCTTGCAACATATCATTGATATGCAGAAGAAACAGCGTTGGTGATAGCACGCAGCCTTGTGGAACACCAGCGTTAATAGGCTTGTAGTCGGAGCATGCACCGTCTACAACGACCTTGATGCTCCGATCTGCAAGAAAGCTGGTGATCCAATTGCATAATTTCTCGGGAAGCCCATAGGAAGGGAGCTTCGAAAGAAGCGCTTTGTGCCAAACCCAATCGAAGGCCTTCGCAATGTCCAGACTAACGGCCAACGCCTCCCCCTTGGACTCTACTGCCTCCGCCCATCTATGGGTCAGGTAGACCAGAAGATCACCAGCTGATCGACCCCGACGAAAACCGTATTGGCGGTCACTAATCAGCTGGTGATCCTCAAGGTACCGGATGAGCTGGCAGTTAACAATTGATTCCATTATTTTGGAGAACAAGGGGGTGATGGCGATAGGCCTGTAGTTGGACGAATCTGAGCGGTCGCCTTTTTTAGGGATCGGGTGGACAAAAGCTGTCTTCCATGATTTCGGGACTACGCCTAGGGAGTAGGAGTACCGGAAAAGACGCGTTAGAACCGGTGCCAACTCCGGAGCACACGTCCTCAGCACAATTGGGGGGATTCCGTCAGGCCCACTCGACTTGTGGATGTCAAGGGAGAGGAGTGCTCTGTGAACCGAGCGCTGTGAGAACCGCACATCCGGCATGGAGCACTCACACCGCGGGATGGTCGGCGGTGTGTTCCCCCCGTCATCAACAGTCGAGTTGGACGCAAAAAGGAAGCCTAAAAGGTCGGCCTTCTCTTTTGCGTCGTGGGCCAGTGAGTCGTCCTCCCTGTGCAGAGATGGTAGTGATGGCTTACAGAAATTCCCTTGGACAGCCTTGGCGAGAGACCAGAATGCACGGGTTCCCGAAGGAAGGCGAACTAGTTTCTCGCCAATTCTGCCTATGTGCTCTGACTTTGCCTTGGCAATAACTCTTTTGAAGGACCTGGAGGCGAAGTCATACTTCTTTTTGAGTGTGCTGGTGTTTACATCCCGAGTCACCGAAGCCGCAGCCCAGGCTTGATAACACTCCTGCTTACTGCGTAATGCAGTCTTACAGGAGCGACCAAACCAAGGCTGAGATCTGCCTCCGATGGGTACCACAGATGATGGAATAAATAGTTCCATTCCCTGTAGCACCACATCAGTGACAGAGTCAGCAACAGCGCTGGGATCTTCCGGCGAGAAGCAAACCCGCCCCCATGGGTAGGAAGCAAAGAAAGACCGCATTCCGTCCCAATCCGCCGACCTGTAATGCCAAACACGGCGGCAACCTGCAGAACGCAACCGCGAGGGGAGCGTGAGTGGCACCACACTCCGGATCAGACAATGGTCCGAAGAGCCAAGAGGGGCATCGACGGAAACCTGATATCCGTCCGGATGAGAGGTCAGCAGAAGGTCCAACAGGGAAGGTGTATGATCCTCAACATCTGGAATCCGCGTAGGCGATGTAACCAGTTGTTCCAGACCATATGCCAAGGCAAAGTCATAAACAGATCTCCCCGCATGATCGGTTAAACGTGAACCGAGCCATTCGGCGTGGTGGGCGTTAAAATCGCCAAGGATCACGATCTCTGCGGATGGGACCTGTTGTAGCAAGGAATCTGCAGCCATTTGGACGTGGTCGATGAGTCGGTCTGTTTCGGCATTACCGCTATGGGACCTATAGAGGCACGCGTAGACGCGCGGATGGTCGTCGCTGTCCACGCGTAGCCAAAAGATGGACAGGTCCGAACCTTCAAGACTGCCGAGGCGTCGAGAACAGATGTCCTCTCTGACATACACGCAAACTCCAGCCCGAGGCACAAAGGAGTGCTCCAATTTGTACCCCGGGTAGGAGAGATACGAAGTATCAGCCGGAGAGGACACCTGCGTCTCGGTCAGAAAGAGCAAGGCCGGCTTCGCCGTCTCAAGATGGTAGTGGACGGCGTTTAGGTTCGAGTGAAGTCCCCTGATGTTGCAGAAATTCACGGATAGCGTGGCAGGGGTCGCCTTGATCTTGTTGCTCAGTTTGCCCCGAGCAGTTTTTGTGTTGAGCGGAATTTTGCCCCCCCCCCAGAATACGCGGGGCAGCCTGAGCACCCACGCTCAGGAGTGGAATAGCATGGTCGTGGATGCTCAGCGAGGGATTCTCCAGGGGTACTGGTACCCTCCTGGGGTAGTTTATGACGTAATTCCGCTACCATGTTGATGGGGGGGGGAATTGGGCCTCCGGTCACCTGCAAAAACACACCTGAATCTCGGTTAAAAAGAACAAGGCCGGCTTCGCCTTCTCTAGATGGTAATGGACAGCATTAAGGTTGGAATAAAGTCCCCTGATATTGCAAAAATTCACGGATGTCGTGAAAGGGGTCGCCTTGGTCTTATTGCTCCGCTTGCTCCGAGCAGTATTAGTCGCGAGCGGAATTTGGCCCCGACCCCCACAATACGCGGGGCAGCCTGAGCACCCACGCCAAGAATTGGAGTAGTTTGTTCGTGTTAGCTCAGCGAGGGCTTCTCCAGGGTTGCTGGTACCCTCCTGGTGTACTCCGGCCACTTGCACTCACCAAGCATAACGTAGAGGTAAACCTCTACCTCACGCTGGTATCACCCCGGTTCGAGCCGGCCATTCCGTGCGATAGCAAAGACTGCCGCGTGGCTCTACCATTGTTAAAAATTTACCCTTATCATGTATACATTACTGGCATATTAACAGATAATTAATATAAGTCTGTGGATCTGGACTCTAAAAATTCTATAAAAGTGTTTTGTGACGTTTCCAAAGAATTTTTCTTCTTGCACGAATTTGTTTAAATTGGAGAAAAATGGTTATTGGTTGGGCCCAGGACTGACAAGTTCATACGATGACGTATAATTTTTACTACAGTAATGTTAAAACAGTTTGTCAGTGGGAGTTCTTGCGTTATCATGGAGTCTTAATGGCGAAGATTGATTGACGTGACGGGTTGTTTCTCTAAGAGTTTTGCTGTTATTGTTCAAAGTTGTGCACAACGTTGATATTGATACGATGAATCACTTAAAACTACATACAGGGTTATTTTTCAAAGAGTAGCCAAATTTTAAACTTAAGATCGATAAAAAAATAATGATATACCGTTAATGCAGTATTTGAAAATACGAGTAAATAAGACTTTTACTTTTATTTCAAATTTCTTTTACGGTCAACCCTTACAGATGTGTCCGTGCCCAGTAAAATCAGTTAAAATAATTAATTATCACGCATTTTAAATTCAAAAGATAATAAAGCTAGCCAAGTGCGAGTAGGACTCGCGCATAAGGAATACGTACTATCGAAAAACAGGTTTCTAGTAGGGGAGACCTCTTTAATTTTTTTAATCAATTTTTCTTATTTATTGGCAGGCAACAGAAATACACATTCTGTGAAAATTTCAACTGTCTACGTATTACGGATCATGAGATACTGCCCGCGAACAGAGAGACGGACGGACGGGCGAACAGCGGAGACTTAGTAGTAGAGTCCCGTTGGTTATCCACTTGGTACAGGACCCTAAAAAGGACAGACTGTATGAGAATTTTTTTAATTAATTTTTCTTTACCATTTGCCTCTATTACTTATTCTGAACCATATTATTGCATAATAACCCTGTATATTGAATTACACCCAGTGAACTCCAAATACTTACCATTATTTATATGTGGGTTAGCTTCGCTTTAGGACATTGTTCCTGTATTTATCCAGCAAGAGTTCGGTGTTTGTGTTTAGTTCAGCAAAGGCCGATATTTAGGTTTTGTCTATGTACTTTTATTAGTAAATTATTATCACTTGAATTTATAATGGAGTAGTAAGATTTCCTTCCTTTGTTATTTTAAGTGAAAATGAATAAATTTTATGGGTAAAAAATATTCCTGACAAAAAAAACCTATTTGAATTATATTTTCTACTAATTTCAAGTTATTATTATTACAGGATTCTCATCTATAAAAGCAGTATAAATATATAAAATAAAATGATAAATATTCAAAAATATACCTTAAGTATAAGAAAATGAATAAATAAATAGTAAATAAATAAATAAAAACCCAACTACACGGAAGCCCTCGTTAGGGGAGACCAAACGGCCGAGGGTAATTATTGTTATGGGTTTTTCTAATATGTACTCATCTGATTGCGATACAACAATAATTATAAGTGTATATAAACATAGCCTATTAACATAAGTAAAATAAAATGAAATATATAATTAATAGATTATATTCAATAAAATATAGTTAAATAAATCGATAAAGCCAACCACATATAAGAAGTAAATATAAAATTAAGTAATGTTAATGAATATATACGAAAACGATAATACCAATATCGAAATATACCAACTTCGAAATAAAAATTTCTACTGAAATTAATAAAATCTTTCGTAAAATCGAAAAACGGCGCGAGAGAAAAATTTAGATATTGAAAAATATTAAATAATGGAAAGATCTAAATAATTTTTAATGTTATAATGTAACACTAAATATTATCATATATATATTATCATTTTTTATTTTTTTTTTATTAATTAATAAGGCAACAATTAAAAAAATGTTAAATGACTATATAAAGTGTTGACGTTTCATTAATAATTAAAATATAAAGTAAAAAATTTGTGAGATTATGTGACATTTAATCGCGAAATAGGTAAATATTTATTTATCTATGATAGGTACACTGTCGTCTTATGGTTACACGTTTAGACACATATTTAAATATGTAGACGTGTACGTGTACTTGGCGCGAGACACTACAGTATCTCCGAATCCGGAGATACTGTAGTATCTCTATAGTAGATCTACACTTATTAGTATATAAACTATTCTATTTTCAAAAAAAGTTTCGTTGGGTTTCTTGCTGATTACTTCCATGACAGAAGTATTTTTCGAACTTGTGGTTACTTAAACATAAGAGTGAATAAGTATTACTTATAATCTATATTGTATATTATATATTTGCTAAACGGCATTATTTTGTTATAAGTTCCCATCTCTATAACATCGCAAATAAAACTTTAAATATTTACCCCTTAACCCTAAATCAGTGTAAATTTGCAACTCGGGATTGGTTACTGAATTTAGATTTCGACGATATAGAAAATATTATTCCGATCAAAAACCTTAAATCTCTCTCTCTCTCTCTCTCTCTCTCGCTCTCTCTCACACACACATACACACACAAACACACACACACACACACACACACACACATTCACACACTTAAATATCCCACACATCGAATTACTCATACACACGCCCAACAAATCTTACAAACTTAATACTCCCTCATGCATTCACGCTCCCCATATATAATTATACCATACACCAAACACACCTAGTGGTAATCTTGCTTAAATTCTATTTTGGTTTGTATCTACCGGCATGTTATAATTTTTATTTTAGCTTGAAAAGATTCTTAATATTATTTGTTAAGAAATGTTGTAAAAGATCTTACCTACTAAGTTATTATTTAATTCCCAGAGTGGAAGACGCAGGCAGCCGTGGCACAGTTTATACTAGTACGGTTGCCGACGTTAACCTCTCAATGTAATTGATGATACTTTTTATTTAAATAGTCACGATGTAAAATTTGTGGAGTGAATAAACAAATGTATTATTATTATTTATTTATTTATTATCAAAAATTTATATTTCTATTTCTATCACTAAATATTGTTTTTGAAAACAATTCATAATATTCAGATCTTACCAATATTACCTCTTATCTAAAACCAGTTTAAATAATATAGGCTTTAAATTAACGACATCATGCTAAAATGATGTCTTATATTTACGTGAATACTACACGTTGAATAACACTTTTTACTTATTACACTATATACACTATAAAACACTATTTTAACGAATAAGTAAATTGAAATTACTTATTTTAATTCCCGACGTTTCGGTCACAGGGAGAGGAGGGGGGACTGAGATTTTTGACGTCCTGATATCATAGTTAGCCCGGCTACCTTCAGTATTTGAATATTAATTTGTGTTCCAATCTACGCAGGACGAGCTTACAGTATTTTTAAGTCCTGCAGTGGTATGCTTGGCTTTGAATTTAATTTTCTTAATTATAGGAATGAATTAAAATTAGTAAATTTAACGCGATAAAATCTGTAAAAATATTTTTAATCGACACATCATGCTATCAATAATAATCTGGTATTAATTTATAGCTATGTTAGCATATTAACAGAAAATAATATTTATATGTATACAATTCAAGCTACAGATAGTAATGTTTTTTTTTAGTTTTTTTATAATGTTTCTTAACTGTATCACAACACGTTCAGCAGGCGATCAACTTCATCAGCGGGTTTGCGTTAATTATGGTATCAAAATCAGTATTCGAACATATAGAAATACTTTTACTTCAGAAAACTCCACCTGAAACAAATCAAATAAAATTAAAATATATTTTTATTTGCGTATTGTATGTAGGCTTATTACCTCTGCATTGGCCGGGAAATAAGATTATTGCCAAAACACCAATTAACCATAAGCACATTGTTTAATTCTGATGCGAATAACATTTTTTCATAACATTTAATATACCTTTCAATGTCCCATTGAATTATCTCTTTGCATTTGAAAGTGCCGTATGCCGTGTCGTAGCGGTAAAGAATATCCACTACCCCATATCTTCCCGTGGGTGTCGTAAAAGGCGACAAAGGGAAACAGGCAGGAGATGGGCGGCAGCATCTTCCTGATTACAGCGAAAATACAATAAAAGAACTGCGGTTGCCAACCCGCTCGCCAAGCGTGGCAACTATGGCAAATACCCCCCCATGAATGTAACAAAAAGACGGCCCCCAGTCCCCGGCGGCCCCGCTATTCCTGGCTACGGTGGCGACCATGGTAACGGCGTGGCAGGGCGTACAAAGAATCTCCGGTGGAGGTTCGGTTGTCACCTAAGACGACTCGACCTGGCAACATACAACGCACGCACCCTGGGAACTGACGAGAAGATTGTGGAGCTGGAAGAAGAGATAGACAAGTTACGCTGGCATATTATAGGATTATCCGAAGTCCGAAGAGAGGGGGAGGACACGGTAATCCTCGAATCCGGCAACATGCTCTATCACCGAAAGGGCGACCATCTGTCCCAAGGAGGTGTCGGATTTATCGTCCACAAGTATCTCGTTAACAACGTTGTAAAGATTGAGGGTGTGTCGACGAGGGTTGCGTACCTTATACTCAGAATCACCAAACGGTATTCGCTGAACGTCATACAGGTTTACGCACGAACCTCGGTACACCCCGATGATGAGGTGGAGGATATATATGAGGATATCTCTAGAGCCATGCATTCCTGCAAAACCCAATATACGGTGTTAATGGGAGACTTCAATGCAAAACTAGGCACAAGAGAAAACGGTGAGCTGAAAGTAGGGAAATTCGGAATAGGGCAACGGAACCCAAGGTGCCAGCAGCTAACCGACTTCATGGAGAAAGAGGGACACTTTATGATGAACTCTTTCTTCCAGGGGCGGCCCCACAGGAAGTGGACTTCTTCGAGCCCTGACGGTTCGACAAAAAATTATATTGACTTCATTATGACTACCAGACGACAACTGTTCAGTGATGTCTCCGTGATCGCGAGGGCGAAAACTGGTAGCGATCACCTAATGGTCAGAGGTACACTAAACCTGAACGTTAAGTTGGAGAGGTCTAGTCTAATAAATTCAACGCTCAATCCCCCTTGTGCTCTGTTCCAAAGTCCCGAAACCTTGCAGATCGAGTTACAAAACCGTTTTCAGTGCCTAGAAGACTGCAATGAAGTGGACGATATGAATAACAAGCTCGTGGTAACTGTCCATGAGGTCAGAGCTAAGTTCTGCAAGACCCGCCGCAGAAGAACACAAAAACTCTCCTATCACATTCTCAATCTCATGGCTGTTAGACGGGAGATGAAGCTACCTTCTTCATTAGATTTGACAGCATACAGGTAACTGAACAGACAGATCTCCAAATGCATGCGGCGGGACTTACGCAACTTCAATACAGCTCGTATTGAAGAAGCGGTCGAGCGGAACCAAGGCTCCAAAGTCTTTGCCAGAGATCTGTCTGCCAGAAAGAGCCAACTGTCAAAGCTGAAGACCGAGTGTGGCAGCATCGTTTCCGGGGCACCTGAGATTTTGAGTGAGATTCAGAGGTTCCATGGGCAGCTGTACACGTCGTCGTTGGAGCCACACGCAAATGTGAGTAACGATCCAAGAGAGAGTCTTATCCGACACTATTCCCAAGATGTCTCGGACGTCAGTCTGAGTGAGATTAGAATGGCTCTCCAGCACCTTAAAAACAGCAAAGTTCCAGGCAAGGATGGAATTACAGCGGAGCTTCTGAAAGCGGGGACCGGTACTTGAAGTCCTTCAGAAGCTCTTTCATTCCGTCCTCCATGGTGGCATTACACCGGAGGCGTGGAGCAGAAGTGCGGTGGTCTTGTTCTTCAAGAAAGGTGACAACGCTCTCTTGAAGAATTCCAGACCAATTTCTCTTCTGAGCCGCGTCGACGTGCTGTTTTCGAGAGTCATTACGAATAGTCTCGGGCGCAGGATTGACGACTTCCAGCCTCCCGAACAAGCCGGTTTTCGAAAGGGCTTTTGCACCATAGACTACATGCATACCCTTCGGCAAGTTGTACAGAAGTCCGAGGAGTACAATGCCTGGTGTATGTGGACTATGAGAAAGCCTTTGATTCCGTCGAAATTTGGGTGGTGCTGCAGTCCCTTCAGCGGTGCCAAGTTAACTGTCGGTATATCAAAGTGCTGAAGTGTTGGAAAAGTAGGGCTGTGATGGCTATCCGAGTACAGAACAAGAGTACGAAACCTATCCAATTGCAGAGAGATTTAAGACAGGGTGACTTTATATCCCCGAAACTCTTCACCGCTGCATTGGAAGACGTTTTGAAGCTTCTGGACTGGAAAGGATACGGTATTAATATTAATGGCGAGTACATCACTCTCCTTTGATTTGCCCACGATATAGTCCTTATGGCAGAATCGCTGGAGGAACTAAGCACCATGCTCAATGACCTCAATAGTGTCTTCCAACGGATAGGTCTTAAAATGAACATGGACAAAACAAAGATCATGTTTAATGTCCATGTCACACCTATGCCGGTAGTTGTTGGGAGCACTAAGCTCGAAGTTGTTGACGAGTATGTTTACCTGGGACAAATAGTCCGACTAGGTAAGTTCAACTTCGACCGAGAGGTCAATCGACAGATTCAACTCGGCTGGGCAGCGTTCGGGAAGCTACGATACATCTTCTCATCAGTCATACCTCAAAACCTTAAAACGAAATGGTACAACCAGTGCGTGTTGCCAGTGATGAATTACGGATCTGAGACTTGGTCCTTCACTGCTGGCCATATGAGGAAGCTCAAGGTCGCTCAGCGAGCTATGGAGAGGGCTATTCTCAGGGTTTCTCTGCGTGATAAACTTAGAAATGAGGATATCCGCAGTAGCATCAGAGTAACCGACATAGCCCAACGGATTAGTAAGCTGAAGTGGCAGTATGCCGGCCATATAGCTCGAAGAACCGACAACCAATGTGGAAGAAAGGTTCTCGAGTGGCAGCCTTGTATCTGTAGGTGAAGTGTAGGGCGACTCCCCACGATATGGAGTGACAACCTGGTAAGACATGCAAGAAATCGATGGATCCAGGTGGCTCAGGATCGTGCTTTGTGGCCTTGTAGGAGGCCTATGTTTAGCAGTGAACTTGTGAAAGGCTGTAATGAATGATGAATGAATGAATTTGAAGTCGTATTTGCCACAAAGAATATTCCGAATATTTTTCGGGCTCGTTCCAGCTGTCAAGTTTCACCAAATTAGACTGGGATATATTTGTAAATTCCACCAAAATCATCTTGATGTCTGACAATCTAACAAGTCCTTTTTTTGGGAATTTAAATCAACACTAAATTCATCATTACTTGGCCGTAGAAAAGGGTTTTAAGTTTAAAGGGTACTCAGACAAGTTCGTAAGGTAAAAAGAATCCAATAACCTAGTACGTTTATAATACTATAAAACAGTCAAATATTTACCTTTATATCCTAGCTAGAGCTTAGCTGTCCATACAGTACTTTTTAATTCGTTAGTCTAAGCCTGAGCCGAGTCTGCCTACCCCTCTGTGTGACAGGCGTGGGTGTTTGTTTATTTCTGCTGCTAATCCGTAACGGCGTGGATCTTCTCCGATTAAGCCGACCCATTTGTGCTTTGACCGTTATAAAGCTGCATTATAACTCTACTACCACATGAGTAAAGAAACCGACCAGAGGGGAAGCTACATACAAACGGCTCGTTGCGAATACACGCATACATAGCGCAGCGATGTGTGCGTGAGCTCTCACCGACAGGTTCACCGACGCTCCGTCGGGGTACAAACCGGTTTGCGCCGGCTCAGTTAGAGTATCCATGAAAGGGCTGTTAGTCGTGCGCATTTAAATAAATAGACCAACAGTATTTCGAAATTTTTTACATCAATTAATTTATCAAGTTTTTTTTGCAATTATGAAAGAATTAGATTTAAGTTTTTTAATTTAAATAATTAAGAATTAAGTTAATATAAAATATAAAGGTAAATAAATATATATAAATAAATAGGTAAATTATATATATATATATATATATATATATATATATATATATATATATATATATATATATAGTGGATATGTTGTTACATTAATATAAGTTAATATAATTAATGCACATGTTGTCTTATTCTAGACAATATTTTTACTTTTTCCTTAAATTTTTCACAAGAATCATGTGAAGTTTATGGAAAAAATAAGAAGGTTCTTACTCTGTGCTACTACGACGGAAAAATTATACTTATTGAATTGCAATCATGTTCGGCTTTTTCGTAAAACTTTCTGAATATCTTCAATTTTATTATTAAGTAATTTATTTATGAATTATTAGTTTTTAATTTTATGAACTAAACATCCAAGGCTCTCGTTTCTCTAAGACGTAACCTCACACATCAGCGATTTCGATGCGAATACCTCTTACCTTTTCAATCAATGAATTTTCTTGAAAAATCCCTCACGGTCCTTTAAAAGAAGCATAGGTGTTGAATTAAAAAAAAATCATTGAGCGTTACCATAACAAAAAAATTAATACAAGCATTTTTAACATTTTAAATAGCTAAAGAAAAAGCCAGCAAGCGGATAATTTTCAATTTTCATGTTACAAATCCTCATAAAAGGTAAAACCTTTATCAAACTGAGTTAAAGTCATGGTTACTAGGAAAAAAATATGACCAGTTCAATCACGATTTCCTTTTTCGTTGTGACTTTTAAAAATAAAATAATCACTGTAGCTTATAGTGAATAAGTTATTTAAGAAAATCCCAAAAAAAAAGTAATTTAATAATACACCCATATAAAACTGATAGTATTTTACCATAAACAGTGTTTTAGTAATTTATTACCGTTACCCATAGTTTACCGAGTACATAGTTTGTGAACTTTGTGAATTGGCTTCTTGAGGCAAAGCAATGTTTGGGAAAGTCTTTGAAGCCACGTGCAACAAGCATCGGTTGTACAATTTTGTTTTCAAGTTTGTAGTATACATGATGAAAAGATATGTCGTAATCATTCAAACGTTGCTATCGTGTTGGGCAAAAAATTGCAATTAAAAATTGCAACTTAAAGTGCTGGTTTAACACGGGCTCTGTATTGGAATATCGAGGGACTAATTGAAAATGAAAAATGAAAAATTGTTTATTTCTTTAAAAAGATCATACATTATATAGGTATGGGAGTAAGTGGAACATCCTTTTAAGTAAATATATACTTGTGGCAGGATGCCCCGCTCTTCTATAGCAAGAATTAAATAAACACAAAATAGATTAATTAAAGAAATACAAGAAACTAAGCTTAAATTTATATAATGAGGGTTAATAAACATTAGTGTGCGAGTTTTATGTGAGTGCGTGCGCTCACTCGCGCGATTCTGTGTGAGTGTGTGTGTCTGTGTGTGTGTGTGTGTGTGTGTGCGTGTGTATGTGTGCGTGTGTGTGTGTGTGTGTGTGTTTGCGTGTGTATAAGTACACATGTGTGTGTTTGTTTGCGTTTGTAAAATGTATTTAATAACTTTTAGTAATTCCTCGACTTCATCATACTTAAGTTTCAGTAGCCATTCTGTAACTGTCTTTTTGAACTCATTAGAGTTCAATGAATAAATGTTTAGTTTTTTGTTGACTACATTGTATAAATAACCAGCCTGTCTTTTAAATTGGTCACTAGCAAAATTTGTCTTGACTAGAGTTAATTCAAAAGCTCTTCCTCGTCTATTACTAGTTTTGCAGTCGTAGAAAGTTGTTTTATGTTTTGTTAACAACAAATTTAAAATGTATAACTTTCTAACACTTAGTAAACCACTAACTGAGTAAAGTTCTTCTGTAGGGAATCTGTATGATTTATTGTACATGACCTTTATTAATGATCGTTGACCACGTTCTAGTTGTAGGAGTTTAGTTTTCGTAGTACCACCCCAAACTGGTATACAATATGTTAAAATCGATTGGGCTAGTGCAGCATATATTTGATTTAATAATTTATGAGTTGCGACATATCTGAGGGTCTTAAAGATCCAAATAAGTTTTCGTAATCTATTATTAGTAGCTTCTATATGTGAATGCCATGTAAGTGTTTGGTCTATTATAATACCCAAATATTTAGTGCTAGCTACTTTTTCTATAGTAGGACACGTGCAATTGTTACGCAAACCACAGTTGTGTATTTTGAGATTGTGTGCTATGGGTTGTGACCGTTTGTTAATGGAAAAACATATATACTTAGTCTTAGACGTGTTTAGGGTAAGCAAGTTTATTTCGAGCCAGTTCGCAACTTTGGACAGTCCAAATTCGGCTGTATCGTAGACTTCATCCCACGATTTACCCGTGAATACGATAGCAGTATCGTCCGCATATGAATAAATCTTACCATTGTCAAGTTTTAATCTACAGAGGTCATTAATATAAATGAGAAATAAGGTAGGGCCTAGTACACTGCCTTGAGGCACCCCAAAGGTTATTTGAAGGTCATTACTGACATAATTGCCTATTCTAGTGCTTTGCGTTCTGTTTCTTAAATAATCTCTTATTAATTCTAGTTGGGCTTCCCTTATACCGATCTTTTCCAACTTCCTAACAAGCATGGGAACAGAGACGGTGTCAAATGCCTTTTTTAAGTCCAAAAATATAGCAAGACATTTTTTGTTTTGGTCAAGGTGATCAACAATATATGTAGTTAGATCTATGACAGCGTTCTGTGTGTTTTTTCCTCTTCTAAATCCATATTGTGCTAATTGCTCCATACTTCCCTACAATCCTCTCAAAAATAAGATGTTACTAGGACTATTTGATTCTTTATGCCAATTAATATTGATAAAATTATATAACCATCTTCGGCCGCATCACTTACCATCATGTGGGATTACTATCACAAGTCAAGCGCTGGCTTAGAATAGTTAAAATATGTCATATGTTTCACCGCTATCTTACGAGTATCAAGAAACTACATGCTACAATAATAATAACAATAAATATTTATTTGCACACCATACAAAGTCCTTAAACAGTAAAATATTTACTTATTCTACACAGAAGTTTTTAGGTGCACCGACCGAGTTATAATTTCGCGTTGTTGACGATATGAATGTTGACTGTTTACTTCGCTAGTAATAGTAGCGTGTAGTAGTAGCAATAGTGCGTGCGTGAGTGCGGGTGTGTGTGTGTGTGTGTGTGTGTGTGTGTGTGTGTGTGTGTGCCTGCGTGTGCGTGTGCGTGTGTGCGTGTGCGTGTGTATGTGCGTGTTTGTGTGTGTGTGTGTGGATGGGGTGTGGATGTGGGTGTAAATTTGGTATATACAACACGTATCATAATTAACGCACTATGAGAAAGCAGTTTGTTCAGAATCGTTTACTGAATCGATTTCTATCATTTTTAATATAGGTAATTTTTTTATCCAAAAATAATTAAAACTATGTAATTTACCGTCACACTATAACTGTACAGTCAAAACAAACTGAAATGGACCGTAACTCAAGGCAATAAGACTTTTAAAACTGCAGTTTTATTTGTATTGATACAAATTCCGTCATTCAATACAAAATAAAGAAAATTGAACCTTATTTCAAGTATGTTAAAGTATTTACAAATACAGAGTTTGGAGTACCTTATAAAGGTCGCGGCGGCCAGGCCATTGACCTCCCAGATCACCTGATTTGACGCCTGATGACTTTTTTTATGGGGACGTATTAAATCATTAGTTCATTTTAATGAGACTACAAGTGCCGAGGACTTAAATGTAGTAATTCTATGAGTGAACGATTTTAGAATAGTGAAAAATGACACTGAATTGCTTTCTGAATAATTTTCTTTCTTTTTCTTTCTTCTTTAATACGTAACCTCCACACTAGGATTTTCTCTTATATTGTGGGGGCAGTGTACAAACATAAATTGCACAAGGACAAAAATCCAGATCCGGAACAATTATTTGTAGGCCATAAAAATATTAATAATTAATAAGACTTAGCGGTTAGCCATCGTAGAGTCTATATCACCTGAGGATGCCTCGTGTAGAGGCGAAACACATGTCGTATTATCGTCAGTGGTGTGTCTTACCTAGTGTAGTGGTGTTGGAAGTAGTGGTGCTGGGATTAGTGGTGACGGGGATAGTGCACGCAATTGAGGGAGGGCGGGAGGTGCTTCTTCATACTAGGTAAGACACATCATTTTATTTTTATAACGTGGATATTTGCGAAGTAATTTTTGTAAAAGCTTTTACATAAAAATATTGTTTCGGGCATGATTTGAACCCGCAGTCCTTAGCGCTGCAACTCAATTGCTAAGCCACTGCGCCACGGAGCCGTGGTGGACATTTTGAAAATGTATTAAAATACAACGGTGCATGAGAGTTTAGGCTATCAGTAAGTTAAATATTTGATTCTTAAAATTATTGTTATCTTGATTCACATCTTTTAAACATGCCGTCTTTGAATTATGTTTTCGTATTACCTCTTAATTTTAGCAGTTCATTATTATTTACAATTACAATTCAAATGTGCAAACTCATAACATTTTGTAACGAACATTGCCTATTGACATTGACAATCAATAAACAAAATTATTCAGAGTCGAAAGTCCAATACGTAAAAAGTGTGATTGAAAGATGCAATCAAATGTTTACTAGACTTAAATAAACAACTCGATGCTCGGAGTACGAACATCAGTTAGTGTTCATAGTGTGACGCCTCATAATTATTATTAATAAATAATAATTAAATTCATTATACAGACATTTAAAAATGTCTTATAAATTATAATTTAAACAATAAAATGCAAATAATAAGCATAGAGTTCAAAAATATCCATTTGGAATATTGAATATTATATATATTAGTAAACGCATAAAATGTCTCTAAAAATCTCTAAATTTATTAAAAACCTGCTTAGCATGTTCAAAATGTATCAAATCATATAAATACAAGGCGATCATATTGCAATAACAAAGATAAATAACATTTGTAATATAATAGAAAAAATGGATTAAAGTTTTTCTAAGTTGATGAAGGTGTTCGTGTAATAATTGCAAAATTTCTAAGTTAATGAACGTGTTCTTGTAATGTTCTCTTATATTGGGGCGTTGTCGGAGACACATACCCAAGGTTACATATATATGGGGTGGTCGGCTGACCGACTGCTAGTACTAAGGTTGCACAATGACTAGTCCTATATTAGGGACTTAACATAGTAAGGTCTGACGAACCAAAGCATTAATATAGAAGGTCTCTATGATGCATAAGCATTATGATAGCAGAGTTATGACTTGAAGTCCCATATGAATAAGACATACAGTAGTATGGTCTATGAAATAAAGCAAATATGTGGAAGGTCTCAAATATGTAAAAGCATTATATTGAAAGAAATGGGACTTGAAAAGGATTATTATAGTGGCGTGTAGGTTGCTTCGCAGCCTCTGAGACCGAGGTAAACTTGGACTCACTAACCGATGTGTCCTAGACATATCATCTTAGTGCCGGTGGTAAGCGGGTTTGTTGTAGCAATACGACTTGCCCGTGGACATCGCACACCCCTACCGGTTGTGGGCGGCGTCTTAGCGCATAGCGTTATGATACGTCGGCTATCTTTCGGATTAGGGTGAGTGTGTTTGGTAGTACTTTTAAGTGCAGCAAGCATACTCAACTTCATGTCTTAGTGCAATAGCGCTATGATACGTGGAGTTTTGGCTACTGACGTCTTAGTACCGTACTACTATGATACGTTGGTGGTATTTTTAGTTAACAACATTATCAAATTTTGTTACCAAAGTCGATAGGGATCAAGTGGGTGTGTTGTGAGGGGGCGCCATCCGTATGATAGTTGCATTGATGCTTACTGCTACTTGCAGTATTGTGTCTTGTGATGGATATGCGGGTGTGCTGCACCTGATTCGACGCATCTTGTGGTTCTGGTCGATGGAGGTATGCGGGTGGTGATGTCTGCTGGGACTGTATGGGGGACCTTGGGATGGTGTAAGCCTGACGATAGTCGTATTGATGCTTGTTGCATTCTGTAGCATTGCGTCTCTACGATGGTTGTTTGGCGGGTCGCTATTCTCAATGGCGCTCTCTGCGTCTTGGTTTGACTCACAACCTAAGTAGCTTTGCCCAAGTCGGGTCCCTTCATTGCGGGGCTGCAGACTGTCTGCCCTCCATGATGTTTTATATAACAACTTAATAATATATCTCTATAAAATTCCCACCTTTGAGAGATTGAAGGCAACTTGTTGGTGGGTGAGACAAACATGATCGAAAAATGCATATACTCAACGTCAGTGACACAAACCCTTTCTGATGGCGAATTATTACTATTATCTTATAAATGCCTATTGGCTATATCTGCCATTGTATTGGTTGGTGGAGCATATGTGTCGACCTCATGCGGGTGGTAGCTGGAGGGAGAATCTGAGGAGGCTCTCAAGGCTGCGGCCGAAAGCCGCGCAACGTGGGACCCCATTCCCTTGAGGTGAGCAGTAGACTCATGACACGCTCTGCGGCCAATTGGCCGTGCTGACCATGCAATTGGTGGTGATGGCTTACACTTACATCACGTCTGCAGAAACGGCGGTCTGGCAGGTGGTGGCGCTCACGGAGGGCTTTTTATGGTCAGTCTGCCGATTGTTGCCTAACCCGTGTGACGTACATTTCACTGTGGCTGGATTTGATCGTATTCTGTATGGCGTTTACACGCATTGACATGCGCGACTTCGGTCGATGTTTGTGCTTACGCACTGTCAAGGGGCCAAGTCCTCTTTTACTGGTTCGCCAGTTATTTTGCTGTGGACTACGGTCCAGTTCCCAACTTTGCGTACCCTTCGGGGGGAGCGCATTAAAATGGTTGGCGCTCACCGTGCGCGGCGTGTGTGGGGCCGTGTACCTCCTCCACATTTTTTTTAAAATGTGGGAGAGCGAAGCCCTTGTAACTGGTATTTGATATAAATATTGTGAGCCTTTTCCAAGCGGGAAGGGATTAATTAATAAGGAATTGACTGTTGTGAACCAGATACAAGTGGAATAGGGACAATTTATTGTTCTTAACCTTTTTGAGCTCTGTCTTCGTGAACGGGGTTCTTTAGCTTATAAGACTCTACCAACAGCTTTCGATTGCTCTCGTGAATATTCATTCTTCCAAGATACACCTAAAAGAACTAAGTTACTATACAAACACAACGTAAAAAAGGGTCCTAACTAAGACGATCACGCCATAAATTTATTAAACGGCCTATATTTAAACCTTTAGAAAGATCAAGTTATACTGGTCACGTAAATTAGATATATTTATATATCTTACAGATATAGATTCTAAAGAAATACAAGTATAAGTGGATATATAGTAAAAGAGAAAAAAGATGGGGGGGGGGGGTTCGTTACAATAGGTAGGTATTTTTTTAACATAAACAATTGTGTATTGTCGTCTTTTTTTGGCACTAATACCTACCTACAGTTGTGTCAAGCGGCGGCGGCGTTAACTCATCTTAAACGCGAGCGATTACTTACTGTGATAGCAAGACCCTCAAAACCTATACCTACGTTAGCGACTGCGTGAGTTCGTGTATTTATACAGTGACCACAAAATTATTATAACTAATTTAATAAATAATCAATGCATAAATACGTTTAATTAAAAAGTCAGTATATGTATAATGATTATAACATAATGTTACGTGCTTGGGATTCGTGACAATTAAAAAACTGCGGATTGAATAACCAAAATTGACACTTTAATTACAGAATACTAATTACAAAGTAAAACCACACTAATAATAGAAGTCTTTTTAAAACTCTACTTCTAAAACTCACTTTAGTTCGCAGTTATTTCGCTTCTAAGTATTCGCTTGTATCGCCAATTCAAAACTCACTCGGTCGTGATCTATACCGGCCATATATAGGGTCTCAGATAGTTTCCAGAACCTTCTACTGTAGCGACATCTACAATGTTCGAGCACGAAATTTCTAGAAGGATTTTGATTCTCCTAGTTCTGCTACTCAACACTAGAGGGCGCTAGTAGTAACTAGTGTTGCCATGTACAAGACATTACTAGTGGCGCGCAACACTGCCCGCTCCTAAGACATGCTCATCCCTAGCATTATTGGCCCCAAAATAACCCGCCAGTCGATCCACATGGACGATCTTAGGAGTACCTCTCTGGCACCTTTCTGTATCCGGTAGGTTACGTCATTAATCCTTGTCACTATCCGGTGCGGTCCGTCCCATTTAGCTTGAAGCTTAAGAGATTTCCCTTTGCTGCGAACTGGATTGTGTAACCACACTAGTGAACCTTCGTCAAACCCTTTGTTGTTCATTTTGTGGTCATACCGTGTTTTCATCTTCTCAGACGTTTGCATGCCCGTCTGTCTGACGTGCTCATAAATGTCATTCATTTTGTTCCGCAAGTCATTTTCATAATTGATTATACTGCTTGGAGCATCAGGTGGTATTCCGGTGATCAGGTCTGCAGGCAAGCATAATTCTCTCCCAAAGTTTGCGAAAGCTGGCGTCACTGATGTTCTTTCGTGAATAGCGCTTGGATATGACAAAAAAAACGGTTGCATGTGCCTGTCCCAGTCTCTTTGCCGTTTTTCCACAACTTTTGCTAGGTATCTATCCAATGCCTGATTAAATCGTTCTACCATTCCATCAGATTGTGGGTGGTAAGAAGTTCTTCGTGTTTTATGAGTACTCGGCAAGTTTCCTGGAATATTTGAGACTCAAAATTCCTTCCTTGATCTCTGAAGTGAATCTCTGAAGGTAATCCAAAACGACATAATACTTCATGAACTAGTTTATCTGCAACTGTTGAATCTTCTTGATTTGGAATGGCGAAGACTTCTGGCCACTTAGTGAAGTAATCAATCACAACCATGAAATACTTGTTACCGCTTTCAGTTTTCGGAAACGGCCCCGCAACGTCAATGGCTACCCTCTCCCATGGTGCACCAACATTGTACAATTTCAGTCCGCCTCTACTACGAATTTCAGGTCCCTTTACAGCCGCACAACTTGTACATTTGCGGCACCAGTCCTCGACATCGACACGACAGTGGACTCAGTAAAACCGTTCTCGGATCTTCAGTAGAGTTCGTTTAACTCCCAGTTGGCCTCCTGAACAACCACTATGGTACAGCTGTAGAACATCCGGTACTTTAGCCTTAGGGACAACCATTTGCAAATGACAACTGTCTCCTCGACCATTTTCCCATTTACGGCACAGGACTCCATCCTGAATCAGCAAGCTGTCCCATTGGGCCCAATAGCTTTTCGTGGTCGAACTCATTGCTGAACGTCGCTCCACTTGGGCTTAGGAGCACTAGCCTTCATCCATTACAGAATCGGCTTAATGTCCGAAAGGTCCTGCTGTGCACGTTGTAGGCTGTCTTTTCACTCATTGCTGAGCTGGTCTGTCTTAAGTATCCTCACAGGTACCATTTCCTTACCCTCTTGCCTAGTACAATGCTTGCAATCTTCAGGTCAAGGTCTTCTTGAAAATGCATCTGCATTGCTATGAGATTTCCCGCTGCGATGTTCGATCACAAAGTCATATTCCTGCAGTAGTTCAATCCATCTCGCAACTTGTCCTTCAGCATTTTAGAACTGCAATAGCCATTTCAGTGCAGCATGGTCAGTTCGTAAGTGGAATTTCCGCCCCATAAGATATTTGCTAAAATGCTGCAAGAACTTTACCACAGCAAGCAATTCCTGTCTTGCGGCACAATAGTTCCTTTTCGGCTTTGACAACGACTTGCTGGAGTTCGCTATCACAATCTTTTGATCACCATTCCGTTGAGATAACACACCGCCAAGTACTAAATCACTTGCGTCTGTGTCAACTATAAATTCCTTGCCTGCATTAGGGTACTCCAAAATAGGTGTTTTGCACAGACGGTTCTTGAGCTCCTGGAATGCAATATCGCAACTTCATCCCAGTAGAAATGTTGCTTCTCCTCAGTTAGCTTGTGCAGAGGGTTGGCTATATCTGCAAAGTTCTTCACAAATCGCCGATAATAAGAGCACAAACCCAAAAATGCTCTAACCTGTGTCTTATCTTTTAGAACCGGCCAATCCTTGACAGTGGCAATTTTCTCTGGATCCGTGCGGATACCTTCTTCCGACACTACATACCTCAAAATGCTAAGTTGCCGTTTGAATAGGGAGCACTTCTTCGGACTCAACTTGAGGTTGGCACTCTGGATCTTCATGAGCACGCGTTGCAGGTTTTGAAGGTGTTCCTCAAACGTACGGCCAACGATGATGATGTCGTCCAAGTAGACCAGACAGGCATCTCCATTTAGCCCGGTAAGTACAAGCTCCATCAACTTTTCAAACGTTGCTGGAGCATTGCACAATGCAAACGGCATGACTTTTTATTGCCACAGACCCTTTCCTGTGGAGAATGCTGTTTTCTCCTTGTCCTTAGGGTCAATTTCAACCTGCCAGTAGCCACTTTTCAGGTCCAGCGTACTAAACCACTTTACGCCTGTAAGCATGTCGAGTGTGTCATCAATTCTTGGCAAGAGATAGCTGTCCTTCTTCGTAACGTCTTTCAGACGGCGGTAGTTAACACAAAACCGCATGCTGCCGTCCTTCTTCTTTACCAACACCACAGGTGAACACCATGGACTATATGAAGGTTCAATAACACCATCCTTCACCATTTCCTCAATCATGGTTTCCACTTCCTTTTCACGCAATTCTTCTCTTATGTTTATTTTGTGTTGAAATAACCCAGTCTTTCCTATGTTAGCTTCGTTTGACGAGAAAACATTGGCGTACCTGAGTAACAACTTCTTCGCCTTGACCATTTCATTCGGGGAGAGAACGCTACGACAGTCTTCTAAAAGTGTAGTCACTCTCGTTTGTCCACCCTTGCTGGGGTCTCAGTCGATAGACATTGGCACCGACGCAACCAATCCACTTCCTCACTAGTAACAACCAATGCGCCTTTTTGTATAATATGTTCCTGATCACAAAGGTTCAGCACACATACTCCTGAGATATCGGCGGTTCTGACCAAGGTTCGAGCCACTTTCCATAGAAGGTCATTGTCTACCCTTTCCACGAGTACACAACGAAGAGTTTACCCAGGATTCCGAGGAAGTCTAACTGGCACAATCATTTCAAATTTAGGCGGAAGAACAATCTTCTTAAGGCTGTACACATTCCTTGGTAACGCCACTTCCACGAAAAGTTCCTCTTGTCCACATTTCAAAACACCTTGCTTAACGTGGATCTCACAACAATTCTTCCTCATAAAGTCTAGGCCCAGGATGCAGTCGTCCATGATATCAGCCACGATGACATTATGCAGGTAGATCATGTTGCCTAGCTTCAACTCCATCTCCTTCTCTCCACGGTCGGGTATGCGCTGACCGGTGGCTGTAACCAAATAAATGCGTTCTCGGTTGTATGCGGAGTCTCCAAGGAACTGACTTATAAGTTGGGAACTGACAATTGTGCGAGAGGCTCCAGTGTTTATGGTCAGTTTACACGGCGTTCCGTTGACCTCACCCTTGACTAGCCTAATCTATTCCCGTCGTGGGTTTGTGAGATCGAAATCCTTCGGGCTCTTTTAACATAAGCCAGCACCCGCCCCGCGGTCCTGGCTTTTACTCGTTTCCCTGCTGCTGCTGGGCGGTACTATTAGCCGCACTACCCTCTCGAGATCGATCACCTTCCCTTTCTATAAGATTTTGTAGCCACTTAATAATATTTTACACTCATATTTACTTTTATGTTTTAAATTAAATAAATTATTTACCTTGTTATACAAAAAGGGTCGTAGATATTGACATATCGGATAAAATCATTGTCCAGCTTTCATGAAGATTGAAAGTGAATTATTCCCAGATATTTTAGAGAATGTGGGTCCATTCTCTAAAATATCTGAGAATTCTAGACTAGGACATTCATAGTTTGTTTTGGGAGACAGAATGTTATCGGAATGACTGTGGAACATTATATTCAGATTAGGAGGTAGTTTTGGAGACCGAATACTAAATTTCGTAAGCATTGTTTTATTAATGTTGAGCATGATATCATTTAGTGTTAGAAAATCGGTGACAATTCGAAAAGCACGCTGAGCTAATTTATAGGCCTTAATCTATACACCAAAGCAGTATTGTCACCGTAAGCTATAAATTTTTCCTTATCCATGCTGATTTGACACATATTGTTCACATAAACTAAAAACGAGATTGGACTTAGGATGCTGCTTTATAAAACACCGTATTCAATCCCTTCATAACTACTAATTCATTTACAATTATTTACACACTGTCCTGTCATTTAAGTAGCTTTTGAAATAGTCAAGCTGGGTGCCTGTAATAACTAATAATTCCAGTTTATTTACAAGTCTAGAGATCGAAACTACATCGAAAGCTGTAGCTAGGTCTAAGTATATAGCTAGGCATTTCATTGTGCTGGCAAAGGCATTGAAAACAAAGTCAGTGAGGTCATGTATTGCTCCATTGGCCTATTGTCCCGAACGAAAACTATATTGCCTGTTTAATAACACACTGTGCCCTTCCAAGAAATTTACAAGTTTTTTTTTATATTTTCTAACACTTTCAACAGAGATGGAAGCACTGAAATGGGCGTGTACTTGTTTAAACGATTTTTCCCCAGACTTATAAATAGATGAATGAGGGCATTTTAAGGTCAGACGAAACAACTCCTTATGTAAAACAGAGGATAAATATGAATGTGAGCAGTGGTACTAATATTTCTCTGTAACGTTTTATAATAAGATCAGAGATACCATCTACTCTAGCTGAAAAATTCGTACGAAATGAGAGGATCACTTCCTCGACGTCCTTATGATCAGTTTTTAAAAGAAAGAATAAACTTGGATTAGCATTTAAGTTAGTAGGGTTTATTTACTCTGATTATTATTTCTATAGACTTCATTCACCATATTTTTGCATTCGCCAACAAAATATCAATTAAATTTTGCTACCAATTTCAATGGGACACTTTCAGCAGAAAACTATTCTGAAGCTCGTATTTTGTGATTATTTGTAGACGATATTTCTTTTACAACTACCCAAATGCGTTTATGTTTGTTGCAGTTTGTATAAGTTCATGTCTTTCATATTGTTCTTTAACATTTTTACAAAGCAAGCAAATTATTACAAAAGATACGATACCTTTGAATGTCTTTTTCAAAAGTTTATTGTCCGGTGAGTATTTCAAATATTTACGCATAAGATCTCTGTTACGCATATATCCAAACAAACCCTGCGTAGTCCACGGCTTTTTTTGCGGAACAGAAATAATACTACTATTATCATTTACAGCTTTTCTTAATGAACTAAAAAAATAGTTCATAGCTGCCTTAGTGTCAGTGGGATTGTATACTTCCGAAAACTTTAGTACAATTATATCTTTATCCAGAGTAATAAAATAAGTTTTTGAGACTGTTCGCGACGGCCTAAATACTTTAAGCAAAAGTGATGAAAAAATATTATTTTGTATAAAAAGTGAAATTAGCATCGAAATCGAACAAATTGTGTATTAATATGGTTTTACAATGTGTTTACAACTCTTAATATATTTGTATAGAATGTCGTTTTAATAATATTTGATATAAACAACTTTAAGCATTTAAGAAAAATTCGACCAATCACAGCACGTCATATCGTAGAACTTTCTGGAAGTTTAATTAACTGCGCAATAGTTTGTACTGAAAATAAAAGGAATATTTTTGTGTTCTAAGAGTTGTAAATATGATATTTAGTTAGCATATGGTATAAAGATTGCGATAGTAAAGAAATATTTTGTATAATTAAACAATTTGGTAGTTATAGAAAAATTAAAGATTTAATGTACACATTTGTTATGAAAATTTGGTACATTTCGTTTAATAACTTTTAATAACTTAATATTAATGTATTAAATAACCTTTATCAAATACTGATAAAAGCCTATTTAATGATGTATAGCGTGTTAATGTAAAAATTAGCCTTGTATAGAAAATATTGCGATTTGTGCTAATTACATAATGAAAATGTTTAAAAATAAAGAGGCAAAACGGAAAATGGCAAACGGCTCTCTATACAGTATAATCGAAGTCTACCTTATGGGGGCAAATCCCAGTAACGTTGTAGTAGGAAGAACTACCAGTGACAAGCAGTAGTATCCGGTAGTAGCTGAAGTGACTAGTAGCAGAACATAGTGAACAGTTATAGTGAATTAGAAAAAGTTTAGCTAGCCGAAAAAGGTCGTAACTGAAAATCGCAGTTACACATAGCCGAAAAAAGTGGCAACTGAAAATTCGCAATTGCATATAGTAAAAAAGTGTAAGCTAGCCGAAAAAAGTGGTAACGGAAAATTCGCCGTTACATATAGTGAAAAGTGTTAGCTAGACGGAAAAGGTGGTAACTGATATTCGCAGTTACACAAGTGTTAAAATCAACTAGTTTTAGTTGATTAATAGCTGCTAGTCAGTAGTGTTAGAAAACCAGCTACTACCAATAGATATTTTGATACTACCAATAGATATTTTGATACTATCAATAGATATTTTGATACTACCAATAGATATTTTGATACTACCAATAGATATTTTGATACTACCAATAGTTATTTTAATATTACCGCACATTTTAATTGAATCTTTTGAAATATATAGTGACCAACCGATAGTGAACAACCGTAGTTGAACAACCGTGTTCAACAACCGTGGTCAATAAATAAATAGTTATAAAATTTCACGACTAATTAATCAGTCGAACCGCAGGCCACTCCCTTGCTATTTTAATTTATAAATCGTGCATTTTAATTTTGAACCCCAGTCCACAGTTTTCCAGCAACACACACAAAGACGGCAGTGAAAGTATCCTCCGGAACCTATAGGTGTAGGACGTGAGCGACTCGCGGAGTATCTTCGACAACATTTACTCCGGAGAGTTACTCCCGTCCGACACAGAGACTTTTTTATGTATAAAAAACATGCAGTTTTTCTAACGTAAGCACTATAGCTTTATGATATATGCAATGCAACGAATGGATTCAATCACAATCGTGGTTGCGTTTAACTTGGTTTTAAGGACTACATTGTCTATAAATGATTTGTAATGAGTTATAAAATTATGGGCTGGAAGAAGTCTATGACTAGCCAAAATATTCAAGTAATTCGATGAGATAATATCATAATTCTCAGGTTATATATTAATATTAATGTCACTCAATATTGCTACAGTTCTAAACGATAATAAGTTAGTAAGGCTTTGATCTGGTGAATCAATAAACTCACTTATGTCTCTTGTAGAAAGACACGCGTATATAGCTAATAAACCCAAGTAATTACCAATTAACATCTGTAAAAAGGTAACTGTTTTGAATTTAAGTTCTGTAACACATAGTTCTTAAAGGTCTTTTTTGGATATAAACTACAACTCTGTCATTTTGGTTCGTATTAAATAGCATATGGTAGCTTATATAACCACCTAATAATGAAAGGTATGGATTAGATGCTATTCTATATTCTGTGAGTATTATAATATCGTTACTAAAACCAAGATGACTTAGCAATGTTTGTAATCTAGTTCAAGTATCTAAGTATCTATTTGTACGCATAATTCGCAATTCACTTAATTTAAAATCGGCTACAACTTTATTAATTTTGAATCAAATGATTTGTTTTCTCTTGCACAATTGACGACGTAGTGGCGAGGGTCGAAATTCAATTTTCTCGTTAAAGGTAGTATTGCGGTGTATACCACCACGTGGGATGGTGTACACTGCAATAACATCCCACATGATGGTATACACGAATTAGTGATACATATATATCCATAAATGTTGGCTATTTAGATGGCAGATGATCACTGATGCGCTACCATTACCAGTGTAATACGTGGAAAAATTGCTGGGAGGGAAATTTGCTATTACTAGCGCCCTCTTTAAACTGACTTGGAAAAGCGATGCGCGTTGAATTAACAAACTTATTAATTCGACTGTCGACGTACTGTGAACGAGTAGACGGTTTACGAACAATTATTGGACTAGTCGAATCCGTCGACGGCTAAATTGAAACTCCATAACGTTCATTTTGACTACCGACAAGTGACCCCAGTATTCACTTCACAAATATTGATATTATAAATGTAGATAAGATAATCTTCAAGTGCGTGTAAACAGAAGCATGTATATTAAAATACATTATAGAGGCCAAATGCAATCAATTATTAAACTATTTCTCGCGACGAAAGTGATGCTAGCTGCCATCTAGTTTACAAAATCAACATTTACTAAGGAGTCAATACGCGCCTCATTATATTTACACGTCTTTACCAGATTAGCCATAGCCAGTAAGTGTTCTTTTATTTCGTTTTGGGCAGATGTATATTTATTGGACACAGTTTATAGGGCGTTAGAAAGTGATAAAATTTTATCCACCTCAATTGAATAAAACTTTAATTCATATATCAATGCTTGCTTTGGTATTGATCTTATTTTATTAATTTTTATATTTTCGTGTGTTTATTAAAGTTAAGTTAAAGTTGCAGCTTATATATACATCCTACTGCTTGGCACAGGCCTTCTCTCATTTCTTAGAAGGTTTTAGGGCAAGGAAAAGTCTGCCTCGCTGCCCCAATGCATGTTGGCGAACTTCACAAGCTTTCGATACTTTTTTTCTTATTTATCAGAAATGTAGGTTTTATATAATGGCTTCACGAATATTTCTTTCTGCCTACTTATTTATTTTAAAGTTTTTTTTTAAATTTGGCGATGAAATCACAGATCATAATCTAGAATCTACTTAGGATGAAGTTGTTCTGGGCTCTTTCAGCCTCGTCAACCGCTATTTGATTACTGTTGTAAAACAACCTATAGCACGATTACTTTTACAGAGAGTTATTGCCATAAATTCGAGCTTTTTGTTGTCGTCATTACATCGGACCTTTTGGTTTTTGTCAATGATATTTGGCTCTTAAGTAGGTATAACTTAGTACGCTCGCTTTTTGCCCACTGGTAGCCCGCCAAAAGTACATAATATCTAGTTCGCAAACTAGATATGATGTACATTTACCATGCTATTCCACTCCTGAGCACCCACGCTCAGGAGTGGAATAGCATGGTCGTGGATGCTCAGCGAGGGATTCTCCAGGGGTACTGGAACCCTCCTGGGGTAGTTTATGACGTAATTCCGCTACCATGTTGATGGGGGGGGGGGGATTGGGCATCCGGTCACCTGCACTCACCAGACGAAACGCGGAAGCAGAGCTTCCACTTCACGCCAGTATTCTGTGAGGTCGTGGTACTAACCCGGCTCGAGCCGGCCCATACGTGCAACAGCAAAAGTTGCTGCAAGGCTCTACCACCGTTAGATAGTAAGTGTAGATACGTGACAGTTCTAACCACACAAAGAAGGTATGGTGAGATGAATGAGAACTAAGGTGGCATATAAAAAGGCAATAAGCGCCGTTACTTGAAATACTTAATATATTAAAATGATAAACTAAGAGCATTTCCACAGATAAATTTTCTGTTCAATGCTATGTGCGCAGTTATTATCGGCAGGCGTGCATTCAACTTGGTCTCGTCTCGTCACTTACTAGCGTAAAATTTTACCTCAGAAATATATTTCTAGTTTGGGCATTTTATTGACTTTAATAATATGTATCAGAAACCAAGGGGGTGATGGCGATAGGCCTGTAGTTGGACGGGTCTGAGCGGTCGCCTTTTTTAGGGATCGGGTGGACAAAAGCTGTCTTCCATGATTTCGGGACTACGCCTAGGGAGTAGGAGTACCGGAAAAGACGCGTTAGAACCGGTGCCAACTCCGGAGCACACGTCCTCAGCACAATTGGGGGGATTCCGTCAGGCCCACTCGACTTGTGGATGTCAAGGGAGAGGAGTGCTCTGCGAACCGAGCGCTGTGAGAATCGCACATCCGGCATGGAGCACTCACACCGCGGGATGGTCGGCGGTGTGTTCCCCCCGTCATCAACAGTCGAGTTGGACGCAAAAAGGGAGCCTAAAAGGTCGGCCTTCTCTTTTGCGTCGTGGGCCAGTGAGTCGTCCTCCCTGTGCAGAGATGGTAGTGATGGCTTACAGAAATTCCCTTGGACAGCCTTGGCGAGAGACCAGAATGCACGGGTTCCCGAAGGAAGGCGAACTAGTTTCTCGCCAATTCTGCCTATGTGCTCTGACTTTGCCTTGGCAATAACTCTTTTGAAGGACCTGGAGGCGAAGTCATACTTCTTTTTGAGTGTGCTGGTGTTTACATCCCGAGTCACCGAAGCCGCAGCCCAGGCTTGATAACACTCCTGCTTACTGCGTAATGCAGTCTTACAGGAGCGACCAAACCAAGGCTGAGATCTGCCTCCGATGGGTACCACAGATGATGGAATAAATAGTTCCATTCCCTGTAGCACTACATCAGTGACAGAGTCAGCAACAGCGCTGGGATCATCCGGCGAGAAGCAAACCCGCCCCCATGGGTAGAAAGCAAAGAAAGACCGCATTCCGTCCCAATCCGCCGACCTGTAATGCCAAACACGGCGGCAACCTGCAGAACGCAACCGCGAGGGGAGCGTGAGTGGCACCACACTCCGGATCAGACAATGGTCCGAAGAGCCAAGAGGGGCATCGACGGAAACCTGATATCCGTCCGGATGAGAGGTCAGCAGAAGGTCCAACAGGGAAGGTGTATGGTCCTCAATATCTGGAATCCGCGTAGGCGATGTAACCAGTTGTGTCAGACCATATGCCAAGGCAAAGTCATAAACAGATCTTCCCGCATGATCGGTTAAACGTGAACCGAGCCATTCGGCGTGGTGGGCGTTAAAATCGCCAAGGATCACGATCTCTGCGGATGGGACCTGTTGTAGCAAGGAATCTGTAGCCATTTGGACGTGGTCGATGAGTCGGTCTGTTTCGGCATTACCGCTATGGGACCTATAGAGGCACACGTAGACGCGCGGATGGTCGTCGCTGTCTACGCGTAGCCAAAGGATGGACAGGTCCGAACATTCAAGACTGCCGAGGCGTCGAGAACAGATGTCCTCTCTGACATACACGCAAACTCCAGCCCGAGGCACCAAGGAGTGCTCCAATTCGTACCCCGGGTAGGAAAGATACGAAGTATCAGCCGGAGAGGACACCTGCGTCTCGGTCAGAAAGAGCAAGGCCGGCTTCGCCGTCTCAAGATGGTAGTGGACGGCGTTTAGGTTCGAGTGAAGTCCCCTGATGTTGCAGAAATTCACGGATAGCGTGGCAGGGGTCGCCTTGGTCTTGTTGCTCAGTTTGCCCCGAGCAGTTATTGTGTTGAGCGGAATTTTGCCCCCCCCCCCCCAGAATACGCGGGGCAGCCTGAGCACCCACGCTCAGGAGTGGAATAGCATGGTCGTGGATGCTCAGCGAGGGATTCTCCAGGGGTACTGGAACCCTCCTGGGGTAGTTTATGACGTAATTCCGCTACCATGTTGATGGGGGGGGGGATTGGGCATCCGGTCACCTGCACTCACCAGACGAAACGCGGAAGCAGAGCTTCCACTTCACGCCGGTATTCTGTGAGGTCGTGGTACTAACCCGGCTCGAGCCGGCCCATACGTGCAACAGCAAAAGTTGCTGCAAGGCTCTACCACCGTTAGATAGTAAGTGTAGATACGTGACAGTTCTAACCACACAAAGAAGGTATGGTGAGATGAATGAGAACTAAGGTGGCATATAAAAAGGCAATAAGCGCCGTTACTTGAAATACTTAATATATTAAAATGATAAACAAAGAGCATTTCCACAGATAAATTTTCTGTTCAATGCTATGTGCGCAGTTATTATCGGCAGGCGTACATTCAACTTGGTCTCGTCTCGTCACTTACTAGCGTAAAATTTTACCTCAAAAATATATTTCTAGTTTGGGCATTTTATTGACTTTAATAATATGTATCAGAAACCATACAGAGATTGTATTAATAAATACGATAAATCCTAAACTTGAAAAAGATTTGAAACCTTTTTAAGATTTTGTAATACGGAAAATAATTCTGCTGCTGTATTTCTTATGGTTAATGACAAGAACTGAATACACTTTTTAATAGTAACGAGGTATTCTATTTCTCAGAGGTGACAATACATCTGCGTTTTAATTCCTAATAAAAGTTTGATATCCATGGGCAACAACATGTGCTTACAATCAGGTTAACTGTGTGCTCGATTTATTATAAAATAATACTTGTACATAAATTAAACTTTTAGTAAAAAGTAAAAACCGGCTTATATTTTATTAAATTTAATTTCAACGTTATACTATTTTCTGTCTTCGGAAGCTATTATGCGTAAATTATTTTATTCTTTTAAGATTTCTTTCGATGCTAAGAAGAGTAATTACAGTCACGTCTTTAAGATATTATTGCAAAATAAGTAACATCGCGTTTGGAAGATCTATTTCCAAATGGTTTCAAAACAATTAAAGTATGAATTATAATATTATAAAGTGTTTCAATAAAAATACTGTTTAAAATTACTATACTGTCAAAAACTGTCACAATTTTTTTTATAGTAACCATTTGAATATTATATTGGGAACATTAAGTATACAAATTTTAATGTTATATTCAAAGTATACTTTAATTAAGCACCTTTATATCATCTGGTCGTTATATTGACGTTGTATGTGGATTATGTACCTACAGGTTCTGCATTTGATTTGGGTTGGACGTTTCCGGACCCTAAATTAACGAAAAGGCCTAAAAGGTCACGTTCCGTCATAAACGGAATCAATTAGAGTTGTAATAAAAAATTCTGTGTACGAATTATTTATAAAAAACATTTTCATCGCCAGGTTTTAATTGTATTATTAGCAGCATGCGTTGATTTATTTATTTTTTCCCAGTATTTTACCTAGATTTCATGGTAATCGGATAAATCGGAAACGCGTAGAAGCCGAATGAACAAAAAAAAAACAAAAATGCATTTAATTGAAATTTCTCGCAGGCGCGCACACAAAACTCACAAAATTTTCATCGTAATCATATTAATTGTAAGTAATACATAGAAGACAAATAAACAAACAAGTTGGCATTCTGTATTTTATTACCTTTATTGCTAATTTTCTGATGCACTCGATTAATATAAATTATTTACAATTTAAAGCAGCATATTACTTTTATATTATATTAGTACAGTTGATATACCGTACACACAGTACACCTGATAGTAAGTGAATGCTGCGGCCCATAGATACCTATATCTACTGTGGATTAAGAATCAACGTGGTAGAGCCACGATGTAGCTATATTACGGTTGTAGCCATGAAGCAAATACAAAGAGGAGACGTTGTAATTAAATTTCACTATGTAACAACGCGTGACAATTTGCGGGGTGGGGGATGCAAAGCCCCGCCCACTTTACACTATTCTACATCTACCGATAAATAGTAAAACTACTCGAATCTTTCCATATCGATGTTACAATGTAGCTTAGCTATCTTGACGGTAGATGGCGGCATGTCCACAAAATGTTATAAACTATAAAAATAATAAATTGGCGATTAAAACTTCTTTATGTCTGAATGCAAAACAAATTTCAGCACCTTCGTACGATTATTTTATCATTACTGACCTCTACGTATCTTTATATTTTTAGTTCACAGGACACAAAGTGTCGCCATGTAGTGTGGAATATATTTAATTATATTTGAAAGCCGACGCAAAGAGATTTTTCTAGAACTACTTTAATAAATTTTGTGTAAAATTACTTACCAATGAAATGTGATGCCATCCATACCATCGGAGCGTCTATCTCATGAAACAAATACATTCAGACAAAGAAATTTTAATCGCCAAAATAATATTTTTGTAGTTTTCATAATAATTTTGGGAACAGGCCGCCATCTATCGTCAAGTAAACCTCATAAAAATAACAAAAAGATAGGTCCGCCATTAGAAGAATCAATCATTTTACCCAGTAACCCAACATTCAATATTAAAATGAAGGAAATTGTACATGGCTGATTTTTACGAAATGTTTAAGTTTTATTTAAGTGACATTCCATATGCAAAGAATCACTTAAATACAATTTATATATGTTTATCATTTCGTGAAAGTCAACCTTCAAGAAATATTTATTTTATCCATAAAATAAAGTCTCTTTGAAACTAAATATTCTATGTTCAATATTAAGTAGAATATCTAATTTTTTCACGCAGAAACAGCTGGACTATTATTTATGTGTGGGTTATACTACTTAATATCTTTGAGGGAGAACAAATAATAGACAAATTATTATAATTTATATAATTTTATTTACAAATCAATTAAAATATAAATATTTTATTCCAAATTTCGGCATCCGAATGCACTTTTTGAATGCAAATCTAAGAACATTAAATTGTATTTAAGTGATTCTTTGCATATAGAAAGTCACTTAAATATAACTTAAACATTTCGTAAAAATCAGCCTAAGTACAATTTCCTGCATTAAATATTAAATGTTGGATTACTGGGAAAAATAATTGAATTATAATTAGGGCCCTGTCTTTTTGTCATTTTAATGAGGTCATCAAGTAACGAGAATACGGCCTGTTCTCAAAATGATTATAAACAATAAAAATAATATTTTGCGATTAAAATGTCTTTATGTCTAAATGCAAAACAAATTTCAGCACCTTCGTATGATTATTTTACCAATACTGAGCTTTACGGACCTTTATATTTTTAGTTCACATGACACAAAGTGTCGCCATCTAGTGTCGAATATATTTAATTATATTTGAAAGCCGACGCAAAGAGATTTTTCCAGAACTATTTTGATAAATTAGGTGTAAAATTATTTACAAATGAAATGTGATGCCATCCATAACATCAGAACGTCTATCTGAGTAGTTTTTACACAATAAAACACAACACTTCATCCTTTTCTTCTTAATACTACGAAAATACACCGATTTGCGATTTTTTCAACACATAACGCGCACAGGACGAATGCTGAAAGTATACTAACTAAAGCCACGCCCACTATGATGACGTCAGGACCTACTTAAAATCACAGTGCACAGTTGCTTATGCCGTCTCCCCTTTGTATTAGCTTCATGGTTGTAGCTTAACCGGGTAAGGACCACGCTCTCACAGAATACCAGCGTAAAATAGCAGCTTAATGCTATTGTGTTGCCTTTGGTGAGTGTTGAGAACCAAAGACCCTTTTTACAGCAAATGAATCATTCCATCTTAGTACTCAGGATTGATAACATATTGATTCTTAATTAAGGATAAATGTAGATGTCATTGGGTCACAGCATCCCCATACTATCAGTTGGATGCTGTGGCCCAATATGTGCTTATTGTTGACTCTTAGTCTATAAAAAAATATATTAAAATCCAGATAAGAATATAAAGAAAGAGTGCATGACTCATAAATACAACTAATTTATGAGTCATGCACTGTTTCTTTATATTCTAAGATCTTTATGCTTGCAATAGAATATAGTAATTGTAACGGCGCAACAAGTAAGTGTAGTGACGGTATAAGAATGACCACTACCCTATATCGCCACTTGGGTATCATAAGCGGCGATATTAGGAAACAAACCAGGAGTTGAGCACCAGCGCTTTCCTGATAATAATAAGAAACTGCGGTAACAACTAAAAACAGTATGAAGAGCGTGGTCGCTGATACATCCATCTATGAGGCAATTTATTGCGTTTGCCTATATTCAGTAGTTGATTTGTATAGACTGTAACGGTAACGGTATTAGTAATTAAATAAGGAGTAATAGTAATTCAGAGATTGACCATCTTCTAAATAAGTTTTTGTCTCTATGAAAGCAATTTTTACCTAATTAAAAATAAAGTGGACCTGTGTTTAGCTAAGGAGGCAGGGCAGACATGGCGAAAGCTCTGTCCCGGCGAGAATACTCCACTGGAAGTAAACCAACAAAAACAGTGGGATATTCCGTTGGTACAGAGTGTGCAGAAATATTTGTTTTATAATTTTCATAGTGACCAAAATCAGGCACGCCTTTTAACTGTTTCGACTAACGAATCTAACCACTGGTACACGCTTTAGCATCAAGTAATCTCGGCGCATTACTTGATAGGGAAAGCTTGCGCATTGCCGGAGGAATTCAACTAGGAGCGGCGATTTGTCAACCCCATCAGTGCCCCTGTGGTAGCAGCGTTGACGAGTTTGGGCTCCTCGGACTTTTATTTAAAAAAGTGCTGGTAGGTTTTCACGGCACATTTCTTTGAACGATGTCACCCAAAGGGCTCTTTTTTCTATAAATGTGCCCTTGGTATTTGGCCTTGTGGAATATTTAGGGACGATGGCAGGAGACCCGACTGCATGACATTGGATTCTTGGGAAAGAGGTAAATCCCTAGTGTGCGATGCTACTTGCGTACACTTTGGCGGCCTCTTATATCAGTGGTAGCTCGTTTAGAGCTGAGGCGGCAACAGAGGCAGCTAGACTGAGTATGTGGTGCGAATGTGAGTCTCTGAGAGATAACTACATTTTTGTGCCATTTGCTGTAGAGTATATCGGTCCATGGGGTCCAGTTTAGTGAAGTTACTAAAGGAACTCTATCCGCGACTGGTTATTTTCTCATCAAAGACTAGGTAATTCAGCGAGGAAACGGAGGAAAAACGGAGTTTACAGAAAAAAGGAGGAGTTCTTGGCACGATACCACGGGGAGTAGGACTATATGATAACTAAGTTATTAGTTTTAGTTTTTTTTCTGTAAACTCATGTAAATATAATAAAATAATTTATAATTTAAAATTAAAAAATGAAAATTAATCTTTAGTATTCTGAGCGTCTTCCAAGTTTAATGAAGAAACATAATATCTCAGAAGCAATTACACTATAAGCTCGGGTTTTACTTGTTATTTTAGTAAACTTCCAATAATCTATTAAGGAATACCCACATAACTGTAGCAAACAATAATAATTACGCATCAAAACTGATTTTCCAAAAGCATCGTTTCGCGTCCACAATGAAAGACCATTAACATCCAAAAAAAAAAAATGAAAAATTTGCCGCGTAGATTTTTAAATAGTTTTATTATTAGTTTAATTAATAAACACACTTGTTTTCTATATTCATTGTTTTACGCAGAAACCGCAGTCAATTCAGTCAGCAGTGAATTCTAGAATGCTTAAGCTTAAACCTCCGTGATGACTGTAACAATTTAATATTGGGTCCACCGCGAAAGCCCATTAATTGCAGTCGAGGAAGGTGCCAAAATATTCATAAATGATGAAAAGTGAACTCAATCTCCAAAGGACATTGTTCTGCGTCTATACAATGTTCGCCTAAGAACCAACAGTGAAAGAAAATACCTTTTTAAGTTCGAAATTACACATAATTGCATGTAAGAAAAATAACTTCTGACGGACACTTCTGAAAACTTAGATATTAACAGTTATTTAGATTTTGAGGTTATGTTTTATTTTTATGAAACATTACTATGTTATTGCTAATGTAAGATGTTCAGTCTTAGCCTAGTATTTATACGGTAAATAAAACTCAGATTTGGATTAGGTATTTATTTTATTCATACCAAATAAATACAACTTATACAGTCTCATTTGGTTAAAGTCCGTGATTCAACCCAGGTAAGTCGCTAAAGAAAAGTATCGATAATCCGTTGTTCAAGCCGAGTCATAATTTATAAAAACTTATCGCATAACTAACCAACTGCACAGTGCACTTAGATTCCAAAAACATTTTTGCAGAAATCTATTTTTTGTTTTTTTTTTTCAAACGAAACCAAAACGATCGCACACCTGACGTCTATTTATTTTTAGTTTTGACTCGTTGTCATTAATTTGTAAACGTTATTGTCTTTTTTTTTTCGTGACACAATGCTGATTTGCCAAGGAGAGTACAATAGTATTGTTATTTTAAATGAAAATAGATGATTTCACTGTACCCCAGTTCCTTGTGGCATATATTAATCTCATTTATATTTTAAAATATAAACGTTTTCATAATATATTTGAGTTTATGACAACTTTTGAAATATGTGAGTGAAGGTATTGTGCTATTGGCCAAATCACAGGAGGCCATAAACGCAATACATTAGTATTAAACACTAGGTACAAAGTTCAAAATCGAAAAAGTCCTTTTTTTGATTTCTCAATTCAGAAGTGTCCGTTACTATCTAATGAATATTATCTAATGCATAATTAAGGACAAGAATTTTGGTAATTGTCAAATATCTGTTGGTTCTTAGGCGAGTTTAGACATTGTCCTTTATCATTTTTTTTACAGGATCGAGTGACAAACGAGCACACAGTCCACCTGATGGTAAGTGGTTACTGTGACCCATAGACATCTACATCTATCCTCAATTAAGACTCAAGATGCAGATGCGTTGTCACCCGTGAGGACTAAGATGGAATGCCTATTTGCCAGTAAAAAGGGTCTCCGGTTCTCTACACTCACCATACGAAACACAGCAGCGTTAAGCTGCTATTTTACGCTGGTTTTCTGTGAGAGCGTGGTCCTTCCCCGGTCGAGCTTACTCATTCGTGCTACAACCATAATATAGCTGCAGCATGGCTCTACCACGTAGAGCCATGCTGCAGCAATATTAGTAGTCATTGTTTACCATATATTATAAGCATACAAAATAACATACAAACTGACATAACATGTTACATGACATGTAAAGGAGAGGTCTATGCTCGGAATTTCTCAGCGCGATTGAATTTGTAATGAGAATATTCGCAGTAGAAACTGAGTAACCGGCATATAGATAGAAAGAAATTGAGCTATTGCAATCAAAGAAAAAAAATTGAGAAAAAGGCGAACTTAATGTCGAAAAGGCATTCCCTGCCAGCTAACCATTGGAAGTGTGGTGAGAGCTATAGGTAGAGCCGTAAAAGAAAAATTATATAATTAACATATAGTATGAATAATATTATACTATATGTTATGAATAATATGTGTTAGTTTAGACATAAAACCACTTATACATACACTTATACAAAGATATCATCATCAACATCATTACAGCCATTCACAAGTCCACTGCTGAACATTGGCCTCCCTAAGGTATGCAACAAAGCATGGTCCTGAGCCACCTATATTGACTTTCTGCATGTCTCTTCAGGTTGTCACTTCATCTAGTGGCGGGTCGCTCTACACTTCGCCAACCGGTACAATGCTGCCACTCGAGAACCTCTTTTCCCCATCGCTTGGCGGTTCTTCGTTATGGCCGGCCCATTGCCACTTCAGCTTACTAATCCGTTGAGCTATGTCGGTCACTCAGGTTCTACTGCAGATATTCTCATTTCTAAGTTGAACATAGCCCTCTCCATAGCTCATTTAGCAATCTTTAGCGTCCTCATATGGCCAGCAGTAAAGGACCACATCTCAGATCCATAAATCATCACTGGCAACATGCACTGGTTGTACAATTTTGCTTTCAGGTTTTGACGTATACCTGACGAGAATATGTGCCGTAATTTCCCAAACGCTGCCCAGCTGAATTGAATCCGTCGATTGACAGTCGAAGTTGGGCTTACCTAGTCGGACTATTTGTACCAGGTAAACATACTTATCATTAACATTAAGCTTAGAGCTTCCAACAACTACCGGCATAGGTGTGACATGGACGTTATACATGATCTTTGTTTTGTCCATTTTAATCTTAAGACTTATCCGTTGGGAGACACTATTGAGGTTAATGAGCATAGTGCTTAGGTCCTCCAGCGATTCTGCCATAAGTACTATATTGTCGGCAAATCAAAGGTGAGTGATGCACTCGCCATCGATGTTAATATCGTATCTTTTCCAGTCCAGTAGATAGAATACATATTCCAATGCATTGTTGAAGAGTTTTAGGGATCATCATCACCCTGTCTTACACTTCTCTGCAGTTGGATAGGTTTCGTTCTCTGATTTTCTACCCGGATAGCCACCGTAGCGCTACTGTACAAACACTTCAGTACTTCGATATACCGACAGTCATCTTGGCACGGCTGAAGGGACTGTAGCACTAGTAGCACTTTCTAGGTAATTATCTATATAATAAAACAAACGCTAGAATTGGTATATATCCACTTAATAGAAATAATTGCAAATTAAAAGTAACCCAATGGTTGTTAAGTCTAGACCACGAGACCACTGAAAACCTTCATATTTTATATACTCGTACATAACTCTAATACTGGATAGATCATACATACACACACACACCCACCCACACACACACACACACACACACACACACACACATCACTAAAGTAACTAATATTACAATTAATTTGTCTCTCATTTGTTAATCATACAAATAGCATGTTAAGTTGTAATGATATTATCCTGAGGGGGAGACCCTGGTGATCCGTAACACAGGCTTCCGCCTAGTACAGACACTAGACTCTCAGCCCATAGTTTACATTGTTTATAACCTACCTTGTAAACTTATTTTTTGGGAGTAAATAAATGTATATTATATTATATATAAAAGGTGACAGAGAAAAATTTAAACAGATGATGGGAAGCAGCATCTTCCTGATAACAACTCAAAATAATAAAAAGTCCATCAGTGGACTTTTATAGGCTGTTATGGATGGATGGATGGATGGATAAGTCAATATTAGGACATAATATGAAAGGATATATGTTTGGATTTTGTTGTGCTTAAAGACTTAATTAATGTATATTTTTTACTGATATTATCATGATGGTAAAAGAAAATTTTATATAAATGTATGGAATCGGAAGAGTGTAATAGGATTATAGGATTTACTGGTTATTTCGAATTGAATTCTAAATATAAAACGAGGTAAGGTTCTCAATTAGACTGAATTACTCTCTAATGTATTTTACACGATGCGCAATATCTGTTATATTATAACCAATTTGACTAGTTATTTTAAAGAAAAAGACTATTTTCTTATTATAAGAAGCTAATAGTAGGAAATAGTGTTGTTCCTTGACTTAAATCATCATCATCGCCATCATCAAAACCTATCCTAGTTTACTACTGAACATAGGTATCCCCAATAGATTGTTTCATATAAATACATTTAATAATCTTGGCAGGCGGGTTGGTAAACGCAGATTTTAATATCTTGAGTTATTATCGAGATAATGCAGCTACACATCTTTTGTTTTAATTTCCCTCTATCGCTGCTTACGACACCCACATTATGATATTAGATAGTAGAGTCTATTACGCTAGAATTTCATGCAGCGATTTGTGGCCGCGCCCGCAGCGGTAGAAAGACCGCGACACGCATTGAATATAAAAAAATTAGGTATAGGAATATAGTTCACGACGCGACTTATCCCCTATTTATGAACGATAATATAACTATGCTCGGCGATTATCTGCGTGATAGACATAGAAATATGGCTTATAGCTCGAAGAATTGACAACCAATGATAAAAAGATGTTCTCGAGTGGCAGTCTCGTACCATTAACCAAAGTGATGCCATCTACTAGATGGATTGTAAGATAATTGCAAGAGATGCATAAAATCGATGTACGTGGGTTGCTCAGGATATTGCTTTGTGGACTTATAATGGGGTTGTAACGATAATAACGCTGATGATGATGATTTATGCACATGGTTTTTGTTCGCAGTTACGGCTGCATCGGCAAGCAACTAATAAAAACTCGCTGACCGCGGTTTCCGCGAGATCTGCGGTCAAAACTACAAATAATGCATATTTGGTGTATTTATTATATGTTGACAATGTTATTGGTGCGGTTAGTTTTACGAATTTACTACACCATAAACTTTGTCAGCATTAAATTTTTATAGTTTAAATTAAAAATAGAAAACAGTGACGTGTTAACGCAAAAAACAACGTTGAAGGCCAAGATTTTCCCTTCCTTACTACAAATCCCGTCAAGAAATTAGAGGAGGCCAGTCCGCACTAGTTAAGTAGTACGTATATAAGCTACTTTACTTTTTTAGGTGTACATAAGCAGGAGATAGCACTTTTAATAAAAAAAATTGAGTGAGAAAACAGTAGGTAAAAGTTATTTTTCAAGAATTTCATATGTGTTTGGATAGTTTCACTTTGTAGAGCCCGGAATATGTTTACATAAGTGGGAGACCACTTGCCTCACTTATGCAAACAAGACACTCAATATAAAAATGGCAGCAGTTTTCATAAACGAAACAGGCAATATTAAAATAGAGCTAAATAAAACACTAAATATTGTATGAAATAAAATATTTTATATTTTCGCAATTAACGAGCACTCAGATTATATTTCACAGTGTATTCTTTCATGGGGAAATACCTACGCGCGTGTATGCGTAGGCATTTCCCCATGAAATAACGTACACAACTCGCTCTTAACTCATATAATTAAAAAAATATTTTACGACAAACAAAGACTTTTTTAATAGCGTGCGTACGTATGTACTTATATGTGCGTAAGCGGATAGCTTATTTAGCCGGTTAATTATTCAAAAAGCCGTTTAGAGAAATGTTTTCAAAACAATGCCCAAAGAAGGCTCAGACAAATCGCTTGAAGTAATCATAATCATAATCTTTATTGCAATCAAATGGTACCAATAGATGTGATGTTTCAAAAATAGTCCGCATTTGAACCGGTTTGGGCGTAGCAATCATAAAAAATTGAATTACATTATTGAATACTATTATTAAATTACATTATTTGATTTACGTTATTAAGTTACATCACTAAATTACATTTTTAAATAAGTTATACAATATTAGATATATTATTGAATTTATTAACAAAAACAATAATAATAAATATTAAATTTAAAAAAAATGTAGAATAAAATTATATAGTAAATTAAATAAAAAAAATATTATTGAATAATTAAATAAAAAAGGCAGGTCGAAGTTGTCTACAAAAATTAAATAACATTTGTAACAAAATATTCATTTAAATTATAGAAACATTTTTCAATTAAATATAATTTTAATTTTGATATAAATAATATTGTATCCGTTAGAATTTTTATGTAATTTGGTAGATTATTAAAAATGTTTACTGTCATACAGTAGAGACTAGAGTTATGTAATGCGAGTGTGGATTTCGGCAATATTAGCCTATTTTTGTTAGGTCTAATTAAGTATTTGTAATTAGTGTCGCTTAATTTGGTAAATAGTTCTGGATGGTTTTTTACAAATTTGCATGCTTCCCAAATATAAATAAATGTGAAAGTCAATATTTTAAGTTTTTTAAAGTGGGGCCTAAAACTTTCTGGAATTTTTATATTTGCCAAAATTCTTATAAATTTTTTTTTGGATTATAAATAATTGTTGCGTATCAGTACTATTTCCCCACAATATGACACCGTATGATAGCGAAGATGTAATATGCCGACAGAGCGCTGGGGACATCCGTGGTTTTCTTTATTTCACGTAATGCGTATGTGAACCTGGATAGCCTGCTTTTAACTTTATTTATATGTGCTTTCCAGTTTATATGGCAGTCAATTTCTAGGCCTAGTTGAAGTTTTCAACACTTCCTATGTGTATTATTATAATTAAAAGCGATACTTAGAGGTGATTTTTGAACTAGTCGGAATTGCATAATTTTGGTTTTATTAAAATTGATCTCTAGGTTGTGATGTTTCAGCCAATTTGTGACCAGGTTTAATACATGATTCAGTTTATTATTTAAATTCTAGTCTTTTGTGTATGAAATAAGGATAGAGATGTCATCTGCAAATATAACAGAGGTTTCACTCAATACCCTAGGCAGTTCGTTTAAGTAAATTATAAATAGCAAACATCCCAAAACGCTGCCTTGAGGGATGGAGCAAGTAGTGTGGATTTCGTAAGATCTAACGTTACAGATTTCATCAGTGTCACGGTTATAATGCACTATCTCTACATATTGTTTTCGGTTTTCTAGGAAGGTTTAAACCATTTGTATGCCGTATCACGCATACCGATGTCATATAACTTCTGTAACAGTATTGGATATTGTACTCTATCATAGGCTTTGGACATATCTAATAATATACATACGGCGTATTTCTTTTCATTTAGAATATCAAGTACTTTTTGTATATATTTGTATACTGCAAGTGTCGTCGACCGTTTCTTCCTAAAACCATTGAGTTATCAAATAGTTTAAATTTTTCACAGAATGCGTAAACTCTATTTGACATTGCCTTTTCAAAGATTTTCGAAGGTGTAGGTAACATTGCAATTGGTCTATAATTTGTAGTGTCTGTTTTTGATTCCTTTTTATGTATAGGTTTTACTATAGCAGTTTTTAATATATCTGGGAACGTTCCTTCCGTAAAAGATTGGTTGACTAAAAAATTAAATGAGAAGTTAATGAATCAATACATTTTTTATTAATTTCAGTGGTAATTCATCTATTCCATAACTATTTTAATTTTTAATTTTTGATAATATTACTAATTTCTTCGGGTTTAACAGGACATAAAACATAGTTTTTTATGTACTTGTATTTTTAAAAGATTGTATTTATTGAGATGGTATGTTTGCTTTTGAGATGTGGCCAACTGATGTAAACAAATGATTAAATAAATTAGTTACCCTTATATTTTCTTTTATTTTATTTGTTGTTTTATTAGTACGTTCTTTTATAATGGCCCACATACATTTTACTTTATTATCGGATTGTTTTAATCTATTTGCATAATCTATACTTTTGACCTTATTTACTGCTTTTTTCAGTATTTTTTCAAATGTTTTAAAGTGTTTTTTAAATTCGGGTTTTTTGTATACGAAGTTAGGACTTTTAAAACTCTTTTATTTTGGCATGAAATTTTGAGGCCTTTTCTTAACCAATGAGTTTTTTTGTCTTGCTCTTATAATAACGGTTTTTTCAGGAATGCATTTATTTTGCAAGATTTGTAGTAAGTCATGAAATATATTATAGTTTACACTAAGGCTTCTTTCGACATTTAGAATAGTACTCCAGTCTATAAGTGAAAGTTGAGATTTTAATTCGTTTATGTTATTCTCGTTATAAAAGCGTTTTTAATTACCCTTGGAATTGTTTTTATTTTGGTATTATCGGTATTTAATTTAATCATAGTTCCTTTGTGATCTGAGAATCCTAAATCTGCAACATAAGCTTTTAACTCCGCTAAGGAGAAGTTAATGAAGATAAGGTCTAGGCATGTGGCAGAAGTACAAGTGACTCGAGTTGGCTCCTTTATAATTTGAATAAAATTATATTCTAACATAAAGTTTAAAAGAAAGTTTGATTGTTGTGATTCCTTTAAAGTATTCACGTTAAAGTCACCTCCAATTACAATTCGTTTTTTGTCATGTTTTCTATTTAAATATTGTAATAAAATTTTCATTTGTGTGTAGAAAATTTCGCTCTCTCTCTCTATTATTCCAGTACAGAGTAACAATAATAATATTTAATTTGGTGATTTCTACAGAACAAATTTCTATTACACACTCTATTGAGAAGCTGCTGACATCCTTTATTTCTATGTATTCTAAATCATTTTTAGTATGATGCAAACCCCACCTCCTGTGTAGTTTTCTCGACAAAAAGAGGTTGCTATATGATAGTTTTGAAATACTATTGATTCTAGTTTATAATTAGACAGCCAAGATTCCGAAATACAAACTAAGTGTGGTAGATTTTGTTCTAAATAAGTTTCCAGGAGATGAGTTTTATTGAATAAACTTTGCATATTTTGGAACAGAATACTTACATTATTAATCCCGAAAAAAAGATTTTGGTGTTGCGTTTATGGTATAGTTTGTTCCAGATACATTACAAGGCATTGGGTTTTTGTTTTCAGTCTTATTAATATTATACCATAATTGTTGTAATAATGATTTGGAAGGATCAGCCGCGCACCTGGTTCATACAGGCCGAATCCGTACTATACAAACAGAAGCTCTCAGATGCTGCTAAATACCATCTAGTTATTGCCAGCTGGGGAAACATGTCGTACAGCAAGTCACAAATGAACTGGTGAATTCTGCAGGTCGTACTTTCCTCCAGCTGAAGGAAAGTATGACATGCAGAATTCAAAGTTACTCACCATTTTCGAGAAGTCTGAAACGTGTCAAATGACCAAACTCATTGACGAGATGGACCCCGGAGATCAGCGCCCATCCCAACTGCTGCGTAGAATGCATCCATGGAGACATCCAGGCATGTCATCTCCGGTTGTTCGGCGCTTTCTAACTCTGAGTATTTGCACAAACACAACCTAGTAGCCAGGATTCTACATCGTGAGCTCGCGTTGAAATACGGTCTCGTGGATTGGAAACTGCCATACTATTAATAATTGCAGGAAGCCTTGCTCCAAAATAACCGCGCCAGGCTCTACTGGGACCGGGTCATCATGGCAGACATGACTATTCTTGTGAATAAGCCTAATATCGTGGTAATGGACGAAGCACAGTCAAGGTTACTTTTGGTCGATATTACCATTCCGTATGACAAAAACCTCGTAAAAGTGAACAAAATATCTGGACCTGGCTTACGAGGTGACCGACACGTAGGGTCGTCTTCCGACCGAAATTATACCTGTTGTCGTTTCTGCGAACAGGCTAAACCCGGCCAGACTCTTGGGGCATCTAAAGCAAATGGGACTGCGTGACGGACTGCTCCGGGCTTAAATGAAAAAGGCGTTGCGCTTTGATACCACCCGCATCGTCCGCGGGTTTCTCTCCCTTCCTCTTAACCCCTTCCGTTTCGTCTCCCCTGCCGAGGGCTTCCATCTCGTTGGAATTTAATTTGTTCATGTATTATTTATTTTGTATATTTTATTTTACTGATACAACATGAAACATAAAAGATTTTATTGGTTTTATATGGTCGCTATAAGATGTTTTTAGGTTAGCTTATTAGGTAATACCTTAAGACAGGAGGACCCTTAAGTAGGAACTGAATAAATTAACTGACTCGGTATTACAAGGATCTCACAACTCTTTACGGTAGAAGAACTGAGTTGCGAGACTTTGTTTTTTTTTACAAGTTATGTTTTTGACGGCATCTCTTACTTTTCTAGCTTACAAAATAAGGTATCATGGTAAACAAAGTCAATTGCTTTAGACGTATCAAAAAGTGCATTTGTTACATTTACCTTACTACCTATTGCATCCGTATTTCTTATTATTTTATATTCTTATATGTCTTACCAGGTCGTCACTCCATCTCATGGGGGGGGTCGCCCTACACTTCGCCTACCAGTACTAAAATTGTTATTGAACGATAATTGTTCATATATTTCTTATCACCTTGCTGAAATAAATGCTTGACCAGAGATCGTTTTAATGACTCTAGAAATACACCTACTCCGATTGATAAAGGATATGAATTTCATTCGATATTAGCTTGGGCCCGGCGGAAACAAAGTTAAAATATGTCTCATTTTGAAGATTTAAAAATTTGTTACTTATATCAAAAATTATATTTTTTCAGGACCTGCAACTTTGTTTTATTTAATGTTTTATGATTTGTAGGTTATATAGTTAAATCACTCTTTCTTGTGATAAGTTGTTTGAATAAATTGAAAGGGACAAAGGACAAAGTAATGCATTTTATATTTATTATTAAATAAAGTAAATTAAAACTAAACCTATTTTAATTGTTTCGTTATTTCCTGCAAAAATTAATTATAATATGTCATCTTAAAAAGCAGCCGGAGTCTGTACATTGTCTGTTTTATTCCTTTCATTACCCAAGAACCACAATATTGTCATTACGTGGGTTTTTTTTTACTCAATATTTATCTCTACAGATTCGCCTCAATATTTCAATATTATGATTTCTTTGATAATGAAGGCTATGTTATTATAAACGTAGGTTTCATTATCTTTTGCCTTTTGTTTTTCAGTTTAAAAATATTTTTATGACTGGCCCGTGTACTACAGAATTAAAAACTATTTATTTATGCTTATAATTTATTTATATTTTTATATTTATTTATTAGTTTTATTATCTACATATTTTTGTATAACTGTTACGAATGACGTCAAGCACCCAATTTCATACATCATCTTTATCAATCATGTAAATATGGATCCATGCAGTGTTTGATGAGTTTCGTATATACACCATCATATCCTTCACATCTAGATTTGTTTTAAATTTACTATTATGGCCTTTGTCTCCACCAGAGCAATTGGAAGTAGAAATGCTTTTGTAAGGGTTCTTTATGTTATATAGGCGTATTGCTTTCGCTTGCTTAAAGCTAACTGTCCTTTTCTGGCTTTCATAATACTTATTAAAAGCATTAGCAATTTTTTGAGGAGATCTTAGAAATCCGTTATTTTTGTTTATCATATGTGTACACGCCCCTAGCTGCCCCAACAAAGGTTGACGGGGCTAGGGCCCATGAGTAATCCCAACGACGAGCAGCAGAGGGACGGGGCCCAACGGCCTATGGACAATTGACCTACACAATAGAGATAAGGCTAGGTAAATAAATAGTACGTACCTGGTTCCAAAGCTAAGACCGCCCCTAACCTTATGTATATTCTGGAATATACATAAGGTTATGCCGTGCGCTGCATGAGTTTGACATTATGTATATTACAGAATAAAAATTTCTAGATTATTCTCTTTTCTAAACTATCTTAATTAATTTTTTGAATAATTTTGATCATTCAAAATATCTAGCATATTTATAATCTAGAATATTCCATTTGGATATATGACGGAATTTCCCAGACATTTCGAGGAGACTCCAATACCTCTTAGATCGATTAAAATAATTTTAATCGATGTTAAAGATTTAAACAAATTTTTGAAGTTTTTGGTATATTTATAAAAAAGTTTAAAATGACCTAAAGATTTAAATCCACTACAATGAATTGCAAATACTTTTTAAATTTTAATTTTAAAAATTTTTCATCCAACGTGTAAAAAAATAATTTTTAAATAATATTGCAAATTTCATTTCAAATTATTGTTTTATAATTGGTGTGTTATACTTATCATTTAATATATGTCTAATTACTTAAGTAAATTTAACAAAATTTGCAATAACAAAGGTTATTATATTTTGTTGTTACAGCCTATTTAAACCAATATATCTCGTAATAAAAGTCACGTCACCTCTAAAAAGTATGACATGTATTTTAAATGTGCTTTTAAACGTCTTATAAAATGGGAAATTTCTATGTTTTTTTTTTTATGCATTTAGAGTATTCTTAGAAACGGCTCATCCAATTTTAAAGACTCTTCTTTTATTACATAGAATATACTTAAATTGTGACCCATATCAATTTAAAAAAAAATTTACAGCAATGGGCTCAAAGATAGGGGAAAAGATAAAAATGAAGTTCAATGTAACTATATAGATGAAATTGTTACCTGAAAGTTATGATATTCTTGAGTTAACTAATAAGAGTATAATAAATACATTAGAAAAACTAAAAATGCGCTTCTAGAAAAATAATACATAGAAAAACTTAAAGTAAATGTTATTTCTTTGTTTGCTACTTCTTCTGTATACTTTTTTTAAACTAAATCTACTACTCGGAGAATTGTTGAAACTCTTAAGTCGATGACAATGGAAAAGTTTATTACTATTCTATTGTTTGACTTTCTAACTCCAGAATGGTTTCATATTGGAACAGAGATTTTCATTGCCACTTTGCAAATAAAATACTTTTAGGCAAATATTACATATATAGACATAAATTCATACAAGGAAAATATCTACATAATATTTTTCAAGAACTTTTATGTGCTTGCCGAAACTATAAATGACTTAAAAATTCTATACCTGGGTAGGCCTGGGTAACGTCGTATCTACGTTTTTATTCCTAACTACGGAAAGGATTTTGTTACGGGTTTCAAAATTGGGTATACATATATATAAATATGCTGATAATAGGTTTTACTAGAATATGAAAGTGGCTGGTAAAATTATCTGAAACCAAAGTGTCTTTAAAATGGTCTTGTAAATCAGGTGATAATATTTCCGTCTTAAGTATAAAATCTTTTAGTTACCTTTGCAGTTTATACTGCAAAAAAAAAATAAACAGTTGTTTGAAAGTTTACCAATATTATTTTTACAAGCATGGCGGAATAATTATCAACCAATAAGCAAATATTTCGACTCGACCTGGCAACGTACAACGCACGCACCCTGAGGACTGACGAGAAGATCGTGGAGCTGGAAGAAGAGATAGACAAGTTGCGCTGGCATATTATAGGATTATCCGAAGTCCGAAGAGAGGGGGAGGACACGGTAATCCTCGAATCCGGCAACTTGCTCTATCACCGGGAGGGCGACCATCTGTCCCAAGGAGGTGTCGGATTTATCGTCCACAAATCTCTCGTTAACAACGTTGTAAAGATCGGGAGTGTGTCGACGAGGGTTGCGTACCTTATACTCAGAATCACCAAACGGTATTCGCTGAAGGTCATACAGGTTTACGCACCAACCTCGGCACACCCCGATGAGGAGGTGGAGGAAATGTATGAGGATATCTCTAGAGCCATGCATTCCTCCAAAACCCAATATACGGTGTTAATGGGAGACTTCAATGCAAAACTAGGCACAAGAGAGAACGGTGAGCTGAAAGTAGGGAAATTTGGAATAGGGCAACGGAACCCAAGGGGCCAGCAGCTGGCCGACTTCATGGAGAAAGAGGGACTCTTTATGATGAACTCTTTCTTCCAGAAGCGGCCCCACAGGAAGTGGACCTGGTCGAGCCCCGACGGTTCCACAAAAAATGAGATTGACTTCATTATGACGACCAGACGACAACTGTTCAGTGATGTCTCCGTGATCGCGAGGGTGAAAACTGGTAGCGATCACCGAATGGTTAGAGGCACACTGAACCTAAACGTTAAGTTGGAGAGGTCTCGTCTAATGAAGTCAACGCTCCGTCCCCCTCGTGCTCTAATCCAAAGTCCTGAAACCTTTCAGCTCGAGTTACCAAACCCGTTTTCAGTGCCTGGAAGACTGCAATGAAGTGGACGATATGAATGACAAGCTCGTGGAAACTGTCCATGCGGTCGGAGCTAAGTTCTGCAAGACCCGCCGCAGAAGAACACAAAAACTCTCCGATTACACTCTTAATCTCATGGCTGTTAGACGGGAGATGAAGCTATATTCTTCAACAGACTTGACAGCATACAGGCATCTGAACAGACAGATCTCCAAATGCATGCGGCGGGACTTACGCAACTTCAATACAGCTCGTATTGAAGAAGCGATCGAGCGGAACCAAGGCTCCAAAGTCTTTGCCAGAGATCTGTCTGCCAGAAAGAGCCAACTGTCAAAGCTGAAGACAGAATGTGGCAGCATCGTTTCCGGGACACCTGAGATTTTGAGTGAGATTGAGAGGTTCTATGGGCAGCTGTACACATCATCGTTGGAGCCACACGCAAGAGTGAGTAACGATCCAAGAGCGAGTCTCATCCGACACTATTCCGAAGATATCCCGGATGTCAGTCTAAGCGAGATTAGGATGGCTCTCCAGCACATTAAAAACGGTAAGGCCCCAGGCGAGGATGGAATTACAGCGGAGCTTCTGAAAGCGGGTGGAAGACCGGTACTTGAAGTCCTTCAGAAGCTCTTTAATTCCGTCCTCCATGGTGGCATTGCACCGAAGGCGTGGAGCAGAAGTGCGGTGGTCTTGTTCTTCAAGAAAGGTGACAACGCTCTCTTGAAGAACTACAGACCGATTTCCCTTCTGAGCCGCGTCTACGTGCTGTTTTCGAGAGTCATTACGAATCGTCTCGCGCGCAGACTTGACGACTTCCAGCCTCCCGAACAAGCCGGTTTCCGAAAGGGCTTTAGCACCATAGACCACATACATACCCTTCGGCAAGTTGTACAGAAGTCCGAAGAGTACAATTTGCCACTATGTCTGGCGTATGTGGACTATGAGAAAGCCTTTGATTCCGTCGAAATTTGGGCGGTGCTGCAGTCCCTTCAACGGTGCTAAGTTGACTGTCGGTATATCGAAGTGTTGAAGTGCTTGTACAGTAGGGCTACGATGGCTATCCGAGTACAGAACCAGAGTACGAAACCTATCCAATTGCAGAGAGGTGTAAGACAGGGTGACGTCATATCCCCGAAACTCTTCACCGCTGCATTGGAAGACGTTTTCAAGCTTCTGGACTGGAAAGGATACGGTATCAACATCAATGGCGAGTACATCACTCACCTTCGATTTGCCGACGATATAGTCCTTATGGCAGAATCGCTGGAGGACCTAAGCACTATGCTCAATGACTTTAATAGTGTTTCCCAACGGATAGGTCTTAAGATGAACATGGAGAAAACAAAGATCATGTTTAATGTCCATGTCACACCTATGCCGGTAGTTGTTGGGAACACTAAGCTCGAAGTTGTTGACGAGTATGTTTACCTGGGACAAACAGTCCGACTAGGTAAGTCCAACTTCGACCGAGAGGTCAATCGACGGATTCAACTCGGTTGGGCAGTGTTCGGAAAATTACGGCACATCTTTTCGACAACGTGTTGCCAATGATGACATACGGAACTGAGACGTGGTCCTTCACTGCTGGCCGGATGAGGAAGCTTAAAGTCGCTCAGCGAGATGGAGAGGGCTATGCTCGGAGTTTCTCTGCGTGATAAACTTAGGAATGAGGATATCCGCAGTAGAACCAGAGTGACCGACATAGCCCAACGGATTAGTAAACTGAAGTGGCAGTGGGCCGGCCATATAGCTCGAAGAACCGACAACCGATGGGAAAGAAAGGTTCTCGAGTGGCAGCCTCGTACCGGTAGGCGAAGTGTAGGGCGTCCCCCCACAAGATGGAGTGACGACCTGGTAAGACATGCAGGAAGTCGATGGATGCAGGTGGCTCAGGACCGTGTTTTGTGGCATTCTTTGGGGGAGGCCTATGTTCAGCAGTGGACTTGTGAAGGGCTGTAATGATGATGATGATGATGATGAAGCAAATATTTACAACACTTGTAAAAAGCATAGTTAAACCACCTTGCGTTATTTGAACAAGCAGAGCAATACCATTTCTGCGATTCGTCATAAGATCTTGTGGTGTAGATTTGCAAGCTATCAAGATATTGCCACACTTACTTTTCCTTTGTATCGCTAGAATAAAAAATCCGATACAGTTTTTTGACGTTTCGTTTACTATAATTAATAGAATCAGGCGTCAATCACTTTTGTTTTTAATTTTACAAACGGCTGCGTAAGTGCAGCAGTGATTGGTCGCATGTTTTATCGCATGACGCAGTAGCTCGCTTCTTAGGTAGAGAGCGGTTGCATCATCGGTTTGTATAAAAGGCACTTGTTTTGGCTATTTGTTGTGGTATGTCTTGCCTAGTGTAGTGGTGTTGGGAGTAGCGGTGCTGGGATTAGTGGTGACGGGGATAGTGCACGCAATTGAGGGAGGGCGGGAGGTGCACTACATACTAGGTAAGATACATCATTTTATTTTATAACGCGGATATTTGCGAAGTAAATTTTTGTAAAAGCTTTTACGTTTCGTTTACGTTTGAGTCCTGATTGTAAGTAACTAACGCCACCCATTAACAAATGCAACACCAGGGGAATTGCAGGTGCGTTTCCGGCTTTTTAATAAGATTATCTTGCAGGGATGGCAAATTTCTTTCTTCTAAACGACATTTTTTAATTGTACGTCCACTTTCAGCTCACTTTAGTTTTAAATCAATCTACATTAAATTTGTTGATTTTAGCCCCTTTTAAAGAACTAGAAATTACAGTTAATATTGCTACGTCGTTTCCCTGGACACTACCAGTAGAATTGGTTATTAAATGGTGAATTAACAATTGCTTAAATGCATTTACAAACTGAGCGGCGGTTGGATTTGAACACCAACCATCGAGATGGTAGTCGAGACAAATTATTCCAAGTGGTCTTGGCTTAACTTGCACGTCAATAAGTTATTAAGTTCAGTTTATCTGCTTTAACCTAGATGTCGTAAACATGAAGAATAAAAATAATTGCAATGTAAAACGCCATCAAAACTTTCTTAACGGCGTTACTGTACCACCAATCTATCAAATTATAGTTTTATATGGCTAAATTAATCGATTTCGTCAATTATTTTAGACCACCATTTCTCGTTTATAGTCCTGAGTCGACTTTTATATCCACATCCCATGGATTTTCACATTCAAGAAATCAAAAAGTCAGTCAACTGCTCCAATAAATCTTACTGATTAAGCAGAACCTTTAAATTATGGAGGTTGTAAAACAGTGTCGATAAAATTCAATTTCATGCGCTACACTATAGAATAGAATAATTTTTTATTCAATATCGATTATTACATAATTCTTATTGCAAGTTGTTTTTTATCTACCACTGGTTCGGAAAATACCTCTGTCCTGGGAAGAACCAGCAAGAAACTCAGCGGGACTTTTTTTTCAAACATAATTTCTTTTATACAATTTTTAAATAATTATTCATAGAACCAGCATGGTGGCGATCACCTTATACCCAAGGGTTATTTTCATTTATGTATGTCTTGATATTATAATAACCCTTTTTGTACAGTTTTTCTTTAATAAAAATTTAAACTTGTTTATTGACAAACTTTGAATATCTTCTGATATTTTGTTGTAAAAGCGTATATGTAGGAAGTATAATGGGTATAGTACAGAGACTGATTTTGTAGTAAGATTTTGTAGGAATAATAATTAATTCGTTTACACGAATTAATTATTCAACGAGTCGAGGATAAACTAGTAACGGAATACGACAAGCGCACCGTTCCACGTCAGAGCCAAGACTGCCTTAACGGTGGCCGCTTCGTCCGTTTTATACAAGCAGGACGGGCGGCAACGCAGGTGCAATGCCGCAGGTGTGCGGTACACGTGTCGTTTACAAGAATTCTGTTTAGCTAGACCGACGCCACCGTACCTACAACGGTGCAGGTGCCGTCACGGCCATACTGACATGCGTGCGTCCTCGCACGCGCTCCATCACAATTTTAGTTATCTGTAGACAAAAAAAACATGGTTCGACTATCCTGACATAACAGCGTCTGGTCCGGTCTATATTGACCCTTCAGACTTGGGTGACAATCAGTTTTGTTCCGGCAGTAAGCCCTACAAAAATTTAATCATCTTTATGTTATATCGGAATGATTAGTCTGTAGCTTTTTCTATTTTCTCTTTTTTTTATCAAGTACTGTTTTCGCTAGTCCGGAATAACTATTCCCTATAGCCATATCATTGGACCGGCACAAAGCCCTGCAATGATAGTAAGAACCACATTTTTTTTCTTACTCTCTTTTTTTTTCAATTCTGTATAGAACAGTTACAGACCAACCATACCGCAAACATGTCCCCGTCACAATCACACAAAAGTGTATCGTGAGGGACGTAGTGACACACGATAACACCTAAGTATGTAAACCAACAGCAACTCGACACATATCCCAGTGCAGCACAGACCAGCCTCCCTGCAACTTCATGTTCCTTTCCCGCACTGGAATAATTACTTCGCTAGAGTGTTGCAACGTCTCTAGTATTTTCTAGATGCACAGACACGGCTACCTCTGACTGTCGCACGTCCTCGTGCGGTTGACAGTGAACAGCATACGGTCTATCAGTTATCACCACTTGCTAACAGATATTAACTCTTGTTAAATATTATAACGGTCGACCAACCCAGACTTCATTTAAGTCTGGAACGCGCGGATATGGCTACCTCCAGGCAAACGCACTACAGCTTTTCGTTCTGCTGCGATCGTGCCACATTTGCGGCAGCAAGCCGTCGCGCCGTACTAGCGCTAGCGAATCGTCGCACTGCTTTTCAAAATTAAAAGAAATCGAGATAAATGTATTGCGAACCATGGAATTCCGAGCTTCCGAAATTCATCACATATTCTCTTAAGAAACGGCAACTGCACGACATTTGAAAACATTGCAAAAAAAATGGAAACTATGTGTAGAGACAGATACCACAACATATTTCGAAGCGAAGGAGGAAACTGCGCAAAATCTACGAAAGCCGTCCATTTACAGCGCCAAAGCACCATTTGTTCGGCGGCCGCTTGAATTGCCCTGCCGTAAGATCAGCCGATAAGTAACCGACTGTAGCGGTGTAGGCTCAATCTAACCAGCGCTCGGCCGTACCTGACCATGTTCGATTAGCCATCACTACGTCTTCCTCATTGATCATTGTTGTAGAGACTTCTACGAATCCCTCGAAATCAAACCCCAATCTTGTCAACGACACAATATTCGGAGCAAACTGCAACACTGATCAACACATTAGATCACAAAAATGTCACTGATTATTTTCAATTCATAGCGTGTTAAAGTTAATCCTTTATTGTAGTACAACCCTTAAAACTTTTGAACTTCAAAATATAGCAAATGATAATCATGTTTCGCGTGAACTATCAAATTACAACAAAACGAGAGCAGCAGGAGCACCCGAGGCTTCACAGGCATCGTCGGGGTTGTAGTTATCATGATCTGCGTGAAAAACAAATTGTTAACTATAAGGACAACATACACAGTTGCCTGTTTTCTCAACTATCACACATATGAGGCCTTAAAACAGAAATACGTTCTCATACCGTGGACTATAATAAAGCACTTCGCTTTCACAAGTAAACATAGGTCTTCATACGAAGTATATGACACATACTCTTACTTGAACTTGCGAGATCCACGTTAACTACGTGAACCACATTAAAAACGTGAACCAGGACAGCGCCTGCCAGGACAGAGCCTAATACATGTTCAGAAAACATTACCGTGCACACAGCATACGACTTCCGCGCACACAGTGTGACTCCCACGCATACAGAGTACACGACTTCCGAGGCTTCGCCATGTACAGCATACGCGCGCTCCGGGATGGCGCCTGCATATACGCGCATACGCATCTGCCGAAACCAGGCCATGTTACAGCTGGACCTGGCAGTCCGTTACGACCACTTGTAATCACATCACACGTGCTACTGTAACACATAAAAGAAAACATTAAAAATACTCAGTCGGAACTTGATTTCAAGAAATGCAGCACTACTCTTGGTACACCATTCGCCTTTCTAGGGCACCAAATACTGAGCTTCGGCTACACGACAACGTCTGGTATGGTCCGATCCTCATGTAAACTTAAATACTCTCTTCAATGTCAGAACTAATTGGCTCTACTTCACTTTCATCAGTTATACTTCGGTTTTCCGGCACTTTTCGCAACCAATTAAAAATGTAAACACTCATTCTTACAAAATAGTTTCTGATCCAATGTTTAGGATAAATTTACTTTCCTCATGTATCTAATGGTGATCAGTAGCAGCGACAAATAATAAGTCCGCGGCGTCATAAGCAGACAGCATACTCAAAAGCGAGCGCTACAGCTCCACGCTTTCCACTAAACCATTCCAAGTTTGTCGACTACGTAATGCTCAGAGTAAACTGTAACACTTATCATCACATTAGATCACAAAAATACTACTTAGTGTTTTAAGTCATAGCACGTTAAAGTAATCATGTTCTTTTTCTGCCGACTTCCAAATAGGAGCCGGTACTCAATTCGACTGTATGTTTTTTTTTTTCGCTTTTTTTTATGTGTGTTACCTCAGAACTTTTTTCTGGGTGAACCGATTTCGATGATTCTTTTTTTATTTGAAAGCTGGTACTTCTCGTGTGGTCCCATATGAATTTGATCAAGGTCAGACCAATAGTTTTTAAGTTATTCTTAAATAACTTATATTGAAGTCGGCTGTACAAAATTTTTAATTTTAAATTATTATTTCGGTACATCGTTTAAACATTTTGAACTTTAAAACTAGGCCATGTAAATCACACCTCGTGTATCAAATTATTACTTGAGCAAGTTAAACTTCCACTGAATGCAAACTATAACTCGTACAGAATATCTCCAACATTTCTTTCGACATTTGTGATCATATTTGGGTACGTTAAGAAATAATGAAATTACTTGCGGGTACTTTCTATTATAAATTGAATAAAAAGATTTAACTTTTGACTTAAAACATTTCACTTTAAACTTTTACTCTACACTTTAATGATTCGTCAATGTCGTAAATACGACAACAAACTTGATTTAAGAAATTGAACACAAAAACAAAACGCGAGGCGCATTATAGTATTTCACCAACGTAATAACCCTTATAACCCTTACACTATTCAAAGGTTATAGCAGGTGGGCAGTAACAGGGACTTTATCCCACTTCTGATGTAGGAAGTATAATGGGTATAGTACAGAGACTGATTTTGTAGTTAGGAATAATAATTAATTCGTTTACACGAATTAATTATTCAACGAGTCGAGGATAAACTAGTAACGGAATACGACAAGCGCACCGTTCCACGTCAGAGCCAAGACTGCCTTAACGGTGGCCGCTTCGTCCGTTTTATACAAGCAGGACGGGCGGCAACGCAGGTGCAATGCCGCAGGTGTGCGGTACACGTGTCGTTTACAAGAATTCTGTTTAGATAGACCGACGCCACCGTACCTACAACGGTGCAGGTGCCGTCATATACATTGCCTGTTTATGCCCAAATTTGGTTATGTTTTAACGCCAGCCAATTGTATTCGAGCTGGCGCTTCACCCGATGGTATGTAGGTGAGATAAGCGCCGATGTGGGGCGGCCGTGCGCGGCTTGCGGTCAGTCGCTCGACCCGTGGGCGAAAGGTCGGTGCCCCGCCAGCCACGAGGCGGGGAGACCGTCAGGCTCTCTTACCTCAATTCACAGCCCGTCGTGGATCTAGATGGCTAGATGAAGAACGTGCTTTTTCGTCACGTAGATACGTGAAATTTGCAATATTTAACGTGTTCGGGTGATGCGAAATTGTGCACGCGCGCGTCGAGTAGATATACGGTCTAGGATTCGAAACGCGCAATCCTTGGTCGAGAGCGTCTCCCGGTTGATTGTCTGGAAATCATAATAATTGTGCCGTCACGTTAAGTGCCCTTTTTTGTGTGTTGGCTTGTTTGTTAGTTTACGTGTCAACGAGACGTATTTTTAATTATTTTCATGACGTGATGTTTTGGTGTCGAATGAAGGAACTTGTTGTGTTTAACGCAGATCCGTATGACTAATTAAGAGATCGCGTTAGTTCCCTGTTTATAATTTTGTGATAAGTGAATCATCGACATTGAATGTCGAATTTTGAACTACTGTCCTTACTGTGTCAGGTATCACGTGTTCGATTCTACGATAAATGTGGAATTAGGTGAGTTTAAGTTAGTTAAATGTACAATTAAGCTAATAGACTGAAATATTGGCAATGAAGAAAAAAATGGTACAGCGGTGGAGCCTGCTGGAGCGATGCAGCATTGTGGGGCAGCCTGGAACTCGGCCGCTGCTGGTCGCCTAAACTGAGCCAGGTCTCAGACATTTCATCATTCATCATTACAGCCCTTCACAAGTCCACTGCTGAACATAGGCCTCCCCCAACGAATGCCACAAAGCACGGTCCTGAGCCACCTGCATCCATCGACTTCCTGCATATCTTACCAGGTTGTCACTCCATCTAGTGGGGGGACGCCCTACACTTCAACTGCCGGTACGAGGCCGAGGCTGCCACTCGAGAACCTTTCTTCCCCATCGGTTGTTGGTTCTTCGAGCTATATGGCCGGCCCATTGCCACTTCAGCTTGCTAATCCGTTGGACTATGTCGGTCACTCTGGTTCTACTGCGGATATCCTCATTTCTGAGTTTATCACGCAGATAAACTCCGAGCATAGCCCTCTCCATCTCGCTGAGCGACTTTAAGCTTCCTCATCCGGCCAGCAGTGAAGGACCACGTCTCAGTTCCGTATGTCATCATTGGCAACACGTTGACGAAAAGGTGCCGTAATTTTCCGAATGCTGCCCAACCGAGTTGAATCCGTCGATTGACCTCTCGGTCGAAGTTGGACTTACCTAGTCGGACTATTTGTCCCAGGTAAACATACTCGTCAACAACTTCGAGCTTAGTGTTCCCAACAACTACCGGCATAGGTGTGACATGGACATTAAACATGATCTTTGTTTTCTCCATGTTCATCTTAAGACCTATCCGTTGGGAAACACTATTAAAGTCATTGAGCATAGTGCTTAGGTCCTCCAGCGATTCTGCCATAAGGACTATATCGTCAGCAAATCGAAGGTGAGTGATGTACTCACTATTGATGTTGATACCGTATCCTTTCCAGTCTCTGGACAGCTTGAATACATCTTCCAATGCAGCGGTAAAGAGTTTCGGGGATATGACGTCGTAGCCCTACTGTACAAGCACTACAACACTTCGATATACCGACAGTCAACTTTGCATCGCTGAAGGGACTGCAGCACCACCCAAATTTCGACGGAATCAAAGGCTTTCTCATAGTCCACATACGCCAGACATAGTGGCAAATTGTATTCCTCGGACTTCTGTACAATTTGTCGAAAGGTATGTGTGTGGTCAATGCTGCTAAAGCCTTTTCGGAAACCGGCTTGTTCGAGAGGCTGGAAGTCGTCAAGTCTGCGCGTGAGACGATTCGTAATGACTCTCGAAAACAGCACGTAGACGCGGCTCAAAAGGGAAATCGGTCTGTAGTTCTTCAAGAGATCGTTGTCGCCTTTCTTGAAGAATAAGACCACCGCACTTCTGCTCCACGCCTCCGGTGTAATGCCACCATGAAGGACGTAATTAAATAGCTTCTGAAGGACTTCAACTCCCGGTTTTCCACCCGCTTTCAGAAGCTCCGCTGTAATTCCATCCTCGCCTGGGGCCTTACCGTTTTTAAGGTGCTGGAGAGCCATTCTAATCTCGCTCAGACTGACGTCTGGGATATCATCGGAATAAGGTCTGGTAAGACTCGCTCTTGGATCGTTACTCACACTTGCGTGCGGGTTCAACGATGACGTGTACAGCTGCCCATAGAACCTCGCAATCTCACTCAAAATCTCAGGTGCCCCGGAAACGATGCTGCCACATTCGGTCTTCAGCTTTGACAGTTGGCTCTTTCTGGCAGACAGATCCAAGGCTCCAAAGTCTTTGCTCTGGCAAAGACTTTGGAGCCTTGGATCTTGATGGTTGGCCTTGGATCTTGATGGTTGGCTCTTTCTGGCAGACAGACCTCTGGCAAAGACTTTGGAGCCTTGTTTCCGCTCGATCGCTTCTTCAATACGAGCTGTATTGCAGTTGCGTAAGTCCCGCCGCATGCATTTGGAGATCTGTCTGTTCAGTTTCCTGTATGCTGCCAAATCTGTTAAAGAATGTAGCTTCATCTCCCATCTAACAGACATGAGATTAAGAGTGTGATCGGAGAGTTTTTGTGTTCTTCTGCGGCGGGTCTTGCAGAACTTAGCTCCGACCTATCTTTCACTTCATTGCAGTCTTCTAGGCACTGAAAACGGTTTTGTAATTCGAGCTGAAAGGTTTCGGGACTTTGGATTAGAGCACGAGGGGGACGGAGCGTTAAATTCATTAGACTAGACCTCTCCAACTTAACGTTTAGGTTCAGTGTGCCTCTAACCATTCGGTGATCGCTGCCGGTTTTCACCCTCGCGATCACTGAGACATCACTGAACAGTTGTCATCTGGTCGTCATAATGAAGTCAATCTCATTTTTTGTCGAACCGTCGGGGCTCGACCAGGTCCACTTCCTGTGGGGTCGCTTCTGGAAAAAAGAGTTCATCATAAAGAGTCCCTCTTTCTCCATGAAGTCGGTCAGCTGCTGGCCCCTTGGGTTCCGTTGCCCTATTCCAAATTTCCCTACTTTCAGCTCACCGTTCTCTCTTGTCCCTAGTTTTGCATTGAAGTCTCCCATTAACACCGTATATTGGTTTTTGGAGGAATGCATGGCTCTAGAGATATCCTCATACATTTCCTCCACCTCCTGATCGGGGTGTGCCGAGGTTGGTGCGTAAACCTGTATGACCTTCAGCGAATACCGTTTGGTGATTCTGAGTATAAGGTACCTAACCCTCGTTGACACACTCTCAATCTTTACAACGTTGTGAACGAGAGATTTGTGGACGATAAATCCGACACCTCCTTGGGACAGATGGTCGCCCTCCCGGTGATAGAGTAAGTTGCTGGATTCGAGAATTACCGTGTCCTGCCCCTCTCTTCGGACTTCGGATAATCCTATAATATGCTAGCGTTTCTTGTCTATCTCTTCTTCCAGCTCTAGCTATTTTGCCAGGTCGAGTCGTTGTAGGTGGCAACCGAACCTCCACCGGATTTTCTTAGCACCCCCTGCCCCGCCGTTACCATGGTCGCCACCGTAGCCAGGAATAGCGGGGCCGCCGGGGACTAGGGGCCGTCTCTTCGTAACTTTCATCATAGGGGGTATATTGCCATTGTTGCCACGCTTGGCGAGCGGGTTGGCAACCGCTGTTTTTTATTGTAATTTTGCCGTTACCAGGAAGATACTGCTGCTAATCTGCTGCCTGTTTCCCTTTGTCGCCTTTTACGACACGCACGGGAAGATATGGGGTAGTGGATATTCTTAACCGCCACTACACGGGTCGACCGCCACCGACATGCGTCTGCCCGTCGAGGAAGCTGCTATGGGCCCCAGCCAAGACGATCTTTGCAGGGGCAGCTGTAGGCCGTAACAAAGTGGTAGCAGAGCGTGTTTCCGGGTTCGATTCCCGGTCGAGCCCGATCGTAGTACTTGATAAAAATTAAACAATATTGGTGGCAGGGAACGTTGGTTTGATTGGTTTAATTTTGTGTCTACAATCACGCCCGGCCGTAATACGTAAAAATAAATCTCTTTTCTTTTGTTGCTTTGTTACTTGCTTTTTTTTGTTGTTGGCGGGTAGTTGTGATTGCCACGCCCGAGGTTGCGCAAGCGTGAGTTTGCTAGAGCCGGAGATGCGTTGGGTAGGTAGATGGTTATTAACACGTAATCAGATAATTATCGTTGTCGTATAATTATGGTTGATTACTTATCAAAGGGTCGGTTGTCTAGCGAGGCATTTTCGTAGATCAAACGGGATGTGTATCTTTTTTGTATTGTGGTTCGTATTTAATCTAATAAATGGTAATAATATAAATCTAATAAATGGTTATTTGTATTTGTGTAATTGTATTTAACTTGATTTGATAGCAACGGTATTTTGTTACACTTTAATTTTTTTGTATTGGTTAGTTGTTAATTAGTAATTTGAATTTGAGCCGCGTAGTAATTTGTATTGAGAAGTAATGCCATCGTGCAGCTAGGGCTATGCCGTTGTGTGTCTGGGTGCGAACGGCGTTTCCTCTCAGGTCTCTCCGTGCCCTCGACTCCCACGGGCGGGGGCGCTCGGCCGCGCCCCCTGTCGGGGGTTGTTCCCCCAGGGGCGGCGTTCGTCACCCCCTCCCTCGGTATGTTGAGAGGGACTTCACTGCCACTTAGCGGTCAGCTAGACCCTTCGCGCCCCCGTCAGCTGAGTGGCCGCGGTTCGAGGTACTACCGTTCCCCCTTTGATGTAGGCAGCCCAGCTAGGTAGCTGCCGCCCTAGCTCCAACCACGGGCGTCTCCACTAATTCTGTGAGCCGTCAACAGCTCACATGTCAATCTGTTCTCTTGTCGACGGCCTTAGTGAGGGTGTACCGCCCGAGCGTCGAGTGTTTGACGGTACGCGCTTTATTTGTTCCGGGTTCACACCCAGGTTAGCCTCTGCTTAGTTGTTGGAAAGACTAGGGCTCCATGGGAGCGTTGAATTGCGTTGTTAGGGATTGTTAGATTTGGTTTTGGTCGAGCACTTAATGAACGATGCTTTGAATTAAAATTAAAATGGTTTGTGCCTTCCGCGAAATGTTTCATATTATGGCGGTTGTGATTAAAAGGGTTGAATTTAATATACTCCTTGAATACGTGTGCATATGTTTTTGTAAATGTATTTGATCACTGTGTTTGTTTTGTTGCACGGAAAACTGAAATTGAATTGCGTGCCCTTTAAATGCTTGTGCATATTTTTGTAATTGTAGTTGAAAACTTTGTTTGTTTGTTGCGCGGAAAACTGAAATTGAATTATGTGCCCTTTTGAATGCTTGTGCATATGTTTTGTAATTGTATTTGATTTTTGCGTCTGTTTTGCCGAAAGGAAAAATTCCCATCTCTGGGCTGGGGCTCCCCAGTGCCAGCTTCTTCCACTTGACCGCATCCAGCGCAGAGCGGCTCGAATCGTCGACGACCGAGTCCTTTCCGATCGGCTCGACTCATTGGCACTGCGAAGAGATGTTGCATCTCTTAGCATTTTCTTCCGCATTTACCATGGGGAGTGCTCTGAGGAATTGTTCGGATTAATCCCAGCCGCCAAATTTCACGAACGCACATCGCGGCAGAACTCCCGATACCATCCACACCATCTGAATGATTGGCGGTCCACCACTGTGCGATTTAGAAGATGTTTTCTTCCTCGCACAACTTCCTTGTGGAATAGTTTACCACCAGCGATTTTTCCGGACCGATACGACTTAGGGACCTTCAAGAAAAGAGCCTACTCCTTTTTAAAAGGCCGGCAATGCATCTGCAATTCCCCTGGTGTTGCGGTTGTTCATGGGCGGCGGTAGTCACTTGAGCCGCATGCTCGTTTGCCCCCTCTCCTATAAAAAAAACAAAAAAAAAACAGAATTCATTTGAAGTTGAATTACGCAATATTTGAAAAATTGTATATATGTTATGTGGATGTGTTTATCATGGTGTTTTGTTGAAGAGAAAGCTGAGATTGGATAACCCTATTTGTGCCGAACGGAATATAGAGTCATTCCTCCTTTGGTTTTCGCATTTGTAGGCACTGCCTAAGATATGTATTTGAAATAAGAGGTAGGTCTGTCTCTTACGTTTATTGTTTTGTTTAATTTGTCAAGTTGACCTATGTGCATCGCTGATTAATTTGTTTGAATTAAATCTGTAGTTGAACATTGATACATTTGAAAAATTAGTTGAAATATGAGCATAGGACTACTTGTTGTTAGACAAGGCTAGCTAGTTTTGGAGATTATCAGATTGAAATCAGCTGCCGCAATATTTAGTAAATGATTATATGGTGGATGGCTTGGTTATGCCTACTTGTTTGAAAATTCATACTAAGTACTATCTGTGCGTTTCGTTTAGCTCTCCACAGACGACATTCATCTAGAATTTATGGGTGATCTCTGCACTGAAGCTTAGGAGGCCACGCTGGGCCGCTTCGTGTCGCGTCGCTGTTTGCAGACCTGATCCGGTCGGATTGCCGAACGAATCATAGGGGCACAGATAGGTGTTTGAAAGAGGTCGTCGGACTTCTGTCCAGTACAGGACTTGTTAAGGTGCTGTGATGCTCACCTGGGGCATCCAGTGGAGGTTGACCCTCCGGTTTGCCACATTAGGGCTATCTTTTGAGGCGGGGGCTAGGGTTGCAAGATCTGATGGGGTGCCTAAGGTGCCTAGTTTTGGTGTAGATTCGGTCTTGCAACGTGCCGTCGCGACCCTATCCCGCTTGTCGGTTTGCTCGCGGACATAAGTACTTATGTCCGGGACGGGGGTTTGTTTATGCCCAAATTTGGTTATGTTTGAACGCCACCCAATTGCGTTCGAGCTGGCGCCTCACCCGATGGTATGTAGGTGAGATAAGCGCCGAGGTGGGGCGGCCGTGCGCGGCTTGCGGTCAGTCGCTCGACGCGTGGGCGAAAAGTCGGTGCCCCGCCAGCCACGAGGCGGGGAGACCGTCAGGCCCTCTTACCTAAATTCACGGTCCGTCATGGATCTAGATAGCTAGATGAAGTACGTGCTTTTTCGTCACGTAGATATGTGAGTTTTGCAATATTTAACTTGTTAGGGTGATGCGGAATTGTGCACGCGCGCGTCGAGTAAATATACGGTCTAGGATTCGAACCGCGCATTCCTTGGTCGAGAGCGTCTCCCGGTTGATTGTCTGGAAATCATTATAATTGTGCCGTCGCGTTAAGTGCCCTTTTTGTGTGTTGGTTGGTTTGTTAGTTTACGTGTCAACGAGGCATATTTTTAATTATTTTCGCGACGTGATGTTTTGGTGTCGAATGAAGGAACTTGTTGTGTTTAACGCTGATCCGTATGACTCATTAAGAGATCGCGTTAGTTCCCTATTTATAATTTTGTGATAAGTGAATCATCGACATTGAATGTCGAATTTTGAACTACTGTCCTTACTGTGTCGGGTATCACGTGTTCGATTCTACGATGAATGTGGAATTAGGTGAGTTTAAGTTACTTAAATGTACAATTAAGCTAATAGACTGCTAATAGAATGAAGAAAGAAATGGTCCAGCGGTGGAGCATGCTGGAGCGATGCAGCATTGCCCCATAAATGAATTACTGTTTCTGTGGAGTCTAGTAACTGGTATTACAAGCTTATTTTTGTTCCTAGTGTTTAAGGTATGAACATCCTTATTCTTATTAAAGCTATTTATGTTTTTATGTACATACATTACATTTTCATAAATATATTGCGATGCCAAAGTTAATATGTTTATTTCTTTAAATTTTTCTCTAAGGGACTCTTTACAATTTAGATTATAAATCGCCCGTACGGCTCTCTTTTGCAAAACAAATATAGCTTCAATATCAGTCGCATTACCCCATAGCAAAATTCCATAAGACATTACGCTATGAAAGTAACTAAAATACACTAACCTAGCTGTCTCAACATCTGTGAGACTTCTAATCTTTCTTACAGCATATGCTGCAGAACTAAGTCTGCTTGCTAATTTAGATATATGGGGGCCCCATTGAAGTTTCGCGTCAATAGTAATACCGAGAAAAACAGTGGTATCCACAAGACTCAACTCCTCCCCATTTAAGAGCACATTGGTTTTCGAATGTTTTACATTAGGTATTGTAAATTTAATACATTTTGTCTTATTGCCGTTTAAGAGCAAATTGTTGGCGTTAAACCAATGTACTAGTTTCGATAGAGCATTATTTACATCGTCATATTTAATTGACTGCCGTTTGAGTTTGAAAATTAAAGAGGTATCGTCAGCAAATTATATTATATCGTTATTGTCCCCTACAAAATAAGTTAAGTCATTAATATAGATTAAAAACAGGAATGGGCCAAGAATCGAGCCCTGAGGAACACCCATTGATACTACCAAACCGGAGGAACCTTTACCATTGATCACGACTTTTTGAGTTTTGTTACTTAAATATGAAATAATAAGTCTAAGCGCCAAATTTTTTACACCGTAATGTTGTATTATCCTAATTAATGTCTCATGATGAATACAATCGAAAGCCTTGGACAGATCACAGAAAATACCTAAGGCATCTTGTGAATTCTCCCAGGCATTAAAAATATATTTCATAAGCTCAACACCGGCGTCAGACGTCAAGCGACCCCTTGTAAAACCAAATTGTTTTTTATGAAGTAATTTATTTGTATTGAAAATATTTAACAATTGATCCAAAATAATTTTTTCAAAAATTTTACTGAGAATTGGTACTACAGAAATAGGACTAAATTAGCGGGGTCCAATGTACTAACATATTTAAATAAATGTATTACTTTACTATACTTCATTATATCAGAAAACACACCAGAAACGATACAAGTATTAAAAATAATAGCAAGATGAGGTGCAATTAATCTATTATGGACGCAATAACTGTCACGGAAATCCCCCACAAATCTGTGTTTTCTTTTACATCAATGGTTTTGAAGTATTTTACAATATCTTGCGGTAATACTTTTTCAAATTTAAATTCTTTTAAACAGGTATTAACATTCTGTTTGAGTAATGACTCGGAGACAGTTGGAGAAGTATTCATTGACTCTGTTGTCAAGATAGGAATATCAGTGAAATATTTCTCAAACACCGCTGCGACTTTTTGATTTGATTGAGTCAATTCATTGTTAATTTTTAATTGATAGTTTGAGTTATGACGTTTTTCTTTACCGGTTTCGCTGTTAATTATTCTCCAAGTCATTTTAATTTTATTCTTAGCAGTCTTAATTTTATTGCTAATATTTAACGATTTGGCTGTGGAGCAAACTCTTTTAAACATTTTAGAATAATTTTTGACATATTATTTAAAAGCATCGGAAGGATTATATGATCTTTCATGGTAAATATCATATAACCTTCGTTCGCTTTTATGAATTCCTACTGTCGCCCACTCATTAAATGCCTTGCGACTGTTTCTGGAGAATGTTTTAGATGTAACTGTTTTTTTTTAAATGCATTGCCTATAAGGGTAAATAATTCTCCATATAAATAGTTTGCATTGTTCTTATAAGAAAGCGATGGAAGGTTTTTTACCAAATTACTTCTTAATCTTTCCAGGCGTTTTGCATTAATAGGAACAAACACAATTTTCTCAATTTCCTGTTTTTTCTGCATATAAGGTAATGAAACCAGTTGTCCACAGTGATTTGAACAAAATTTTTGAATTATTGATATGTTGATTGGTACAACACCTGTAAAAATATTATCAATACAAGTTGCACCACACCCTGCTATACGTGTAGCTTCAAATAATAAATTATCAAGATTATAGGATTTGAACAAAGAGCAAAATTTAATACTGATGGAAGAAGTTTCCAGGAGATTGATATTAAAGTCTCCACACACTACAAGAGATTTATTCTGTTTATTAAGCTTAACTAAAACTTTTCCATAATTTTTTCAAAGGTATTATAATTTGAACATGGGGGTCTGTAAACACTGACACAATAAGGTGCTCAAGCTCAACACATGCCATTTCTACAGTACGCTCAACAGAGAGGCTCACAATGTCTTTACGTTCTTTACATGATAAGGATTTATTAGCTAATATGAAGGAGCCACCACGTAATTTAGTATCTCTATTGAACGAACTGACCACCTGGTGATTACTGAAATTAAATAAGGAGTTGTAATCTTTCAAACAATGTTCAGTAATACATAAAATATGAATAAGGTTAATATTTAAAAATAATTCATTTTCTAGTTCTTTGCCTACCATACCTTGTATATTTAATTGCACCAGGTTAATACAGTTTTTATTGCTATTTTGTGAAATTACACAGTTAAGTTTTGTTGAATTGTATTCTACATACATACATACATAAACACTCACGCCAGTCACCCAGAGGGGTAGGCAGAGACTACGGACTTCCATTTGGCGCGATCCTGACACACCTCTCTCGCCTCTTTTACATCCATATATCTACGCATACACGCTCGTCGGTTAAGGGTACTCCTAATCTGGCCCATTTTTAATGTATCGCCGATTTGGTCGATAAACCTTCGTCTAAGGCGTCCCTTCCCGACCCTGCCGTTCACTTCTGCAACATAAATTTGCTTTGTCACTCTTTCCTCGTTCATTCTTTCTACGTGACCAAACCACCGAAGCATTCCTTTCTTAATCCTTGTCACAACGTCATCTTGCAAACCACACTTTTCTCTTATTACACTATTTCTCACCCTATCATTCAGATTCAGCCCTAGCATACTCCTTAAGGAACGCATTTCTACAGCATTTATTCTACTCTCATGCTTCTTCTGCCAGACCCAACTTTCACTACCATACATTAAAGTGGGTACTAACACAGCATTATGAATTGCCATACGTGCCTTAGTTGACACATTCTGACTCCTCACAATAGCGTGTAGAGCCCCATTCACTCTATTTCCTGCGTTCACTCGTCGTTCTATATCCTTATCATATCTACCATCCCTGCTAAATAAACAGCCCAAATATACAAACTCATCCACTTGCTCAATCAACTCCCCTTCTATTCTTATTTCACATAAAGTTTTACTTTCTTCTCTTTCAAAAACCATCACTTTCGTCTTACTTGCGTTCACTTTCATACCCCTTTCTTTCAATGACCAATTTACTAAAGTAACCATCATTTGCAACTCGGCCGCCGACGATGCAAATATGACTTGATCATCGGCGTACAAAAGGCATTTGACGGTTGACTCACCCATTCTCAACCCACATTCTTCAACTTTCAAAGTTTGCAAACAACTGTCCATAAATAGGTTAAACAGCCACGGGGAAGCCACACATCCCTGTCTTGGGGGATGAGTCGCTCGCGTACGTAGGCTTCGACCACCTAATCCTAGGCCCACCCTACACGTGTCCCCCGGGTGGTGCTAAACGAGCGACAAAGCCGAAACGACAGACTCGGCTCCTCGCCGTATGGTAGCGGCGTAAAATCTACCACCCCCTTAGTTTGCACCATGAGCCTAGTAGAAAAAGAAATGGCCCCGAGTTCCCGGCGCCCCTTTAATGGGGCAGGGGTGCGAAGAATCTCCGGGAGAAAACCCGGCGACGAGGTTCGCCACCCGTCGCGTCCTGTCTCCCGGAGGGGCGAAAAGTGGATTGCGGAGGCCCGTCTGGCCACGCTGAATGTATGTGGAGCAATGAATGATAAGATGGATGAAGTATGCGAAATGATGAATGATAGAGGAATAGATGTGTTATGTGTAAACGAGACGAAACGAAAGGGAAGAGATGTCACTGCACATGGCACGTATACCGCTTACTGGTCTGGAGTAGACGAGACCGAGCGAGCATGCCAGGGAGTCGGTGTCATCCTTTCAGAAAGAATGGGTCAATGTGTGAAAGAGTATGAATGTGTTAGCCCAAGGCTGCTGTGGATACGAATGAAAGTGGGCTTAAAGGAGTTGTTTGTGCTAGGGGTGTACGCCCCAGATATGTCTAAGCCCACTTATATCCGAGAGCAGTTTTGGGACATGGTAAGGCTGGTGTTGATGAAATGTAAGGAAAATGAAAATATTATTATGTTAGGAGATTTTAATGGAAGGGTGGGGGTGAAGAGGTCTGGTTATGAAAGGATATTAGGAACGTTTGGCGATGAAAGAATAAATGAGAATGGTGAAGACCTCCTCACCGTATGTGTGGAAAAGAATCTTTTTGTGGCGAACACTTTCTTTCGCCATAAGAGGATTCACATGTATACATGGGAAAAAGGGGATGATAGAAGCATGATAGATTTTATAATTGTGGATGAAAGAATGAGGAGCGCAGTGGTAGATACAAGGGTTTACCGGGGGTCCAACGTAGGAACGGATCATTACTTGGTCTTATGCCGAATTAATGGTCTATTCAGACGTTGGCGGCATCGGACATCGGTGTCTACCACTGCGTTACAGCGTATAAGAATAGAGAAGTTACAAGATGAAGGTGTGAAAGAGAAGTATAAATGCAGACTGAGGGAAAATATAAGTGGGTTGAATGAATTATGTATGAATGATTTAGAACTGAAGAATGTATGGAATAATATTAAGAAAGTTTTGGTGGATCCAGCCACCGAAGTATGCGGTGTGAGTAAGAGAACGAATGAAAGGAAAAGTAATACGTTGTGGTGGGATGATGAGGTACGGATGGAAGTTGAAACAAAGAAGAGAGCATGACTAGATTTACTAGCAACTAAAGCTGGTAATTCTGGCGGTATGAATGATGAGATTGAAAGAAAAAAGGCAGACTTTAGACGTATAAATAAGAGAGTAAAAGAAGTTGTTGAAAGGAAAAAGCAAGAAAGGATAGATAAAAATGATAGAAGGATATCTGATAACTTCCAGGAAAATATTAAAATGTTCTGGAAGCTCGTAAGAAGTGCCAGGGGAAATTCAAAACAGCCTAGAATGAATGCTATACGAGACGAGAATGGCTGCATGCTGAATGATGAAGTTTCGAATTTAAAGAGATGGAAGGAATACTTTGAAAGCGTGTTTAAGAGTGAAGAGTCGTCTGAAATAAGTGAAATAGAATTTCCGGAAGAAGTGGAGAGAAGTAGGGAGATAAGTGTAGATGAAATAATGAAAGCAATGAAAAGCATGAAAGCAGGTAAGGCAGCCGGATATGATAGAGTATCACTCGAAATGCTAAGGGCTGGTGAGGGTGTGGTTGCAGGCCTGCTGCACACCTTGTTTAATTTATGTTGGGAACTGAAACGGGTACCGGAAGACTGGTGCAAAGCCGTTATAGTCCCAATATGTAAGGGAAAGGGGTCGCAGCAGGACTGTAAAAACTACCGTGGTATCAGCTTGCTTAGCGTTGTGGGTAAACTGTATGCTAAGGTGTTAATTGAAAGAGTTATGGAAGAAACTGATGGAAAAATTTGGGATGTGCAAGCTGGATTTAGAAAGGGGATGGGGTGTACGGATCAAGTCTTTTCCATGCGCATGATAGCGGAGAAGTTTTTGGCTAAAAACCAGAAAGTTTTTTGTGCGTTCTTGGACTTGGAAAACGCTTATGACAGAGTGGACAGGAACGTGTTATGGCAAACACTGAACTCATTTGGGTTGAGCGCTGGCTTGATACAGGCATTAAGGTCTCTTTATAGGGACTCTAGTGCTTGTGTCAGGATCAACGGGGTCTACTCGGAATTGTATTCTAAGGTATTTAAATTATTTTTGCTAGAGATTACCTCTATTGTCTTATTATTAAATTTAAGTTACTTGGAACTAATTCCAAATCATTTGTAAAATTATTTTTCTACTCAAAAAAAGCAGGTGTTAAGGTAGCCAATAATTTAGCTGGGTTAAAATATAAATGATAAGATAGCGTATTTGCTACCAATCTCAAACTAAACTATGATAGGTAATACCTATCTCTTGTCAAAAACTTCTTAGTTAAATTATTAATTTCAACTAAATGAAATTTATCATTATTATTCTTAAAATTAAATGTCAAATTTAAGTTATTGTTACATGTCAAATTATACATCATTAAATTTAAATTATATCTTAGTTTTTTTCCTGTGGCTACCCCTCTATGTAAGGCAATGTAAACAAGATAACTTTAACCACATTTATGTTATTGAGATATTCAATATATTTTAATAATTGATTCTTGTTCATATTGCCTCTTCTCCCAAAAAAATTATTAATATACTATTAGGGTTAAATTTACTAGTTAAAATTTTATTCATAATATCACTGAATGATGCTCCAGGCATGCAGTAGTTACTTATCTGTTGCCTTTTTAAACAGTTATTTAATGATATACCCAAATTTTTGCCTATGTCATCACTATACACAATTACATTTTTTTTCATTATAGGAATTACTGTTTAAATTTATTTGCTTTGTTATGGCACTATCATAGAGTGTAGGTAAAGAAAATGAAGTATTACTGCCCGTCATATTATTAACACATACTGTCCCTAAAGAACCTGGTACTGAGCGCTGATATTCATTTTGATATTTTAATAAGGAGTCTAAGCATTCCTCGTTATATTTACATGACTTTACCAGATTATCCATGGCCAGTATGTGTTCTTTCATCTCATTCCCTGCTGATTTATATTTATTTGACATAATTTGTAATGAAGTTTGAAGTGATAAAATTTCTGAGTTAAGACACTCTATTTCAGTCTCAGAATAGAATAGAATAGAATGATTTTTATTCAATATGGATTATTACATAATACTTATTGAAAGTCATTATTTTATTTACCACTGGTTCGGAAAATACCTCTGTCCTGGGAAGAACCAGCAAGAAACCCAGCGGGACTTTTTTTTTTAAACATAATTCCACTTAACAATAATTTTGTTTATACAATTTTAAATGAATTTTCATAGAACCAGCATGGTGGCGATCACCTTATTCCCAGGGGTTATTTTCATTCATGTATTCCTTGATATTATAATAACCCTTTTTGTACAGTTTTTCTTTAATAAAACTTTTAAACTTGTTTATTGACAAACTTTGAACATGTTCTGGGATTCTGTTGTAAAAGCGTATACATTGCCCCATAAATGAATTACTAATTCTGTGGAGTCTTGTAAGTGGCATTACAAGCTTATGTTTGTTCCTAGTGTTTAAGGTATGAACATCCTTATTCTTATTAAAGCTATTTATGTTTTTATGTACATACATTACATTTTCATAAATATATTGCGATGCCAAAGTTAATATGTTTATTTCTTTAAATTTTTCTCTAAGGGACTCTTTACAATTTAGATTATAAATCGCCCGTACGGCTCTCTTTTGCAAAACAAATATAGCTTCAATATCAGTCGCATTACCCCATAGCAAAATTCCATAAGACATTACGCTATGAAAGTAACTAAAATACACTAACCTAGCTGTCTCAACATCTGTGAGACTTCTAATCTTACTTACAGCATATGCTGCAGAACTAAGTCTGCTTGCTAATTTAGATATATGGGGGCCCCATTGAAGTTTCGCGTCAATAGTAATACCGAGAAAAACGGTGGTATCCACAAGACTCAACTCCTCCCCATTTAAGAGCACATTGGTTTTAGAATGCTTTACATTAGGTATTGTAAATTTAATACATTTTGTCTTATTGCCGTTTAAGAGCAAATTGTTGGCGTTAAACCAATGTACTAATTTCGATAGAGCATTATTTACATCGTCATATTTAATTGACTGCCGTTTCAGTTTGAAAATTAAAGAGGTATCGTCAGCAAATAATACTATATCGTGATTGTCCCCTACAAGATAAGGTAAGTCATTAATATAGATTAAGAACAGGAATGGGCCAAGAATCGAGCCCTGAGGAACGCCCATTGATACTACTGATCCGGAGGAACATTTACCATTAATGACGACTTTTTGAGTTCTGTTACTTAAATATGAAGTAATAAGTTTAAGCGCCAAATTTTTTACACCGTAATGTTGTAGTTTCCTGATTAATGTATCATGATGAACACAATCGAAAGCCTTGGAAAGGTCACAGAAAATACCTAAGGCATCTTGTGAATTCTCCCAGGCATTAAAAATATATTTCATAAGCTCAACACCGGCGTCAGACGTCGAGCGACCCCTTGTAAAACCAAATTGATTTTTATGAAGTAATTTATTTGTATTAAAAAAAATTAACAATTGATCCAAAATTATTTTTTCAAAAATTTTACTGAGAGTTGGTAGTACAGAAATAGGTCTATAATTAGCGGGGTCCAATGTACTACCAGATTTAAATAAAGGTATTACTTTACCATACTTCATTAAATCAGGAAACACACCAGAATCGATACAAGTATTAAAAATAATAGCAAGATGAGGTGCAATTAAATCTATTATGGACGCAATCACTGTAACGGAAATCCCCCACAAATCTGCGGTTTTCTTTACATCAATGGTTTTGAAGTATTTTACAATATTATGCGGTAATACTTTTTCAAATCTAAATTCTTTTAAACAGGTATTAACATTCTGTTTAAGTAATGATTCGGCGACAGTTGGAGAAGCATTCAATGACTCTGTTGTCAAGATAGGAACATCAGTGAAATATTTCTCAAACACCGCTGCAACTTCTTGATTTGATTTAGTCAATTCATTATTAATTTTTAATTGATAGTTTGAATTACGAGGTTTCTCTTTACCGGTTTCGCTGTTAATTATACTCCACGTCATTTTAATTTTATTCTTAGCTGTCTTAATTTTGTTACTAATATGTAATGATTTGGCTGTGGAGCAAACTCTTTTAAACATCACTCATAACAATTTTTCATGTTTTCCACCTCAATTGAATATAATTTAATTTTACTAATTAATTTCTGCTTTTTCTTACATACATTTGTATTATTTTTAATATTAATTTTAGTTTTAACTAATTTTTGCATTTTCCTAATATATTTATTGATTTTTATATATTTTCTTAATTTCCTTCTGCTGCTTGCAATCCTTTCTGCTGTTCTTGATGTGGTAGAATCTTTAGTCAAATCTATTGTTGTGGAGGGTTGCAATGTTTTATGAGATTTACATTCTACGAGCTCATCGAAAAGACTCTGAGTTTGAAATGTTTGCAAGTTACCAATGTATTGTTTAAATTGTGAAATCTGCTCATTAGCTTCAGTTAATTGTAATTTAAATGTTGCTACATTGAAATTACAATTAACTGAAGCTAATGAGCAGATTTCACAATTTTTTTATATTTTATATATTAATCTGAGGGCTTCCTCATATTCTTTGCTGCATCGGTCAAACTCATCGACAGTCCCCTGGAGCTAATCCCTTTCCTTTAAAATATCTGTATAGTCTCTATTTATCTTAACCATATCACTTTTCAACTGTGTATTTTTCGAAATTATAAAACTTTCTTTAAGTAACAGCTCACACTGCTCCCTGGACGCCCTCAGTTCTTGGAGCGCAAGATGAAGTTAGTTCTCCATCTGGCGCCTTTTGGCGTTGCGAGTATTCATTTTACTATGTATTTTAAATAGTAAAAGAAAACAAAGATGGAAAATCAAGGGAACAGAGTAAGCAAATATCCAATTGTAGGACTCTAATTACAGATCTCAAATTAAATTATCAAGAAAACAATTCAAAATGAAATCCGAAAACAACAAAACTTAAGATATATCGTAAAAATTAAAAGGGATAACAAGAATTACAGAAACTTTTAAACGATGTTCGATACCTGCTGTCACTTTAAATTAAGAGGCACTAAAAATTTATTTATTTAGATATTTACCACTTTTATTTATGACACAATACAATTTGTTCCTAATTAACAACTATAACTTAAATTTGAGGTGGAAATTATCGATTACAATATTTATTGATTACGAAATTATGCCAGAATTTTTTCTCAGTGATTCTGGTAATAAGTGACTCATAGACATCTACATCTACCTTCGTTTGCGAATTAAAATGCAGATGCGTTGTCAGCCATGAGGACTAAGATAGAATGTCTATTTCGCAGTAAAAAGGGCAACAAAATTGGTGACAACATGAAATAATCTTTGATAACCTAAAGTTGTTAAAGACCATTCGCGTGAAATTTATTTATTTTAATCAAATATACAATTTATTATAAACTTTTAAAATTTTTACTGTATACAATATTATACAATATTTTTATTATATGCAATATTAAAAACTATAATAAAAAAGTGAAACCAGTAATTTAATTATCAAATAGCTCTACTCCCATCGGTATCGTGCCAATAACGTCGGCTGCGTTTCCACGCTCAATGGTTATACTTAGCCTATGAGCGAGAAAAGAGCCAGCTATCTTATCACCAGCATCAACGACCAACCGCAGATGGAGTTCCTTTAGGAACTTCACCGCATGTGGACCCTACGGACCGATAGTATCTATAAATATGTAGTCATCTCTCAGAGACTCATATTTGCGCCACTTACTAAGTTCAGCTGCCTCTGATGCCGCCCCGGCTCTAAGCGAGGTACTCCTGAGTTCAGAGGTCGCAAAGTATCTACGCAAGTAGCATCCCAAACTAGGGATTTATCTTTCTCCCAAGGGACCAATGTCATACCGTCGGGTCTCTCGCCATAGTTTCTAAATATTCCACAAGGCTCTTAAACCGAGGAAACATTTATTGAGACAAGAGGTCTTCGAACGACATCGTTTAAAAAACCGTGCCGTGAAAACCTACCAGCAATTTTCTTACATGAAAGTCCGTGGAGCCCAAACTTGTCAACACTGCTACCACAGGGGCACTGATGGTGTTGACAAATCGGCTCCTAGTCAGATTCCTACGGCGATGCGCAAGCTTTCCCCATCAAGTAATTTACCGAGATTACTTGATGGTAAAGCGTGAACCAGTGACTAGATTCCTTAATAGAAACAGCTAGAAGGCGTGCCATATCTTGGTTACTATGGAGATTATGAAAAAAATCTTTCTGCGCCTTCTGTACCAACGGAGTATCCCACTGATTTTGTTGGTTAACTTCCAGTGGAACATTTTCGCCGAGACGGAGCGTTCGCCATGTCTGCCTGCATCCGTAGCAAAGCGCAGGTTTAATTTATTATTTAAAATTATGTTACATAAGTCACTAACAATATGTACGGTAGTAGGAAAGCAGGCAATGCAACGCTAGAAAGATTTCTCACACCAATACCACTAAATTTTTTAGGTAAAGTAGCTTGAGTCCAGTTATATTTAGAATTTTTATAGCTATTTTAAAATTATTATATAACTTATAATATAATATTATATAAATAGAACGTAATAAGTTGCACACCACAAGAATTAGGTTGATTATTCCCAATTTTCATTAGATTATAGGTATTAAATGAAAAACGATGTCTTATTTTTATAAAATTGAAGTAACAATCGAACTTACAGTCCACCTGATGGTAAATGAACACATGCAAACATGTTGAAATGAAGAAGGCTAGAGACGCGTTGTTACTTCTGAGGACAACGATGGAATGCCTTCAGCCTTTCGTTATATTGGGTATTCATACTCCTCAGAATGGAACACAGCAGTGCAGTGCATCAGTGCAAAGCTGAAATAGGTATGTGGATGGTACCTATCCACACGGGCATCTAAGCAATAAAATGTCCTACAAGCTAGTTAATTATGTTATATTTAGGATAAAAAGTGTGCTTATAAATGAATATAATATAAAATGTAACTATAACTACATTTCATCATTATCATCATCATCATTACAGCCCATCACAAGTCCACTGCTGAACATAGACCGCCCCCAAGGAATGTCAAAAGCACGGTCCTGAGCCACCTGCATTCATTGACTTCCTGCATAACTTACCAGGACGTCACTCCATCTAGTGGGGGGACGCCCTACACTTCGTCCACCGGTACGAAGCCGCTACTCGAGAACCTTTTTTCCCCATCGGCTCTCGGTTCTTCGAGCTATATGGCCGGCCCATTGCCACTTCAGCTTACTAATCCGTTGGGCTAAGTCGGTCCCTCTGGTTCTACTGCGGATATTCTCATTTCTAAGTTTATCACGCAGAGAAACTCCGAGCATAGCTTTTTCCATAGAGAGCTTCCTCATCCGGCCAGCAGTGAAGGACCACGTCTCAGTACCATAGGTCATCACTGGCAACAAGCACTGGTTATACAGCTCGATTTCAAGTTTTGAGGTATATCTGACGACAAGATGTGCCGTAATTTCCTGAACGCTGCCCAACCGAGATAAATCTGTCGATTGACCTCGCGGTCGAAGTTGGACTTACCTAGTCAGACTATTTGTCCTAAGTAAACATACTCGTCAACAACTTCGAGCGTAGTGCTACCAACAACTACCGGCATAGGTGTGACATAGACATTAAACATGATCTTTGTATTGTCCATGTTCATCTTAAGACCTATCAGTTGGGAAACACTATCGAGATCATTGAGTACAGTGCTTAGGTCCACCAGCGATTCTGCCATAAGGACTATATCGTCGGCAAATTGAAGAATTCAATACCGTATCTTTTCCAGTCCAAAAGCTTGAAAACGTCTTCCAATGCAGCAGTGAAGAGTTTCGCGGATATAATGCCAGCCTGTATTACACCTCTCTGCAATTGTATAGGTTTCGTATTCTGATTCTGTACTCGGATAGGCATCGTAGCCCTACTGTACAAACACTTCAGCACTTCGATATACCGCCAGTCAACTTGGCATCGCTGAAGGACTGCGGCATCGCCCAAATTTTGACGGAATCAAAGGCTTTCTCATAGTCCACATACGCCAAACATAGTGGCAAATTGTACTCGTCTGTCTGCTTTACAATTTGTCGAAGTGTGTGTATATGGTCTATGGTACTAAAGCCTTTTCGGAAACCGGCATGTTCGGGAGGCTGGAAGTCGTCAAGTCTGCGCGCGAAACGATTCGTATTGACTCTCGAAAACAGCACGTAGACGCGGCTCAGAAGGGAAATCGGTCTATAGTTCTTCAAGAGAGCGTTGTCACATTCCTTGAAGAATAAGACCACCGCACTTCTGCTTTACGCTTTTGGTGTAGTGCCACCATGGAAGACAGAATTAAAGAGCTTCTGAAGGACTTCAAGTACCGGTTTTCCACCCGCTTTTACAAGCCCCGCTGTAATTATTTCCTCGCCTGGGGCCTTGCCGATTTTAAGGTGCTGGAGAGCCACTCTAATCTTGCTCAGACTGACGTCCGGGATATCATCGGAATAGTGATGGGTAAGACCAGGTCTTGGATCGTTATTCACACATACGTGTGGCTCCAACGATACACTGTACTGCTGTACACATCGTACAGCTGCCTATAGAATTTCTCAATCTCACTCAAAATCTCAGGTGTCCCGGAAACGACGCTGCCACACTCAGTCTTCAGCTTCGACAGTTGGCTCTTTCTGGCAGACAGATCTCTAGCAAAGACTTTGGTGCCCTGGTTCGGCTCGATCGCTTCTTCAATACGAGAAGTATTAAAGTTGCGTAAGTCCCCCCGCATTTATTTAGAGATCTGTCTTTTCAGTTGCCTGTATGCTGTCAAATCTGTTGAAGAATGTAGCTTTATGTGCCGTCCAACAGCCATGAGATTAAGAGTGTTTGGAGAGTTTTTGTGCTCTTCTGTGGCGGGTCTTGCAAAACTTAGCTCCGACCGCATGGAAAGTTTCCACGAGCTTGTCATTCATATCGTCCACTGCTATTTCAATCTTCTAGGCACTGAAATCGGTACCGTAGCTCGAGCTGCAAGGTTTCGGGACTTTGGATTAGAGCACGAGGGGGACGGAGCGTTAACTTCATTAGACGTGACCTCTCTAACTTAACGTTTAGGTTCAGTGTGCCTGTCACTATTCTGTGATCGCAACCAGTTTCCACCCTCGCGATCACGGCGACATCACTGAACAGTTGTTGTCTGGTCGTTATAATGAAGTCAATCTCATTTTTTTTCGAACCGTCGGGGCTCGAACAGGTCCACTTCCTGTGGGGCCGCTTCTGGAAGAAAGATTTCATCATAAAGAGTCCCTCTTACTCCATGAAGTCGGCCAGCTGCTGGCCCCTTGAGTTCCGTTGCCCTATTCCAAATTTCCCTACTTTTAGCTCACCATTCTCTCTTGTGCCTAGTTTTGTATTGAAGTCTCCCATTAACACCGTATAGTGGGTTTTGGAGGAATGCATGGCTCTAGAGATATCCTCATACATTTCCTCCACCACCTCATCGGAGTGTGCCGAGGTTGGTGCGTAAGCCTGTATGACCTTCAGCGAAAACCGTTTGGTGTTTCGGAGTATTAGGTACGCAACACTCGTCGACACACTGTCAATCTTTTCAACGTTGTTAACGAGAGACTTCTGGACGATAAATCCGACACCTCCTTGGGACAGATGGTCGCCCTCCCAGTGATAGAACAAATTGCCGGATTCGAGGATTACCGTGTCCTCCCCCTCTATTCGGACTTCGGACAATCCTATGACATTCCAGCGCAACTGTCTATCTCTTCATCCAGCTCCAGGATCTTATCGTTAGTCCTCAGGGTGCGTGCGTTATAAGTTGCCAGATCAAGTCGTTGTAGGTGGCAACCGAACCTCCACCGGAGATTCTTAGCACCCCTGCCCCGCCGTTACCATGGTCGCCACCATAGTCAGGAATAGCGGGGCCGCCTGGGACTGGGGGCCGTCTTTTTGTACCTTTTATCATGAGGTGTATTTGCCATAGTTGCCACGCTTGGCGAGCGGATTGGCTACTGCAGTTTTTTATTGTTGTTTTGCTGTTATCAGAAAGCTGCTGCTGTCCATCCTCTGCCTCAGTATCCCTCTGTCGCCTTTTACGACACTCACGGGTAGATATGGGATAGTGTAATTCTTAACCGCCATTACACGGGATTCTGCAATAAATAATAGTATAGAATCTTTAATCGGGCAAGCTAGGTAATAGTAAGTCTTTACATTTTCTTTTGAATACACGTACGGGGTCGCTAAAGATGTTGATGTCATGATTGATTAAGCTGTTGTTCGCATACATCTATTTAACGGTGAAATCTTACGAAGATTGGTGCTATTGAAGGGAATATTTAATAAATTAGTAATTGGATTTGACGGAACACTTGCTGCATTAAACTTGGCGAAATGAACTGACCATGTAGAAGTTTATGAAGCGTCATTAGGTCTAAAAGTTTTCGTCAGTCTGCCAGTGAACTCGTTCATAGATGAGAAAGCCTAGATTTTTTTTTATTTTATTATCTTCAGGACAACAAACAATTGTGTAATAAAACATAATACAAAATACAGGTCTTATAAAAAAGGAAATACAAGTAATTACACAACCAGCACCGTTATCCACAAAGTAATATCACAATAAAAGTAATATAATAATGCACAGCAAACACAATGATTTCTTATATTTACGCGAACACTACACATTGAATAAAACGATTTTTACGGATTTTATCGCGTTTAATTAACTTATTTTATATTCCCGACGTTTCGGTTGCTTTCCAGCAACCGTGGTCACGGGGGACTGAGGTGATTGACGTCCCGATGTCAAAGTTAACCCGGAGTACCTTTAGCTTTTTAATTATTAATTTTGGTCCGATCTACGCAGAATGAACTAACTGTGTCTTGAAGTCTTACAGTGGTATGCTTGGGTTTAGTTTTAATTTTATGAATTACAGGATCCCAAGCAGGTGGTAGTACCCAGCCTCCCTCTCTATTGAAATTAGGATGTTTTTTAATTTCAATAGCCTCACGTATCATCCTTGGCAGGAATCGATGTTCTTTCGCGAGGACTTGTGGTTTATCAAATCTAATGTAATGACGGGGGCCGTCTAGGATATGATCACAAACTGCAGACTTCCCGGAACGTTGGTGCTTCACGTCAGCTATGTGTTCTTTTACGCGGGTTTTTATTGATCGTTTTGTTTGCCCTATATATGAGAGACCACACTCACAATCAAGCTTGTATACTTCTGCATCTTGTAGAGGAATATTGCACTTGACGGATGGTAAGAACTGACTAATCTTCTTCGGCGGCTTGAAGAATGTTCTAATAGAAGCTCGCTTCAAGATGTAGCCAATCTTGTCTGTGACACCTCTGACATATGGTAGTACAGCAGGCACACGCTCGACTGTGGCCGGCTTCACTCGGTCACTGTGACGTAGGCGCGGAACCCGAAGCTTGTTGTCGTGCGGAACCTGCTTGACGTGCTGAAGCTCGGCGGCCAGGTGTTTGCTGTCACAGATCCCTCGTGCTCTCTGCAACAAAGATTTGCCCACGGTAGCTAACTGTGAAGGGTGATGGTGGGATTCACCGTTTAAGTATCGGTTTGTATGGGTCTTTTTTTTATACACAGTGTGACCTACGGTGTTATTAGGATTTCGAATGACTAACACATCTAGGAAAGCTAAAGAATTATTTGCCTCTAACTCCATAGTAAATTGAATTTTAGAGTTTATGGAATTAAGATGTTCTAAAAATGCAGTTACTTTGTCTGATGGTAAAATTGTGAAAGTATCGTCTACGTACCGCTTGTAGAAACTTGGAGTTACTGGTGCAGTAAGCAGGGCTTTCTCCTCAAAGTCCTCCATGAAAATATCGGCGACAATGGGAGATACCGGTGAGCCCATCGCAACACCATCTACTTGCTTGTAAAACTGTTCCTTCCACAATAGGTAGCCAGATGTAAGGCAATGTCTGAGTAATACTGCATATTCTGCTGGCATGTTGTTTTCCTCTAGTTTTCTAGTTATAATTGAGATGCAGTCTTCAACAGGTAGGCATGTAAATAGAGACTGAACATCAAAACTGACCATAGTTTCATTGTCAGTAAGACATAGGTCTTTTATCTCACTGACAAAATGGTATGAATCCTTAGTGTGTGCTCTTGTATGTCCTCTGAGTGGTGATAGTACTTTTGCTAAGTGTTGAGCCAATCTGTAAGTTGGCGAATCGATCTGACTCACTATTGGACGTAATGGAGCGTTCGGTTTGTGTATTTTTGGTAACCCATACAACTTCGGCGGTTTGGCACACGTAGGTATTATCGAATTTACGTCTAGATTCAGTTTCTCGGAGTATTTCTTTATTAGATCGCTAGTTGTTTTAAGCGTATTAGTTGTAGGATCTGTTTTGACCTTTACGTACGTACTTTCATCCGATAAAAGTTGTTGTATTTTAAAATTGTAATCCGACGTATCCATTATAACCGTAGCATTACCTTTATCTGCGCGGAGAATCGTAAGATCTGGTCTGTTGCGTAAGTTTTTCAATGCAGTAAATTCATCTTTGGGAAGATTTAATTTTGGCGTTGAGCTTCGACGTAACAAGGACGTAATGTCTTGACGTATAGCCTCTAAATCTTCTTTACCAATATTATTTTTATACAGACAGTCCTCAACACTACAGATAATGTTTTCATACGGAATTTTTCGCGGTGTTATAGCGAAATTCATACCTTTGGCCAAAACTTTTATTGTCGCGTCGTCTAGAGATTGTTTTGACAGGTTATAGACCGCACGTTGTTTATTACTCGCGTCTGTTGTCAATGATTGCGTTCCGTTATTACGTTGACATTGGCGTTGGACATTTGATTTGGTTGTTAGTTTTTGGTATTTATCTATATGTTTATTTTTGAATTCATTGTATTTAGTTGTTTCACGTTTTTCTAAAGTTTCCATGCAATTCTTATAATCAAATGTCGATAAAACTGTCTTTAGATCACTGGACGATTTGTCTATGGTTTTATTAATGAAACATAGATCGGTACGTTTTTGCTGAATCACCGTTATTAACAATTTTTTGCTTGCATGATTTAAGATCTTAGCGCTTCCTCGAATGTCTTTTTAGTAGATATCTTGACACACGTAGGAATGAGATTATGGTCTCTGCATCTCTTCAAGAAGTTTAAAGCTGTTATGTATCTTGCGCGCTTGGTTTTGAGATCTTCTAGTCGGCGTATTTTATTTGCTATTTCCAGTCCGTACTGGTTTACAATTTACAATTCACAATGGAGTTAGAGGCAAACAATACTCTAGCTTTTCTAGATGTTTTAGTCATCCGAAATCCTGATAACACTATTGGTCATACTGTGTACAGAAAAAATACCCATACCAACCGATATTTAAATGATGAATCTCACCATCATCCTTCACAGTTAGCTACCGTGGGAAAATCTTTGTTTCAGAGAGCACGAGGGATCTGTGACAGAAAACATCTGGCCGCCGAGCTTCAGCACGTCGAGCAAGTACTGCAAGACAACAAGCTTCGGGTCCCGCGCCTACGTCACAGTGACCGAGTGAAGCCAGCCACAGTCGAGCGTGTGCCTGCTGTACTACCCTATGTCAGAGGAGTCACAGACAAGGTTGGCTACATCTTGAAGCGAGCTTCCATTAAAACGTACTTCAAGCCGCTGAAGAAGATTGGTCAATTTTTACCATCCGTCAAGTGTCATAACCCTCTACAAGATGCAGGAGTGTACAAGCTGGATTGTGAATGTGGTCTCTCGTACATAGGACAAACAAAAAGATCTATTAAAACCCGCGTTAAAGAACATATAGCTGACGTGAAGCACCGACGTATCGGGAAGTCTGCAGTTTGTGAACATGTTCAGGATCGTCCCCGTCATTACATTAGATTTGATAGACCACAAATCCTCGCAAAAGAACACCGATTCCTCCCAAGGATGATTCGCGAGGCTATTGAAATTAAAAAACTTCCTAATTTCAATAGAGAAGATAGAATAGAATAGAATAGAATAGAATGATTTTTATTCAATATGGATTATTACATAATACTTATTGAAAGTCATTATTTTATTTACCACTGGTTCGGAAAATACCTCTGTCCTGGGAAGAACCAGCAAGAAACCCAGCGGGACTTTTTTTTTTAAACATAATTTCACTTAACAATAATTTTGATTATACAATTTTAAATGAATTTTCATAGAACCAGCATGGTGGCGATCACCTTATTCCCAGGGATTATTTTCACTCATGTATTCCTTGATATTATAATAACCCTTTTTGTACAGTTTTTCTTTAATAAAACTTTTAAACTTGTTTATTGACAAACTTTGAACATGTTCTGGGATTCTGTTGTAAAAGCGTATACATTGCCCCATAAATTGAATTACTAATTCTGTGGAGTCTTGTAAGTGGCATTACAAGCTTATGTTTGTTCCTAGTGTTTAAGGTATGAACATCCTTATTCTTATTAAAGCTATTTATGTTTTTATGTACATACATTACATTTTCATAAATATATTGCGATGCCAAAGTTAATATGTTTATTTCTTTAAATTTTTCTCTAAGGGACTCTTTACAATTTAGATTATAAATCGCCCGTACGGCTCTCTTTTGCAAAACAAATATAGCTTCAATATCAGTCGCATTACCCCATAGCAAAATTCCATAAGACATTACGCTATGAAAGTAACTAAAATACACTAACCTAGCTGTCTCAACATCTGTGAGACTTCTAATCTTTCTTACAGCATATGCTGCAGAACTAAGTCTGCTTGCTAATTTAGATATATGGGGGCCCCATTGAAGTTTCGCGTCAATAGTAATACCGAGAAAAACAGTGGTATCCACAAGACTCAACTCCTCCCCATTTAAGAGCACATTGGTTTTCGAATGTTTTACATTAGGTATTGTAAATTTAATACATTTTGTCTTATTGTCGTTTAAGAGCAAATTGTTGGCGTTAAACCAATGTACTAGTTTCGATAGAGCATTATTTACATCGTCATATTTAATTGACTGCCGTTTCAGTTTGAAAATTAAAGAGGTATCGTCAGCAAATAATACTATATCGTGATTGTCCCCTACAAGATAAGGTAAGTCATTAATATAGATTAAGAACAGGAATGGGCCAAGAATCTAGCCCTGAGGAACGCCCATTGATACTACCGATCCGGAGGAACATTTACCATTAATGACGACTTTTTGAGTTCTGTTACTTAAATATGAAGTAATAAGTTTAAGCGCCAAATTTTTTACACCGTAATGTTGTAGTTTCCTGATTAATGTATCATGATGAACACAATCGAAAGCCTTGGAAAGGTCACAGAAAATACCTAAGGCATCTTGTGAATTCTCCCAGGCATTAAAAATATATTTCATAAGCTCAACACCGGCGTCAGACGTCGAGCGACCCCTTGTAAAACCAAATTGATTTTTATGAAGTAATTTATTTGTATTAAAAAAAATTAACCATTGATCCAAAATTATTTTTTCAAAAATTTTACTGAGAGTTGTTAGTACAGAAATAGGTCTATAATTAGCGGGGTCCAATGTACTACCAGATTTAAATAAAGGTATTACTTTACTATACTTCATTAAATCAGGAAACACACCAGAATCGATACAAGTATTAAAAATAATAGCAAGATGAGGTGCAATTAAATCTATTATGGACGTAATCACTGTAACGGAAATCCCCCACAAATCTGCGGTTTTCTTTACATCAATGGTTTTAAAGTATTTTACAATATTATGCGGTAATACTTTTTCAAATCTAAATTCTTTTAAACAGGTATTAACATTCTGTTTAAGTAATGATTCGGCGACAGTTGGAGAAGCATTCAATGACTCTGTTGTCAAGATAGGAACATCAGTGAAATATTTCTCAAACACCGCTGCAACTTCTTGATTTGATTTAGTAAATTCATTATTAATTTTTAATTGATAGTTTGAATTACGAGGTTTCTCATTACCGGTTTCGCTGTTAATTATACTCCACGTCATTTTAATTTTATTCTTAGCTGTCTTAATTTTGTTACTAATATGTAATGATTTGGCTGTGGAGCAAACTCTTTTAAACATTTTAGAATAATTTTTTACATATTCTTTAAAAGCATCGGAAAGATTATACGATCTTTCATGGTAAAGGTCATATAACCTTCGTCTGCTTTTATGAATTCCTACTGTCGCCCACTCATTAAATGCCTTGCGACTGTTTCTGGAGAATGTTTTAGAAGTGAATGTTTTATTAAATTCATTGTTTATAAAGGTAAATAATTCTCTATATAAATAGTCTGCATTGTTCTTATAAGAAAGGGATGGAAAGATTTTTAACATATTACTTCTAAATCTCTCCAGGCGTTTTGCATTAATAGGAACAAACACAATTTTCTCATTTACCTGTTTTTTGTGCATATAAGGTAACGAAACCAGTTGTCCACAGTGATCTGAACTAAGTTTTTGAATTATTGATTTGTTGATTGGTACAACACCTGTAAAAATATTATCAATACAAGTTGCACTACACCCTGCAATACGTGTAGCTTCAAAGAATAAATTATTAAGATTATAGGATTTGAACAAAGAACAGAATTTAATACTGATGGAAGAAGTTTCCAGGAGATTGATATTAAAGTCTCCACACACTACAAGAGATTTATTCTGTTTATTAAGCTTAACTAAAACTTCTTCCATAATTTTTTCAAAAGTATCATAACTTGAACATGGGGGTCTGTAAACACTGACAACAATAAGGTGCTCAAGCTCAACACATGCCATTTCTACAGTACGCTCAACAGAGAGGCTCACAATGTCTTTACGTTCTTTACATGATAAGGACTTATTAGCTAATATTAAGGAGCCACCACGTAATTTAGTATCTCTATTGAACGAACTGACCACCTGGTGATTACTGAAATTAAATATGGAGTTGTATTCTTTCAACCAATGTTCTGTAATACATAAAATATTTATACTGTTACTATTTAAAAATAATTCAATTTCTAATTCTTTGCCTAACATACCTTGTATATTTTGATGCACCAGGTTGATACAGTATTTATTATTTTTATTTTGTAAAATTGCATAATTATGTATTGGTAAGTTACATTCTAAGCTATTTAAATTATCTTTGCTAGAGATTACCTCTATTGTCTTATTATCTAATTTAAATTACTTGGAACTGGTTCCAAATCAAATGTAAAATTATTTTGTTGCTCAAAAGAAGCAGGTGTCAAGGTAGCCAAATCATTGGCTGAGTTAAAATATAAATAATAAGATAGCGTATCTGCTACCAGTCTTAAACTATACTTTGATAGGTAATACCTATCTCTTGTCAAAAACTTCTTAGTTAAATTATTAATATCAATTAAATGAAATTTATCATTATTATTCTTACAATTAAATGTCAAATTTAAGTTATTGTTACATGTCAAGTTATGCATCATTAAATTTAAATTATGTCTTAGTTTATTTTCCTGTGGCCACCCCTCTATATAAGGCAATGTAAACAAGATAACTTTAACCACATTTATGTTATTGAGATATTCAATATATTTTAATAATTGATTCTTGTTCATATTGCCTCTTCTCCCAACAAAAATAATTAATATACTATTAGGGTTAAATTTACTAGTTAAAATTTTGGATTGGATTGGTGCTGCCATCTGCTTGGGATCCCATAATTAATAAAATCAAATCCAAACCCAAGTATACCACTGCTAGACTTCAAGATACTGTAAGCTCATTCTGCGTAAATCGAACCAAAAATTAATATTAAAAAACTGAAGGTAGCCGGGCTAACTATGACAGCAGGACGTCAAACAACTCAGTCCCCCGTGACCACGGGAGCTGGAAAGCACCCGAAACGTCGGGAACATAAAAATAAGTTAATATACGCGATAAAATCCGTAAAATTAGTTTTATTTAAAAAAGAATAACATAATTTTTTAACGATCGTCAGTTTTGTGTTACTTAAAATAAGATAGCATAAGTCGCTACGAAATCTCATCAATACGATTTTCAAGATAGCGTATCTATCTATATTATATTTAATTTATGAAAAATGATTCATTATCTTAACTTAAGCTATGACGAATTTATAGTTTAGCGGGAATTGCTGGGTATTACGAACTCTCCTGATCACGAATTCGCTAGAACACTATTAGGATATGTGGTTAATTCCAAACTTAAAGTATCAAAACTGAACAACAACAACTAAAATAAACGTAATCTTATGTGAACTTAACTATACTTAGACATTTGATAAATGTTTCTTATTTATGATTTTTGTTTTTTAATTTTCATTGAAAATCTCACAAAAGTAGTAAAACAGATTTTTGCAAGTATTGTATTTAAATAATACATTGTCACGTTTGAATGTCATAAAATTAATAAAAGCCATACAAAATATACATTTCTGATATGTTTTTTTTAATAATAAGTGTGAAAACCGAGCTCACAGTTTACCTGATGGTAAGTGCACGCCGTGGCCCTTAGATATTTATATCTATTCTCGAATAATAATCAATATTCCGTAGTGACTTCTAAGGACTAAGATTGAATGCCTCGTTTTATATAAAAAATGTCAACTATTTTGTACACTCACCATACGAAACACAATCATCATCATGAGCAACATTTAGCTGCTATTTCAAGCTAGAATTCTGGGAAAGCGTAACCTGACCTATTCGTACTTCAACCACAACGTAGCTGCAACATGTCTGTCACGTAAATTATATCATAATTTGCTCATGAACAAATATTCAGGCCAGAAACAATTATTTGAAGCCTTAATTAATTGATGGATTTGATTTAATTAAAAGTTTATTTTCTTTTTTTCAAACCATTGTAATGAAAGCTTATTTTTAACAATGATTTTACCATTAATTTAATTTTAATTTCTTAGTTATTGCTGGACAGGTTTTAGTGTATGTTAATTTAACTCATTGCGTTATTATTGGTTTCATCTTAAAATCACCATTTTGATTTTTTTACGCCAGCTGAACTTTATCCATTATGGGTATTTTACCATCAAACTTTATCCCTAGCCTTTGCCAAGTTATAACTCTTGAACAGTCCGCCACATTGGATTAAGTACGTCACTTACAATTACAATACACACCATGCATTGACATCCAAACTAAATATCTATGCAAAATTTCAGCTTAAGCGGTTGAAGATAACTGCTTTAAAATTCAGTCGCAAGATTTCACTGTAACAAACATACCTTGCAGGATAAATAAAAGCTTTCTAAAAATTGTATTCATTTAAAACATGTCTAGTGATATAAATATAAGCTGCGATAAGGTGAATTTGGTGTTAACCAAAGTTTAAGTGGGTTCCAAACCATTCGTTTAAAAGGTCGTTTTACGTAATTTTGCTAAACATTCCGTACTGGGTCATTATGGTGATTGCCTTTTTCATTCACTGAGTTATTTAGTGTTATTATATTCGTGTTAATGTTTTCAATACCTGTCTTTAATTAATTTAGCTAATTATTAAATTCTAACAATTATTGTTTCTGGTTTGTAATTTGCTGAAAACCCGAACGCAATTTACTTTTGAAAATGATCAACAATATGGCAGAAATTACTTTTAGTAATTTAGTAATTGAATAAGTCTTCTTCTTCTGCGGATATTTTCATTACGGATTTAATCCCGTAGGGAAACTGAACGAATTACTTTCAATCGCACGCTGAGTGACTTTGAGTTTTCTCATACGGCGAGTGAAGAGTGAAGGATTACGCGTCGGTTGTGAAAGCCATCACATATAACAAAAATGAAGTAAGAATAGGCCGGCAATTTAGCTCGAATAACCAACAGCCGATGAGAGATAATTGGCAACCAAAAGATGAAAATAAAATCATGTTAAAGTTCAATTGAAATAATTAAAAAATCATCGTATTTATTTTTCATTTGGTTATCTGTGGCAATATATGTCATGAGTTAAAACGATGAAAATTGTATTTCAAAGCTCAATCTAAAATATAGGCAACAAAAAAGTTCAGTATTATCGGTCAGCATGTCATGTCAGTTCAGTGTCAAATGTTTCTTTGCACACTCAATTGAATTATCTATGTTGTGCAACATTTTGATATTATTGATCTTCGTAAATATCCAAAGAATTAGATTATATTTTATCAATTAATATTGAGTAACTCCTTCTTTTGTTAAGAAAAGATAATTAAGAAAGGGATGAACAATACTTTTGCTATTTTTCAAAACCACATAATTCCGAGAAAAAAAGAAATTAGAAGAAGCATACAAACCTTAGTTATATTACTATGTTGTATTATGTTCATTAATTCATTCATTACAGCCAACCCCCATAGTCCCCTGCCGAACTTAGGCATCCCCTATTTATTGCGTCAAAGGGGAGATTTTGTCATTATTGCCGCCACTGGTAGGGAGCAACCGCAGTTTTTTTTATATTTGCAGCTATTTTCGAGAAGATGCTGCTGCTCATCTGCTGTTTCAATTTCCGCTATGTTAACTCTTAACACCACGGGATGATATAGGATTGTGAATTATCTTATTCTGTACTTTTAAGCTCAAGTTACACTCTGATATTCTCTGATATTTCGTTCTCGAAAGACGACTTTCACAGTTACCGTTACCCTTACAGCCTATCAAATGTACACTGCTTAATATAGGATTCCCCTATAGATTGCCTCATAGAGACGAATGTAGGGCGGCCCCAGATAGAGTTACGACCTGGTAAGACCGTCTCGATGTTAATGCATGCAGGTGGCTCAGGACCGCACTTAGTGGAATTCCTTGGGGGAGGCTTGGGGGGTGTTTAGCAGTGGACTTGTGAAGGGCTGTTATGATGAAATGATACCAACACACTATTGCATAAATAAAACTTGTTGTTTAATTTAAGTGTTTACTATATTTTGATAATCTCCCATAAAAAACTCGTTAAAAAAACCCATATCATCTAGTATATTAGTAATGTCCTCGATACCGAATTTTGATCAAGGCAGGTAATCTTAACGACAACTATCCATCTGGGTAGGACACGAGTGTGAATGCAACGGTGCATTCTTTATTCTCCCACTCTCACAGCCCCATAGGACAGCAATACTATACTTACGGTGAAAGATTAGGCACATTGCCATCTGCTTTACCGGCGCGGACATGAAACACCGCCAAATATCCGACTATAGGCTGCTACTGGGTGTTTCTGTACAGAAAAAGCAAAAACTTGTTTTCCACTGGCCCAAAATTCGAACCCTGGGATACATGGCATTTACACTTAAGACCACTAAACTAAAGAGTCATTATTTTTATTCTAGTGGATTGTCAATTAATCAACTCAGATTAATAAGGTTATACGAAATTCATTACAAGTGCTCCATCCTTAAAATAGCTCAAACGTCAATTTATGCGACACTGACTATACTATTTAATACTATTTAAAGTCCAAAAGAGACTTGATAGAGAGCCGTGGTAGCTCAGGGGCTAAGCGTTTGCCTTACATTTCATAGTACACGAGCAGACCGGGTTAGAGCGTGGCAAACACTGACCTCTATATATGAACTGGCTATGCACCGTGACATAATGAGGTAATTTGATTTTCGCCATTTTGGCACTGACAGCAGAATTAAACGTCCAAGGAAGTAATAATAGAGATATAGATATATGAGATATGTGTGATAAAATATATCGATATTAAATCTATACCCAGGCTTACCCATAACGTCCATTCTATTTAATATGTATCATATTAATATAATGCCGTACAGTAAATGAATGCATCAATTAATACCTAGGCCTTAGACGCAAGCTTTATACCTCATACAAAACCAAGATCGACGCTGTGTTGATCTATCTACTTTTTTTATACGTAACTACAGAACGGATTTAGCTCCGAGTTTCAACATTGTTTCATTCGCGAATCTGAAATATTTAATTAGTACTAGAAAATATTATTGAACTGGTGTAAGTAACTATACAAAACAAAAATAAAAACATAATTTTGCAAATAATTTGTTGTCAACTGTTCATTCAGTTGTAGTACTATAAAAAACAAATCAGCTGCTTAAATAACACCTATTATAATTATTTACAGGTATGTCTATAAACAGAATTAACTATAACTTCTAATATATAATAATTAATGTTTTTCTTCGTATTTAATGCACTGACAAATCGTTCATCAGATTGCGGTAAAACTTTGTCAACTTATTGCTTGCACTTGTGCCAAGGTTAAAGGCATAGTACAATTAATTTACATTAGGTGGCGCGCGTATTACGATACTGACTAACTCTTGATACCATCCACACCATCTGGATGATTAGTGGTCAGCCACTGTGCGATTTAGAAGAAGTTTTTTTCCTCCCACAACTTCCTTGTGGAATAGTTTACCACCAGCGATTTTTCCGGACCGATATGACTTAAGGACCTTCAAGAGGATAGCCTAATCCTTTTTGAAAGGCCGGCAACGTATCTGCAATTCCCCTGGTTCCCCTGGTGCTGCGATAGTTCATGGGCGGCGGTAATCACTTACCGTCAAGTGAGCCGCATGCTCGTTTACCCACTGCCTCTTATAAAAAATATATATAGGACATTGGTGGCTCCTTTTTGCAGTGGTTTAGCAATGAGTCACAGCGCTAAGGGTCGCAACTTTAAATCCCGCATGAAATTAATATTTGTACAGCCTACAAATGGTATCTGAATGTTCGTACCTGTAAAATTTATGTACGTTAACTGCCTCCACGGTACAGGAGAAAATTATAGTGAGGAGGTAACGTTTTTTTAAAAGAAAAGAAATCTTATATTTTATAATAAATTAAGACTTAAATCTTTTATTTCACAAATTAAAAATACTACAGCTACACTTTACATAGCCGCAAAACTGCTTGCGGAAAAAGGACGGCCTTGTCTTTGTTTCGCAGATTCTGCCTACAGTTCACACAAATCTCGTGATTTAAGCGGAAATTAAACACAGTTCAAAGGTTTCAAATGTTCATTACGAAGCTTTTTAACGGTTTCAAAGGTAACCAATCTCTCATCTGACTACTGTAGTCGATTTGAACACATATTATTTCTTTTTGGCACTTCTTTTCTGTCTAGGAGAACTTCTGAGTTGTAACTTCCTGATGCCTTCACTGCTCTGTTCCGATATGAAGTATAACAGAGCCAGTACATTAACAGGTTGTGAGATATTTTGTCATAGTTCTCAGGGATGTTGACGGATTGCTCTGGCAATTTGAGTCTGTTTTTAGGGTTCCGTACCTCAAAAGGAAAAAAACGGAACCCTTATAGGATCACTTTGTTGTCCGTTTGTCTGTCTGTCAAGACCCTTTTTTTTCCAGGAACGCGTGCAGGTATCATAAAATTCATATCAAATACTCAAGTCTACTGTCCCTTGGAGCTGTGAAGAAATAAAACTTCTAAGCCAACGCAATCAAAAGATACAGCCGTTTATGCCGCAAATTTTCGACATTCGCAAGGGAATCAAAACCTACAGGGTACTTCCCGTGAACTCAGAATCTTAAAATTCGGTACGAAGCAACGTATTATAGCACAGATAAATGAAAATTGCGAAAAGCATAAATTTTAAGTTACATCATATAATAAAAATATTTTAAATAATGTTAAACTTATATACCTACGGATTTGTTCGGAACACTCGGTGCGCGAGTCCGACTCACACTTGGCCGGTTTTTTTAATCAACATGCATCTTGACATGAAGAATATCAGGTATATATTAGGACCCGTAATAGATTGTTAGTTAATAGTTAATTAATAGCTTAACCTTGATGTATCTGTACCAGAGGTAAAACACCCAGACTAGCGTGGAAGATGAACGCAGAAAATACGACACGTTTGGTAATACGTCCAATCCGCTTGCAAAGACGGCCTCTTGGTGCACTGGCTTAGTGATAAGTTGTAGCGCTGGGGGTCGCGGGTTCAAATCCCGCACGGAACAAATATTTGTATGTCCTACAGATAATTGTTCCGGGTCTCGATGATTGTCCTCGTGCAATAATTTATATTTATAAACTGCCTCCAAGAAACAGGACAAAATCCTAGTGTGGGGGTAACGATTTCTCTAATGGTATAAAAATTGTATAAAATAAAATAAAGCGTGGTAATTACTGCAAATCCTTTTAACTACACAGCATATCTGATATTCTGATCTCTAACGTAGAGAAGAAACTGTAATCACCAAACCATGCAAGCAGATTGTCCACCCAATATCAGACGTCTGAGGAGGAGAAAGAAAAAATTTAAGGTAGTATTTGTTAAATTATACATTGTAATCAGTTAGACAAGGATAGGCCTAAATCGTATCTAACTTCCTCCAGCTGCAAATGCAAAAGTGCAGGAAATTGAAAAGGAGTTGCATATTACTTGAAAACAATACAATTAAAACCTATAAAGTCAATTGCTAATCATAAGTCCCCCATAGATGATATAAGAGGCAATCTATGGGGATATCTATCTTAGTAACAACGCCTGGCAAGTGGGTTGTCAAAGGTATTTTATTTAATATTTTTAGTCAGCTGTTTTTAGAAAGAAGCTGCTGCTAGTCTTCTGATTCAGTTTCCCTCTATCGCACTACGACGAGTTGCAAGGCAATGTGTTTTTTTAAATTAGAAGAAATCTTAGCCGTAATATATTACATAAATTTTCTATAAAATAATTACATAATCATGATAAACTTTAACTGCCGTGTAGTGGCGGTTAAGAATATCCACTACCCCGTATCTTCCCGTGGGTGTCGTAAAAGGCGACAAAGGGAAACAGGCAGGAGATGGGCAGCAGCATCTTCCTGGTAACGGCAAATACAATAAAAAAAACTGCGGTTGCCAACCCGCTCGCCAAGCGTGGCAAATATGGCAATATACCCCCCATAATGAAAGTTACGAAGAGACGGCCCCCAGTCCCCGGCGGCCCCGCTATTCCTGGCTACGGTGGCGACCATGGTAACGGCGGGGCAGGGGGTGCTAAGAATCTCCGGTGGAGGTTCGGTTGCCACCTACAACGACTCGACCTGGCAACATACAACGCACGCACCCTGAGGACTGACGAGAAGATTGTGGAGCTGGAAGAAGAGATAGACAAGTTACGCTGGCATATTATAGGATTATCCGAAGTCCGAAGAGAGGGGGAGGACACGGTAATCCTCGAATCCGGCAACTTGCTCTATTACCGGGAGGGCGACCATCTGTCCCAAGGAGGTGTCGAATTTATCGTCCACAAGTCTCTCGTTAACAACGTTGTAAAGATTGAGAGTGTGTCGACGAGGGTTGCGTACCTTATACTCAGAATCACCAAACGGTATTCGCTGAAGGTCATACAGGGTTACGCACCAACCTCGGCACACCCCGATCAGGAGGTGGAGGAAATGTATGAGGATATCTCTAGAGCCATGCATTCCTCCAAAACTCAATATACGGTGTTAATGGGAGACTTCAATGCAAAACTAGGCACAAGAGAGAACGGTGAGCTGAAAGTGGGGAATTTTGGAATAGGGCAACGGAACCCAAGGGGCCAGCAGTTGGCCGACTTCATGGAGAAAGAGGGACTCTTTATGATGAACTCTTTCTTCCAGAAGCGGCCCCACAGGAAGTGGACCTGGTCGAGCCCCGACGGTTCGACAAAAAATGAGATTGACTTCATTATGACGACCAGACGACAACTGTTCAGTGATGTCTCAGTGATCGCGAGGGTGAAAACCGGCAGCGATCACCGAATGGTTAGAGGCACACTGAACCTAAACGTTAAGTTGGAGAGGTCTCGTCTAATGAATTCAACGCTCCGTCCCCCTCGTGCTCTAATCCAAAGTCCCGAAACCTTTCAGCTCGAGTTGCAAAACCGTTTTCAGTGCCTAGAAGACTGCAATGAAGTGGACGATTTGAATGACAAGCTCGTGGAAACTGTCCATGCGGTCGGAGCTAAGTTCTGCAAGACCCGCCGCAGAAGAACACAAAAACTCTCCGATCACACTCTTAATCTCATGGCTATTAGACGGGAGATGAAGCTACATTCTTCAACAGATTTGACAGCATACAGGCAACTGAACAGACAGATCTCCAAATGCATGCGGCGGGACTTACGCAACTTTAATACAGCTCGTATTGAAGAAGCGATCGAGCGGAACCAAGGCTCCAAAGTCTTTGCCAGAGATCTGTCTGCCAGAAAGAGCCAACTGTCAAAGCTGAAGACCGAATGTGGCAGCATCGTTTCCGGGGCACCTGAGATTTTGAGTGAGATTGAGAGGTTCTATGGGCAGCTGTACACGTCATCGTTGGAGCCACACGCAAGTGTGAGTAACGATCCAAGAGCGAGTCTTATCCGACATTATTCCGATGATATCCCAGACGTCAGTGTGAGCGAGATTAGAATGGCTCTCCAGCACCTTAAAAACGGCAAGGCCCCAGGCCAGGATGGAATTACAGCGGAGCTTCTGAAAGCGGGTGGAAAACCGGTACTTGAAGTCCTTCAGAAGCTCTTTAATTCCGTCCTCCATGGTGGCATTACACCGGAGGCGTGGAGCAGAAGTGCGGTGGTCTTGTTCTTCAAGAAAGGCGACAACGCTCTCTTGAAGAACTACAGACCGATTTCCCTTCTGAGCCGCGTCTACGTGCTGTTTTCGAGAGTCATTACGAATCGTCTCGCGCGCAGACTTGACGACTTCCAGCCTCCCGAACAAGCCGGTTTCCGAAAAGGCTTTAGCACCATAGACCACATACATACCCTTCGGCAAATTGTACAGAAGTCCGAGGAGTACAATTTGCCACTATGTCTGGCGTATGTGGACTATGAGAAAGCCTTTGATTCCGTCGAAATTTGGGCGGTGCTGCAGTCCCTTCAGCGATGCCAAGTTGACTGTCGGTATATCGAAGTGTTGAAGTGCTTGTACAGTAGGGCTACGATGGCTATCCGAGTACAGAACCAGAGTACGAAACCTATCCAATTGCAGAGAGGTGTAAGACAGGGTGACGTCATATCCCCGAAACTCTTCACCGCTGCGTTGGAAGACGTTTTCAAGCTTCTGGACTGGAAAGGATACGGTATCTACATCAATGGCGAGTACATCACTCACCTTCGATTTGCCGACGATATAGTCCTTATGGCAGAATCGCTGGAGGACCAAAGCACTATGCTCAATGACCTCAATAGTGTTTCCCAACGGATAGGTCTTAAGATGAACATGGACAAAACAAAGATCATGTTTAATGTCCATGTCACACCTATGCCGGTAGTTGTTGGGAACACTAAGCTCGAAGTTGTTGACGAGTATATTTACCTGGGACAAATAGTCCGACTAGGTAAGTCCAACTTCGACCGAGAGGTCAATCGACGGATTCAACTCGGTTGGGCAGCGTTCGGGAAATTACGGCACATCTTCTCGTCAGGTATACCTCAAAACTTGAAAACGAGACTGTACACCCAGTGCGTGTTGCCAGTGATGACATACGGAACTGAGACGTGGTCCTTCACTGTTGGCCGGATGAGGAAGCTCAAGGTCGCTCAGCGAGCTATGGAGAGGGCTATGCTCGGAGTTTCTCTGCGTGATAAACTCAGAAATGAGGATATTCGCAGTAGAACCGGAGTGACCGACATAGCCCAACGGATTAGTAAGCTGAAGTGGCAATGGGCCGGCCATATAGCTCGAAGAACCGACAACCGATGGGGAAGAAAGGTTCTCGAGTGGCAGCCTCGTACCGGCAGGCGAAGTGTAGGGCGTCCCCCCACTAGATGGAGTGACGACCTGGTAAGATGTGGAGGAAGTCGATGGATGCAGGTGGCTCAGGACCGTGCTTTGTGGCATTCTTTGGGGGAGGCCTATGTTCAGCAGTGGACTTGTGAAGGGCTGTAATGATGTAATGATGATGATGAAATATTTTTTAAACTTCAAATAACAACCGTCACAGAATTTACTTAATTGCGATAGTACTATAACAAGGAAACGAAATTTATTAATTCTACGTAAAAGTAAGTGAAGAAATATTCAGAGTTTAAATTTCTTGGAATTAAGCTCTTGAGAGTCAAATAAAGTCGTCTCAGTGCTATGTCTCATAAACTCGTAACGTTTCAAGTTTAATGAATGCAGCACTCGTCAGATTACAAAAGCCCCTTTCGAGACAGAATTTGTTTTAAGAAAATGATAACAATAATTAACAATTCTAACGGTTGTAACGTAATTGATACATAATTATTGATTAAATGGTATTAGTTGTGGTAGATTTGTATTTGGAAAAGTTGTCATAAAGATGTGCTTCGAAGAAAAAATACATAGTATGTAGTGAAGAATGTAAATGGGCCATTAGATATAATTGAATATCATAATTTGTTGTACAACTGCTAAATTCTGGCAAATTAATGAATTTAAATATAAATACCTTTGAAATGTGAATTGTTTCGGGGATGTAACGTCACCCTGTCTTACACCTCTCTGCAATTGGATAGGTTTCGTACTCTGGTGATGTACTCGGATAGCCATTGTAGCCCTACTGTATATATACTTCAGCACTTTGATATACCGACAGTCAACTTGGCACCGCTGAAGGGACTGCAGCACCGCCCAAATTACGACGCAATATTTAATTTCTCGTAGTCCACATACGCAAGACAAAGTGGCAGATTATACTCCTCTGTCTTCTGTAAAATTTGCCAAAGGGTGTGTATATAGTCCATGGTACTAAAGCCTTTTCGGAAACCAGCTTGTTCTGTAGTCTGGAAGTCGTGAAGTCTGCATGCGAGACGATTCGTAATGACTCTGGAAAACAACAAGTAGACGCGGCTAAGAAGAAAAATCGGTCTGTAGTTCTTCAAGAGAGCGTTGCCGCCTTTCTTGAAGAACAAGACCACCACACATTAAACTGAAGTAAATTCTAGGTTAAGTAAATGTCATGGTATCTAGGTTCTACAAAATACTTTATTCCGTTATTGATGAAACTGTACCCAAACGAAGTCACGTAATTTAATGTTTCCCATTTGGTACACGCAAAACTTAATTAAATTGATAAAAGAAAAAGAAAAGATTTCTCTCACTTCTTTATAATATTATTTTTAATCCTTTCTATCCTTCTTACCTAAAAAAAAAATGGTTTGCATTCCTCAATGACTCACATTTGAGACATTTGAGATCATTACATAATTTGATATTAAAAATAGCATTTTTAATATCAAATTTTCACACACTACCAAATTTTAGGACCGATCATTCACAATACAAGCTGTCCGATTATGGAATGACTTGCCATTTTTAGCAAGACGCGCTCAATCCCTACCGGTTTTTAAGAAACATGTACATGATTACTTTTTTCAAATTTGATTCTATGCTTTTATATTCTATCTAATGGTTCATTTGTATATAATTGTTCTGTCTTTATTTGGTTACAATATTTGTTTATATGTATGGCACATTTATTTATGTATATATGTAATAGTTTTGAAGTATATGTTTGAACAATTATATTTATAAAAATATATATTTATACGTATATTTTAACATATATATTAATAAGTGTGTATGTATTTATCTTATCTTTGTACTTATATACCATTCTTTATTTCTATTTTATGGCTTTAATAAAAATAATGTTATTTTTGTCGCCAAACCACACACGTTTTTATTGTTTTCTTGAAATCCTGTCCATGCAAAGGTGTTTGGAAGAGAACTCTTTAAGCGAGAAGACATTAATTTTTTGTTAATATTTATGTTATATTTTGGCGTACAATAAAGTGTTATCTATTTATCTAAGATCCGACTAAGGCACAATTTATTTTTTAAAATCCGAGAGATAAACTAGAACTAAAGCTGTTAAGCTACTGGGTTATATACGTGATACCAAAAAATCCATTCAGTCTAATCCTAAAAAGTTTTAAGCGCTTGTCCGTCGTCGCAATTCTGGTTTTCCACAAGAATTGTACCTAGACGAATTATTGGCTAATAGTGGCGACGTGTAATCTTTTTGCTCAACATTTTTCATCTGTCTTCTCTCAACCCCAGTTATTCCCAACTTCAGCTCCTATATTGTCCGATGTATATCCACAAAGCTCTCTACATGATACAGAACGTAAAATCCTAAGCATAATCAAGTAACCAGATATTTACAAAGGAGCGGGCCCTGACGGCATTCCTCCTTTTCTCTCTTTTTATAAAAATAACATCAAAATATCTAACTCTACCTTTTAAACTAATTTTTACTAAATCTTTATAAACTGGTACTTTTCCAGCTGACTGAAAACATTCCAATGTTATACCTATTTACAAAAAATGACATAAAGATAATGTTAAACATTAAAGATCGGTTCGATTATAAGTTTATTTCCAAATATATTTGAACGCATACTTTATCCAATTTTAACAAATCATTTAAAAATATGATTGTAGAAGCACAGTACGGGTATTGCAAAGATAAATCTGTTATTAGCAATTTCATGGATAACGTCACAAAAGTTGCAAGTGCATTGGATGGTAAAATGCAGATGCATTCCATATACACAGATTTTTCTAGTGCATTTGATATCGTGGACCATTAATTACTAATATCTAAATTAGATTCAAACAATTTGATGGGAATTTACTTCGTTGGTTAAGATCTTATCTTAAAAATAGATTACAAAGAGTAGTTTTGCATAGATATAGGTCTAATGATTATGTGGCTCTGTCAGGCGTACCCCAAGGTTCAGATATTGATCATGTTTTTTTTTAGTGTTTATTAATGGCATAACAAATAACATTAAGTACAGCCAATTCTCCACTTTAGCCGACGAATATAAATTGTTTAAGGCTATTAAAAATCAGAATGATGTTCTATCTTTGCAAAATGACCTTGATTCCATCCACGAATGGTGCAAAAGTAACAAAATGAAACTTAATCCTCGTTAGTAAACCTACATTAAGAGACATATTGAGTGAATCTTCATCCACCCGTAATCTTGGGCTAGTTCTTTATAACAAACTTAGCTTTATAGAACATAAAGATAAACTGTTAACGTATTCACGGAAAATGTTAGGTTTTATTAAACGTGCATGTAATAAATTCAAAAAACTCAGACTCTGATAATTATTTACAATGCATTAATTCGTAGCAGTTTAAAATATGCATTGAAATACACATTGACAGAACCGAGCGTATTCAAAAAAACTTCACTCGATTCACCGTTTATAAATTTCAAAACTGTCCATACTATACTGACTATAAATCTTGGTAATACGTATAGTCATCGCTTATTTGAAGATGTGCCGAACAAACGCGGGAGAGAGAGCTCCACTACGGCGTATCATGAAATCATATAATGATAACTTTACTGATCTTGACATAATATTTGCTTTATCATTTGTAATGTTCAAAAAGTGTATTTTAAAAAAAAATTACTACTAAGTAAAGTATTGCCTTATGGTTTAAACAGTTTATTAACGGTTTAACTGTTGTTTCTCGAGGCAAGTTTTGGCTAGCATAGCCACTTCAGTGGTTGTGTTGGCTGGGATTTGCTCAGAGAACGCTTGAATTATTCATCTTTTGTGGTATCATACAACGTGTTTGCTGTGCATTGAATAAAACTATTTTTACGGATTTTATCGCGTTTAATTAACTTATTTTATATTCCCGACGTTTCGGTTGCTTTCCAGCAACCGTGGTCACGGGGGACTGAGGTGATTGACGTCCCGATGTCAAAGTTAACCCGGAGTACCTTTAGCTTTTTAATTATTAATTTTGGTCCGATCTACGCAGAATGAACTAACTGTGTCTTGAAGTCTTACAGTGGTATGCTTGGGTTTAGTTTTAATTTTATGAATTACAGGATCCCAAGCAGGTGGTAGTACCCAGCCTCCCTCTCTATTGAAATTAGGATGTTTTTTAATTTCAATAGCCTCGCGTATCATCCTTGGCAGGAATCGATGTTCTTTCGCGAGGACTTGTGGTTTATCAAATCTAATGTAATGACGGGGGCCGTCTAGGATATGATCACAAACTGCAGACTTCCCGGAACGTTGGTGCTTCACGTCAGCTATGTGTTCTTTTACGCGGGTTTTTATTGATTGTTTTGTTTGCCCTATATATGAGAGACCACACTCACAATCAAGCTTGTATACTCCTGCATCTTCTAGAGGAATATTGCACTTGACGGATGGTAAGAACTGACTAATCTTCTTCGGCGGCTTGAAGAATGTTCTAATAGAAGCTCGCTTCAAGATGTAGCCAATCTTGTCTGTGACACCTCTGACATATGGTAGTACAGCAGGCACACGCTCGACTGTGGCCGGCTTCACTCGGTCACTGTGACGTAGGCGCGGAACCCGAAGCTTGTTGTCGTGCGGAACCTGCTTGACGTGCTGAAGCTCGGCGGCCAGGTGTTTGCTGTCACAGATCCCTCGTGCTCTCTGCAACAAAGATTTGCCCACGGTAGCTAACTGTGAAGGGTGATGGTGGGATTCACCGTTTAAGTATCGGTTTGTATGGGTCTTTTTTTTATACACAGTGTGACCTACGGTGTTATTAGGATTTCGAATGACTAACACATCTAGGAAAGCTAAAGAATTATTTGCCTCTAACTCCATAGTAAATTGAATTTTAGAGTTTATGGAATTAAGATGTTCTAAAAATGCAGTTACTTTGTCTGATGGTAAAATTGTGAAAGTATCGTCTACGTACCGCTTGTAGAAACTTGGAGTTACTGGTGCAGTAAGCAGGGCTTTCTCCTCAAAGTCCTCCATGAAAATATCGGCGACAATGGGAGATACCGGTGAGCCCATCGCAACACCATCTACTTGCTTGTAAAACTGTTCCTTCCACAATAGGTAGCCAGATGTAAGGCAATGTCTGAGTAATACTGCATATTCTGCTGGCATGTTGTTTTCCTCTAGTTTCCTAGTTATAATTGAGATGCAGTCTTCAACAGGTAGGCATGTAAATAGAGACTGAACATCAAAACTGACCATAGTTTCATTGTCAGTAAGACATAGGTCTTTTATCTCACTGACAAAATGGTATGAATCCTTAGCGTGTGCTCTTGTATGTCTTCTGAGTGGTGATAGTACTTTTGCTAAGTGTTGAGCCAATCTGTAAGTTGGCGAATCGATCTGACTCACTATTGGACGTAATGGAGCGTTCGGTTTGTGTATTTTTGGTAACCCATACAACTTCGGCGGTTTGGCACACGTAGGTATTATCGAATTTACGTCTAGATTCAGTTTCTCGGAGTATTTCTTTATTAGATCGCTAGTTGTTTTAAGCGTATTAGTTGTAGGATCTGTTTTGACCTTTACGTACGTACTTTCATCCGATAAAAGTTGTTGTATTTTAAAATTGTAATCCGACGTATCCATTATAACCGTAGCATTACTTTTATCTGCGCGGAGAATCGTAAGATCTGGTCTGTTGCGTAAGTTTTTCAATGCAGTAAATTCATCTTTGGGAAGATTTAATTTTGGCGCTGAGCTTCGACGTAACAAGGACGAAATGTCTTGACGTATAGCCTCTAAATCTTCTTTACCAATATTATTTTTATACAGACAGTCCTCAACACTACAGATAATGTTTTCATACGGAATTTTTCGCGGTGTTATAGCGAAATTCATACCTTTGGCCAAAACTTTTATTGTCGCGTCGTCTAGAGATTGTTTTGACAGGTTATAGACCGCACGTTGTTTATTACTCGCGTCTGTTGTCAATGATTGCGTTCCGTTATTACGTTGACATTGGCGTTGGACATTTGATTTGGTTGTTAGTTTTTGGTATTTATCTATATGTTTATTTTTGCATTCATTGTATTTAGTTGTTTCACGTTTGTCTAAAGTTTCCATGCAATTCTTATAATTAAATGTCGATAAAACTGTCTTTAGATCACTGGACGATTTGTCTATGGTTTTATTAATGAAACATAGATCGGTACGTTTTTGCTGAATCACCGTTATTAACAATTTTTTGCTTGCCTGATTTAAGATCTTAGCGCTTCCTCGAATGTCTTTTTTAGTAGATATCTTGACACACGTAGGAATGAGATTATGGTCTCTGCATCTCTTCAAGAAGTTTAAAGCTGTTATGTATCTTGCGCGCTTGGTTTTGAGATCTTCTAGTCGGCGTATTTTATTTGCTATTTCCAGTCCGTACTGGTTTACATAATGATTTCTTATATTTACGCGAACACTACACATTGAATAAAACTATTTTTACGGATTTTATCGCGTTTAATTAACTTATTTTATATTCCCGACGTTTCGGTTGCTTTCCAGCAACCGTGGTCACGGGGGACTGAGGTGATTGACGTCCCGATGTCAAAGTTAACCCGGAGTACCTTCAGCTTTTTAATTATTAATTTTGGTCCGATCTACGCAGAATTTACTTTATTTATTTTTATGTATCAATTACGTTACAACCGTTAGAATTGTTAATTATTGTTATCATTTTCTTAAAACAAATTCTGTCTCGAAAGGGGCTTTTGTAATCTGACGAGTGATGCATTCATTAAGCTTGAAACGTTACGAGTTTATGAGACATAGCACTGAGACGACTTTATTTGACTCTCAAGAGCTTAATTCCAAGAAATTTAAACTCTGAATATTTCTTCACTTACTTTTACGTAGAATTAATAAATTTCGTTTCCTTGTTATAGTACTATCGCAATTAAGTAAATTCTGTGACGGTTGTTATTTGAAGTTTGAAAAATATTTCATCATCATCATGATCATTACAGCCCTTCACAAGTCCACTGCTGAATATAGGCCTCCCCCAAGGAATGCCACAAAGCACGGTCCTGAGCCACCTGCATCCATCGACTTCCTGCATATCTTACCAGATCGTCACTTCATCTAGTGGGGGGACGCCCAACACTTCGCCTGCCGGTACGAGGCTGGCACACGAGAACCTTTCTTCCCCATCGGTTGTCGGTTCTTCGAGCTATATGGCCGGCCCATTGCCACTTCAGCTTACTAATCCGTTGGGCTATGTCGGTCACTCTGGTTCTACTGTGGATATCCTCATTTCTGAGTTTTTTACGGAGAGAAACTCCGAACATAGCCCTCCCTATAGCTCGCTGAGCGACTTTGAGCTTCCTCATCCGGCCAGCAGTGAAGGACCACGTCTCAGCTCCGTATGTCATCACTGGCAACACGCACTGGTTGTACAGTCTCGTTTTCAAGTTTTGAGGTATACCTGACGAGAAGATGTGCCGTAATTTCCCGAACGCTGCCCAACCGAGTTGAATCCTTCGATTTGACCTCTCGGTCGAAGTTGGACTTACCTAGTCGGCATATCTGTCCCAGGTAAACATACTCGTCAACAACTTCGAGCTAAGTGCTCCCAACAACTACCGGCATAGGTGTGACATGGACATTAAACAAGATATTTGTTTTGTCCATGTTCATTTTAAGACCTATCAGTTGGGAAACACTATCAAGGCCATTGAGCATAGTGCTTAGGTCCTCCAGCGATTATGCCATAAAGACTATATCGTCGGCAAATCGAAGGTGAGTGATGTACTCGCCATTGATGTTAATACCCTATCATTTCCAGTCTAGAAGCTTGAAAACGTTTTCCAATGCAGCGGTGAAGAGTTTCGGGGATATGTTGTCACCCTGTCTTACAACTCTCTGCAATTGGATAGGTTTCGTACTCTGGTTCTGTACTCGGATAGCCATCGTAGCCCTACGGTACAAGCACTTCAGCACTTCGATATACCGACAGTCAGCTTGGCACTGCTGAAGGGACTGCAGCACCGCCCAAATTTCGACGGAATCAAAGGCTTTCTCATAGTCCACATACGCCAGACATAGTGGCAAATTGTACTCCTCTGATTTTTCTACAATTTGCCGAAGGGTATGTACGTGGTCTGTGGTGCTAAAGCCTTTTTGGAAACGGGCTTGTTCGGGAGGCTGGAAGTCGTCAAGTCTGCGCGCGAGACGATTTGTATTGACTGTCGGAAACAGCACAAAGACGCGGCTCAGAAGGGAAATCAGTCTGTAATTCTTCAAGAGATCGTTGTCGCCTTTCTTGAAGAACAAGACCACCGCACTTCTGCTCCACGCCTCCGGTGTAATGCCACCATGGAGGACGGTATTAATGAGCTTCTGAAGGACTTCAAGTACCGGTTTTCCACCTGCTTTCAGAAGCTCCGCTGTAATTCCATCCTCGCCTGGGGCCTTGCCGTTTTTAAGGTGCTGGAGAGCCATTCTAATCTCGCTCAGACTGACGTCCGGGATATCATCGGAATAATATCGGATAAAACTCGCTCTTGGATCGTTACTCACACTCGCGTGTGGCGCCAACGATGACATGTACAGCTGCCCATAGAACCTCTCAATCTCACTCAAAATCTCAGGTCCCCGGAAACGATGCTGCCACATTCTGTCTTCAGCTTTGACAGTTGGCTCTTTCTGGCAGACAGATCTCTGGCAAAGACTTTGGAACCTTGGTTCCGCTCGATCGCTTCTTCCTTACGAGCTGTATTGAAGTTTCGTATGTCCCGCCGCATGCATTTGGAGATCTGTCTCTTCAGTTGCCTGTATGCTGTGAAAGCTGTTGAAGAATGTAGCTTCATCTCCCGTCTAACAGCCATGAGATTAAGAGTGTGATCGGAGAGTTTTTGTGTTCTTCTGCGGCGGGTCTTACAGAACTTAGCTCCGACCGCATGGACAGTTTCCACGAGCTTGTCATTCATATCGTCCACTTCATTGCAGTCTTCTAGGCACTGAAAACGGGTTTGGTAACTCGAGCTGAAAGGTTTCAGGACTTTGGATTAGAGCACGAGGGGGACGGAGCGTTGACTTCATTAGACAAGACCTCTCCAATCGGTGGTGATCGCTGCCGGTTTTCACCCTCGCGATCACTGAGACATCACTGAACAGTTGTCGTCTGGTCGTTATAATGAAGTCAATCTCATTTTTTGTCGAACCGTCGTGGCTCGACCAGGTCCACTTCCTGTGGGGCCGCTTCTGGAAAAAAGAGTTTATCATAAAGAGTTCCTCTTTCTCCATGAAGTCGGCTAGCTGTTGGTCCCTTGGGTTCCGTTGCGTTATTCCAAATTTCCCTACTTTCAGCTCCCCATTCTCTCTTGTGCCTAGTTTTGCATAGAAGTCTCCCATTAACACAATTTACACAACACCGTATATTGGAGGAATGCATGGCTCTAGAGATATCCTCATACATTTCCTCCACCACCTCATCGGGGTGTGCCGAGGTTGGTGCGTAACCCTGTATGACCTTCAGCGAATACCGTTTGGTGATTCTCAGTATAAGGTACACAACACTCGTCGACACACTGTCAATCTTTACAACGTTGTTAACGAGAGACTTGTGGACGATAAATCCGACACCTCCTTGGGACAGATGGTCGCCCTCCCGGTAATAGAGCAAGTTACCGGATTCGAGGATTACCTTTTCCTTTCCCTCTCTTCGGACTTCAGATAATCCTATAATATGCCCACGTAACTTGTCTATCTCTTCTTCTAGCTCCACAATCTTCTCGTCAGTCCTCAGGGTGCGTGCGTTCTATGTTGCCAGGTCGAGTCGTCGTAGGTGGCCACCGAACCTCCACCGGAGATTCTTAGCACCCCCTGCCCCGCCGTTACCATGGTCGCCACCGTAGCTATGAATAGCGGGGCCGCCGGGGACTGGGGGCCGTCTCTTCGTAACTTTCATCATGGTAGGTATATTGCCATAGTTGCCACGCTTGGCGAGCGGGTTGGCAACCGCTGTTTTTTATTGTATTTTTGCCGTTACTAGGAAGATGCTGCTGCCCATCTCCTGCCTGTTTCCCTTTATCGCCTTTTACGACACCCACGGGAAGATATGGGGTAGTGTATCCACCTACTTCTTAACAGCCACTACACGGCACGTTAATATTTATTAATATTTTTTTTTTTACTTAAAGTTTATCATGATTATGTAATTATTTTATAGAAAATTTATGTAATATATTACGGCTAAGATTTCTTCTAATTTAAAAAAAACACATTGCCTTGCAACTCGTCGTAGTGCGATAGAGGGAAACTGAATCAGAAGACTAGCAGCAGCTTCTCTCTAAAAACAGCTGACTAAAAATATTAAATAAAATACCTTTGACAACCCACTTGCCAGACGTTGTAACTAAGATAGATATCCCCATAGATTGCCTCTTATATCATCTATGGGGGACTTATGATTAGCAATTGACTTTATAGGTTTTAATTGTATTGTTTTCAAGTAATATGCAACTCCTTTTCAATTTCCTGCACTTTTGCATTTGCAGCTGGAGGAAGTTAGATACGATTTAGGCCTATCCTTGTCTAACTGATTACAATGTATAATTTAACAAATACTACCTTTTATTTTTTCTTTCTCCTCCTCAGACGTCTGATATTGGGTGGACAATCTGCTTGCATGGTTTGGTGATTACAGTTTCTTCTCTACGTTAGAGATCAGAATATCAGATATGCTGTGTAGTTAAAAGGATTTGCAGTAATTACCACGCTTTATTTTATTTTATACAATTTTTATACCATTAGAGAAATCGTTACCCCCACACTAGGATTTTCTCCTGTTTCTTGGAGGCAGTTTATAAATATAAATTATTGCACGAGGACAATCATCGAGACCCGGAACAATTATCTGTAGGACATACAAATATTTGTTCCGTGCGGGATTTGAACCCGCGACCCCCAGCACTACAACTTATCACTAAGCCAGTGCACCAAGAGGCCGTCTTTGCAAGCGGATTGGACGTATTACCAAACGTGTCGTATTTTCTGCGTTCATCTTCCACGCTAGTCTGGGTGTTTTACCTCTGGTACAGATACATCAAGGTTAAGCTATTAATTAACTATTAACTAACAATCTATTACGGGTCCTAATATATACCTGATATTCTTCATGTCAAGATGCATGTTGATTAAAAAAACCGGCCAAGTGTGAGTCGGACTCGCGCACCGAGTGTTCCGAACAAATCCGTAGGTATATAAGTTTAACATTATTTAAAATATTTTTATTATATGATGTAACTTAAAATTTATGCTTTTCGCAATTTTCATTTATCTGTGCTATAATACGTTGCTTCGTACCAAATTTTAAGATTCTGAGTTCACGGGAAGTACCCTGTAGGTTTTGATTCCCTTGCGAATGTCGAAAATTTGCGGCATAAACGGCTGTATCTTTTGATTGCGTTGGCTTAGAAGTTTTATTTCTTCACAGCTCCAAGGGACAGTAGACTTGAGTATTTGATATGAATTTTATGATACCTGCACGCGTTTCTGAAAAAAAAGGGTCTTGACAGACAGACAGACGGACAACAAAGTGATCCTATAAGGGTTCCGTTTTTTTCCTTTTGAGGTACGGAACCCTAAAAACAGACTCAAATTGCCAGAGCAATCCGTCAACATCCCTGAGAACTATGACAAAATATCTCACAACCTGTTAATGTACTGGCTCTGTTATACTTCATATCGGAACAGAGCAGTGAAGGCATCAGGAAGTTACAACTCAGAAGTTCTCCTAGACAGAAAAGAAGTGCCAAAAAGAAATAATATGTGTTCAAATCGACTACAGTAGTCAGATAAGAGATTGGTTACCTTTGAAACCGTTAAAAAGCTTCGTAATGAACATTTGAAACCTTTGAACTGTGTTTAATTTCCGCTTAAATCACGAGATTTGTGTGAACTGTAGGCAGAATCTGCGAAACAAAGACAAGGCCGTCCTTTTTCCGCAAGCAGTTTTGCGGCTATGTAAAGTGTAGCTGTAGTATTTTTAATTTGTGAAATAAAAGATTTAAGTCTTAATTTATTATAAAATATAAGATTTCTTTTCTTTTAAAAAAACGTTAGCTCCTCACTATAATTTTCTCCTGTACCGTGGAGGCAGTTAACGTACATAAATTTTACAGGTACGAACATTCAGATACCATTTGTAGGCTGTACAAGTATTAATTTCATGCGGGATTTAAAGTTGCGACCCTTAGCGCTGTGACTCATTGCTAAACCACTGCAAAAAGGAGCCACCAATGTCCTATATATATATTTTTATAAGAGGCAGTGGGTAAACGAGCATGCGGCTCACCTGACGGTAAGTGATTACCGCCGCCCATGAACTATCGCAGCACCAGGGGAACCAGGGGAATTGCAGATACGTTGCCGGCCTTTCAAAAAGGATTAGGCTATCCTCTTGAAGGTCCTTAAGTCATATCGGTCCGGAAAAATCGCTGGTGGTAAACTATTCCACAAGGAAGTTGTGGGAGGAAAAAAACTTCTTCTAAATCGCACAGTGGCTGACCACTAATCATCCAGATGGTGTGGATGGTATCAAGAGTTAGTCAGTATCGTAATACGTGCGCCACCTAATGTAAATTAATTGTACTATGCCTTTAACCTTGGCACAAGTGCAAGCAATAAGTTGACAAAGTTTTACCGCAATCTGATGAACGATTTGTCAGTGCATTAAATACGAAGAAAAACATTAATTATTATATATTAGAAGTTATAGTTAATTCTGTTTATAGACATACCTGTAAATAATTATAATAGGTGTTATTTAAGCAGCTGATTTGTTTTTTATAGTACTACAACTGAATGAACAGTTGACAACAAATTATTTGCAAAATTATGTTTTTATTTTTGTTTTGTATAGTTACTTACACCAGTTCAATAATATTTTCTAGTACTAATTAAATATTTCAGATTCACGAATGAAACAATGTTGAAACTCGGAGCTAAATCCGTTCTGTAGTTACGTATAAAAAAAGTAGATAGATCAACACAGCGTCGATCTTGGTTTTGTATGAGGTATAAAGCTTGCGTCTAAGGCCTAGGTATTAATTGATGCATTCATTTACTGTACGGCATTATATTAATATGATACATATTAAATAGAATGGACGTTATGGGTAAGCCTGGGTATAGATTTAATATCGATATATTTTATCACACATATCTCATATATCTATATCTCTATTATTATTTCCTTGGACGTTCACTTCTGCTGTCAGTGCAAAAATGGCGAAAATCAAATTGCCTCATTATGTCACGGTGCATAGCCAGTTCATATATAGAGGTCAGTGTTTGCCACGCTCTAACCCGGTCTGCTCGTGTACTATGAAATGTAAGGCAAACGCTTAGCCCCTGAGCTACCACGGCTCTCTATCAAGTCTCTTTTGGACTTTAAATAGTATTAAATAGTATAGTCAGTGTCGCATAAATTGACGTTTGAGCTATTTTAAGGATAGAGCACTTGTAATGAATTTCATATAACCTTATTAATCTGAGTTGATTAATTAAAAACCAATAGAATAAAAATAATGCCTCTTTAGTTTAGTGGTCTTAAGTGTAAATGCCATGTATCCCAGGGTTCGAATTTTGGGCCAGTGGAAAACAAGTTTTTGCTTTTTCTGTACAGAAACTCCCAGTAGCAGCCTATAGTCGGAAAATTGGCGGTGTTTCATGTCCGCGCCGGTAAAGCAGATGGCAATGTGCCTAATCTTTCAGCGTAAGTATAGTATTGCTGTCCTATGGGGCTGTGAGAGTGGGAGAATAAAGAATGCACCGTTGCATTCACACTCGTGTCCTACCCAGATGGATAGTTGTCGTTAAGATTACCTGCCTTGATCAAAATTCGGTATCGAGGACATTACCAATATACTAGATGATATGGGTTTTTTTAACGAGTTTTTTATGGGAGATTATCAAAATATAGTAAACACTTAAATTAAACAACAAGTTTTATTTATGCAATAGTGTGTTGGTATCATTTCATCATAACAGCCCTTCACAAGTCCACTGCTAAACACCCCCCAAGCCTCCCCCAAGGAATTCCACTAAGTGCGGTCCTGAGCCACCTGCATGCATTAACATCGAGACGGTCTTACCAGGTCGTAACTCTATCTGGGGCCGCCCTACAGTTCGTCTCTATGAGGCAATCTATAGGGGAATCCTATATTAAGCAGTGTACATTTGATAGGCTGTAAGGGTAACGGTAACTGTGAAAGTCGTCTTTCGAGAACGAAATATCAGAGAATATCAGAGTGTAACTTGAGCTTAAAAGTACAGAATAAGATAATTCACAATCCTATATCATCCCGTGGTGTTAAGAGTTAACATAGCGGAAATTGAAACAGCAGATGAGCAGCAGCATCTTCTCGAAAATAGCTGCAAATATAAAAAAAACTGCGGTTGCTCCCTACCAGTGGCGGCAATAATGGCAAAATCTCCCCTTTGACGCAATAAATAGGGATGCCTAAGTTCGGCAGGGGACTATGGGGGTTGGCTGTAATGAATGAATTAATGAACATAATACAACATAGTAATATAACTAAGGTTTGTATGCTTCTTCTAATTTCTTTTTTTCTCGGAATTATGTGGTTTTGAAAAATAGCAAAATATTGTTCATCCCTTTCTTAATTATCTTTTCTTAACAAAAGAAGGAGTTACTCAATATTAATTGATAAAATATAATCTAATTCTTTGGATATTTATGAAGATCAATAATATCAAAATGTTGCACAACATAGATAATTCAATTGAGTGTGCAAAGAAACATTTGACACTGAACTGACATGACATGCTGACCGATAATACTGAACTTTTTTGTTGCCTATATTTTAGATTGAGCTTTGAAATACAATTTTCATCGTTTTAACTCATGACTGGCGAAAGCATAACAAATTTATTCCAGGTATAAAAATTATACTTTGGTGACTTGAATATATTGCCACAGATAACCAAATGAAAAATAAATACGATGATTTTTTAATTATTTCAATTGAACTTTAACATGATTTTATTTTCATCTTTTGGTTGCCAATTATCTCTCATCGGCTGTTGGTTATTCGAGCTAAATTGCCGGCCTATTCTTACTTCATTTTTGTTATATGTGATGGCTTTCACAACCGACGCGTAATCCTTCACTCTTCACTCGCCGTATGAGAAAACTCAAAGTCACTCAGCGTGCGATTGAAAGTAATTCGCTCAGTTTCCCTACGGGATTAAATCCGTAATGAAAATATCCACAGAAGAAGAAGACTTATTCAATTACAATAACTCAGTGAATGAAAAAGGCAATCACCATAATGACCCAGTACGGAATGTTTAGCAAAATTAAGTAAAACGACCTTTTAAACGAATGGTTTGGAACCCACTTAAACTTTGGTTAACACCAAATTCACCTTATCGCAGCTTATATTTATATCACTAGACATGTTTTAAATGAATACAATTTTTAGAAAGCTTTTATTTATCCTGCAAGGTATGTTTGTTACAGTGAAATCTTGCGACTGAATTTTAAAGCAGTTATCTTCAACCGCTTAAGCTGAAATTTTGCATAGATATTTAGTTTGGATGTCAATGCATGGTGTGTATTGTAATTGTAAGTGACGTACTTAATCCAATATGGCGGACTGTTCAAGAGTTATAACTTGGCAAAGGCTAGGGATAAAGTTTGATGGTAAAATACCCATAATGGATAAAGTTCAGCTGGCGATAAAAAAATCAAAATGGTGAGTTTAAGATGAAACCAATAATAACGCAATGAGTTAAATTAACATACACTAAAACCTGTCCAGCAATAACTAAGAAATTAAAATTAAATTAATGGTAAAATCATTGTTAAAAATAAGCTTTCATTACAATGGTTTGAAAAAAAGAAAATTAACTTTTAATTAAATCAAATCCATCAATTAATTAAGGCTTCAAATAATTGTTTCTGGCCTGAATATTTGTTCATGAGCAAATTATGATATAATTTACGTGACAGACATGTTGCAGCTACGTTGTGGTTGAAGTACGAATAGGTCAGGTTACGCTTTCCCAGAATTCTAGCTTGAAATAGCAGCTAAATGTTGCTCATGATGATGATTGTGTTTCGTATGGTGAGTGTACAAAATAGTTGACATTTTTTATATAAAACGAGGAATTTAATCTTAGTCCTTAGAAGTCACTACGGAATATTGATTATTATTCGAGAATAGATATAAATATCTAAGGGCCACGGCGTGCACTTACCATCAGGTAAACTGTGAGCTCGGTTTTCACACTTATTATTAAAAAAAAAACATATCAGAAATGTATATTTTGTATGGCTTTTATTAATTTTATGACATTCAAACGTGACAATGTATTATTTAAATACAATACTTGCAAAAATCTGTTTTACTACTTTTGTGAGATTTTCAATGAAAATTAAAAAACAAAAATCATAAATAAGAAACATTTATCAAATGTCTAAGTATACTTAAGTTCACATAAGATTACGTTTATTTCAGTTGTTGTTGTTCAGTTTTGATACTTTAAGTTTGGAATTAACCACATATCCTGATAGTGTTCTAGCGAATTCGTGATCAGGAGAGTTCGTAATACCCAGCAATTCCCGCTAAACTATAAATTCGTCATAGCTTAAGTTAAGATAATGAATCATTTTTCATAAATTTAATATAATATAGATAGATACGCTATCTTGAAAATCGTATTAATGAGATTTCGTAGCGACTTATGCTATCTTATTTTAAGTAACACAAAACTGACGATCGTTAAAAAATTATGTTATTCTTTTTTAAATGAAACTAATTTTACGGATTTTATCGCGTATATTAACTTATTTTTATGTTCCCGACGTTTCGGGTGCTTTCCAGCACCCGTGGTCAGGGGGGACTGAGTTGTTTGACGTCCTGCTGTCATAGTTAGCCCGGCTACCTTCAGTTTTTTAATATTAATTTTTGGTTCGATTTACGCAGAATGAGCTTACAGTATCTTGAAGGCTAGCAGTGGTATACTTGGGTTTGGATTTGATTTTATTAATTATGGGATCCCAAGCAGATGGCAGCACCCATCCATCTTCTCTATTGAAATTAGGAAGTTTTTTAATTTCAATAGCCTCGCGAATCATCCTTGGGAGGAATCGGTGTTCTTTTGCGAGGATTTGTGGACTATCAAATCTAATGTAATGACGGGGACGATCCTGAACATGTTCACAAACTGCAGACTTCCCGATACGTCGGTGCTTCACGTCAGCTATATGTTCTTTAACGCGGGTTTTAATAGATCTTTTTGTTTGTCCTATGTACGAGAGACCACATTCACAATCCAGCTTGTACACTCCTGCATCTTGTAGAGGGTATGACACTTGACGGATGGTAAAAATTGACCAATCTTCTTCAGCGGCTTGAAGTACGTTTTAATGGAAGCTCGCTTCAAGATGTAGCCAACCTTGTCTGTGACTCCTCTGACATAGGGTAGTACAGCAGGCACACGCTCGACTGTAGCTGGCTTCACTCGGTTACTGTAACGTAGGCGCGGGACCCGAAGCTTGTTGTCTTGCAGTACTTGCTCGACGTGCTGAAGCTCGGCGGCCAGATGTTTTCTGTCACAGATCCCTCGTGCTCTCTGAAACAAAGATTATCCCACGGTAGCTAACTGTGAAGGATGATGGTGAGATTCACCATTTAAATATCGGTTGGTATGGGTATTTTTTCTGTACACAGTATGACCAATAGTGTTATCAGGATTTTGGATGACTAAAACATCTAGAAAAGCTAGAGTATTGTTTGCCTCTAACTCCATTGTGAATTGTATTTTAGGGTTTATGGAATTAAGGTGGTTTAAAAATACAGTTACTTTGTCAGATGGTAAGATTGTGAAAGTATCGTCTACGTACCGCTTGTAGAATCTTGGATTTACAGGAGCAGTAAGAAGGGCTTTCTCCTCAAAGTCCTCCATGAATATGTCGGCGGCTACGGGAGATACAGGTGAGCCCATTGCCACTCCGTCTACTTGCATGTAGAACTCTTTTTTCCACAATAAATAGCCAGATGTGAGGCAGTGTTTGAGTAATACTGCATTGCATTTATTTACTGATTAATACTGATTTTAATAATTGCATTGAAACTTTAAACAAACGCGAAATATCGAAATATAATGAATGCAAAGCCAAACAAATAGAAAAATACCAAAAATTAACTATCAAATCAAATGCCAAACATCCATGTCAACGTAGAAACGAAACGCAACAACCGTTGACCACAGACGCAAACAATAAACAACGCACGGTCTATAATTTGTCAAAAGAAACACTGGACGAACCTACAATAAAAGTATTGTCGAAAGGCTTAAATTTTGCTATAACGCCGTAAAAAAATCCCGTACGAGGAAATTATCTGTAGTGTTGAGGATTGTCTGTTTAAGAATAATATCGGTAAAGAGGATTTAGAGGCTATACGTCAAGACATTTCGTCCCTGTTACGTCGAAGTTCAGCACCGAAACTAAATCTTCCCAAAGACGAATTTAAAGCGTTGTACAACTTACGCAACAGACCAGAGCTCACGATTCTCCGCGCGGATAAAGGAAATGCTACGGTAATAATGTACACGTCAGAGTATAATTTCAAAATACAACAACTTTTATCGGACGTAAGTACATACAAAAAGGTCAAAATAGACCCTACAACTAATACACTCAAAACAACTACTGATTTAATAAAGAAATACTCCAAAAAATTAGATCTTGACGTGAATTCGACAATACCATCATGTGCCAAACCACCGAGGTTGTATGGGTTACCGAAAATACACAAACCAAACGCTCCACTACGTCCTATAGTAAGCCAGATCGATTCACCAACTTATAAGTTGGCTCAACACTTGGCAAAAATACTGTCACCACTAAGAGGACATACCAGAGCACACATAAAGGATTCATACCAAGAAAAGAAAGAAGATTAAAGACCTACATCTCGCTGACAATGAAACTATGGTCAGTTTTGATGTTCAGTCACTATTCACATGCCTACCTATTGAAGACTGCATCTCAATTGTTACTAGAAAGCTAGAAGATAACAACATACCTACAGAATATGCAGTATTACTCAAACACTGCCTCACATCTGGCTATTTATTGTGGAAAGAAGAGTTCTACATGCAAGTAGACGGAGTGGCAATGGGCACACCTGTATCTCCCGTAGTCGCCGACATATTCATGGAGGACTTTGAGGAGAAAGCCCTTCTTACTGCTCCTGTAAATCCAAGATTCTACAAGCGGTACGTAGACGATACTTTCACAATCTTACCATCTGACAAACTAATTGCATTTTTAAACCACCTTAATTCCATAAACCCTAAAATACAATTCACAATGGAGTTAGAGGCAAACAATACTCTAGCTTTTCTAGATGTTTTAGTCATCCGAAATCCTGATAACACTATTGGTCATACTGTGTACAGAAAAAATACCCATACCAACCGATATTTAAATGGTGAATCTCACCATCATCCTTCACAGTTAGCTACCGTGGGAAAATCTTTGTTTCAGAGAGCACGAGGGATCTGTGACAGAAAACATCTGGCCGCCGAGCTTCAGCACGTCGAGCAAGTACTGCAAGACAACAAGCTTCGGGTCCCGCGCCTACGTCACAGTAACCGAGTCAAGCCAGCCACAGTCGAGCGTGTGCATGCTGTACTACCCTATGTCAGAGGAGTCACAGACAAGGTTGGCTACATCTTGAAGCGAGCTTCCATTAAAACGTACTTCAAGCCGCTGAAGAAGATTGGTCAATTTTTACCATCCGTCAAGTGTCATATCCCTCTACAAGATGCAGGAGTGTACAAGCTGGATTGTGAATGTGGTCTCTCGTACATAGGACAAACAAAAAGATCTATTAAAACCCGCGTTAAAGAACATATAACTGACGTGAAGCACCGACGTATCGGGAAGTCTGCAGTTTGTGAACATGTTCAGGATCGTCCCCGTCATTACATTAGATTTGATAGACCACAAATCCTCGCAAAAGAACACCGATTCCTCCCAAGGATGATTTTTTTTTTATAGGATAAGGGTGACAAACGAGCACACAGTCCACCTGATGGTAAGTGGTTGCTGCGGCCCATAGACATCTACATCTATCCTCTGTTACAAATCAAAATATAGATGCGTTGTCACACGTGAGGACTAAGATGGAATGCCTCATTTCCAGTAAAAAGGGCCTCCAGCCACCTGCACTCACCAAGCGAAACCCAGAGGTAAACCTCTACTTCACGCTGGTTTTCTGTGAGGTCGTGGTACTACCCCGGTTCGAGCCGGCCCATCCGTGCCACAGCAAAAGCTGCCGCGTGGCTCTACCACTGTAAAACGATTCGCGAGGTTATTGAAATTAAAAAACATCCTAATTTCAATAGAGAAGATGGATGGGTGCTGCCATCTGCTTGGGATCCCATAATTAATAAAATCAAATCCAAACCCAAGTATACCACTGCTAGACTTCAAGATACTGTAAGCTCATTCTGCGTAAATCGAACCAAAAATTAATATTAAAAAACTGAAGGTAGCCTGGCTAACTATGACAGCAGGACGTCAAACAACTCAGTCCCCCGTGACCACGGGTGCTGGAAAGCACCCGAAACGTCGGGAACATAAAAATAAGTTAATATACGCGATAAAATCCGTAAAATTAGTTTTATTTAAAAATGTGTAGTGTTCGCGTAAATATAAGAAATCATTATGTTATTCTGATAGAAAAATAGCAATATGAATTAATTTTTTATGATGTAATAAAATAAAATCAAATAAAAATTACTTAAGATATAAAATTTCGTTGCGTCAGTCAACCGATAACATGTTTTTTTTTTATTTACAACAATTTCAACATCAGATTCCTTTGCACCGAAGAAACGGCCAAAAATAATGGGGTTGTTATAAACTAATTTGCTTAATTCTGCGTAAAGAAAGAAAATGATGTGTCCTGCCCAGTTCTATGGGGACCTCCCACCCTCACTCAATTGCGCACACTGTACCCGTCACCGTCAATCCCAGCACTACCATCCACAGCACCACCACACTAGGCACGACACACTACTCTCCAAAATATGACACGTGTTTCGCCTCTACACGAGGCTTCCTCAGATAAAGTAGACTCTGCGGTGGCTGGCCGCTAAGTGGACGGCGAGCCGAAACTACTGATATTTATACTACTTGCTGACGCAACCGCGCTCCAATTACGTAGAGATGTAGGCATGCAATCAATCACGATATGACGTTCGCAGATATTTGCTGCTCCAACCACGCAACAATCGCTGGCCTTTCCAAACCTCAAGCTATAATATAAATTTACTGTTTTAATCACTGTCTCGAGCTTGATATTAAAATGGCTACACTCAACATCAAAATGGACTAACAAGTGACAAGGGAAAAGTGAAGAACGAAATACACAAATAGATATATATTTGTAATGTTGTAATTAACCCAGTCCTTAGTAATAGTCATACAAGATTAACTGTGGTAAAAGGAAAAAACGTGTGCCTATTCTGGCATATATACGAGCATTTGTATATTGTAAATAAGTATGCGATATAGAAGGTATGCTTATCCTTATTTAAATACATATTTTTAAAGCAAAAAATAAGGCTACAGCTCCTCTGTTTGTGGGGGAGTACTGCAATTCTTGGAGACTTTGTTAAATGCATCATGTCGCCTCTAAAAGTAAGAGTAATTAAAATGGTTTCCTAAATCATTCAAATCGTGATACAATATTGCATGTTGCTATTGTTGTTGAACTAACTATCATAAAGGGAACCCAAACAAATAATTATATTTACTAATCGTAGCTTAAGTAAATGATCTGAGGACGGAAGGAAATTCCGGTTGCTTTAATATTTTTTTAATATAATTTTTAAATTTAAAAATATTAACTATTGATTTATTAATTGAATTTATTATTTAATAAAATAAAATATATTTATAACCTTGTCGTTATTATCAACAAACTCCTGACATATTATATATTATTTTTCATCATTTATATTTCTGCATTGGCTGTGGTCAAGCGTTACATAACTAAAGAGCTTAAAAGAACATATACGATCCCTTTTACGAAACAGTTTCTCTGTTAATGGACACAAATTTCGGGTAAAATTTAGTGCGTGAAAATATTTCTACGTTAAGTAAAATGTTTATCGTACTTGATGTTTTATTTACTACGTTTCCGACAACGTTTAGATGCTTTTTCCACGAAATTTTTAAGTTTCATTCTTATTCTAATTTAAATTAATAAACATGATATTTACTAACATTTTATAGCGGCAATCATATGTGGTAGAGCCATGTTGCAGCTATATTTCTGGTATAGCTGTAACACGAATGGGTCGGCTCGACCGGGGAAGGACCACGCTCTCACAGAATACCAGCGTGAAATAGTAGCTTAATGCTGTTGTGTTTCGTATGGTGAGTGTAGAGAACCGGAGATCCTTTTTACCGGAAATGAGGCATTCCATCTTAGTCCTCACGGGTGACAACGTACCTGCATTTTGATTTGTAATCGAGGATAAATGTAGATGTCTATGGGCCACAGCAACCACTTACCATCAGGTGGACTGTGTGCTCGTTTGTCACCCGTATCCTATAAAAAAAGCGGATAAGGGTTAAAGTAATTTCAGAGACAAAAATAAAAATACTACAGATAATTATAGCACAATGGCGAAAAAATTATTGAAGGAATTATTAAGCGTCTACTTATATCACCGTTACGGTTATCAATAAATTAATTTACTATATTTTATCTAATCAAGCTGAAGCCCTATCGAAATCTGGAAAAATATCATAGCACCTAATTTAAAAATAAATTGACTAGTTGTTGTGGCAAATTGTTGATGAAATTGTTAAGTGTCTACTTAGTTATGAATACACACCATCCCTCTGTTTTAGACTAAATTATAAAAACATAAAATATTGTATTATTTAGACTAAGCAATAAAACAAACACATAAGCATTTTTATATAAGTTCCTAGTACTTAATTGATGAGTCCTTGTATCATTCATAATTAAAGCCACATCCAAATCGGTGAGACGTAGTGATGTAATTGTATTTTAGTTTTTAAAACTCCTTTCGACGTTCCCGAAATTTGACTGGCGCAGCTGGTAGGATATGTTCGTGAAGGCTGTACTTTCTCTCTAAATATTCAGGTGTCAAAATTCGCCTGGTTTCGTAATAGCGGCGCGAAAAGCTGTTGGGCAAATCCAAGAACCAAATAAATTTATAATCAAGGAAAGTGGAAGGCATGGAAATAATGGTTGGTTGGTAAGTAAAACTTTTCACTATCCTTGATACCACTATTATCCTTTCTTTTTTCGGACTTATTTCGGACGTATCCAGTTTTTAATAAAAAATATTTAGTAACAGACACTCTATTACTGTAGCACTAACATGACGCTGATAAGCATTAGGGATACAGAGTGCCTTTCCGCACAGAGATTATTAAACGTTTAAAAATAAGACTTTTTATAAAAATAATAAATTAAGTGTAGTAAAAATTTTACTTGATAATTATTTCATCATCATCATCATCATTACAACCTTTCATAAGTCCACTGCCGAACATAGGCCTCTCCCAAGGAATGCGACAAAGCACGGTTCTGAGCCACCTGCATCCATCGACTTCCTGCATGTCTTACCAGGTCGTCACTCCATCTCGTGGGGGGTCGCCCTACACTTCGCCTACTGGTACGTAGTTGCCACTCAAGAACCTTTCTTCCCAATCGGTTGTCGGTTCTTCGAGCTATATGGCCGGCCCACTGCCACTTCAGCTTACTAATCCGTTGGGCTATGTCGGTTATTCTGGTTCTACTGCGGATATACTCATTTCTAAGTTTATCACGCAGAGAAACCCCGAGCATAGCCCTCTCCATAGCTCGCTGAGCGACCTTGAGCTTCCTCATACGGCCAGCAGTGAAGGACCACGTCTCAGATCCTTAAGTCATCACTGGCAACACGCACTGGTTGTACAATTTCGTTTTAAGGTTTTGAGGTATGTCTGACGAGAAGATGTGTCGTAGTTTCCCGAACGCTGCCCAGCCGAGTTGAATCCGTCGATTGACCTCTCGGTCGAAGTTGGACTTACCTAGTCGGACTATTTGTCCCAGGTAAACATACTCGTCAACAACTTCGAGCATTGTGCTCCTAACAACTACCGGCATAGATGTGACATGGACATTAAACATGATCTTTGTTTTGTCCATGTTCATCCTAAGATCTATCCGTTGGAAGGCACTATTTAAGTAAATGAGCATAGTGCTTAGGTCCTCCAGCGATTCTGCCATAAGGACCATATCGTCGGTAAATCGAAGGTGAGTGATGTACTCGCTTGATGTTAATACCGTATCCTTTCCAGTCCAGAAGCTTGAAAACGTCTTCCAATGCAGCGGTGAAGAGTTCCGGGAATATAACATCACCCTGTCTTACACCTCTCTGCAATTGGATAGCTTCCGTACTCTGGTTCAGTACTCGGATAGCCAATGTAGCTCTACTGTAAAAACTCTTCAGCACTTCGATATACGGATAGTCAACTTGGCACCGCTGAAGGGACTGCAGCAACGCCCAAATTACGACGGAATCAAAGGCTGTCTCATAGTCCACATACGCCAGACATAGTGGCAAATTGTACTCCTCGGACTTCTGTACGATTTGCCGAAGGGTATGTATGTGGTCTATGGTGCTAAAGCTCTTTCGGAAACTGGCTTGTTCGGGAGGCTGGAAGTCGTCAAGTCTGCGCGCGAGACGATTCGTTATGACTCTCGAAAACAGCACGTAGACGCGGTTCAGAAGGGAAATCGGTCTGTAGTTCTTCAAGAGAGCGTTGTCACTTTTCTTGAAGAACAAGACCACCGCACTTCTGCTCCACGCCTCCGGTGTAACGCCACCATGGAAGACGGAATTAAAGAGTTTCTGAAGGACTTCAAGTACCGGTATTCCACCCGCTTTCAGAAGCTCCGCTGTAATTTCATCCTCTCCCGGGGCCTTGCCATTTTTAAGGTGCCGGAGAGCCATTCTAATCTCGCTCAGACTGACGTCCGGGATATCTTCAGAATAGTGTCGGATAAGACTCGCTCTTGGATCGTTACTCATACTTGCGTGTGGCTCCAACGGTGACGTGTACAGCTGCCCATAGAACCTCTCAATATCACTCAAAATCTCAGGTGTCCCGGAAACGGTGCTGCCACATTCGGTCTTCAGCTTAGACAGTTGGCTCTTTCTAGCATACAGATCTCTGGCAAAGACTTTGGAGCCTTGGTTCCTCTCGATCGCTTCTTCAATACGAGCTGTATTGAAGTTGCGTAAGTCCCACCGCATGCATTTGGAGATCTTACTCTTCAGTTGCCTGTATGCTGTCAAATCTGTTGAAGAATGTAGCTTCATCTCCCTTCTAACAGCCATGAGATTGAGAGTGTGATCGGAGAGTTTTTGTGTTCGTCTGCGGCGGGTCTTGCAGAAATTAGCTCCGACCGCATGGATAAATTCCACGAGCTTTTCATTCATATCGTCCACTCCATTGCAGTCTTCTAGGCCTTGAAAACGGTTTTGTAACTCGAGCTGAAAAGTTTCGGGACTTTGAAACAGAGCACGAGGGGGACGGAGCGTTGACTTCATTAGACGAGACCTCTCCAACTTAACGTTTAGGTTCAGTGTGCTTCTAACCATTCGGTGATCGCTACTAGTTTTCACCCTCGCAATCATGGAAACATTACTGAACAGTTGTCGTCTCGTCGTCATAATGTAGTAAATCTCATTTTTTGTCGAACCGTCGGGGCTCCAGGTCCACTTCCTGTGGGGCCGCTTCTGGAAGAAAGAGTTCGTCATAAAGAGTCCCTCTTTCACCGTTCTCTCTTGTGCCTAGTTTTGCGTTGAAAGCTCCCATTAACACCGTATAGTGGGTTTTGGGGGAATGCATGGCTCTAGAGATATCCTCATACATTTCTTCCACCACCTCATCGGGGTGTGCCGAGGTTGGTGCGTAAACCTGTATGACCTTCAGCGAATACCGTTTGATGATTCTGAGTATAAGGTACGCAACCCTCGTCGAGACACTCTCAATCTTTACAACGTTGTTAACGAGAGACTTGTAGACGATAAATCCGACACCTCCTTGGGATAGATGGTCGCCCTCCCGGTGATAGAGCAAGTTGCCGAATTCTAGGATTACCGCGTCGTCCCCTCTCTTCGGACTTCGGATAATCCTATAATATGCCAGCGTAACTTTTCTATCTCTTCTTCCAGCTCCATGATCTTCTCGTTAGTCCTCAGTCCTAACAAAATGTATACGTATATCACTCTGTAACTAGTAGGCTTACAGATAACGCGGCGTTGCTCTCATCGGTACGTGAAGATGTGATGTGATATTTGTTAACATAGTATTTCGAAGACTCGCGTAGCAATGAGTGTATTGGTATTGAATTAGAAACTTTTAAGATTAAATCTAGCACTAAATTGGCAAATTTCAAGAATAGAGCTCTCAACGTATTGCTATACAATCTTCCCGAAAATATGGTTCGGATAGTGAGGTCAAAGAAACCAGCGACTTTAGAAGACGCGCTGAGCATTGTATTGGAAGAAGTAAACTTCCATGATCAATACAATATGCGAAATCGTGTTCACGGTAGTAGCGGTTTAGCTTTAAGGCAGCCTCAAACATCATTCCCAATATAGGGATTTGAATTCGGTAGTACGCCTCACACGGTATTTTTTTTTTATAGAATAAGGGTGACAAACGAGCACACAGTCCACCTGATGGTAAGTGGTTGCTGCGGTCCATAGACATCTACATCTATCTCTATTACAAATCAAAATCTAGATGCGTTGTCACCCGTGAGGACTAAGATGGAATGCCTCATTTCCAGTAAAAAGGGCCTCCGGCCACCTGCACTAACCAAGCGAAACGCAGAGGTAAATCTCTACTTCACGCTGGTTTTCTGTGAGGTCGTGGTACCACCCCGGTTCGAGCCGGCCCATCCGTGCGACAGCAAAAGCTGCCGCGTGGCTCTACCACTGTTAATTTTGTTACTCTCCACTTACTTACTCTACCACTGTTATTGCAACAGTACGAACACAATCCAGTGTTACCAAATAACATTACACTCAAATTTAAGCATTCAAAATCAAAGCCAATTTAGAATAACACAATCTGGCTTTCTTCCTCAACCAATGCAGCAGATAGATTACCGTCCATCTCAACTCGGCTCTCAGTCACAACAGCTCGGTTACCTTCCACAACTGGGCTTTTAGCCACAACGGTTTGGTCAAAGATCTCAAGAGCAATTTGTCCAAATACCAAATACATAATTTAGTAATAAGCCACAAATTGAGAAACCCAATTTTCAAGAGACTGACATTTCCATTAGGGCAGCCCCTCCAAGGCCAAAACCCGGCTTTAAATTAAATGAGTTAACTTAAAGAGAAAATGACGGATAGTATTATGACACATCAATTCATTGTTATACGGTATGTAGAACTGTATAACAATGAATTGATAACATCTGCATAGAAAATTATTGAAGAAACGACTTATAACGAACTTACAGACAAAACTTAAATTATTGAAAGTTTTCACATGAAAGCCTCCATTGGAGACAAGATGTCGTATAACTTAATTATGATCCGAATCTCAAGTTACCCTATATTCATATTCCTAAAAGAGATGCAAAATTAATAATAGATACTGGTAGTACTAGATCTTTTTACAGCCCCCGTAAGGAATACCAGCACTTTTATCAATATATAACACGTGAATCATTCGAAGTAGTCAGCACCCACGCCTCTAGCAGACACGATGATTTAATTACCCACTTTCTTGAACTCTGGATTGTCATAAATTGTATCTATGTGACGTCGACTTTCGTTACGATGGAAACAACTAGATACAAAAATAGAACTTAAAAACTTTGTACTTAAAATAAATACAACTTGCACACCAATAGTAATTAATAATTTAAATTATGTTATAACACTACCACCACGATCAGAGCAGCGCGTAAAGTTGCCAACAGACCAATGTTCTGGAGAGGCAATTATTATTCAGCGGTGTACAAATGCCTAGTGTATTGGAAAATTGCGTTAAAGGTTATGCCACAACCGTCTTACAGAACATCCTTGAAAACGAAATGATATTGACAGTAGCACGACCTTTTACAGTTCCTAAATATGAGACTACTCAATGTGACATAAACTTTACAAGTACTTATAATGACATAGAGATCGATAAGATACTCGAGAAAAATCTACTCTAACTAACTAGCGATCAGGAACGTGACAATTTTTTAGACTATACCATGAATTTAAAGACATATTTTACTGCGACTAATTACAACTGCCTTTCGCTAATAAAATTAAATATAAAATACGCACAAAAACTAAGACCCAATTTATGTCAGACCCTACCGACAAGCACAAAAATTTAAAAAAGTAGCAAGCGACTTCAGAGAACTAAAACTAATAAAATGATTTCCAAATAATTGAATAGCTTATAAAGACAATGCTAAGGCAGTGAGTGCAATAATAAAAAGTTCTTTATTTCTTTAATGACAGATCGTTTCACAATCAAAGTTTGGGGCCTTGTTTTTTATTCTATCATATATTATGTATTTTTAATAATTAAAGTAATTTTTTCAACATTAGGGGTGGAATTATTTCTTCATATTGAATTGGAATCACTCCTTAACTATACTTATGTAAATAAAATAATAATCATTAAATTTAGTATAAACTAAGTCAAATAACGTACATATTGTTACGTAAAAATATATTTATTTATTATTCCATAAATGTGTATCACTGTCTTAGTTAAATATATTTTTCTATTTAAACTAACCAAATAAAAGTTTCACGCCGCAAATAATAATAAAAAGTCGTAAATCTATTAAAACAATAATATCATACATAATGAATAACTCAAGCGAGATCACACACTCAAACCAGCTTGTAGGGAATAATTCATAGCAACAAGGTTTACGGGTTAACCCCAGGGAGATATAAGTAGACGGCAAAATAATTTTCTTAAGGCAAATTTCGAATATTTACGATGTTTACTTGTACTTGTAGTAAGTATTTGGAGAAAAAAATATTTTACTTAGCAAAACTTGATGCAAATTAAAACTAATTGAATAAAAAAGCATGGCCTTAAAATATTTGTAACCTTTTTTTATTTCATTTTTTTTATCATGTATTAATTTTAGAATTAAAAATCTATATATTGTATGTTTTTTCAGATGATTTTCTTAAAAAGCGGACTCCTTATTTTTTTTTTTTACTATTCTAAGCCAGCGCCTAACTACTATCTCAGCAGATGGTGTGGTGAAGCAGACGATAACGGTGAATAGCACTGATTTAATAAAAGTATATTTGCTCTTGTTTTGAAGACATCTAAATTTCAATAGCAAGAAAAGGCGCATTCTGTCAACTTATTCCACTCCTTTGCCACGCATGACGAACAATGTAGCAAACCGTTTGGTTCGAATGCGTGGTAAATTGATAACGAAAGAATGGAGACTGCCCGAGCGTCTTGCTGGTTCTTTCCGTGACAGAGGTATTCTTCTAACCAGTGGTAAAATTACTATATTAAATAAAATTTCGTTTTATTCAAATCTAAACACTTTTCCTGTAACCTCAGATTTATTATTTAAATAATATTAAATGTGAAGTAAATCATAAATATATTTAAAAGATTTTTCTTTGTGACTCTATTTTTATATAAATCTAACACGCTTATATTAAACTCGTATAATTGAGTATGCAGATGTTTGTTACCCGGATATGCACCAAAATTTTCTGAAAGCATGAACGCCTTCTCAATAACTGTATAAAATTTATTTTCCGGCTTCGAAAGTATGACTGTATTCCGGAATATAGATGTAAGCTTAATCAACATCTACATCTACACTACTATTATAAAGAGGAAAGATTTGTTTGTTTGTTTGTTTGAATTGAATAGGCTCCGAAACTACTGGACCGATTTGAAAAATTCTTTCACCATTAGAATCCTACATTATCCCTGATGAACATAGGCTATGTAATATTTTCAAAAAAGTTAGGGATACGTATAAAAACTTCGTTAATGTAACCCAAGGTGTGAAAAAATACCAAAAAGAATCCTTATATCGCGTACGCTTCGGAAACTATTGATAATAGAGCAAAGTAATGTACTTCACTTTTATAGAGGATATTAATCTCTACAAAAAAGTCTGCGATACCATATAATAATAATAATAATAATAATAATTTCTTTATTTGAATGGCGTAGGGAAGTGACGACCCCACCACCCGCTGACGTAACAGTTAAGTGACAAAACTGCTACGTCAGTGCAGTCAGTCAGCGCCTTGCCAAGAGGTGTGTGCGCCGTGCCTCGGCAGAATTGAGGGTGCAAAGGTCCGTATGTGCTTATGACCGCACCATGAAACGGTGCCGGGCCTGGGCGTCTCCCGTTAATTGACGCCCATACAATGGATGATGGACAATAAAAGAGTGCGCAAAGGACCGCTGCCTGGAGGTCGCCAGGGCGCGTCTGTAGCTGGCGCTGGACGTGACAGCATGCGGGTCGCCAGTCAAGCGCGGGGGGCTGCAAGACCACCTAGTAGCCGCCCGCATCCATCATCACCACCAGAGGGCTTGGTGGTATTATTTTTACAGGTCTTACAAATCGCCTACTAAACATTGGCCCCTACACAGGCTACCATAAAAAAATACGATTCTGAGCAAGCTACAACAAAGGACTCTAAGTTATAAAATCAAACTAGTGAGAGTATGGTTAATGATAAGCTAGGCCATTGCTACTCTAACTTTTTATATTTTATAAGGAGCCGGCGTTAATTTGCGAAAATTAAATGATATTAAAGATGTGATTTTTTTAGAAGCAATGATGACAAACGAGCACAAAGTCCACGTAATGGTAAACGGGTGCCGTTAAACAAAGATGTCTACATCTAACCGTGATTAAGAATCAAAATGCAGGTGCATTGTAACCTCTAAAAACTAATATGGAATGCCTCGTTAGTATTGAAAAAGATCTCCGGTTTTTATCATTTACCATGCAAAATGGAGGTTTTTGTGCGAACATAGTTCTTTCCTGGTTGAGTCGACCCATTCGTGCTACAGCCATTATACATCTACAACGTGACTCTTCACCACCTTCCTATAACTTCTAATTCAATTAATTGTATAGGAGCCTGGTAAATAATAAACTTACCCCCTCACTTACGGTTTATTTTATATATTGGATACGTTTTATTAAAATAAATAACGTATTGTTACAGACTCGGAATAATGCTTTACATATTGTTTATAAATATAAACGTATTTCAAAAAATATATTTTAATATAAATTAAATGATGAAAGAAATCTTTAATATTAATTTAAGTAACTGCAAAAAGTAAAGCCGCAGTTCAGAGACCGGGGTTCACGCGTTAAATTTATTCGTGTTTTAATTTCAATAGTCTCGTGAATCATCCTTTGTAGGAATCAGTGTTCTTTTGCGTGGCTTTGTGGTCTACCAAGTCTGATATTAACAGATTGCCCTAGGGCACAGGCTGTTTGTAAGTCTTTCTAAAAATGCACCTGCTGCAAGCATCAGTTGAAAGATTTTTCCATACTCACCACGCTTTCATATAGGGTTAGTGAGTAGCCAAATCTTCGTACTGGAAATCCTCATCAAGAATCTGTGGTTAGGTCTGTTTTATTTTTGTATAATTTTTCGCTATAATTTGGTCATCCGAGGGTGCACGGCATGCAAGTGAAGTTGACCATTGGAGAAGATAGTATATTCTTATTTACACGAAGCACTTACACTATTTTATATAACTGTGAATAAATATATTTAAAAATACTAAGAAAAGAAAATATTCATAAAAAATCATAGGCGTGTTATGGATATATTTCCTAGTTAAGATAACTAATACTGAAATCGACTGGTTTTACATTGAACCACTAAGTAAACATTCGTTTATTGTTATTAATAAAAATTTGCATTTTTATATAATCAAATAACATAAAATCTTATATAATTTCAGTAAATTGTAATAATCTTGACCATGTCAAAATTGTTATATCTTCTGTACATATATTTTATTTTAAGTCAATTAATCCTCATATAACACTTAACACGAGACCGATGACCTATAGTTTCAAGGCTGTAGATTAATAGCGCTTTAGGGGTTAATCTGTGGGTTGTCCACAGTATTACGTTGAGATGTCATAGGGGCAGAACACGTCTCACAACCTTAATACCCATTGTAACTTTTTACCTCTGTGTTTTGCGTACTGCTCCTCTGTGAATAAATGATATGTCGATCTATATATCTATCTATATTATTGAATAAAACTACTTTTACGGGTTCTATCTCGTTTAATTAACTTATTTTTTATTAATTCCCGACGTTTCGGGTGCTTTACAGCACCCGTGGTCACGGAGTACTGAGTTGATTGACGTCCCGATATCAGATTTAACCCTGAGTACCTTCAGCTTTTTTAATAATTAATTTTGGTTCAATCTACGCACAATGAAAATTCGTGAGAATTTGTGGTTAATCAGATCTAACGTATTATCGGGGATCGTCTATGGATAGGATATGATCATAAAATCTTGTCTGTGACACCTAAGACATATGGCAGTACAGCAGGCACGTGCTCGACTGTGGCCAGCTTCACACGGTCACTGTGAAGTAGGCGTGGGACCCGAAGCTTGTTGTCGTGCACAACCTGCTTGACATGCTGAAGCTCGGTGGCTAGGTGTTTGCTGTCACAGATCACTCGTGCTCTCTGTAAAAAAGATTTGCCTAAGGTTGCTAACTATGAAGGATAATGGTGGGATTCATCGTTTAAATATTGGTTCCTATGTGTCTTTTTTATGCACAGTGTGACCTATGGTGTTGTTGGGATTTCAAATGACTAACGAATCTAGGAAATTTAAATGATTCTTTACCTCTAACTCCATAGTAAATTGAATTTTAGAGTTTATGAAATTAAGATGTTCTAAAAATGAAGTTAATTTCAAAGTTTTACTGTTTTTAGTAAAATTGTGAAAGCATCGTCTACGTAACGCTTGTAGAACATTCGAGATACAAATGCAGTAAGCAGGGCTTTCTCCTCAAAGTTCTCCATAAAATATCGGCGACAATGGGAGATACCGGTGAGCCCATTGCAACATCATCTACTTGCTTGGTAAACTCTTCCTTTCACAGTAGATAGCCAGATGTAAGGCAATGTCTGCACAAAAACAATATGCTACCAGTATATGCAGTATCAATACTGCATATTCTGCTGGCATTTTGTTTTCCTCTAGATTCCTAGTTATAATTGAGATGCAATCTTCAACAGGTAGGCATCTAAATAAAGAATGAACATCAAAACTGACCATGGTGTCATTGTCAGTAAGAAATAGGTCATTTATCTCACTGACAAATTGGTATGAATCCTTAGTATGTGCTCTTGTGTGTCCTTTGAGTGTTGATAGTATTTTTGCTAAGTGTTGAGCGAATCTGTAAGTCGACGAATCGATCTGATTCTCTATTGGACGTAATGGAGCGTTCGGTTTGTGTATACAACTTCCGTGGTTTGGCATACGCAGGTATTATCGAATTAACGTCTGGTTTCAATTTCTCGGAGTATTTATTTGGTCTTTCATACATAGGACTAACAAAGCGATCCGTGAAAACTCGTGTAAAATAACACATAGCTGACGTGAAACACCAACGTTCCGGGAAGTCTGCAGTTTGTGATCATATCCTAGACGGACTAGAGTCTCCCGTGACCATGGAGCTTTAATGCCTAAACCTTCAAACACAGACTTGCGTTTTTGAACTTTGCGAAATAGAACAGCTTCAAAGAAATTTCCAACTCAGACCCTTTTTACTGGAAACGAGGCATTCCATCTTAGTCCTCACGGGTGACAACGCATCTTGATATTCGTAATCGAGCATAAATGTAGATGTCTATGGGCCACAGCAACCACTTACCATCAGGTGGACTGTGTGCTCGATTGTCGCCCTTATCCTATAAAAAAAAAAACTCGGTTTGTCACCACTGGTACCTATATAAATACTCTTATATGAAAATACAAGTGACTTATGTTTGTACTTTGTTTTGCTTAACGTTAACATTAGTAGAGTTTATATCATAAAGTATTAATATACCACTTACTAATAATATAAGGATGAAGAAGCAATGCTCTTGAATGGCAGCCTCATACTGGCAAGTGAAGTGTAGAACAGCTCCCCACTGGATGGAGTGACGAGCTGGTAAGAGAGAATAAAAGATAGATGGATGTAGCCTTGATGTATACCTTGACTGTTCACATATCTTTGACATTTTGCAGACATGCAGGTTTCGTTACTTTTCCCTCCTCCGCCGAGCGCGTGATTAGTAAGCACTTGAAATTGCAACTAACAATTTCATTGATGCTAGCTGGATCGAACCCGGGTTGGGACGTTGTGTGAAACTCTTGTGGTAGCTCATATTACTTGTTATTTATTTGATACTTTTTCTAGGCAATATACTATTATTTTTAAGAAAATACAGTGTAAATCACAAAGTAAGCACTTAGTTAAAATGGCACGAAAGGAGAGTTGAGAAAAGTTTGCTTCCAATTTTTTTTCTTTTGCGATGCCGCTGTCTTGATATTTCCGTTGTCAACGCAGAGTAAACTTTCACAGCGTTTCTTTCTATATGTCGTCTAAAACGTTTGCACTAAAATTTCATAAGCAACATTTTTTACGTCATAGGCATATAAATTTATGTGACAAAATAGATGTTGTAGGCATGGTAAGTGATGACAGGGACTAGGATATACAATTTAAGGCAAAAATAACGTGTGCGTGCTATCGAATAATATATGCGGAGTACCAGGAGTAAGCTATAAACTACAATAAAAAATGGCAATTATTGCGTTATGTATTTTTTAATATAAAGCTGAAGTGACAAATGAACTTGCAGTTAGCTTGATGGTAAGTGGCTACTGCAGCCCATGGACATCCGCAACTTCTACCTGTAGGAACCAATATGGAATGCCTTACAGCTAGTAATTATACTAAGTGTCATATCCCTTAGACCTGACACAGGAGTTCAAGCACTGCTATTTGGTGGCACAAACACGTAGGAGACACCTAAGTAGCATAGAAAGGAATTTCTAGCCTAAGAGCCGTCTGCCATCGTCGGTCACCTAGAAATTGTGACGTTTATAAAAAGTAGCCCCGAAATATTAAATTACTATTTCATAAAATATCGATTGCGTTAAACTATATACTATATCAAAAATATATTATTTAAAAAACAGGATAGGTCTTAAGATGAACATGGACAAAACAAAACTCATGTTTAACGTCCATGTCACACCTATGCCGGTAGTTGTTGTAAGCACTAAGCTCGAAGTTGTTGACGAGTATGTTGACCTGGGAAAAATAGCCCAACTAGGTAAGTCCAACTTCGACCGAGTCAATTGACGGATTCAACTCGGCTGGGAAACTACGACACATCTTCTCGTTAGATATACCTCAAAACCTTAAAACGAAATTGTACAACCAGTGCGTGTTGCCAGTGATGACTTACGGATCTGAGACGTGGTCCTTCACTGCTGGCCGTATGAGGAAACTCAAGGTCGCTCAGCGAGCTATGGAGAGGGCTATGCTCGGGGTTTCTCTGCGTGATAAATTTTGAAATGATGATATCCGCTGTAGAACTACAATAACCGACATAGCCCAACGGAATAGTAAGCTGAAGTGGCAGTGGGCCGGCCATGAAGCTCGAAGAACCGACAACCGATGGGGAAGAAAGGTTCTCGAGTGGCCGCCTCGTACCGGTAGGCGAAGTGTAGGGTGACCCCCACGAGATGGAGTGACGACCTGGTAAGACATGCAGGAAGTCGATGGATGCAGGTGGCTCAGGACCGTGCTTTGTGGCATTCCTTGGGTGAGGCCTATGTTCAGCAGTGGACTTATGAAAGGCTGTAATGATGATAATGATGATCAAAAACAGATACTACTCACTTTATTTACTACTTGCTTTCTTACATAGACTACTTAAAAAAAAAACGTATTCGGTATATTTTCCATACATACATACTGTTCAGACGGAACTTTAAGTTTTTAAAACATTTTCTTAATAGACTATCTGTGTTCATAACTAGACAGGGTCGTCCAAAAATGTGCCTGATGCCATGTGTTGGCAGCGCAGTGAGAGTCCGTGAGTGGAAATATTGCTTTCTACCTATATTCAGTATGATTTTTTTAATAAAATAAGGGTAACAAACGATCACACAGTCCACCTGATGGTAAGTGGTTGCTGTGACCCATATTCATTTATATTTATCCTCAATAAATAATCAAAACGTTGATTATTTATTGAGGATAAATGGATGTCAATAGAATGAGGAAACTAACTTGGATCTTCAAAACCCTCAGACATGTAATGCTGGGCAAATCGGATGAGGACTCACCAAATTATCTTCTCAATCAAATCTACATTGCTCTTGCTCAATCCGTCTTGGCCTACTGTATTCCTGTCTGGGGTGGTGTAGCAAAAACTCGATTTCTGGAGTTAGAGAGGGCGCAGTGTTCTCTTATTAAAGTTATGTACTTTAAGAAGAGACACTTTTCTACCGATTTTCTATTTCGTATCAGCGGTTTACTCTCTGTCAGGAAGTTGTATATATTCTGGACAACCCTCAAAACTCACAAATCATTGTCTTATGATCCATGCCATTTAAATAAACGAAGTAGAAACATGGTTGCCCAGACATACAGAACTAAAACCACATTTGCGAGCAGACAATTTATATCGCGTTCTGCCTTTCTTTATAATAAAATAAACAAAGATATTTATATATACGACAAAACATACCACAACTGTAAAAAACTTTTGTTAGAATGGATTCATCATAAGACATATGACGAAATTGAGAAGCTACTGGATTGTGTAGCATGATTTGTTCAGATTCAGACACTGTAATCACACATACTCTTTTTAACTCACGCAAGCATAGACACAAACTCACACACACCCATACACACACACACATACATAAGTAAATAAACTAAGAATATAATTAATATAGAATTTAAGTAATATATAATATTAATATCGATATAGAATATGTTTATCCATACTGCCTTGTAACATGGATATAGTAATGGAAGGGCGAACCCTCCAAACACAGGCATTATTTGCTTAAAAGGAGGTTCCAATCTACTAGTTTTTAAGGCATTTACTTTTTAAAAATGAAATAAAATTTATTTATTATTATTTTTATTATTAAAACGCAGATGCGTCGTCACCCGTGAGGACTAAGATAGAATGCCTCTTTTCCTCTATATTCACCATACGAAACACAGAAGTGTCAAGCTGCCATTTTACGCTGGTATTCTGTGAGAGCGTGGTCCTTCCCCGGTCGAGCCGACCCGTTCGTGCTACAACTATACTACTAATATAGTTGCAGCATGGCTCTACCACGTACGAGCTACTATGGTTCAATTCTGGTACGATGTTAAAGCTATGTTCAGCGTTTTTGGATGGATTTTCTACAACGGACTAGGCTTTGCACTGCTTCCAAAGCCTTATCAGTTAGCTATCCAGATGGCTAACTGGTGAGATTCCTGGTTGACATTAAAATTAAATTGTATTGTAGAGAAAGTTAGGCATTTAAAATATGAGAGTAAAATTGTGATATAGTTTTGTACAGGACAATTTTAATCTTACTTATAAAAGATGTGACTCATGATAGGTTGAGAAGTTGCGTCAAAAGATAAATACATGGTTTAAGACAGTGTTGTGATCAGGATTAAGAAAAAAATGCTTAGGTAGTTTGGATACGCAGAAATAATGAAGGAGGAAAGAGCAACAAAGCAAATTTATGCAGGAGTTAGTGGCAAAGTTGTATGACACAGAAGAAATTATGCCACATAATTGTAGCATGCATTTATTTTAACATATATTTATTTTAAAATATGAAATTTTGGAAATATGGATAACAAGTTTAAGACTTTTTTTAAAAAATTGTGCTGTTGGTAGGATATTCAAAGAATCTTGAACATTCTAATTCACTAATGAGTTATATATATATCGCAAAGTAAGCATTTTTTTAAATTTACTATAAATGTATTTGTAGCAATTGCTTAGGTGTTACGGATTTTAGTTCCTCTGGGCTTAGTACATATTTTTCAAATGAAGATGCGCAAACAGAAAGAAGTATACTATACTGTTTGCGCATAAGGGTTTCGCATTCAATTAGAAAGTCCAGAGGCGTTTGCACTGCCCTTATTCTACGCGATATAATCAGTAATCATTATTAAACTTAAATGAAATAAAAACTGAGATAGCCCAGACTCAGTAGTGCAGTGGCTAAAGAAATCGCAGCGGTGCTGTGGATCGAGGGTTCAAATCTCGCACTAGAAAAGTGTTGTATGGCCTGTAAAGCATTATTCCGAGTCTGTAACAATACGTTATTTATTTTAATAAAACGTATCCAATATATAAAATAAACCGTAAGTGAGGGGGTAAGTTTATTATTTACCAGGCTCCTATACAATTAATTGAATTAGAAGTTATAGGAAGGTGGTGAAGAGTCACGTTGTAGCTGTATAATGGCTGTAGCACGAATGGGTCGACTCAACCAGGAAAGAACTATGTTCGCACAAAAACCTCCATTTTGCATGGTAAATGATAAAAACCGGAGATCTTTTTCAATACTAACGAGGCATTCCATATTAGTTTTTAGAGGTTACAATGCACCTGCATTTTGATTCATAATCACGGATTGATGTAGATATCGTTGTTTAACGGCACCCGTTTACCATCACGTGGACTTTGTGCTCGTTTGTCATCATTGTTTCTAAAAAAATCACATTTTTTATATGATTTAATTTTTGAAAATTAACGCCGGCTCCTTATAAAATATAAAAAGTTAGAGTAGCAATGGCCTTGCTTATCATTAACCATACTGTCACTAGTTTGATTTAATAGCTTAGGAGACTAGCCGAGAGTCCATTGTTGTAGCTTACTCAGAATCGTTTTTTTTTTATGGTAGCCTGTGTAGGGGCCAATGTTCAGTAGGGGATTTGTAAGACCTGTAATAATAATAATAAACCCCAATGCGTGTTGGTGAACATGTGAAATCCTTTCCTAAAATGCTTTTATAAATGACGCCTGTGGGACCTAATCTGAAGCCTGTGCCCAAAACTACCAAAAAAAGCAATAACTTTACTAACGTTCTTAACTTCACTAAGTTAAGAACGTTAGTAAAGTTATTGCTTTTATTGGTAGTTTTATGAATTAATAAATCTTTGAGAAATAAATTATTTTATTTCTTTAATCACAGATACTGAGAGGTTTTCAACGTTCGTTATTTTTATTTTTGACTTAAAACTGTGAATGTGAATAAATTAGCCAAATTAAAAAGAGATAATACACTAAGAACGTATTTTTGTAGAATTCCGTTTATTTCGTTCCAGTTCACCGTTTCCAAACGATGGCGCGATTCTCTGTGTTCGCGTTGTGAACCAAATAGAATTAAATTTGCTGAGGCTTTTCTCTCAAGATTTGCTATTCGTGTCTCGTCAATAAATTTGTTAATTTGTATTCAGTTCGCCATTCCTCACGAACTGAAAAGTGTACAGCTTGACACTGCTGTGTTTCGTATGGTGAGTGTAGAGAACCGGAGACCCATTTTACTGGAAAAGAGGCATTCAATCTTTGCCCTCACGGATGACAATGCATCTGCATTTTGATTCTTTATTGAGGATAAATGTAGATGTCTATGGGTCACAGCAACCACTTACCATCAGGTGAACTGTGTGCTCGTTTGTCACTCTATCATATATAAAAAAAAGATAATACACTGGGAGCGTACTTTTGTAGAATTCCGTTTATTTCGTTCCAGTTCATCGTTTCCGAACGATGGCGCGATTCTCTGTGTTCGCGTAGTGAACTAAATAGAATTAAATTTGCTGAGGCTTTCCTCTCAAGATTTGCTATTCGTGTCTCGTCAATAAATTAGTTAATTTGTATTCAGTTCGCCATTCCACACGAACGGAAACGTGTAAATTTAAGTCGTTATTATTTCAGATGAAATGAAATATTAAAAAATAAACATCGTCATCGTCACCATTATCGATATTTTTATATTATGATATTTATAAATGCCAAAATATGGTTTTCATTTAATAGAATTAAGCACATTTCAATTACCATTACAATGTTTCTTTCAGTCGTGTATCCAATATTTCCTTTATATAACGTTTATGAATTTAAACGTATTTGAAAAAATATGTTTTTAATATAAATGAAATAAATCGTTAATTTTAATTTAAGTAACTGTAAAGAGTAAAGCCGCAGTTCAGAAACCGGGGTACACGCGTTAAATTTATTCGTGTTTTAATTTTAATAGTCTCGTGAATCATCCTTGGTAGGAATCAGTGTTATTTTGCGGGGATTTGTGGTCTACCAAGTCTGATATTATCAGATTGCTCTAGGCTAAAAATTCTCCTGCTGGCAACTATCATTTGAAAGATTTTTCCATATTCACCACGCCTTCATATAGGGTTAGTGAGTAGTCAAATCTTCGTACTGGAAATCCTCATCATCAATCTGTGGTTAGGTCTGTTTTATTTTTGGATAATTTTTCGCTATAATTTGGTCATCCAAGGGTGCACGGCATGCAAGGGAAGTTGACCATTGGAGAAGATAGTATATTCCTATTAATGAATTAAACTCTCACACAGTTTATACTGAATTAAACTTTCACACAGATATATGGATGTCGAAGAAGCAAGAGAGGTGCGTCATGATCTGTCCGTAGTTTATACCTACTCTCTGAATGACAGGCGTGGTAATTTATATATTATGTATGTATGAACGTATAAATAAAGTTGACGCTCCATCTATCATCTTTAACAATAACTTTTAATTTTTCCGTTTTTCGGATAATCAGTTTCGGCAATTTTGGAATAAAAACAAACAATAATTTATAAAAAAAGTAAAATTTTTTATAAAACCTAATAACGATGACATTAACTTAAAAGAATAATATAATTTCTACATAATGTTCCGAAGTCGGTGCTAAGACATAGTGCATTGAAGAATTAATTAAAGTCTTCAGAAGCTGTAACGTGGTAATTTTTTTAAATGGTTTTTTATGAGTTAAAGTAAAGTTTAATTTTGTCCTTCTTGCGTACATAGTAACAGAAATCAAATAAACTGAACTATGATATTATTTAAATAGTTACAATAAAAATTTACTCCCTTATATTTCCATCATCAAGGTGGAATTTTTCCTTTCAATTTAATATGAGGTCACCTCTTATGTAATAAAAAAAAAAACCTTTAATAAAAACATTTAAATCAGTTTAGCCATTACCAAGAGATCGGTGAACATTAAAATATACTTAAGCGACAATTATTGATTTAAATTTGACAAAAAATTACTTTGCGTACATCCGCTAGATAAAATAAAATGATGTGTCTTACCTAGTTTAAAGAGCACCTCCCGCCCTCCCTCAATTGCGTGCACTATCTCCGTCACCACTAATCCCAGCACCACGACTCTCAACACCACTACACTAGGAAAGACACCACTGACGACAATACGACACGTGTTTCGCCTCTACACGAGGCATCCTCAGGTAATATAGACTCTACGGTGGCTAACCGCTAAGTGAGCGGCGAGCCAAAACAACTGCCTTTTATACAAACCGCTGACGCAACCGCTCCCTGCTTAAGGAGCGCGCGACTGCGTCATGTGATAAAACATGCGACCAATCACCGCCGTAGTTACGCAGCCGTTTGTAAAATTAAAAACAAACCGCCGCGCAACGCCCGCCTACCCTCCAACCACGCAATCAATCGCCGATCACCTTGAGGGTGACAAACGATCATATTGCGAGGCTGTCTGCTATTAGAGAGCAGGCTTAAAGATATTTAGGAGAGGTGAGTTAGAAACATTTGTTTGTTCATTCAGCAGTGCAACGTTACTGTTTTTACTTTTTAATATCTCTAACTGTTCCAGCACACACAGTCGCAGCCCTTTATTACACGTATGTAAGACTTTCAAGGAGTGGTCGTTGGCTAGGATGTGTCCAGTGTCCAAAAGATGTTTAGCAAAATGGGATTTATCGAGATTGAAATTCCTGTACGCGGCTAAATGCTAAATGCTCTCTATAACGTGTTTCGAAGTTGCGACCAGTCTGACCCACGTAATCGGCGTGGCATTCATCACAAACAAGTTTGTTAATTAATCGAATCAGGCGTTACTTTGCGGAATTCCATTATATTAAATTTGACAAAAAATTACTTTGCGTACATCCGCTAGATAAAATAAAATGATGTGTCTTACCTAGTTTGAGGAGCACCTCCCGCCCTCCCTCAATTGCGTGCACTATCTCCGTCAACACTAATACCAGCACCACTACTCCCAACACCACTACACAAGGAAAGACACACTACTGACGACAATACGACACGTGTTTCGCCTCTACACGAGGCATCCTCAGGTTATATTAGACTCTACGATAGCAAACCGCTAAGTGGACGGCGAGCCAAAACAACTGCCTTTTATACAGACCGCTGACACAACCGCTTCCTGCTTAAGGAGCGAGTGACGGCGTCATGCGATAAAACATGCGACCAATCACCGCCGTACTTATGCAGCCGTTTGTAAAATTAAACACAAACCGCCGCGCAACGCCCGCCTACCCTCCAACCACGCAATCAACCGCCGATCACCGTGAGGGTGACAAACGATCATATTGCGAGGCTGTCTGCTATTAGAGAGCAGGCTTAAAGATATTTAGGAGAGGTGAGTTAGAAACATTTGTTTGATCATTCAGCAGTGCAACGTTACTGTTTTTACTTTTTAATATCTCTAACTGTTCCAGCACACACAGTCGCAGCCCTTAGTTATTGATTTATATTTATAAAACTGTAAGGATGAACTAACAGTTGATCTGATGATATGCGACTACTCTGTCCATTGACTTGGGCAGCCCACTTCAAACAAAAGGACTCCATACATGTTGCCTCTAAATACTGTGAGGGAATTCCAGACAACCTGCAATTATACTGGTTCTCTATAAACTTCAGATTGGAAGACGTTAGTACAAGCACTGTTTCTTGACAGCACAAATAATTAAGAAGGTGTTCCTACCCAGACGGACATTTTGATATAATTAAAATTAATTGAACTGTTTTGTCTGCAAACTTAGAATATTGTCATCATCATCATAACAGCATTCCATAAGTCCACTGCTGTACATAGGCCTCCCCCAAGGAATGCCACAAAGCACGGTTGTGAGCCACCTGCATCCATCGACTTCCTGCATGTCTTACCAGGTCGTCTAAATTTATCATGCAGAGAAACCCCGAGCATAGCCCTCTCTATAGCTCGCTCAGCGACCTTGAGTTTCCTTATACGGCCAGCAATGAAGGACCACGTCTCTGATCCGTAAATCATCACTGTCAACACGCACTGGTTGTACAATATCGTTTTAAGGTTTTAAGGTATGTCTAATGAGAATATGTGTCGTAGTTTTCCGAACGCAGCCCAGCCGAGTTGAATCCGTCGCTTGACCTCTCGGTCAAAGTTGTACTTACCTAGTCGGACTATTTATCCCAGGTAAACATACTCGTAAACAACTTCGAGCTTCATTACGTCAACAACTTCGAGCTTGATCATAGTGCTTATGTCCTCCAGCGATCCTGCCATACGGACTATATTTTCGTCAAAACTAAGATGAGTGATGTACTCGCCATTGATGTTAATACCGCATCCTTTCCTGTCCAGCAGCTTGAAAACGTCTTCCAATTCAGCGGTGAAGAGTTTCGGGGATATAAAGTCAAACTCTCTTACTCCTCTTTGCAGTTAGATAGGTTCCGTACTCTGATTCTTTACTCGGATAGCCATCGTAGCTCTACTGTACAAATACTTCAGCACTTCGATATAAGGACAGTCAACTTGGCACCGCTGAAGAGATTGCAGCACCGCCCAAATTTCGACAGAATCCAAGGCTTTCTCATAGTCCACATACGCAAGGCAAAGTGGCAGATTATACTCTTCTGTCTTCTGTACAACATACCGAAGGTTGTGTATGTGGTCTACGGTACTAAAGCCTTTTCGGAATCCGGCTTTTTCGGGACGCTGGAAGTCGTTAAGTCTGCGTGCGAGACGATTCGTAATGACTCTTGTAAACAGCACGTAGACGCGGCTCAGAAGGGAAATCGGTCTGTAGTTCTTCAAGAGAGCGTTGTCGTCTTTCTTAAAGAACAGGACCACCGCACTTCTGCTCCACCCACGCCTCCGGTGTTACGCCACCATGGAGGACGGAATTAAAGAGTTTCTGAAGGATTTCAAGTACCAGTCTTCCACCCGCTTTCATAAGCTCCGCTGTAGTTCCATCTTCGCCTGGGGCCTTGCCGTTTTAAAGGTGCTGGAGAGCCATTCTAATCTCGCCCAGACTGACGTCCGGGATATCTTCTGAATAGAGACGGATAAGACTCGCTCTTGGATCATTACTCATACTTGCTTGTGGCTCCAACGATGACTTGAACAGCTACCCATAGAACCTCTCAATCTCATTCAAAATCTCAGGTGTCCCGGAATCAATGCTGCCACACTCGATCTTTAGCTTTGACAGTTGGCTCTTTCTGGCAGACAGATCTCTGGCAAAGACTTCGGTGCCTTGGTGCCGCTCGATCGCTTCTTCAATACAAGCTGTATTGAAGTTGTGTAAGTCCTGCTGCATGGATTTGGAGATCTTTCTGTTCAGTTGCCTGTATACTGTTAAATCTTTTGAAGAATGTAGCTGTATCTCCCGTCTAACTGCCATGAGGTTAAGAGTGTGATCAGAAAGTTTTTGTGATCTTCTGCGCCGGGTCTTGCAGAACTTAGCTCCGACCGCATGGACAGTTTGCACGAGCTTGTCATTCATATCGTCCACTTCATTGCAGTCTTCCAGGCACTAATAACGGTTTTGTTACTCGAGTTGAAAGGTTTCAGGATTTTGGAACATAGCACGAGGGGGACGGAGCGTTGACTTCATTAGAAGAGACCTCTCCAACTTAACGTATAGGTTCAGTTTGCCTCTCGCCATTCGGTGATCGCTACCAGTTTTCACTCTAGCGATCACGAAGACATCAATGAACAGTTGTCGCCTTGGTGTCATAACGAAGTCAATCTCATTTTTTGTCGAACCGTTGGGGCTCGACCATGTCCACTTCTTGTGGGACCGCTTCTGGAAGAAAAAGTTTATCATAAAGAATCCCCCTTTCTCTAGCTCTAGAGATGTTGTTATACATACATCTGGGTGTGTCGAGGTTGGTGCGTAAACCTGTATGACCTTCAGCGAATACCGTTTGGTGATTCTGAGTATAAGGTACGCAACCCTCGTCGACACACTCTCAATCTTTACAACGTTGTTAACGTTGTGAACGATAATTCAGACACCTCCTTGGTACATATGGTCGCCCTCTCGGTGATAGAGCAAGTTGCCGGAATCTAGGATTACCGTGTCCTCCCCCTCTCTTCGTACCTCGGATAATCCTATAATATGCCAGCGTAACTTGTCTATCTCTTCTTCTAGCTCCACGATCTTCTCGTCAGTCCTCAGGGTGCGTGCGTTGTATGTTGCCAGGTCGAGTCGTCTTAGGTGGCCACCGAACCTCCACCGGAAATTCTTAGCACCCCCTGGCCCGCCGTTACCATGGTCACCACCGTAGCCAGGTATAGTGGGGCCGCCTGGGACTGGGGGCCGTCTCTTTGTTACTCTCATCATAGGGTGGTATTTGCCATAGTTGCCACACTTGACGTGCGGGTTGGCATCCACAATTTTCTTATTGTAATTTTGCTGTTATGAGGAAGATGCTGCTGCCCATTTCCTGCCTGTCGCCTTTTACGATACCCACGGGAATATATGGTGTAGTGGATATTCTTAACCGCCACTACACGGCTAAAAATTTTGACACGTCTGAAAATTAGAATATTCTATATACAGGTAAATATAAAGCGACAAATTTTATTTTTAATAAGCTCATCATAACATAAGTTACGAAATAGTCAACAAATATTAGTAAATAATAAACACAGTTGAAAATATGCTTAGTCTTATAAGTTTGAAAAATAAATTCGTAAAAATAATGTGCAGCGTCTAATCAAACATTTTTCATTGTGACAATTTACGCTTGAATCAACGAAAATTACGCTAACAAGTTGTAAACGCGAATTATCTGTCTTTGAATGAGTTTTCTACGTCTCGCATCGTTATTATCAGATAAAACGACATAATAAATTGATATGTGGGTATGTAAATAATATGGAATAAGTCTTTTGTTGCTCACTTCTCATTACGTTTTTACTAAGCCCTGCTTACACTTAATTTCTGATTACATTCATCTCATGTGTTCCTGTGAGTGTTACAAGAGAATTATAGTATTACTCAGAAAGATATCATAGTTTTTTGATAGATGGCAGTGTAATGATCTAGTATATTATGTAACGTTTAAAATACCCAGATCGGCGATAGGGAATAGTGTTTAAGGTAGAACACGGAGTTATTTTTTATAAAAAATGAGGTAACAAACGAACCTATAGTTCACTTGATGGTAAGTGGTTACTGCAGTTTAACCTACCTTACTACTACCTGCAGCTAACTGCAAACAAAGAAGGCTTGAGATGTGTTGTTAGATTTAAAGACTAAGCCTGTAATTATAATGAATTTCTATACCCTTCCGACACAGCAGCACTGTGTGTGCAAGTACTGCTACTTCGCGGCACAAATAGATAAGAGTGTACTACCTATCAAGACTTATTCCTAGGTAGGAAAGCAGTCCTGCCACCTACCGGCTAATTGTAAGTTCACCAGTCAAACGTCAAGTCAGACCAAGCGTGGTGATTACGATCGTAGTAATCGGTTTTGAGCGTAGTAACATTTTGTCTCCTCTTCAAAAGGTTAACCTACAAATAGTCCTCGAACAAAAGATAGTTGTAATAAGCATATTATGTATTAGGCCTTCCTTTAAAAAAGAATAGCAAAATAGCTTATATTATTGTAATTGCAACATGCCGTTACCCGTTACATTGTGTTAAAGTCCACTGCTGAACATAAGCCTCCCCCATAGATTGCTTAATAGGGGGGGAGATATATTAAAATTGTATTAAATTATTATATAATTCATAATTGCTACATAGTAGTGAAAATTTCACGCGAACAAATTAAGCATCGCATCTATTAATACTATATATTCTCCGAAGAGAAAAGCCGTCAAAAATCAAGTTATTCGAGTACTATACTAACAATAAATGTACTAAATCTACGTACGCGTATAAGTTTATGTATACTTATAAGTTATAGTATAAAAACTTCCCGTAAGTTTAGAAAAATAATGTCAGGTATTCATTTTTACGATTTAAACGCTTTGAAGCCCAAAAATATTAATTTTACTCTTTAGGTTACGATTTGCTGTTAAGCGACCTTGCCAGGGCGATGTGGTACTTCATGTGGAGTAGTTTGTTACCGTATAATAAGACCAAGTCCAGTCGTGCATATAGTACTGCAGTTAAATAAAAGCGTTGGACTCAGTAAAGAAATGTGCTCATTGGTAACCTACATTTAGTTAAAACCTATCTTGTTAGCCTCAAGCATAGACTCGTAGTGATTATAATTGTGGCGGTGCTGTCATCGCACCACAAGCGGAACACATTGAAGCCATTCTAATGAGAATATGTGTCGTAGTTTTCCGAACGCTGCCCAGCCGAGTTGAATCCGTCGCTTGACCTCTCGGTCGAAGTTAGACTTACCTAGTCGGACTATTTATCCCAGGTAAACTTACTCGTCAACAACTTCGAGCTTAGTGGTCCCAACAACTTCCGGCATAGGTGTAACATGGACGTTAAACATGATTTTTGTTTTGCCCATGTTCATCTTAAGACCTATCCGTTGGGAGACACTATTGAGGTCGTTGATCATAGTGCTTAGGTCCTCCAGCGATCCTGCAATAAGGACTATATCGTCGTTTCTTTAATCACAGATTATTTCTTTAATCACAGATTCTGCGAGGTTTCCAAAGTTCATTATTTTTATTTTTGCCTTAAATATGTGGAAAATTTAACTAAAAAGAGATAATACACTGGGAACGTATTTTTATAGAATTCCGTTTATATCGTTCCAGTTCACCGTTTCCGAACGATGGCGCGATTCTCTGTGTTCGCGTTGTGAACTAAATAGAATTAAATTTGCTGAGGCTTTTCTCTAAGATTTACTATTCGTGTCTCGTCAATAAATTAGTTAATTTGTATTCAGTTCGCCATCCCACACGAACGGAAACGTGTAAATTTAAGTCGTTATTATTTCGGATCAAATGAAATATTAAAAGAATAAACATCGTCATCGTCACAATTATTGATATTTCTTTATATATATGGTAAGTAAATGCAAATATGATTTTAATTTAATAGAATTAAACACTTTTCAATTACCATTACAATGTTTCTTTCAGTCTGAACATTTACATTTCCTTTATATAATGTTTATAAATTTAAACGTATTTTAAAAAATATATTTTAATATAATTGAAATAATGAAATAAATCGTTAATTGTAATTTAAGTAACTGAAAAAAGTAAAGCCGCAGTTCAGAGACCGGGGTACACGCGTTAAATTTATTCGTGTTTTAATTTTAATAGTCTCGTGAATCATCCTTGGTAGGAATCAGTGTTCTTTTGCGGGGATTTGTGGTCTACCAAGTCTGATATTATCAGATTGCCCTAGGGCATAGGCTAAAAATGCTCCTGCTGGCAAGCATCAGTTGAAAGATTTTTCCATACTCACCACGCTTTCATATAGGGTTAGTGAGTAGACAAATCATCGTACTATAAATACTCATCAACAACCTGTGGTTAGGTCTGTTTTATTTTTGGATAATTTTTCGCTATAATTTGGTCATCCGAGGGTGCACGGCATGCAAGTGAAGTTGACCATTGGAGAAAATAGTATATTCTTATTTACACGACGCACTTACACTATTTTATATATCTGTGAACATTGAGTTATATGTACTACGTACTAGAGAAGCCATTGCGAACATTGACTATGTTCAACTGAACTGTAGTGCAATCCATACAAACTAAATATTGCGTAAATTGAAGATTTGTGAATTCCATAAAATAATTATTATTACATTTTATTTAGAAATATGTTTGTTTAGATTAAATAAAAATATTTTATATTAAATTCTTATATTTATTTTATATTAATATCTTATTTTATATTAAAATAAAGTCTTCGCGCATGCGCGAAGACATAGAGTATGACACAATTTTTGTTTCGAATGGCTTCTCTAGTACGTAGTACATATAACTCAATATCTGTGTATAAATGTATTTAAAAATACTAAGAAAAGAAAATAATATTCATAAAAAATCATAGGCGCATTATGGATATATTTCCTAGTTAAGATAACTAATACTGAAATCGACTGGTTTTACATTGAACCACTAAGTAAACATTCGTTTATTCTTATTCCTTAAAATTTGCATTTTTATATATATAATGAAATAACATAAATTCTTATATAATTTCAGTAAAGTGTAATAATCTTGAACGGGTCAATACAATCAAAATAATCTTCTGTACATATATTTTATTTTAAGTCACTTAATCCTCAAATAACACTTAAGACGAGAGCGATGACTTATAGTTTCAAGGCTCTAATAGATTTAATAGCGATTTAGGGGGTAATAATGAATAAATGATATGTCGACCTTTATATCTATCTATATAATTGAATAATATTAATTGAATAAAACTACTTTTACGGATTCTATCGCGTTTAATTAACTTATTTTTTATTAATTCCCGACGTTTAGGGTGCTTTACAGCACCCATGGTCACGGAAGAATGAGGTGATTGACGTTCCGATGTCAGATTTAACCCTGAGTACCTTCAGCTTTCTTAATAATTAATTTTGGTTCAATCTAAATGAACTTATTACTGTGTCTTGAAGTCTTGCAGTGGTATGCTTGGGTATAGTTTTAATTTTATTAATTACAGTATCCCAAGCAGGTGATAGTACCCAGTGGCAGGCTGCTGATGATGGCATCTCTATTGAAATAAGTATGTTTTTAATTTCAATAGCCTCAAGTATGATCCTTGGCAGGAATCGATATTCTTCCGTGAGAATTTGTGGTTTATCATATCTATCGTAATGGTAGGGACCGTCTGGGATATGATCACAAACTAAAGACTTCCCCGAATGTTGGTGTTTAACGTCAGCTACGTGTTCTTCTACGCGGGTTTTGATAGATCGCTTTGTTTGCCCTATATATGAGAGACCACATTCACAATTAAGTTTGTACATTTCTGCATCTTGTAGAGGAATATTGCACTTGATGGATGGTGATGCCTGTGACATATAGCAGTACAGCAGGCACACGATCGACTGTGGCTGGCTTCACTCGGTTACTGTGACGTAGGCGCGGGACCCGTAGCTTGTTGTCGTGCAGAACCTGCTTGACATGCTGAAGCTCGGTGGCTAGGTGTTTGCTGTCACAGATGCCTCGTGCTCTCTGTAACAATGATTTGGGGAATAGGCTTAAGATGATGGCTTGAATATAAGGCTATCTATGAAGGATGATGATTCAGCGTTTAAATATAGGTTCGTATGTGTCATTTTTCTATACACAGTGTAACCTATGGTGTTGTTAGGATTTCAAATGACTAACATATCTAGGTAGAACCTTGGAGTTACAGATGTAGTAAGCGGGGCTTTCTCCTCAAAGTCCTCCATGAAAATATCGGCGGCAACGGGAGATACCGGTGAGCCCATCGCAACATTATCTACTTGCTTGTAAAACTATTCCTTTCACAATAGATAGCCAGATGTAAGGCAATGTCTGCGCAAAAACAATATGCATTTATTTTAGCATATATTTATTTTATTTATTTTAAAATATGAAGTTTTGGAAATATGAATAACAGATTTAAGACATTTAAAAAAAAATATTGCTTTTGGTAGGATATTCAAAGAATCTTGAACATTCTAATTCACTAAGGAGTTATATATATGGCTAAGTAAGCATTTTTTTAAATCTACTGTAAATGCATTTTTAGCAATTGCTTAGGTGTTAGGGATTTCAGTTCCTCTGGGCTTAGTACATATTTTTCAAATGTATACTATACTGTTTGCGCATAAGGGTTTCGCATTCGATTAGAAAGTCCAGAGGCGTTTACACCGCCGTTATTCTTCGCGATATAATCAGTAACGAACATTATTGAACTTAAATGAAATAAAAACTGAGATAGCCCAGACTAAGTAGTGCAATGGCTAAAGGAATCGCAGCGATGCTGTGGGTCGAGGGTTCAAATCTCGCACAAAAAAGGTGTTGTATGGCCTGTAAAGCATTATTCCGAGTCTGTAACAATACGTTATTTATTTTTATAAAACGTATCCAATATATAAAATAAACCGTAAGTGAGGGGGTAAGTTTATTATTTACCAGGGTCCTATACAATTAATTGAATTAGAAGTTAAATGAAGGTGGTGAAGAGCCACGTTGTAGCTGTATAATGGCTGTAGCACGAATGGGTCGACTCAACCGGGAAAGAACTATGTTCGCACAAAAACCTCCATTTTGCATGGTAAATGATAAAAACCGGAGATCTTTTTCAATACTAACGAGGCATTCCATATTAGTTTTAAGAGGTTACAATGCACCTGCATTTTGATTCTTAATCACGGTTAGATGTAGATATCTTTTTTTAACAGCACCCGTTTACTATCACGTGGACTTTGTGCTCGTTTGTCATCATTGTTTCTATAAAATTAACATCTTTAATATCATTTAATTTTAGAAAATTAACGCCGGCTCCTTATAAAATATAAAAAAGAGTAGCAATGACCTTGCTTATCATTAACCATACTCTCACTAGGTTGATTTAATAACTTAGGAGACTTGCCGAGAGTCCATTGTTGTAGCTTGCTCAGAATCGTAATTTTTTTATGGTAGCCTGTGTAGGGGCCAATGTTCAGTAGGGGATTTGTAAGACCTGTAATAATAATAATAATAAACCCCAATGCGTGTTGGTGAACATGTGAAATCCTTTTCTAAAACGCTTTTAGAAATGACCCCTGTAGGACCTGATATGAAGCCTGTGTCCAAAATCTAAAAGTAGAAGCAGTAACTTTACTAACCTACTTAACATAATTTAGTGATTTATCAATTAATAAATCTTTGAGAAATAAATGATTTTATTTCTTCAATCACAGATATTGTGAGGTTTCCAAAGCTCATTATTTTTATTTTTGACTTAAATCTGTATAAAATTTAGCCAAACTAAAAATATATATTTTTACATTTTCTACGTGTTAGAGCCATGCTGCAGCTATATTAATAGTATAGTTGTAGCACGAATGGGTCGGCTCGACCCGGGAAGGAACACGCTCTCTCGGGATACCAACGTGAAATAGCAGATTAACACTGCTGTGTTTCTTATGGTGAGTGTAGAGAACTGGAAACCCTTTTTACTGGAAAAGAGGCATTCCATCTTAATCCTCACGGGTGACAACGCATCTGCATTTTGATTCGCAAACGAGGATAGATGTAGATGTCTATGGGCCACAACAAACACTTACCATCAGGTGGACTGTGTGCTCGTTTGTCACTCTATCCTATATAAAAAAAGATAATACACTGGGAACGTATTTTTGTAGAATTCCGTTTATTTCGTTCCATTTCACCGTTTCCGAACGATGGCGCGATTCTCTGTGTTCGCGTTGTGAACTAAATAGAATTAAATTTGCTGAGGCTTTCCTCTCAAGATTTGCTATTCGTGTCTCGTCAATAAATTAGTTAATTTGTATTCAGTTCGCCATTCCTCTCGAACTGAAACGTGTAAATTTAAGTCGTTATTATTTCAGATGAAATAAAATATTAAAAAATAAACATCGTCATCGTCACCGTTATAGATATTTCTCTATTATGATATTTATGAATGCCAAAATATGGTTTTCATTTAATAGAATTACGCACTTTTCAATTACCATTACAATGTTTCTTTCAGTCGTGTATCCAATATTTCCTTTATATAACGTTTATGAGAATTTAAACGTATTTGAAATATATTTTAAATATAAATAAAATAATTAAATACATCGTTAATTTTAATTTAAGTCACTGAAAAAGTAAAGCCGCATTTCAGAGACCAGGGTACACGCGTTAAATTTATTCGTGATTTAATTTTAATATTCTCGTGAATCATCCTTGGTAGGAATCAGTGTTCTTTTGCGGGGATTTATGATCTATCAAGTCTAATATTATTGCCCTAGTGCATAGGCTGTTTGTAGGTCTTTCTAAAAATGCACCTGCTGCAAGCATCAGTTGAAAGATTTTTCCATACTCACCACGCTTTCATATAGGGTTAGTGAGTGGCCAAATTTTCGTACTGGAAATCCTCATCATCAATCTGTGGTTCGGTCTGTTTTATTTTTGGATAATTTTTCGCTATAATTTGGTCATCCGAGGGTGCACGGCATGCAAGTGAAGTTGACCATTGGAGAAGATAGTATATTCCTATTTACACGACGCACTTACACTATTTTATATTACTGTGAATTAAAATATTTAAAAATACCAAGATAGGAAAATAATATACCAATAAAATCATGACAATTTTTGGTTTATCAGATCTAATGTAATGGCGGGGGTCATCTAGGATATGATCACAAACTGCAGACTTCTGGAACGTTGGTGTTTCACGTCAGCGACGTGTTCTTTTACGCAGTTTTGATAGATCGCTTTATTTGCTCTATATATGAGAGACCACGTTCACAATCAAGCTTGTACACTCCTGCATCTTGTGTGACAAGAACTGACTAATCTTCTTAGGCGGCATGCAGAATGTTCTAATAGAAGCTCGCTTCAAGATGTAGCCAATCTTGTCTGTGAAACCTCTGGCATATGGTAGTACAGCAGGTACACGCTCGTCGGTGGCCGGCTTCACTCGGTCACTGTGGAGTATGCGTGAGACCCGAAGCTTGTTGCCGTGCAGAACCTGCTTGACATGCTGAAGCTCGGTGGCTAGGTGTTTGCTGTCACAGATCACTCGTGCTCTCTGTAACAAAAATTTGCCTAAGGTAGCTAACTATGAAGGATGATGGTGGGATTCACCGTTTAAATATAGGTTCGTATGTGTCTTTTTTCTATACACAGTGTGACCTATGATATTGTTAGGATTTCGAACGACTAACATATCTAGGTAAGCTAAAGAATTATTTGCCTCTAACTCCATGGTAAATTGAATTTTAGAGTTTATGAAATTAAGAAGTTCTAAAAATGCAGGTACTTTCATAATTTTACCATCAGACAAAGTATGATGGTAAAATTGTGAAAGTATCGTTTACGTACCGCTTGTAGAACCTTGGAGTTACAGATGCAGTAAGCAGGGCTTTCTCCTCAAAGTCCTCCATGAAAATATCGGCGGCAATGGGAGATACCGGTGAGCCCATCGCAACATTATCTACTTGCTTGTAAAACTCTTCCTTTCACAATAGATAGCCAGATGTAAGGCAATGTCTGCGCAAAAACAATATGCAAGCAGAATATGCAGTATCAATACTGCATTTTATACTGGCATTTTGTTTTCCTCTAGTTTCCTAGTTACAATTGAGATGCAATCTTCAACGGGTAGGCATCTAAATAGAGACTGAACATCAAAACTGACCATGGTTTCATTGTCAGTAAGGCATAGGTCTTTTACCTCACTGACAAAGTGGTATGAATCCTTAGTAAGTGCTCTTGTGTGTCTTCTGAGTGGTGATAGTATTTTTGCTTAGTGTTAAGCGAATCTGTAAATTGACGAATCGATCTGACTCACTGTTGGACGTAATGGAGTGTTCGGTTTGTGTATACAACTTACGTTTGGCACACGCAGGTATTATCGAATTAACGTCTGGTTTCAATTTCTCGGAATATTTATTTGGTCTCTCATATACAGGGCAAACAAAGCGATCTGTCAAAGCTCGCGTAAAATAACACATAGCTGACGTGAAACACCAACGTTCCGGGAAGTCTGCAGTTTGTGATCCTATCCTAGACGGCCTAGAGTCCCCTGTTAATTAAACGGGATAGAATCAGTAAAAGTTATTTTATTTAATGTATAGTATTCGTGTTATTATAAGAATTCATTTCATCTATATTATATTAATATTATAGATCGGTGATGTAAAGAATAGGAACTTAAGTCAAAAATCTTTCATTTCATAAACTATTTTGGACTAGCTATAAAAATTTTGTACTTATTGCAAATTTGCCTAAACCTCCAAACACAGACTTGCGTTTTTGAACTTTACGAAATAGAACAGCTTCAAAGGAATTTCCAACTCGGTTTGTGACCTCTGGTATATAAGTACTCGTACATTAAAAAACAAGTGACTTATGTTTGAACTTTGTTTTGCTTAACGTTAACATTAGTAGATTTTATACCATAAAGTATTAATACAGCACTTATTAATAATATAAAGATGAAAAAGAAAGACTCTTGAATGGCAGCCTCATATTGGCAAGTGAAGTGTAGAGCAGCTCGCCACTGGATGGAGTGACGACCTGGTTAGAGAGAACAAACGATAGATGGAGGTAGCCTTGATGTATTCCTTGAGTGTTCACATATCTTTGAAATTTTGCAGACATGCAGGTTTCATTACCGTTTTCCTTCTCAGTCGAGCGCGTGATTAGTAAGCACTTAAATGTGCAACAAACAATTTCATTGGTGTTAGCTGGATCGAACCCGGGTTGGGAAGTTGTATGAAATTAACCTCCCAACCCGGGCCCAAAATTAGCTTCCCAAGCCACTGAGCCACCACGGCTCTTGTGGTAGCTCATATTACTTGTTATTTACTCAATACTTTTTCTAGGCAATATACTATAATTTTTAAGAAAACACAGTGTAAATAACAAAGTAAGCACTTAGTTAAAATAGCACGAAAGGAAAGTCGAGAAAAGTTTGCTTCCTAGTTTTTTTTGCTTTTGCGATGCCGCTGTCTTGATATTTCCGTTGTCAACGCAGAGTAAACTTTCAGAGCGTTTCATTCTATCTGTCGTCTACAACTTTTGCACGGGAAATTCTTAAGCGATTTTTTTTCCGTGGTAGGCATATAAATTTGTGTGAAAATATTGATGTGGTAGGCATGGTAAAAGATGACAGGAACGGAGATTTACAATTTCAGGCAAAAATAACGTGTGCGTGCTATCGCATAATATATGCTAAGTACCAGGAGTAAGCTACAAACTACAATAAAAAATTTCAATTATTGTGTATTTATGGAGTTTTTTTTTTTAAATATAAAGCTGAAGGGACAATTGAACTTGCAGTTCGCCTGATGGTAAGTTACTGCGGCCCATAGACATACGCAACTTCTACCTCTACGAACCAATACAGAATGCCTTACAGCTTGTAATTGTACTAAGTGTCATACCCCTCAGACCTGACACAGCAGTTCAAGCACTGCTATTTGGTGGCATAAATACGTAAGAGACACTTAGGTAGAATAGAAAGGAATTTTTTGCCTAAGAGCTCGTCTACCATCGTCGGTCACCGAAGTTGTGACGTTTATAAAAAGTAGCACCGAAATATCAAATTATTATTTCAAAAAAACAATCCATTAAGTTAAACTTTATACTATTATATAAAAAATAGATACTAGTTACTTTATTTACCACTTGCTTTCTTGCATAGACTACTTAAAAACAAACGTATTCGGTATATTTTGCACACATACATACTGTTCAGTCGGAACTTTAAGTTTTTAAATATTTTCTTAATAGACTATCTGTGTCTATAACTAGACAGGCTCTTCTAAAAATGTGCCTGATGCCATGTATTGGCAGCATATAGCTCGTGAGTGGAAATATTGCTTCCTACCTATTTCCAGTATGTTAAAGCTATGTTCAGCGTTTTTGGATGGATTTTCTACAACGGTTTCTTAGCAGTCAGCCACCTGGAGGTTTTGCTCCTGGTTGACAATAAATTTAAATTGTATTGTAGAGAAGGTCAGGCATTTAAAATATAAGAGAAAAATTGTGACATAGTTTTGTACAGGACAATTTTAATCTAACTTATATAAGATGTGACTCAAGATAGGTTGAGAAATTGCGTCAAAAGATAAGCACATGGTTTAAAACAGTGTTGTAATCAGGATTAAGAAAAAAATGCAACGGTAGTTTGGATACTCAGAAATAATGAAGGAGGTAAGAGCAACAAAGCAAATTTATGCAGGAGTGAGTGGCAAAGTTGTATGCCACAGAAGAAATTGTGCCACATAAGAGTAGCATGCATTTATTTTAGCATATATTTATTTATTTTATTTATTTTTATTAATTTGTTTTATTTAATCACACGGAATTTATACAATTACAATAATTTAATAATAATAATTTCATACATTACAAATAATAACTAACATAAATTTATACACATAATGTCTAATATGATTTTACAATAATAATACTCAATAAAAAATTATTACGATAATACAATTTACAATGTCAATTTTAATGAATAAAACTCTCACACAGTTTATACTGAATTAAACTTTTATACAGATATATGGATGTCGAATGACAAGCGTGGTAATTTATGTATGTATATATGTACGTATAAATAAAGTTGATGTTCCATCTATCATCTTTAACAATAACTTTTAATTTTTCCGTTTTCCAGATTTTTTAGGTTTTAGGTTTTAGGCAACTTTGGAATAAAAACAAACAATAATTTATAAAAAAAGTTAGTTTATTTTTAAAGACTAAGAACGATGACATTAACTTAAAAGAATAATATAATTTCTACATAATGTTCCGAAGTCGGTGCTAAGACATAGTGCATCGAAGAATTAATTAAAGTCTTCAGAAGCTATTATATGGTAATTTTTTTAATCGGTTTTTTTATGAGTTAAAGTTAAGTTTAATTTTGTTCTTCTTGCGTACACGGTAACAGAAATCAACTAAACTGAACTATAATATCATTTAAATAGTTACAATAAAAACTTACTCCCTTATTTTTCCATCATCAAGGTGGAATTTTTACTTTCAATTTATATGAGGTCACCTCTGATGCAATAAAAAAGAACCTTTAATAAAAATATTTAAATCGGTTGAGCTATTACCAAGAGATCGGTAAACATTAAAATATACTTTAGCGACAAATATAGATTTTTATTTATAAAACTGTAGGGATGAACTAACAGTTGACCTGATGGTAAGTGACTACTCAGTCCATTGACTTGGGCCCACTTTAAACAAAAGGACTCCATATATGTTGCCACTAAATACTGTGATGGAATTCCAGACAACCTGCAATTATACTGGCTCTCCATAAACTTCAGACTGGAATACGATAGTACAAGCACTTTTTCTTGACAACAGAAATAAGTAAGTAAGAGGGTGTTCCTACCTAGACGGACATTTTGACATGAAAAAAGTCCTATCAACTATAAAATTACATATATAATTAAAATTAACTGAATTGTTTTGTACTTATAACTTATAATATTGTACATACAGTTAAATATAAAGCGACAAAATCTACTCTTAATAAGCTCATCATAACATAAGTTACAAAATAGTCAACAAATATTAGTAAATAATAATTAAAAATTAAAAATTTTGTACTGCCGACTTCAATATAAGTTATTAAGAATAAATCAAAAACTATTGGTCTGATCTTGATCAAATTCATATTGGACCACGTGAGAAGTATCAGCTTTCATATAAAAAAAGAATCATTGAAATCGGTTCATCCAGTAAAAAGTTAAAAGGTAACACAAAAAAAAATACAGTCGAATTGAGTACCGTCTCCTTTATGGAAGTCGGCAGATAAATACAGTTGAAAATATGCTACTCTACTACTACTCTAATAAGTTTGAAAAATAAATTCGTTAAAATAATTTGCAGCGCCTCACCAAACATTTTTCTTTGTGACAGTTTACGCTTAAGTTGACGAAAATTACGATAACAAGTTGTGAACGCGAATTGTCTGTCTTTGAATGAGTTTCCCACGTCTCGCATCGCCATTATCAGACAAAACGACATAATAAATTGAAATGTATGTAAATAATATGGAATAAGGCTTTTGTTGCTCACTTCTCATTACGTTTTTACTTAGCCCTGCTTACACATAATTTCTGATTGCATTCATCTCATGTGTTCCTGTGAGTGTTACAAGAGAATTATAGTATTACTCAGAAGATATCATAGTTTTTGATAGATGGCAGTGTAATGGTCTAGTATATTATGTAACGTTTAAAATACCCAAATCGGCGATAGGGAATAGTGTTCACCATGAAACATTAATCAGGAAACTTCAACACTACGGTGTAAGAAGTGATGCTCTTAAATTAATTATTTCATATTTAAGTAAGAGAACGCAAAAAGTTGTCATTAACGGTATGAGTTCTTCCGGGTCGATGGTACAAATGGGCGTGCCTCAAGGCTCAATTCTCGGCCCCTTTCTGTTTCTTGTATACATTAATGACTTACCTTACATAACAGGAGATAACCATGATATAGTATTATTTGCAGATGACACTTCTTTAATTTTTAAATTAAGTCGACAATTGCTAAAATATGACAAAGTAAATAATGCTATATCTAAATTAGTAAATTGGTTCAATGTTAATAATTTGCATTTAAATGGCACTAAAACGAAATGTATGAAATTTATGACTCCAAATGTCAAACAATTAAATACTAATGTAATTTTAAATGGGGAGAAACTGAGTCTTGTAGATACCACCATTTTTCTTGGAATCACACTAGACGCGAAGCTTCAATGGAGCCCCCCTATATCACCCAGCCCCCATGTATCAAAACTAGCAAGCAGACTTAGTTCTGCAGCATATGCCGTAAAAAAGATTAGAAGTCTAACTAGTGTTGAAACAGCTACACTAGTTTACTTTAGCTATTTCTATAGCATAATGTCGTATGGTATTTTGCTATGGGGACACGCAGCTGACACTGAAATTATATTTGTTTTACAGAAGAGGGCCATAAGAGCAATTTATGATTTAAAGCCTAAAGAGTCGCTGCGACAAAAATTTAAGGTAATTAATATATTAACTTTGGCCTCTCAATACATTTATGAAAATGTAATGTACGTACACAAAAATAAAAGTAGTTTTACAAAAATAAGTGATATTCATTCTGTAAATACTAGGAACAGACACAAGCTAGTAGTACCAGTTACTCGACTCCATCGAGTCAGTAATTCATTCTTGGGGCGATGTATACGCTTTTACAACAAAATTCCAGAAAATATACAAAATTTGACCTGCTCAAAGTTCAAAAACTTTATTAAACTAAGTTTGTATAAAAAGGGTTATTATAATATTAATGAATTTATAGATGATAATAACCCCTGGAAATGAGGTGATCGCTACGAAGCTATTTCTAATTTGTTGTGTTGTTAATTTGTGTAACATACATGATTGTAAGCTGTTATTTAAAACAAAAGTCCCGCTGGGTTTCTTGCTGGTTCTTCCCAGGACAGAGGTTTTTTTTTCGAACCAGTGGTAATCATACAAAAGAGTGACTTTCAATAAGTATTATTTATAATCTATATTGAATAAAAAAGTTTCTGTTTCTGTTTCTGTTTCTGTTTAAGGTAGTGTTTTTATATAAAAATGAGGTGACAAACGAACCTATAGTTCACTTGATGGTAAGTGGTTACTGCAGTTTAACCTACCTTACTACTTACCTGCAGCTAACTGCAAACAAAGAAGGCTTGAGATGTGTTGTTACCTTTAAAGACTAAGCCTTTAATTATAATGAATTTCTATACCCTTCAGATAGGAACACAGCAGCACTGTGTGTGCAAGTGCTGCTACTTCGCGGCAGAAAAAGATAAGAGTGTACTACCTAATCAGACTTATTCCTAGATAGGAAAGCAGTCCTGCCACCTACCGGCTAATTGTAAGTTCACCAGTCAAACGTGAAGTTAGGCCAAGCGTGGTAATTACGATTGGTTTTCGTAAATATTTAGTTGGCAATTATTGATAATGATTAAGCAAGAATGAGAATGATATGAATAACATGATTAGAATAATATACACCAAAATGGATATAACATAAGAGTTAAAAATCGCGATCGGTTTTGAGCGTAGTAACATTTTGTCTCCGCTCCAATTATCTTTTTGATTTATGGGTCTATGTACCGTGTAAACGACAATCAAAAAGGTCAACCTATAAATAGTCCTCGAACAAAAGATAGTTGTAATAAGCATATTATGTATTAAGCCTTCCTTTAAAACAGAAAAGCAAAATAGCTTAATATATTATTGTAATTGCAACATACTGTTACCGTTACAGCGTATTAAAGTCCACTGCTGAACATAAGCCTCCCCCATAGATTGCCTAATAAGGGGGGAGGGAGATGTTTTAAAATTGTATTAAATTATTATATAATTCATAATTGCTATGTATAATTATGTATATACTATATTTGTACGATTTAATCGCTACGAAGCACAAAAGTATTGATGTTACTCTTTAGGTTAGGATTTGCCGTTACCAAATACTTATTTTTTTTATCTGTTATTAATGTTCTATCACCACTTCCTCTGAGATTATACTGAGAAAAATATTATGTATCCCTACATATTTCTATTCTATATGATCCATGAAAAACACGCCAAATAGCACAATGCACAACGAGACGCAAACGAAGGACTGCGCCGATGTCAATAGTAGAACTGTCAATTTCTACTATTGACATGACAAGATTAATTTATTAATTATTATGTTATTTTTAATAAATCTGTACTATACAAAGATTAATAAAGAAATACGTCATTAAATACTTATTAATCATTAAATACTTACTGATTAAATAAAACATAAAATAATGTTTAAAACTCAGAAACATTGTTCAATTAAGTCACGTAGCAGTGTGTAAAATGAAACATCCTAGAAAAAAAAATTGAAATGCGTTCAAAATATGGTGGTAATACGTTTACCCTTGACTTAGAGTAAGCTTAAATAAATATAAAAAAAAATGCCTGCGTTTCTTTTAACATTGTGATAATCGGAATTGATTTACAATTCAATTAGCTGAATTTTAAGATTTATTTCATTTCCATACATAGTCAGGTAAAAAATGGGCATCTTTCTTTAAAATGTCGTGGGTTCAAATCCGATATTCGGCTATTGTAGTGAAACACTCCCAGCACAACCGTGTATACTTCACTTGACGTGTTGTACGAAAGTATTGGTAATTTCAATAACGTTACTAGCCTTACGATAATATAACAATTTATAAGGTGTATTCATATAATAACTCATTAGAAGCATGTTTATGTTTGTTTTATATTTATCTGTCGCAGTTAAAACGCAAACGATACTATAAAACAAACAAGAACAGTGCAAAATGGCGAATGCTTGAGTTTCGAAAATAACTTTGAAGTATTTATCTCTTAAGTGTCAAATAAAGTCGTCTCGGTGCTTTGTTTTAGTACTCGTAAGCTTGAGGCACTTCTAGTTTCATAAATGCAGTCGCTTTCAGACTATGAGAAAGAGGATACTGCTTCAAAAATTGAATTTTAGTTGAAGTAGCTTGTGGGATTATGCTTATTGAATAATGGAGTAGCACGCTGTTTTTTCGATAACAACGAAAATATAACTAAAATGAACGCTAATTATACTTAAAGCCGAGTTGCAGCGTTATACATCACCCTATTTTGTCACTTGGGTGTCATAAGTAGTGACTATCAGAAAAGCCAGAAAAATCTTATGGCTGACGTTAATTCCCCAGACCAGTGACGGGAAGCAGCGTCTAATATACTTTACGCTCTACTTTTACGTGATACTGCGATTGTCAGTCCACCTGTCGTTAACATTAGTGCGATTAAGGCAAACCCTTCCTGCGAAGGGATGCATTGTTCCATCTCCTACAGTGAACTTTTTATTGGCTAACGAATATAAAATTAAGAAGGTGATATCATTTTAAAATACAATTTTTGAATAATACTAATTTTACGGCTTCTACTGCAAAGAATGAGAGAATTAGTGAGAATTAGTAATAATATCCTTTGCAGGCTAGTCCACTGCTAGAAAGGCGCACTAATTTGCCCCGACTCCTCTAGTTAATTCAGTCGCTCCATTAAAGTATTTTATTACGTAAACTTAAAGCAGTTTCGACTGCATAAAACGTAAACCGATGGTATTCACTTTCGCGCCAGATGGAACTAGCTGTTTTTCACTTTATTTTGGAAGCTAGTTATAGTTGAGAGTGCGAATCTCTGTTTTCAGTGAGTCTTTGAATAGAACGATCTTGTGATAACGACATTAAAACGCAAGTGTGTCCCTTTTGCCGCTAAAAGGAGTACGCTCAGACCGGCTTCTACTTTCCAGGGTGTGTCTTTGTAAGACACTGACCGCCTTCAGTTATTTGGGATTGCGATTTCTTCTCACCTCAACTATGGGTGATTCATTGAGCCCAAGGTAAAAGCAGCTACAAGATAGTTAAGTGTCCTTGCAAGGGCAAGGCGTTACTTCATGTTGGAGTAGCTTCTTACCGTGTATTAAGAGCAAGTCTGGTCGTGCATATAGTACTGCAGTTATATAAAAGCGTTGGACTAAGTAAAGAAATGTGCTCGTTGGTAAACTAGATTTTGTTAAAACCTATCTTGTTAGCCTCAAGCATAGACTCGTAATGACCATAATTGTATCAGCGCTGTCGTCGCACCTCAAGCGAAACACATCGAAGCCTTAATCGCGTTATCAAAGTTCCGAAGTAAAAGCAGTATATAGAATATATATATATACTACGGAACGGTGTGAGATCTCACCTTTTCCTTCCACTGCCACAGTGGATGTGATGTAGGGGTGATGTGGCGCTGCTGTTGTTGCGCCACTAAATAATATAACATACCATATAATAGAGTAACCGCACGAGGCTATTCTATAGGATGCATTTTGAAAAGTGTGCACAGGAATAGCATGTATTGATTCCTCCCTTCCCTTTTGACAACAAGACCGTCGACGGATCTTCACCCTTTTGCTGTCAATATCTCACGTATTTGAACCAAACTTGAACTTTTTTTGTAATACTTACACTAAAGGAGTGAGGTAATCTGCCGGCGTTTGATTACATTCATGGTGTCTTCAAGGCAATCGTGAATAACCTTTTGTTACGCTGTTATACGAAGTGCAATTTACCATCTAGGGTTTCATCACCACTTATCACCAGGCGGTAGTGTAGTTAAGCACTGACTTATTGTTATAGAAATAATAATAACCTTCAAAAGAAATTTTAGTCACGGCGGCCAGTGTCAACAGAAACCAGCCAAGTCCAAAGGACAGAACTTATGTGCACGAGTGTGTATGTAAATATGCCCAGGTGCACACTTTATTCCCTCGCTTTCATAGTCCGATGAGACGGCAATTTAACCTGACCTAAGAGAGATTGCCGTGTAGTGGCGATTAAGAATATCCACTACCCTATATCTTCCCGTGGGTGTCGTAAAAGGCGACAAAGGGAAACAGGCAGGAGATGGGCAGCAGCATCTTCCTGGTAACGGCAAAATACAATAAAAAAAACTGCGGTTGCCAACCCGCTCGCCAAGCATGGCAACTATGGCAATATACCCAGCATGATGAAAGTTACGAAGAGACGGCCCCCAGTCCCCGGCGGCCCCGCTATTCCTGGCTACGGTGGCGACCATGGTAATGGCGGGGCAGGGGGTGCTAAGAATCTCCAGTGGAGTTTCGCATGCCACCTACGACGACTCGACCTGGCAACTTATAACGCCGCACCCTGAGGATTGATGAGAAGATTATGGAGCTGGAAGAAGAGATAGACAAGTTACGCTGGCATATTTCCCAAGGAGGTGTCGGATTTATCGTCCAAGAGTCTCTCGTTAACAACGTTGTAAAGATTGAGAGTGTGTCGACGAGGGTTGTGTACCTTATACTCAGAATCACCAAACTGTATTCGCTGAAGGTCATACAGGTTTACGCACCAACCTCGGCACACCCCGATGAGTAGGTGGAGGAAATATATGAGAATATCTCTAGAGCCACGCATTCCTCCTAAACCCAATATACGGTGTTAATGGGAGACTTCAATGCAAAACTAGGCTCAAGAGAGAATGGTGAGCTGAAAGTAGGAATATTTGGAATAGGGCAACGGAACCCAAGGGGCCAGCAGCTGGCCGACTTCATGGAGAAAGAGGGACTCTTTATGATGAACTCTTTCTTCCAGAAGCGGCCCCACAGGAAGTGGACCTGGTCGAGCCCCGACGGTTCGACAAAAAATGAGATTGACTTCATTATGACGACCAGACGACAACTGTTCAGTGATGTCTCAGTGATCGCGAGGGTGAAAACTGGTAGCGATCACCGAATGGTTAGAGGCACACTGAACCTAAACATTAAGTTGGAGAGGTCTCGTCTAATGAAGTCAACGCTCCGTCCCCCTCGTGCTCTGTTCCAAAGTCCCGAAACCTTTCAGCTCGAGTTACAAAACCGTTTTCAGTGCCTAGAAGACTGCAATGAAGTGGACGATATGAATGACAAGCTCGTGGAAACTGTCCATGCGGTCGGAACTAAGTTCTGCAAGACCCGCCGCAGAAGAACACAAAAACTCTCCGATCACACTCTTAATCTCATGGCTGTTAGACGGGAGATGAAACTACATTCTTCAACAGATTTGACAGCATACAGGTAACTGAACAGACAGATCTCCAAATGCATGCGGCGGGACTTACGCAACTTCAATACAGCTAGTATTGAAGAAGCGATCGAGCGGAACCAAGGCTCCAAAGTCTTTGCCAGAGATCTGTCTGCCAGAAAGAGCCAACTGTCAAAGCTGAAGACCGAATGTGGCAGCATCGTTTCCGGGGCACCTGAGATTTTGAGTGAGATTGAGAGGTTCTATGGGCAGCTGTACACGTCATCGTTGGAGCCGCACGCAAGTGTGAGTAACGATCCAAGAGCGAGTCTTATCCGACATTATTCCGATGATATCCCGGACGTCAGTCTGAACGAGATTAGAATGGCTCCCCAGCACCTTAAAAACGGCAAGGCCCCAGGCGAGGATGGAATTACAGCGGAGCTTCTGAAACGGGTGGAAAACCGGTACTTGAAGTCCTTTAGAAGCTCGTTAATTCCGTCCTCCATGGTGGCATTACACCGGAGGCGTGGACCAGAAGTGCGGTGGTCTTGTTCTTCAAGAAAGGCGACAACGCTCTCTTGAAGAACTACAGACCGATTTCCCTTCTGAGCCGCGTCTACGTGCTGTTTTCGAGAGACATTACGAATCGTTTCGCGCGCAGACTTGACGACTTCCAGCCTCCCGAATAAGCCGGTTTCCGAAAAGGCTTTAGCACCATAGACCACATACATACCCTTCAGCAAATTGTACAGAAGTCCGAGGAGTACAATTTGCCACTATGTAGGGCGTATGTGGACTATGAGAATGCCTTTGATTCCGTCGAAATTTGGGCGGTGCTGCAGTCCCTTCAGCGGTGGCAAGTTGACTGTCGGTATATCGAAGTGTTGAAGTGCTTGTACAGTAGGGCTTGGATGGCTATCCGAGTACAGAACCAGAGTACGAAACCAATCCAATTGCAGAGAGGTGTAAGACAGGATGACGTCATATCCCCGAAACTCTTCACCCCTGCATTGGAAGACGTTTTCAAACTGCTGGACTGGAAAGGATGGGGTATTAACATCAATGGCGAGTACATCACTCACCCTCAATTTGCCGATGATATAGTTCTTATGGCAGAATCGCTGGAGGACCTAAGCACTATGCTCAATGACCTCAATAGTGTTTCCCAACGGATTGGTCTTAAGATGAACATGGACAAAACAAAGATCATGTTTAATGTCCATGTCACACCTATGCCGGTAGTTGTTGGGAACACTAAGCTCGAAGTTGTTGACGAGTATGTTTACCTGGGACAAATAGTCCGACTAGGTAAGTCCAACTTCGACCGAGAGGTCAATCGACGGATTCAACTCGGCTGGGCAGCGTTCGGGAAACTACGACACATCTTCTCGTCAGACATTCCTCAAAACCTTAAAACGAAATTGTACAACCAGTGCGTGTTGTCAGTGATGACTTACGGATCTGAGACGTGGTCCTTCACTGCTGGCCGTATGAGGAAGCTCAAGGTCGCTCAGCGAGCTATGGAGAGGGCTATGCTCGGGGTTTCTCTGCGTGATAAACTTAGAAATGAGGATATCCACAGTAGAACTAGAGTAACCGACATAGCCCAACGGATTAGTAAGCTGAAGTGGCAATGGGCCGGCCATATAGCTTGAGGAACCGACAACCGATGGGGAAGAAAGGTTCTCGAGTGGCAGCCTCGTACCGGCAGGCGAAGTGTAGGGCGTCCCCCCGCTAGATGTAGTGACGACCTGGTAAGATATGCAGGAAGTCGATGGATGCATGTGGCTCAGGACCGTGCTTTGTGGTATTCTTTGGGGGAGGCCTATGTTCAGCAGTGGACTTGTGAAGGGCTGTAATGATGATGATGAATGATGAATACATGAAGCATATCCAGAAGGTACGAAGGCGTCAGCCTATACAAAACTATTTAGTTTTTAATTTAATCACTACGTATGGCAGTTGTATTTGCGTTGTTGGAATATCACCAAAAAGGGAAATTTTATATTATAGTCGTATTCGTTGACGCCTCCTCTGTGTTTGTGTACTGATGTGTAGCCGTGAATTAACGCACCAAATCACACGAACTTTAACCTCCTGGGGGAAAGATAATATTTTTACTTGCATTCTAACCTATTTCAGCTCCCGCTGGAAACACTATACACCTCATGTCTTTGTGAATTTTTCGTGCCGAATCAGCGAGTCACGTCTTCAAATTAAAAGTTTAAAATTGTTTTTTTTTTAATAAATTTCTAGATTTTATTACACGTAAAATGGTAAAATTTATTAAAGCACTCATAAATGTTATGGAATTCCAATTTATGTAACTTTTGCATATAAATAACGTGTAGGGTAGATTAATAAAAATGCGAAATGTGAAATCTATTTATGAGAGTATAATGATTTTAAATGAATTTATTTGTTAAAATTTTATCACTTACATTCAATGATATTATATACAAAAAAAAATAGAAAATATAAAAGTGCACATCTCGAACGCTCACTTAATGTTTTGAATAATCAATTCACATTTATAAATTACCAAAACACGTATTTCGGTTGAAGCTACATAGATTATCCTGTTTAATTAGCATAATTTTTGACTGCTTGATACTAGTGATATGTAGTTTATTGCCTGAAAAAAATGTCGAATAGTAAATAAAATTTAAAAAATAATGAACGGGACGATTTACAATAATGAAATTTAAAAGACTTCCTATGGATTAAAGTCTAAAGCTAATAAAAAAAAATCAAAACGATAAATTTAATTTTTCAAAAGATATCTTGTTCACATCTATACTGACCAAGTTAAATTATTTTCTATCTAGTTTTTTCATAGTAATGAAAATGAGTAATCTTATACATTCAGACGTCATATGTATTAATTGAAATTTCTTCTTGCTATGGTGGACTTTTTTAATATATAGCTGTTGGAAGTTATTTAAGTTGCTTGAATCGTGATTTTTTGATTTGGTGACAATGTTTTATAATATAATATTATAAAATGTAAATAAAAATAATAATGTCATTGCTTACAAGGTATAAAATCGCAATATAAAATCTTATGTATGAGCCAGAACGAGAGTCTGTAAATTACATATTTGTCTTGCGGTTTCACAAACGTGAACACGAGGCACTTATTAAAGTTGACAAAAAATTACTTTGCGTACATCCGCTTGATAAAATAAAATGATGTGTCTTACCCAGTTTGAAGAGCACCTCCCGCCCTCCCTCAATTGCGTGCACTATCCCCGTCACCACTAATCCCAGCACCACTCTACTCCCAATACCACTACACCAGAAAAGACACACCACTGACGACAATACGACACGTGTTTCGCCTTTACACGAGGCATCCTCAGGTGATATAGACTCTACGGTGGCTAACCGTTAAGTGAGCGGCGAGCCAAAACAACTGCTATTTATACAGACCGCTGACGCAACTGCTCTCTACTTAAGGAGCGAGCGACTGCGTCATGCGATAAAATATGCGACCAATTACCGCCGGACTTACGCTGCCGTTTGTAAAATTAAAAACAAACCGCCGCGCAACGCCCACCTACCTTCCAGTCACGCAACCAATCGCCGATCACCGTGAGGGTGACAAACGACCATATTGCGAGGCTCTCTATTATTATTTCTCTCTTATTAATTAAATATAATGGACTTCCGAAAAGTAACGCCTGAGTCTATTAATTAACGAGGCACTTAATTTTATTTTATATGAATATACATACGTTTACATTTACAACCAAACTGTATATAATGTCAATGATTACAGTGTAATAAAAATTCAATATAAAATCTATGTATGAGACAGAACGAGATTCTGTACATTACATATTATGTATCAGCCTGGCGGTACCACGAGGCCACGATTTATATGAATATTCATCGATACCATAATCCGCAAATCAGCCAACTCCATATGTCAAAATTTTACAGGAGACAGTTAAAACTATCTAATTTCATTACTAATTATCAAATTAAAAAAAATTAAAATACCGTGTATTATGTTAGTAGCTACTAAATTTCATTGTTTGTTTTATTTATAATATTGTGTTAGTCCAGTTATTTCTGACTGGTGCACGCTGGTTGCTGGCGTTCCTCAAGGCGGAATTCTCTCACCTCTTTTGTTTTCAATTTTTATAAATCTAATTACATCTCACATTCGCTGCACGTACCATCTCTATGCCGATGACTTACAAATATATGCTCAGTCTGATGTTAACGATATCGAAGATGCGATCACTGAGCTAAACTCTGACCTCACTCGTATCTCTGATTGGTCTAGCAAATTCGGTATTACTGTTAACCCTACCAAGTGCCAGGCAATTATAGTTGGAAGTAGCCGTCGCTTATCTGCATTGGATTTTAATTCACTGCCACCTGTAAATTTTAATAATGCTGTCATACCTTATTCAGCTGCTGTGAAAAATCTAGGACTTATCATTGACAGCAGTTTAAGTTGGCGGCCGCAAGTCACGGAAGTAAGCAAAAAAGTTATCAACACCTTGCGTTGTCTGTATCGACTCAAGAATTTTCTTCCAGTGAGAACAAAGATAATGTTGGTTCAAACGCTCGTATTACCAATACTAGATTATGCAGATGTATGCTATGCTGATGCCTCTCAAGAACTTCTTAACAAACTGGATCGTCTTCTCAATAATTGTATTCGCTTTATCTTTGGCTTACGTAAATTCGATCACGTTTCTTCATTCCGTTCTCAGCTCAAATGGCTGCCTCTTCCACTTCGTAGATCTTTTAGAATCCTTTCTATGCTATTCTCTATTTTACACGATCCGTCTATCCCTGCATATCTGAAATGCAAATTTCAGTATCAGGACGATTCTCACAACCGATGTCTCCGTTCCGCGGAAAATCTAACTCTTCATATTCCTTTCTGTCGCACGGGCTTCTCTTACAATTCTTTCACTTCAAATGCAGTAAGACTCTGGAACATGTTACCCAGAAATATAAAAGAAGCAAAAACTAAACCTATCTTTAAACGTTTGCTCTGGGAATATTACTTAACAAAGCAGCAGTAGTTTCGGATAATAATAAAAAAATTTAAAGAACCTCGGAAACTGTTATATTCTCAAATATGTATAATATAAAATATCATATTTATTTACTGTGTATGTATTTATTGTGGGTATTTGTGTACAAGTATAAAATACTATTGTATGCATGTAAGTAGTAATGTAAATGTATATGTATGTGTATTGTATTTATTATCATTATATTATAATTTTGTATTTTTTTTTCCTTAAACCTTTAATTTTTTTAATTTTTTTTTAATTATGAGTTTTGCACCCATTACTAGATTCTCTGCACAAACCAAAGGTAGACTGGTAGAGAATGCCTTTAGGCATTAAGTCCGCCGTTTTGTACATTTCTTGTATGTGTGCAAATAAAGCTTAAATAAATAAATAAATATTTTTTGGACAGTTAATGTATTTGAAATTGTGGCAATCGACAAAGGCTTAACATTTTTACCGCTGCAGTAGCTTTTGCAAAGGTCGTACAGTTGTCTTTTGACTTGCAGTAATGCGAAGTCATTTTTGGCACCTCGTTTAAAAAGTTCTATATTTCGACGAGCTCTTTGTCAAATGGATTCTTTTAAAAAATGCTAGATTATAATAAAAAAATAGTTTTTAGCACTTTGCGAGCAAACTATGACGATTAGATTAAATTAGGTTAACTCCCAACACGTTCCCAGAAAAGTAAAAGAAAGACTTTATAAAAACTGGATGTAATGCTAAAAAATATGCCAAATAAACATACCTTGAATAAATTGAGAACTAATAAAATAGCATTAGATATCTTCTCGACGTTATTTTTTTTAACTTCGAAAACTTTTCTCTGCGGCGTTATACAAAATGGTCGATCTCCGGGAGTTGGCTGTCAAAATCGTGGCATTCCGATACGCGTGGAGTTAGCTGGTTGTCGAATAACGATTTATTCAAAAAGTAGGGATAAAAATGGTGTTGTTGTTTTTTCAAATCATCCGTCAGTTATATAGGCCGAAGACTGCATCAAAAAAGTATTTTGCATAAAAAGTGGAGTTGGCTGGATTGCGGATTAAGGTATCGTCATGTTCTTTTTACTTACTGAAATGTAAACATTATTCCAAATGCTTTAAAATATTAAATATTAAAAAAAAGCCTCATAGTGATTCAAGACCAGTTTAATAGAGTGTCAGTCAAGCATGTCCTTCCACATATTTTGAGTTTAGTATATCAGAAAAGCTTATTATAAAATATTGTATTTAATACAGCTGTAAAACTAATTAAAACAAGATAAGTATTATTGAATAAAACAATTTATTACGGATTTTATCGCGTTTAATTTACTATTTTAGTACATCACAAGGGCACGGGGGGGACTATCGACTGAGCCCCCCCCCCCCTCCGTGACCATGGGTTGCTGTAAAGCACCCAAAACTTCGGGAAATAAAATAGTAAAATTAAACGCGATAAAATCCGTAAAAAATAGTTTTATTCAGTGTGTAGTGTTCGCGTAAATATAAGAAATCATTACAACTAGTCTTAATTTTGTTTTTACTTATTGGTATTTTAGGTGAAGAGTTTCAGAAAATAAAAAATGCAATGTTCTAGATAATTTGCTGCTAATATAGTTATAAAGTCAATTGGGTTTAATTGTAAAAAAAAAAATCAGTACCTTTAAAATAAATATAAATTATTTGAACTTAACTTATAAAATTGTAGCATTTTCATACCTGAAGCGAAACACAAATATTTCACATGAACAAAAGTCAATTATTTAATTAAAATATACTACAACGATATTCATTTGCTAATTTTATAGACAAATTAACATCTGTTTGTCCAGCTATCTCTTGTGGGTAAATGTATTACAGTACATTTTGAATTTAACTATGTGTTTACTCTTGAAGAATAAGAGTAATAATTTTGAATCTTAACTAACACTGAAAAATCATATTCTGATTTCAAGTAATGCAATTACAGGGATTGCTTATAAAATGAACATCCTTATGTTCATAGTCGATGTGATATTGTTTTTCTATCAAAAAGCTACGTGGATCTTCATAAAAGACAAAACTTAAATAGCATTTTAACAGTGGCAATTTTAACAGTGGTAGAGCTAAGCGGTAGCTTTTGCTGTCGCACGGATGGGCCAGCTCGAACCGGGGTGGTACCACGACCTCACAGAATACCAGCGTGAAGTAGAGGTTTACCTCTGCGTTGCGCTTGGTGAGTGCAGGTGGCCGGAGGCCCAATTCCTCCCCCCCCCCCCATCAACATGGTAGTGGAATTAAATACAAGACTACCCCAGGAGGGTACCAGCACCCCTGGAGAATCCCTCGCTGAGCATCCACGACCAAACTACTTCACTCCTGAGCGTGCGTGCTCAGGCTGCCCCGCGTATTCTGGGGGGGGGGGCAAAATTCCGCTCGTGACTAATGCTGCTCGGGGCAAGCGGAGCAATACAACCAAGGCGACCCCTGTCACGCTATCCGTGAATTTTTGCAACATCGGTCTCTATAGGTCCCATAGCGGTAATGCCGACACAGACCGACTCATCGACCACGTCCAAATGGCTGCAGACTCCGTGCTACAACAGGTCCCATCCGCAGAGATCGTGATACTCGGTGATTTCAACGCCCACCACGCTGAATGGCTTGGTTCTCGTTTAACCGATCATGCGGGTAGATCTGTGTACGACTTTGCTTTGGCATATGGTCTAACACAACTGGTTACTTTGCCTACGCGGATCCCAGATGTGGAAGACCATGTACCTTCCCTGTTGGACCTTCTGCTGACCTCTCATCCGGACGGATATCAGGTCTCCGTCGACTACGTCGTCGGTACTCGTACTGAGCGGACGTATTTATGCGCTCTCGCGTGACCTCGTGAAGTATTTTCTAGTAATTTTGTGTTTTCTTAATACTTTTGTGCAAATTTTTTGTTTAATAATAACTATATAGCTTTTTGTGTCGTACAAAACAAAACTGTGTTGTGTTGTTGTATTTTAAATACTTTTTGTAGGAATAAGCACGTGTTTGTTGGTTAGAACCACGCGGACCGCGTGGTTATTTTAGCTAAGTATCTTTGTGTTATGTTTTATTTCTAATATACTACTAATGGATAATTACTTGTAAGTACTTTTATTATATATAGTTTAGTTTAGTAGTAAAACATTGAACATTATTCTATTACTGAGGTTAGGAAGTGTTGTTGTGTTGACACTGACAGCCGTCATTGAGCGTGACATTGACACTGACACTGACGTTGGCAGCTGTCATGTGTCATAGAGTTTGACGTTGATATTTTGCGTTCCTTTTCTGTTTTTATGTGTGATAGTGATTTGACTTCTTGTATATAATCTGAGACGATACATTTAATAAAATAATAATGGCGGATGATGAGGAGTTGTTTACTCCTCGCAAATCTTTGGGCAGGACTCCGCCGGGCCCGCTTGGTCGGCCGGTCGCGTTGCCCCCCCCCACCACCAGTAGCACCTGAAAAGCGTCCTCTGACGTCACTAGAAGAGATACAGTCATCATCCCAGCGACCAAGGGTGGGCAAGCGTACTGAGCCTCGCCAGAGTGTGGCCCCGGTGGCAGGACTGCCGTCCAGGGATGTGGAGGAGCCTGCTGCAGAGGCCGTAGGTGAGGACTGCCAAAGGGAGAGCTCCCAGGGAATAAGAGGGATATTCAAAGCTTCGACCGCATCTAAGCTGGAGGTGATCGATCATGTTCGTGATGCAGTCAAGGGTATCATGGGTATCATCACCGGACCAGGGTCGAAACTCAACAAGGCTGAGTTCAACAGGGTGGCTACATATGGGCATGATCTCATTGCAATGGTTGCGACAATGGAGGTCCATATATCTGAACTGGAGTTGGCAGCACTTAGAGCAGAACAGGGGAAGATTGCTGCGGAAGAAAGACTGGCGCAGGTTGAGGCCAGTGCAGTTCCTTGCCACTTTATGGACCCGGCACCGCAACGTTCTTACTCGGCGGCGCTGAGGCTGCCGAAGGAAGCCGACCAAATGTTGATGCCAGCAAGTAAAGGCCCAGTTGTCGCCTTCTACCCGGCTGAGACGGAAGACCCATTGAAGACAGCAGAAGATACGAAGATGGAGCTCAAGAAGGCAGTTAACCCCAAGACCAGCGGGCTTCAGATTGACAAGCTGAGGAAGGTGGGAAATGCGGGTGTCGTGGTCCAAACCACGTCCCAGGAAGCAGCAAAGAAACTGAAGACTGCTGCCCCTCCAACATTGAGGGTGACTGAGCCCAGACAACGTTTACCACTGGTGGCTCTTAGGGGTTTTGAGGAGGACCCCAAGAATGAGAATGTAATCAGCGGCCTCCACGAGCAGAACCTTGCTGCTTGTGGATGGACCGAAGCAAAAGTGAAGGAAAACTGCAGGATTGCTTTCAAAAAGTCCTGGAGAGGTAGCAGAAGGACAACCGTGATCCTTCAATGTTCGGCTGCCTTGAGAGATATCTTGATCGGATACAATCGGTTATACGTCGGCTGGGACGTGGTTGAGCCGTGTGATTACGTGGACGTCACGTGCTGCCAGAGGTGTCACTGCGAAGTACTGCCGATCGAAGGAGGTCGTATGTGGGAAATGTGGAGAGGCGGGGCATGAACGTGGTGCCTGCAAGTCCACGGAGGAGAAGTGCGCTACGTGCAAGCGATTTAGTAGAAATGACTCTGGCTCGCACGTGACCATGGCGAGGAACTGCCCAGCAAGGCTGTATGCAGAGCAACGCTCCGTGGCCACCACTCAGTACTGCCGATAAGGGCAGCCCCATAGTTAACCAGGAAGACAAGGCACTACGATTAGGACAAATCAACCTGGGTCGAGGGGAGCTCGCCGCGGCTGAGCTGCCCATCCTGACGCGTGAACTGCACCTGGACATTGTTCTTGTACAAGAACAGTACTCCCAGGTTGCGTGGATCGTTCAGGTGGGCTGTCACCCGTGGGCGGGCATCTATCTTGCCGACCCAGCAATTGGGGTAGCAGTGCTGAGCCACCTCAGCAACGAATTTTGTGTGGTGTGTTTGGTGGATGGGACCTCTATGTGGTGTCAGCGTACTTTAAATTTAGCAACACTATTGATGACCACCTGCACCACTTAGAGGTCGCCCTGAGTAGCCTTAAGGGCAGAAGGGTGATCATGGGCCTCGACGCCAATGCGCACTCGCCACTCTGGTATTGTGATCGCCGACACTACGTGGGAAGAGGACAAAATGTACAATATCGAAGGCAGCAAATGGAGGCGTTTATTATCACACATGCCCTAACGTTGGCAAATATGCCTGACCAGCCCTACGCCTTCTCTGGGCCTAGAGGTGAGTCCAACGTGGACCTGACCCTCTCCACTGGGGACGTCTACCTTGCCGAGTGGCGAGTGCACGAGGGGGTATGCGCCAGCGATCATAATTTAATAACTTACACGGCCACTACCAGCAGGCCGACGACGCGCGCAGCATCCGTTAGGGATCCCCCCGTTTTCGTGACCGAGGGGTGGATTGGGAAAGGTTCCGGGCGATTGTCAAATTACGAATGGGATGGCTGCACGTAGAAAAACCCGCGGCTCTCCTGGCGAAGGAGTTCTCAGGGGTCGTAATTCGCTCTGCGGAGGAAGGCCTAGGGGAGCGTCGCCCCAGGGGGTCGGGGGGGTATGAATGGTGGACATTTGAACTGGATAAAACTTGGAAGTTGCAATGCAAACTTAGGCGTGCTTGGCAGAGTAAAAGGCGTCTGGGAGGTAGGTCTGAGGAGTTAGCCAGGATGGCTTTCCATAGTGTGCGTGCGAGATATAGGAAGATGATGGTGGAGGCGCAGCAGTCGCAGCACAGGAAGATTGCCAACTCTGGCAATGAGGACCCATGGGGCTTTGCATACAGGCTCTCCAGCGGCAGGGTACGTCCGCCTGCAAATGTGATCAATGGGATCGCCTTTGCGGGTGTACACCCGGACGGTCTGGAAGCAGCGATGCATAAAATAATGTCTGCGCTCTGTCCGGATGACAGCACTGACTGCGGCTCGCCTTATCACCGGCAGGTTCGTCTGCTGGCGGCTTTCATGCCGTCGGGTGGAGCTGCGCCTCCACTTAAGGTTGAGGAACTGGGTGGTATAGTTAAGGCCTTGCCCAACACGGCTCCGGGACTCGATGGAGTGAGTGCGAGAATCGTCAGGAATGTGTGGATTGCCGCACCGAGGGAATTTCACTCGGTGTATGCCAAGTGTGTAGAAGAGGGGGTTTTCCCCAATGTATGGAAGGACGGAAGACTGATTGTCATTCCCAAGGGTAATGACAAGCCACTCACCGACGTCAAGGCATACCGTCCAATAACGCTCCTCCCTGTTTTGGGAAAATTATTGGAACGAGTAATTTTAAGATGTGCTTCCGCGATTAGCCGCGGGATATCCGAGTACCAGCACGGATTTTCTCCGGGGCGGTCTACAGTAACAGCGCTGCGTGTACTGCTCAGCACGGCAAGGTATTCTCAGGCATGCTACGTGCAAGCAATATTCTTAGATATCTCCGGCGCCTTCGACAATGCCTGGTGGCCGATGATGATGGTCAAGGCCAAAAGGGGTGGATGTCCACCCAACATTTATAGAATGTTGGTGGACTACTTCACCTCCAGGCGTGTGGGCCTCTACATCGGAGACCGGGTAGAGTGGAAGACGTCGACCATGGGATGTCCTCAAGGCTCCGTGCTGGGCCCAACACTGTGGAATGTGCTGATGGACGACCTGCTCCGACTCCCTCTGCCCGAGGGAGTAGCCATGACTGCCTATGCCGATAATGTTACAATCTTGATTGAATCGGGTACGAGAGCGGGTATCGAATCCAGGGCCAGAGTCACTCTGGACTTTGTACGGGAGTGGGGGCTAAGGAATCGACTGGAGTTTTCCTCCTCAAAGTCGACCACCATGACTGTTAGAGGGAAACTTCAGCGCCCCCCCGTTATTAAACTTGGTGGGGAATCTATTAAGACAGTGACTAACGTTAAGGTATTAGGCGTGGTTTTAGATTCGGGACTATCGTTTGTGCAACATGCATCCAATATCTCTGAAAGAGCGACCAAGGGATTCGGCAAGATGTCTCGCGTATCTACATCATCATGGGGTGTACGATATCCGAGTTTAAAATTAATTTATAGAGGAGTTTTTGTGTCCACGCTTACGTATGCGGCAGAGCGCTGGTACGAGCGTGCAAACATGTACACAGTTCGTAGCGTACTACTGAGATCGCAGCGACCCGCTCTTGTATTGTTAACCAAGGCGTACCGATCCACTAGCACGGCGGCCTTACCTGTGCTGGCTGGCGTTCTCCCTGCTGACCTAGAGGTCATCCGTGCTGGTAGGATGGGTATAGCACGTTTAACCGCGCCCAAAGAGGAGTTGAGCAGACGGAATCGCGATATCTGGACTGAGGTGATAGGCGCCTGGCAGGATAGATGGACGTGTGATACAAAAGGACGTGAGCTACATCGATTTTTCCCGGATGTGGCGTTGAGACTCAGTTATACCTGGGTCTCACCGGACTACCAAACCTCTCAGATTCTCACCGGACATGGATGCTTTCGGAAGAGACTGAGCGATATGAAACTATGTGAAATTAGTATGTGTGAGTGCGGTATGTCGGAGGAGGATGTTCACCATGTTCTATGGGATTGTCCTCTGTATGATGAACTAAGAGTGAAAATGATGGACGAACTGGTTCAGGGACCAGTTTACTACTCGGATCTCGTCAACGATGTGGTAAACTACGGACTGTTGCGCGAGTTTGCGCATAGGTGGCACGATCGCAGGACAAGGCAGGATGGAAGGCTGGTAGGAGCGCCCGACGACGTAGGCGTCAATGTGTCGTCAGCCCCAGAAGGGGGAGAATGACGTTAAACTGGGACAAGGAATAGATTAAATATTTGTAGGGAGTCAAGAAAGTGTGCGCGGGAAAGAGCCACGTGCAAGTACCGCGCGCATCTCCCGAGATTCGGCCCGTATGACCTGAGGGTCGGTGGGGCCATGGGAGGTGGAGGGTTGTTCTCATCTCTGGGCCGGGGCACCCCAGTGCCAGCTCCTTCCACTAGACCGCATCCAGCGCAGAGCGATTCGAATCGTTGACGACCAAGTTCTTTCCGATCAGCTCGATACACTGGCACTGCGTAGAGATGTTGCATCTCTTTGCGTATTTTATCGCATCTATCACGGGGAGTGCTCCGAGGAATTGTTCGGACTAATTCCAGCCGCTCAATTTCACCATCGCACGTCGCGACAAAACTCGCGTTACCATCCGTACCATCTGGATGATTGGCGGTCCACCACTGTGCGATTTAGAAGAAGTTTTCTCCCTCGCACAACTTCTTTGTGGAATCAATTACCACCAGCGAATTTTCCGAACCGATACGACTCAGGAACCTTCAAGAAAAGAGCTTACACCTTTCTAAAAGGCCGGCAACGCATCTGCAATTCCCCTGGTGTTGCGGTTGTTCATGGGCGGTGGTAGTCACTTACCATCAGGTGAGCCGCAAGCTCGTTTGCCCCCTATTCTATAAAAAAAAGCATATTTTAATATAATTAACAGCACAATATGTTTTCAACTATAGGCGGGTACTACTTTAGTTTTTACTTTGAATTATAATGTTTTACTTAAATCTTCATAGCTGAAATTTGTAATAATACGAGTATTACAACTATATTATACATAAGCCATATGCATGTAATAACCATCACATCAAGTGACATAGCTTGTAAACTTGTTTTTGTAAAAGATTTGTATTCCTTTATGCCATATAAATAACATCTCCCGTCGTAAAGAATCCAGGAGAATTAATGAGGCAATAAAATGGGAATCAAATTCCTAAACCTATAGGAAAATTGTTGTCTCTAAGTTTGTTAACTAAGTTAGTAGATAAACTAAAGTTGATGCATTTGCTATTAGAATAAATATAAATGCATAAAATTCACGGGACAACTTTAAGTTTTATGCACTATTATCCAAAATCTTAAAATAGAATAAAGAAGAAGGAGTAATCTTCTTATCTTCATAAACCTGATACTACCTTGTTAAAAAACCGACTTATCAAAATTCTTACCATGATAAACAACAGTTATGAAATATTTGAGGACTGTCAATCAGTTGCATCAAAACTTACCTTGCTGCGGCAGTGCTGTGAGGGAGGTATCTTTGTATCTAAATCATAAAAATAATCATTAAACCCTTATTGGTATATAATATGTCTCTTGTCTAAAATAACGATGGATGCCACCATAAAAGTAAGAAATTTACTTATTTTTCTTCCTATTATGATTTCAGTTCATGGAGAGACTTTAAAAGACGGTTCTATTCTGCTGTTCATAGATTGGTCACAAATTGGTTAACATGGCTGAATTTCATCAACAAAAAAAAACAATTTTTGCCCATTATACCATTCTATAGAACAAAATATGAGTATTTTATCAGTTACCTCACAAAATCACATGTATTTCCTTAAAACTGCATAAAATTCAGTACATTAGTTGTTTATTTGCAAAAAAGCCTAATATCCCTGCAATAAGTCATACAGCTAGTTAGGTAAAGTATTTTGAAAAGAGAATACAATAATTTTTACTGTACATAGCACAAGGCATTTATTCCCTTCTCTGGCTAAAAAGTGGTATTAGTATTGAAATATTTAGAAAGACATCGAACTAAAACATTCAAAAACTTTTGTGATTTTTTATAACAGACCATTATTAATTAAGATTAATGTTTGCGTTCGCATTTGAAGTAGTATAAAATAAATAAACAATAATGGGAAATTATATTATCTAGGTTTATATATAGTTTATTATTCGTTTTGTTATAACTTGTTTAGTAATAATAACTTATGACATTAAATAATAAAAATAAAGCAATCAAATCGTTAAATATTTAAATAGTATACAAACAGAGGAGGCGCCAACGAATATAATTAATTGATCAAAGTAACTTACCCGCAAGTGTCCTTAGATCAAAATTATATGAAGTTGACGCCTCATCTGTGTACTACACTACCATGCTATATATTATTACCCACCCTCAGTGCTGGCTTGCAATTTAATTGTTTTTTCCTTATTCTAGAGGATATAAATTCACAATGACATGAGGTATATAGTGCTGCTAGTGGGAGCTGAAATAGCTTGGAATACAAGTAAAATATTAATTTTCCCCTGGAAGGTTAAAATTCATGTGATTCGTTCCGTCAATTCATTACTACATAGTATACAAACACAGAGTAGGCGTTAACTTCATATAATTTTGATCGAAAGTCACTTATAAGTATGTTACTTAGATCAATTAATTATGAGACCCCACATAACAGATGTTTTAATTAACGCACGATGATATGGGTACTTTAACACTTTTAAAAAATATAAAATAAATAATTAAAATGTAATGATTATATACTCTTTACAAATAATGAATTAGTATTTTGTATAAAGAACATTACCTATATTGACAATAAAGATCGACTGAAATTTAAATGGCTATTTTCCTCAGTAGCATTTTGTAATTGCATTCCTGGGCTTGGGTTTCTACAATATATAGGCAGATTTATATATTGTAGATGATATATATATTAAAGATAATACACGTAGACTGGCGAACACACTATTAGCCGGTAGGTGGAAGGACTTCTTTCCTGTCTAGCAATATGTCTGCAAAAGTACACTCTTACCTGTTTCTGCGCCGAAATGGCTGTGCTTGCACACGCAGTGCTCTTGTGTTCCGGTTTGAAGGGTATAAAAAGCAATCATAATTACAGGCTTAGTCTCGACATATCAAAAAACAACACACTTCAAGTCTTATTCGTTTGCAATTAGCTGCAGGTGCCAATAAAAATAATGACTACTTATCATCAAGTGAACTATGAGTTCGTCTTTTTCCTTTAGTTTTTTATATAAATAAAAAACGCCGTGTTCTACCTTTAGGACTACTCCCTATTGCGGAATTGAGTATTGTAAACGTTACATAATGTAATAGATGAATATACTGCCATCTTTCAAAAAATATGGTATCTTTCTGCGTTTTCTATAATTCCCTTATATGCTAAGAAATTAAGTGTAAACAGTGTACAACAAGTAAAACATAATGAGAAATGAACAACAAAAACTTTATTCAATATTATTTACATACATTTTAATTTATTATGTCATTTTCTGTGATAATGCCGATGCGAGACGTAGGAAACACGTTGAAAGACAATTCACGTTCACAACTTGTTATCGTAATTTTCGTCGACTCGAGCGTAAATTGTCACAATGAAAAATGTTTGAAGCACTGAATAATATTTTCAAATTTATTTACTTTACCTTATATATTTGTTGACTATTTTGTTAGATATGTTCATATTTATTTAAAATAGATTTTGTCGCTTTATATGTAACTGTTTGTACAATATTTTAAGACTCCTTTTCTGCCGAAGAGTCCGTGTGGTTAGTATACAGCCTTTTACTTATTTCTGAATTCAAATAGCAGTGCTTGTACTGATGTGTTCCGTCTGAAGTTTATAGAGTCAGTATAATTGCTCCGTGGCGCAGTGGCTTAGCAATCAGTTGTTGCGCTGGGGGCCGCGGGTTCGAATCCCGCACGGAACAAGTATTTGTATGGCCTACAAATAATTGTTCCGGGTTTGGATGTTTTTCCTAATGCAATTTATGTTTGTAAACTGCCTCCACGACACAGGAGATAATCCTAGTGTGGGGGTAACGTTTTTTAAAAAAAAATTGCATGTTGTGAGGCATTCCATTTCGTTTATTACATTTTAGTTTTTTAGTGTGGCTCACAGTATCCACTAATGTAATACCTATTATATATTTAAATCAGTAATAAAAAGGGCTTGGCATATAAATTTTGTCTCATTTAATAACGTCATTACAAGGCAAATCTGCCAGACGAGGCGCGCGCGACTCCGCTCGCCGCGTCCACCGGCTGATTACCGATAGTAGTTATAGACTTGTACTAAATATAGGTACGATTTAAGATACCGTTAATACAAATTTATGACACATTACCGAAATAAGGAAATTAATTGAAACAGTCCAGTAGAGTCATCAAAAAGTTTTGAAATAAGTTGTAAATAAATATTGAGAAAATAATGTAAAAATTGTAAGAAACACTAAATTATTAGGCATAGAGAGGAAGACTCGAGTTGAGAAAATGGATAAGAGATATTACTTTCTTAACGGATATAAAGAATCAACCAATGAGAAAATCGAAATTTAAGTACGCATTTGTAATCACTCGAGGAATTTTAACATTATCAAGATATTCAACTTTCACCAACTCGTAATAAACCATGAAACAAAACAAATAAGAAGATATTTATCAAAACATAACATTATCGAGAATTTAATCAAGTGTTTTATTTACAAGAAAACGAGAAAACAACATAAATAGAGACAAAAATGTGAAAAATACATTTCTTGTCTCTACAAAATAATTCCTGTGAAACACAAATTATGTGATTATGTTTTTAGAGAGTGTTTTTAATTTTTTTTATCTCTTTTAAAATTCCGATTTCACACATTTGACTTGTGAAGGGCTATTATCATAATTACTTTCTAATAGCCCTTCACAAGTCCACTGCTGAGAATAGGCCTCCCGCGAGGAATGCTACAAAGCACGGCCCCGAGCCACATGTATCCATTGACTTCCTGCATGTCTTATCAGGTCGTCACTCCATCTATTGGGGGTCCCTATGCCCTATTCTTCGCATGCCGGTACGCGGCTGCCACGCGAGAACATTTCTTCTACATCGGTTATTGATTCTTCGAGCTGATGTGATGATGTGGCCGGCCAATTGCCACTTCTTTATCGGTTACTCTAGTTCTACTGCAAATATCCTCGTTTTTAAGTCTATCGCGCAGAGAAACCCCGAGCATCACCCTCTTCATAGCTCGCTGAGCAACCTTGAGCTTCCCCAAACGGCCAACAGTGAAGGGCCACGTCTCAGATCCATATGTCATCACTGGTAACACACATTAGTTGTATAATTTCAGGTTTTGAGGTATGTCTAACGTGAAGATGTGTCGTAGTTTCCCGAACGCTGCCCAGCCGAATTGAATCCGTCGATTTACCTCTCGGTCGAAGTTGGACTTTCCTAGTCGGACTATTTTTCCCAGATACTAACGGTATAGGTGTGATGTAGACGTTACTCATGATCTTTGTTTTGTCTATGTTCATCTTAAGAACTATCCGTTGGGAAGCACAATTGAGGTCGTTGAGCGTAGTGTTTAGGTTCTACAGTAATTCTGCCGTAAGGAATATATCGTCGCTAATCGAATGTGAGTGATGTATTCGCTATTGACGTTAATACCACAGTATAATAAACATACATTAGGACGACGCCTTTGATCTCGTGGTAAATGCCGACAACGTATAGACAGCGTATGGAGGTTAGGGTTGTCACAAATTAACAACTTTTACTAATTTAATTATTTATTTCAGATCTACACCCTCATCAACAGTATGATTACTAATATAAAAAATAAGTAACAATTTGTTCTTAAATTTTTCCTGAAAGTACTCAAAACGTTAATTGCACGCCTCACAACGTGAGGGAGTGCTCTATTCTCGATATGTGGCCATACCTCAATTTCGCTACATGAAATCGTTCTTATACTCTTAGCTAAACATCAAATCTACACTAAGTAGGCGAAGTGTGGGGCGTCCCCCCACGAGATGGAGTGACGACCTGGTAAGACATGCAGGAAGTCGATGGATGCAGGTGGCTCAGGACCGTGCTTTGTGGCATTCTTTGGGGGAGGCCTATGTTCAGCAGTGGACTTGGGAAGGGCTGTAATGATGATGATGATGATGAAACATGAAATCTATATTATTATTAACGTTACAATGACTACAGACATTCAATTATTAGTTTATTTTATAATTTATTCTTTAGGCTTTAGAAAGTTCTTTCAACTAAATCAGGTCTTCCAATAACTTCCATCCATAATTTGCATCTGAAATTTTTTAATACAATACTTATTAATAAATTAAACCAGAAATTTTAAAATTGACATCCATATTGTATTATTAAAAAAAATCCACCATATTGGATATAAAAATTGATGCCGTTTTCGTAATTGGCACCCCAAGAAACCTCGAAATTGACATCCATAACAATCAGCACCACAAGAAACCTCGAAATTGATACCCATATCGTATTATTAAAAAAATGTCCGCCATCTTGGATATGAAAATGGATGCCATTTTCGTAATCATCACCTCAATAAACCTCGAAATTGACATCCATATCATACATATATTAAAAATGACCGCCATCTTGGATTTAAAAATAAATGCTATTTTCGTAATTAGCATCCCGACAAACCTAAAAATTGACCCCTAAATCTTAATATTTTATAAAAAAAACTTCCAAAAAACCGAAGACGAAGCACTATAGTGTGGTCTAAAATCTTAGCCTGTCCAACCACACGATTTAGATAAAGAAAAACAAATCAAACTTCTACTACTAGTACCTATTTTTTACGTCCGTCATTTTTTTTACGTTGGCAATTTTGCATGACATGACAAAATATACATAATGTAAAAAAATAATAACAATATTTATTTACCTTTCTTCCGTGTGCGGGATTTGGTGAAATCGCAGATCTTTATTTATGCAAGATGACGACTTGCAATCTCTCACACCACACGTCGTATGAACCATTTTAATTATAAGTATCAACAATAAATTTAAAAATCATAAAGGCAAACGCGCGTTAACCCTGGAAGTCGTGTCCCGAGCTACTAATACGATTGGCATAAGAACCTCGGACTCGTCCTTCCCGCGTCTCACCCCTCACACCCCGCACGATTGCCCTGTCTAGATGTCTTCGTCGGACAACTGTATAGATTTATAGACTGTGTTAATACTGTATCCTTTCCAGACTAGTAGTTTGAAAACATCTTGAAATGAAGCGGTAAAGAGTTTCGGGGATATAACGTCACCCTGTCTTACACCTCTCTGGAGTTGGATAAGTTTCGTACTCTGGTCCTGTACTCAGATAGCCATCGTAGCCCTATTATACATCAATTAATTTTTATATACTACTAACTGTGCCCCGCGACTTCACCCGCGTGGAATAGACTACGTTTTCATGGATATCAATTTTTTTGCGAGGAACCCTAATTTTGTTTTTGAGTAATGTTTCCATTTTCTAAATATTGAAAAATATTGACATTAATATTTATACGATACTAACGTCACTCAAGACTTAAACTTTATGGTATGGTATTAAAGTCACTTATAAGTATGTTACTTAGATCAATTAATTATGAGACCCCACATAACAGATGTTTTAATTAACGCACGATGATATGGGTACTTTAACACTTTTAAAAAATATAAAATAAATAATTAAAATGTAATGATTATATACTCTTTACAAATAATGAATTAGTATTTTGTATAAAGAACATTACCTATATTGACAATAAAGATCGACTGAAATTTAAATGGCTATTTTCCTCAGTAGCATTTTGTAATTGCATTCCTGGGCTTGGGTTTCTACAATATATAGGCAGATTTATATATTGTAGATGATATATATATTAAAGATAATACACGTAGACTGGCGAACACACTATTAGCCGGTAGGTGGAAGGACTTCTTTCCTGTCTAGCAATATGTCTGCAAAAGTACACTCTTACCTGTTTCTGCGCCGAAATGGCTGTGCTTGCACACGCAGTGCTCTTGTGTTCCGGTTTGAAGGGTATAAAAAGCAATCATAATTACAGGCTTAGTCTCGACATATCAAAAAACAACACACTTCAAGTCTTATTCGTTTGCAATTAGCTGCAGGTGCCAATAAAAATAATGACTACTTATCATCAAGTGAACTATGAGTTCGTCTTTTTCCTTTAGTTTTTTATATAAATAAAAAACGCCGTGTTCTACCTTTAGGACTACTCCCTATTGCGGAATTGAGTATTGTAAACGTTACATAATGTAATAGATGAATATACTGCCATCTTTCAAAAAATATGGTATCTTTCTGCGTTTTCTATAATTCCCTTATATGCTAAGAAATTAAGTGTAAACAGTGTACAACAAGTAAAACATAATGAGAAATGAACAACAAAAACTTTATTCAATATTATTTACATACATTTTAATTTATTATGTCATTTTCTGTGATAATGCCGATGCGAGACGTAGGAAACACGTTGAAAGACAATTCACGTTCACAACTTGTTATCGTAATTTTCGTCGACTCGAGCGTAAATTGTCACAATGAAAAATGTTTGAAGCACTGAATAATATTTTCAAATTTATTTACTTTACCTTATATATTTGTTGACTATTTTGTTAGATATGTTCATATTTATTTAAAATAGATTTTGTCGCTTTATATGTAACTGTTTGTACAATATTTTAAGACTCCTTTTCTGCCGAAGAGTCCGTGTGGTTAGTATACAGCCTTTTACTTATTTCTGAATTCAAATAGCAGTGCTTGTACTGATGTGTTCCGTCTGAAGTTTATAGAGTCAGTATAATTGCTCCGTGGCGCAGTGGCTTAGCAATCAGTTGTTGCGCTGGGGGCCGCGGGTTCGAATCCCGCACGGAACAAGTATTTGTATGGCCTACAAATAATTGTTCCGGGTTTGGATGTTTTTCCTAATGCAATTTATGTTTGTAAACTGCCTCCACGACACAGGAGATAATCCTAGTGTGGGGGTAACGTTTTTTAAAAAAAAATTGCATGTTGTGAGGCATTCCATTTCGTTTATTACATTTTAGTTTTTTAGTGTGGCTCACAGTATCCACTAATGTAATACCTATTATATATTTAAATCAGTAATAAAAAGGGCTTGGCATATAAATTTTGTCTCATTTAATAACGTCATTACAAGGCAAATCTGCCAGACGAGGCGCGCGCGACTCCGCTCGCCGCGTCCACCGGCTGATTACCGATAGTAGTTATAGACTTGTACTAAATATAGGTACGATTTAAGATACCGTTAATACAAATTTATGACACATTACCGAAATAAGGAAATTAATTGAAACAGTCCAGTAGAGTCATCAAAAAGTTTTGAAATAAGTTGTAAATAAATATTGAGAAAATAATGTAAAAATTGTAAGAAACACTAAATTATTAGGCATAGAGAGGAAGACTCGAGTTGAGAAAATGGATAAGAGATATTACTTTCTTAACGGATATAAAGAATCAACCAATGAGAAAATCGAAATTTAAGTACGCATTTGTAATCACTCGAGGAATTTTAACATTATCAAGATATTCAACTTTCACCAACTCGTAATAAACCATGAAACAAAACAAATAAGAAGATATTTATCAAAACATAACATTATCGAGAATTTAATCAAGTGTTTTATTTACAAGAAAACGAGAAAACAACATAAATAGAGACAAAAATGTGAAAAATACATTTCTTGTCTCTACAAAATAATTCCTGTGAAACACAAATTATGTGATTATGTTTTTAGAGAGTGTTTTTAATTTTTTTTATCTCTTTTAAAATTCCGATTTCACACATTTGACTTGTGAAGGGCTATTATCATAATTACTTTCTAATAGCCCTTCACAAGTCCACTGCTGAGAATAGGCCTCCCGCGAGGAATGCTACAAAGCACGGCCCCGAGCCACATGTATCCATTGACTTCCTGCATGTCTTATCAGGTCGTCACTCCATCTATTGGGGGTCCCTATGCCCTATTCTTCGCATGCCGGTACGCGGCTGCCACGCGAGAACATTTCTTCTACATCGGTTATTGATTCTTCGAGCTGATGTGATGATGTGGCCGGCCAATTGCCACTTCTTTATCGGTTACTCTAGTTCTACTGCAAATATCCTCGTTTTTAAGTCTATCGCGCAGAGAAACCCCGAGCATCACCCTCTTCATAGCTCGCTGAGCAACCTTGAGCTTCCCCAAACGGCCAACAGTGAAGGGCCACGTCTCAGATCCATATGTCATCACTGGTAACACACATTAGTTGTATAATTTCAGGTTTTGAGGTATGTCTAACGTGAAGATGTGTCGTAGTTTCCCGAACGCTGCCCAGCCGAATTGAATCCGTCGATTTACCTCTCGGTCGAAGTTGGACTTTCCTAGTCGGACTATTTTTCCCAGATACTAACGGTATAGGTGTGATGTAGACGTTACTCATGATCTTTGTTTTGTCTATGTTCATCTTAAGAACTATCCGTTGGGAAGCACAATTGAGGTCGTTGAGCGTAGTGTTTAGGTTCTACAGTAATTCTGCCGTAAGGAATATATCGTCGCTAATCGAATGTGAGTGATGTATTCGCTATTGACGTTAATACCACAGTATAATAAACATACATTAGGACGACGCCTTTGATCTCGTGGTAAATGCCGACAACGTATAGACAGCGTATGGAGGTTAGGGTTGTCACAAATTAACAACTTTTACTAATTTAATTATTTATTTCAGATCTACACCCTCATCAACAGTATGATTACTAATATAAAAAATAAGTAACAATTTGTTCTTAAATTTTTCCTGAAAGTACTCAAAACGTTAATTGCACGCCTCACAACGTGAGGGAGTGCTCTATTCTCGATATGTGGCCATACCTCAATTTCGCTACATGAAATCGTTCTTATACTCTTAGCTAAACATCAAATCTACACTAAGTAGGCGAAGTGTGGGGCGTCCCCCCACGAGATGGAGTGACGACCTGGTAAGACATGCAGGAAGTCGATGGATGCAGGTGGCTCAGGACCGTGCTTTGTGGCATTCTTTGGGGGAGGCCTATGTTCAGCAGTGGACTTGGGAAGGGCTGTAATGATGATGATGATGATGAAACATGAAATCTATATTATTATTAACGTTACAATGACTACAGACATTCAATTATTAGTTTATTTTATAATTTATTCTTTAGGCTTTAGAAAGTTCTTTCAACTAAATCAGGTCTTCCAATAACTTCCATCCATAATTTGCATCTGAAATTTTTTAATACAATACTTATTAATAAATTAAACCAGAAATTTTAAAATTGACATCCATATTGTATTATTAAAAAAAATCCACCATATTGGATATAAAAATTGATGCCGTTTTCGTAATTGGCACCCCAAGAAACCTCGAAATTGACATCCATAACAATCAGCACCACAAGAAACCTCGAAATTGATACCCATATCGTATTATTAAAAAAATGTCCGCCATCTTGGATATGAAAATGGATGCCATTTTCGTAATCATCACCTCAATAAACCTCGAAATTGACATCCATATCATACATATATTAAAAATGACCGCCATCTTGGATTTAAAAATAAATGCTATTTTCGTAATTAGCATCCCGACAAACCTAAAAATTGACCCCTAAATCTTAATATTTTATAAAAAAAACTTCCAAAAAACCGAAGACGAAGCACTATAGTGTGGTCTAAAATCTTAGCCTGTCCAACCACACGATTTAGATAAAGAAAAACAAATCAAACTTCTACTACTAGTACCTATTTTTTACGTCCGTCATTTTTTTTACGTTGGCAATTTTGCATGACATGACAAAATATACATAATGTAAAAAAATAATAACAATATTTATTTACCTTTCTTCCGTGTGCGGGATTTGGTGAAATCGCAGATCTTTATTTATGCAAGATGACGACTTGCAATCTCTCACACCACACGTCGTATGAACCATTTTAATTATAAGTATCAACAATAAATTTAAAAATCATAAAGGCAAACGCGCGTTAACCCTGGAAGTCGTGTCCCGAGCTACTAATACGATTGGCATAAGAACCTCGGACTCGTCCTTCCCGCGTCTCACCCCTCACACCCCGCACGATTGCCCTGTCTAGATGTCTTCGTCGGACAACTGTATAGATTTATAGACTGTGTTAATACTGTATCCTTTCCAGACTAGTAGTTTGAAAACATCTTGAAATGAAGCGGTAAAGAGTTTCGGGGATATAACGTCACCCTGTCTTACACCTCTCTGGAGTTGGATAAGTTTCGTACTCTGGTCCTGTACTCAGATAGCCATCGTAGCCCTATTATACATCAATTAATTTTTATATACTACTAACTGTGCCCCGCGACTTCACCCGCGTGGAATAGACTACGTTTTCATGGATATCAATTTTTTTGCGAGGAACCCTAATTTTGTTTTTGAGTAATGTTTCCATTTTCTAAATATTGAAAAATATTGACATTAATATTTATACGATACTAACGTCACTCAAGACTTAAACTTTATGGTATGGTATTAAAGTTCAAATTGATTTTTTAGTATTATTACGAATCTTTTGTATGGGAATATAGAAAAGTGTTGTTTTTAGACTTTTTCAGATATTTTTTTTTAATTTTTCTCTCCGTAAGAACCATTTTCGTACTTCAAGGAATATTATAAAATATAGTTAGCGAAATCGGTTCAGCTGCTCTCGAGATTTGCGCTTAGCAACACATTCAGCGATTCATTTTTATATTATAGATAGTCAAATATCGAAGCTCCGGCGCTCTTAGGTTTGACTAGTCAAACCCCAGCTCTTACAGTCTTAGTCAAAGTCCAAATAAATGACGTTTTTCTGCCTTTGACTTAAAAATTTTTGTCTAACATAGGATAGACAATTTGTACAGTCATACGCCGTAACTCAGTTTCATGAAATCAGGGTTTGACCACTCAGACCTCAATTTGAATGTGTTAGTTTGTTAAATTAGTTATAGTAAATGGACATTTTTTAATTTAAATGTTTATTGTTACAATATTATAAGAAGCTTACCTCACTTTTCATACAGGAATATTGATCCAAAGTTACTTCTGCAACAGCATCGGTGCTGCAGGAAGTGCTCGTTGCTCTTACATAGCAAATCGCAGGACACCATGCTCACCTACGCAGCTTTAGCTTATTGGTTGCCTTCGGCAACCAGTTACTTCTGTGCAAGCCGCAGTGGATTTGAAGATTTGTTAAAGCGGGCTGTAAGAATATTTCTCGAGAAAACGTCTCCATGTACCGGAAAAACTTGTACCTGAAGTCGAGACATTTTTGAACAAAGTCTCAGACTTGGGGCGACGAAATCTAGTTTAGTTCAATCCCCAGAATACACAAGTTTGCACGTTAACCGCTAAAAAAACCCTTTGTCGTATATCCTCCGTTTCAAGGCACTCCCCTTGTTGCCTTATCCAGTATCGGAGTTCTCGGTGTCGATATATTGAGTGACGTGCAATTTCGTGGTCACTTGGAAGAGAAGGCCAAATTGGCCTCTAAAAAGCCTGGCGTGCTCAGCAGAGTAGGACAGTATTTCATGTCGGTCCACCGTTCGCAACTTTACAAAGTGCAGGTTCGGCCTCACATGGAATACTCTTCCCATCTCTGGGCAGGGGCTCCCCAGTGCCAGCTCCTTTCACTTGACCGCATCCACCGCAAAACTGTTTGAATCGTCGACGACCGAGTTCTTTCCGATCGGCTTGACTCACTGGCACTGCGTAGAAATGTTGCATCTCTTTGCGTAGTTTATTGCATTTACCACGGGGAGTGCTCTGAGGAATTGTTCCAGCCGCTCAATTTCAACATCGCACATCGCAACAAAACTCGCGATACTGTCCATACCATCTGGATGATTGGCGGTCTACCACTGTGCGATTTAGAAGAAGTTTTCTTCCTCGCACAACTTCCTTGTGCAATCAATTATCACCAGCGATTTTTCCGGACCGATACAACTTAGGGACCTTCAAGAAAAGAGCCTACTCCTCTTTAAAAGACCAGCAAAGCATCTGCAATTCCCATGGTGTTGCAGTTGTACATGGGCGGCGGTAGTCACTTACCATCAGGTGAGCCGCATGGTCTTTTGCCTCCTCTCCTATAAAAAAAATAACAAATGTTGAAATTTCATCTTATGTCATTTTAATTTGTATATTTTATCTGTTTAATTATTTTTAAATGTTATTCATTTAATACGAAGCTTAGCTTAATAAGATTTATATTTAAAAATAAAATAGTGAAAATTGCACCGTTTAGCAAAAAGAGGGGCGACTCTCGAAATCCAACTTAAAATCCGTTATAAACGCTATATCATGCTGTATTTGGATTAAATTTATAATTATGTGCTTGAATGATGTTAAAATATTTAAGTTTATTCTAAACACAAAAGTTAAACTTTAAGAAATTTAAATATATTATGATACTAGCAAAGAGATGGCACTCGTATCCTATTTTTTAATTAAATAATTTCAATTAATGAGCTTATATATAAAACCCAAAAAAATCACTTTCAACTTTTCCCGATATTTTTTTATATTATGAAAAAACCTATTTCGTTATGTCATATAAGTAAACAATGCATACCTCATGCATATAGAGCCATATTATTCATTAAATAATTAAATATAAAATAAATGTAAAAGAATAATTTTCTTACTAAGTTAATTAAAAGTGAATACTAAAACTTCCGAAATTCTTATATTTTAAACACTTCGCAATTTACAGTAACCATGATTTATTATAACTTTTCACAAAGTAACATAACATTAAAAATATATATTTATACTGAAATTGTATTATTCAGTATTAACTACTAATGAAGTTTGAAGAATATTTAGTTGAAAAAGAAAATAGTTACTCAAACTTCATTTAAGCCAAACTAAAACTAAAATCAAACGTAGTTGTCTGATTATTACATCTAATTTTCGCTTAACTGTATTATTTAGATTTATGCTGTTTATTATTCGACACTTTTATGATAATATGTGAATAATTTCAACTTTATAAAATAAATTTCAAACATTGTAATTCATATTTTACTTTTATAAGTATTTAATATATTTTAGGTATTACTTAAGGATTCAGTTAAATATAATATCTACCATATTTTTTGTATTCATATTGCATTTCAAATTCTAAATAATGTTGACGTGATCTTTTGCATATAAGGCAACGGAATTTTATACAAATATTATACCGAAGATTTATGATTTTCAAATGATGCAATAGGTAATATATACCACTATTGTCTGTTGTTAAACGGCAATAACACAAAATGTATTAAATTTACAATACCCAATGTAAAACATTCGAAAAGCAATGTGCTCTTAAATGTGGAGGAGTTGAGTCTTGTGGATACAACTGTTTTTCTTGGTATTACTATTGACGCGAAACTTCATTGGGGGCCCCATATATCTAAATTAGGAAGCAGACTTAGTTCTGCTGCATATGCTGTAAGAAAGATTAGAAGTCTCACAGATATTGAGACAGCTAGATTAGTGTATTTTAGTTACTTTCATAGCGTAATGTCTTATGGAATTTTGCTATGGGGTAATGCGACTGATATTGAAGCTATATTTTTTTTTGCAAAAGAGAGCCGTACGGGCGATTTATATTCCAAATTGTAAAGAGTCCCTCAGAGAAAATTTAAAAAATAAACATATTCACTTTGGCATCGCAATATATTTATGAAAATGTAATGTATGTACATAAAAACATAAATAGCTTTAATAAGAATAAGGATGTTCATACCTTAAACACTAGGAACAAACATAATCTTGTAATGCCAATTACTAGACGCCACATAATTAGTAATTCATTTATGGGGCAATATACATTTATAATATAATTTACAATATAATTTTTAACAGTGGTAGAGCCACGCGGCAGCTTTTGCTGTCGCACGGATGGGCCCGCTCGAACCGGGGTAGTACCACGACCTCACAGAAAACCAGCGTGAAGTAGAGGTTTACCTCTGCATTTCGCTTGGTGAGTGCAGGTGGCCGGAGGCCCTTTTTACTGGAAATAAGGCATTCCATCTTAGTCCTCACGGGTGACAACGCATCTACATTTTGATTTGTAACAGAGGATAGATGTAGATGTCTATGGGCCGCAGCAACCACTTACCATCAGGTGGACTGTGTGCTCGTTTGTCACCCTTATACTATAAAAAAAATATACACGCTTTTACAACAAAATCCCAGAACATGTTCAAAGTTTGTCCATAAACAAGTTTAAAAGTTTTATTAAAGAAAAACTGTACTAAAAGGGTTATTATAATATCAAGGAATACATGAATTAAAATAACCCCTTGGAATAAGGTATAATAACCTTGCTGGTTCTATGAAAATTCATTTAAAATTGTATAAACCAAATTATTGTTAAGTGAAATTATGTTTAAAAAAAGTCCCGCTGGGTTTCTTGCTGGTTCTTCCCAGGGCAGAGGTATTTTCCGAACCAGTGGTAAATAAAAAAAATGACTTTCAATAAGTATTATGTATAATCAATATTGAATAAAAATCATTCTATTCTATTCTATTCTGTCTTAAAAAAAACTGTACAATAGTTCGATTATTTTATGAGATAATTAGGTTACCGATTTTAGGTAAAGGCTCTAATGACTTCTGGGCTATTAAATCTAAGACAAACAACTTATATAACATGGAAAAAAGGTGAAATAGGATTAATGTTGTTAAAAGATATAGTTTATGCAGTATATAAAAATTGTATTATAAATTATCAACTGTTTTCACAAAGAAGTGAAAGAAAAAGGATTTTTTTTTATAGGAGAGGGGGCAAACGAGCATGTGGCTCACCTGATGGTAAATGACTACCGCCGCCCATGAAAAGCTGCAACACCAGGGAGGGAATCGCAGATGCCGGCCTTTTAAAAAGGAGTACGCTCTTTTCTTGAAGGTATAAGGATAGACTAAGAAGGGTTAAGATGAATTATAGAAAGGACGCAATATATTAGAATGGTAGCATTGATTGATGTGATGACACCAAGGTTGTGTTTAAAAATGTTTGGATGGTATTTGGAAATAAAAGTAAAATTATCTCAACTATTTGTCATCGGCTAGATCAACCGATGATTAATCGTGGTAACGTTAACTTATTTTTAAGTTTAAAAAATAAATAGTTAGAAAAAATAGTAAAATGTGTAAAAGTACAAGTTATACTCTTTATTGTAATATGTGCAAGACGCTGTTATGTAAAATATAACTATCAATGGCTAAATTTCATAATTCATAAAAGTTAGCCACAGACATGCTCTAAAAGAATTGAGGTTTTGGTATGGATGTATAGAAGATAGATCTCGGGAAAGAAAGGAACATATAAGTATCAATTTAGAATGTTGTATATTTAAGGTAATGTATGTAATATACCTATATGTATGTAATATATAAAATATTAAAAACTATGCGACTAATTTCACTAGTTATTGGAACGAAATAATTTGTGTAAGGCAATCGGATATTAGCTCAGCTAATTTTATGGGCCCAAACTCTGGTTATTATGTTAATAAACCTATATGTTTAATTGAAAGGAGATGAAATGATAATATATAAGAATATTTTATGAAAATAATATAAAGACAAATTACCAGCACATTTCTTGATCATGATGTACGCGAGTTAGTCTGCGTGAAGGATTGTCATACAGAGTACGAAAATAATATAAATAAGGTAATAAATGGTTAACCAATACGAGAGTACTATACTTATACTTATCTTCACGCACAATCCCTGACGGGGTAGCCAGAGAGAATAGATCGCCAAGTGTCACGATCCTTACAAACCTCTTTCGCTTCTTTCAGATTCATTATCTTCTTCATGCATGCACGTCTAGGTATCAGAGTACTCTTGACCCTACCCTCTTCGAGCAATTTGCTCACATGGTCTTCGAAAGTTAGTCTCGGTCTACCTCGACACCTTTTAATATTAACTTTCGCGCTATATATTTTCTTCACCGTTCGGTCTTCACTCATTCGCTCAACGTGCCCAAACCACCGAAGCACGCCCTTATCAATTTTTGTGATAAGGTCATCTTTCAAACATGCCATATTGCGAATCTCTTCGTTTCGCTTTCGGTCGGCCATAGTAACGCCGCACATTTTACGAAGAGATCGCATCTCCACTGCATTCAACTTACTTTTATGCTTCTTCTGGCATACCCAGGTTTCGAGAGTAATAAAGTTAATACGAGAGTAAATAAATATATTATTATTAGGGATAGTTTGGGCCACCCAATTAGAATTATATATTATAAAATATGTATAAATGAATGTATGAAATAAATTAAATTAAGTGAAAGTGTATAAAAATATAATGCCGGAAAATATAATTGCAAATACACATTGTGTTGAAAAGAAATATGATTATGATTTGAAGTAAATGTGTCTTCACTGAGAAATAAACAAACATGAATCATCTTGTTTCTAAAGATCTAAATGGAAATCAACTTAAACGAGAATCGAAAAAAATACTTTTTATTTTATTTTACTTAATAAGAAGTTGAAACGAGCATGGATCGGATAATAAAGTAAATTGTTAAAAATCTATTTGTAGATCAGATAAATATAAGTACAGTACTCAAAATTAAGAAAGCAGTAGTGCTCGACTCAACTCTATTAGAAATGAAATAGGGGCGATGCCTATCAGGGGGATTGGGAGCTTTTACGACTCAAGTATCTGAATTTTTTTTATAGTAAGGGTGACAAACGAGCACACAGTCCACCTGATGGTAAGTGGCTGCTGTGGCCCATAAACATCTACATTTTTCCTCGTTTGCGAATCAAAATGCAGATGCGTTGCCACCCGTGAGGACTAAGATAGAATGCCTCGCTGCCAGTAAAAAAAGGTCTCCGGTTCTCTACACTCACCATACAAAACACAGCAGTGTTAAACTGCTATTTGACGCTGGTATTCTGTGAGAGCCTGGTCCTTCCCCGGTCGAGCCGACCCATTCGAGAAGTGTTCCAATTTGCACCCCGGGTAGGAACGACGTATCAACCGAAGAGGACACCTGTGTATCGATCAGAAAGAGCGAGGTAAGCCCGTTAAGGTTTGAGTGAAGTTCCCGGGTGCTGCAGAAGTTCACGAATAGCGTAGCAGGGGTCGCCTTTGTCCTATTGCTCTGCTGCCCTGATTAGTGTTAATATGAAGCTCCCTCCAAGAATCACTTCTAACACAAGTATTTTAAACTTACCAGAAGTGGTTAAAGGGAATATTAGTAATGTTTAATAACATTACTAGTATTTAAAAAAAATACGCGGGGTAGTCTAAGCACCCACGCACAGGAAGAGTAGGCGTAGATGCTTAGTGAAGGGTTCTCCGTTACCAGCTGATCGTACGCTCAGGGCATAGTGTCTTATTTAACCTACCATGTTACAAGGAGGAGGGGGAGACTCTGGCACTTACCATGCAAAACGCGGAAGTGTAGTATCTATTACTATTATTAGAAATTATGTCATCAATATAAAGATGAGTTTTAAGATTATTTACGACTATTAATAGTGATAAAAGAGAGAGAAACAATTTCTTAAAATATTACGTATAATATTTATAATTCAATTTGTCAAAAAAAAAAAAACAAAATCTAAAATTTTTATAAACTCTTATCACATTATCTTGTTAAGTATGTATATAAGGACTCCATATAGGAAAACAAATATAGGCCAATTATTTAAAATTATATGTAGAGTTTTGTAAAAACAGATTGGAAAAAAATTCGTTAAATAACAATCGTATAACTTTTTGAAAAATCGTTAAAAAAGTTTCCGACGGGGTTTTATTTATTGAAGTGTTTTGATGATACCATAGTTTTTTTTAAATTTTTGAATTAATATTTCATACTATAAAAACAATTTATGTGATATAGTTATCAGCGACGATACGCTCTGGACGTAACAGTCGCGCGGAGTCCTATTTTCGGCATTAAATAAAAACGATAAATAATGGAGGTAGAATTCCGGAAGTCTTAACTTTTGTATTGGAATTTTTGCTCTTCTTAAAGGGCCTTTTTTCAAAAGTTCTTAAATATTAACAGTTTTTGAAGTGTTAAAGAAAAACTAAATATCTTTTTTTTCATCTTATTTTGTAAATAACAATTGTAATTTTTTTGTGCTAATAAATCGTCAAGATACATTTTTCTAGGTGTGTTTGCTAATTGAATAAGCTATACATATTTTTTTATATTTAATATATTTTTAATAGCGCGAACAAGAATTACCACGTTTTTGAACTTGTTGACTAGAGTAATATACTTAATTGTTATTTTGTCTTTTACCGTATAAACGTTCATTTTGTTGAATAAAATTAAATAAAAATAAAAGTATTCTACAAAATATTCCGTCTCTATGAAAAAATATTTACACCAGGGTGACCCGTTTTTGCCTCGCCCTTGTTGTAGAAGAAGGATGCTTATGTTATAGTGGCTCATCACGTTGTTGAGGTAACATTTGTCGACATATTTTTCGTTATTAAGGATCCTTAATTTCTTAAAAACTGAAACTTTCTCTAGTTAAAACATTAAAAATAGTAACCACCATTTCGGCATAATTTGCCATGCTTATTTATTGTTTTGAGTATACAAATAAAAAGAAGATTATTTTTACACCAAATGCTTAACTCTAAATTTAAAATGTTAATGTTCGGTCTTTATAAATAAAAGGTAACAATAAAAAATATGTTTATAACAGAAAACTTTATTCCGCAATCCTAATAGAAACTGGCACTTGACAATTCAAAGCATGGGCAAAACGTAGGACAAGGCGACGATATTAAAATGAAAAATGTGTATTCACTTCACTGATTTAGTTTAATATTTATAAAAACCGTAGATAATATGAACAATATTTGAAAACGGGTCATACATAATCTATAATATTATCCCCCCCCCCCCCCCCCCGTTGAGGTACTATTTCAACATAAAACATTTGAACCAAAGTAATGTTCATATAACAATATTTTACCGAATCGAATACAATTCACTAACTATTTATGTCAACACTAATTTATAATGGCTAGAATTACAAAATAAAAAATAGGACTACCTTTGAAATGTGCATTTATGCTACAAATAACAGCCATTTTAGCAAAAATAAATATTATATGCTGAATATAAAACTGACGTTTATAAAGATATTCATAATTTATTTATATAAAAAACTTTAATAATTTTTTTTATTATAGTTTTTTGCGCTAAAACTAGTAACTTAATTATCATATAGTCCTACTCCCCGCGGTATCGTGCCAAGAAGGCTGGCTGCGTCTCCCCGCTGAATCGCTATACTTAGCCTTTGAGCGAGAAAAGAACCAGCCCTCTTATCACCAGCAGCAATGACCAGTCGTGGTTTGAGTTCCTTTAGGAACTTCACCGCACGTGAACCCCACGGACCGATAGTCTCTACAGCAAATGTCACAAATATGTAGTCATCTCGCAGAGACTCATATTTGCGCCACTTACTCAGTTCAGCTACCTCTGATGCCGCCCCGGCTCTATGCGAGGTACCTCTGAGATAGGAGGCCGCCAGAGTATCTACGCAACGCAAGTAGCATCCCACACTAGGGCTTTACCTCCCTCCCATGGGACCAATATTATACCGTCACGTCTCTTGCCATCGTCAGATCTCCAAACACATGCGGCGGGACTTACGAATTTTATACGAATATTAAAGAAGGAATCACGCGGAACCAGGGCTCCAAAGTTTTGCCAGAGATTGGTTTGCAAGAAAGAAACAACCGTCGAAGCTGAAGACCGAATGTGGCAGCATCGTTTCCGGGGCACCTGAGATTTTCAGTGAGAGTGAAAGATTCTATGGGCGGCTGTACACGTCATCATGTTGACGTGTACATTTGCCCATAGAACCTGGGCAGCTGTACATTTCATCGTTGGAGCCACACGTAAGTATGAGTAATGATCCAAGAGCAAGTCTTATCCGACACTATTGGGATGATATCCCGAACGTCAATCTGAGTGAGATTATAATGGTTCTCCAGCTCCTTGAAAACGGTAAGCCCGGCGGGCAAGGATGGAATTAAATCAGATGGAAAACCGGTAGCAGAAATACTACAGTCTAGTCAGTTCCGTCCTCCATGGTGGCACTACACCGGAGGCGTGGATCAGTAGTACGGTGTGTTCATAATCAGAAGAAAGGCGACAACGCTCTCGTGAAGAACTGCCGCGTCTACATGCTGTTTTCAAGAGTCATTACGAATAGTCTCGCACGCAGACTTGATGACATCCAGCCTCGCATATAAACTGGTTTCTGAAAAGGCTTGAGTACCATAGAACACATACATACCCTAAAGCAAATTGTACAGAAGACCGGGGAGTACAATTTGCCACTATATTTTGCGTATGTAGATGAGAAAGCCTTTGATTCCTTCAAAATTTGGGCGATTTTGCAGTCTTCTCAGTGGTTACAAGTTACCTGTCGATATATCAAAGCGCTTAAGTGTTTGTACAGTAGGGCTATGATCGATATCTGATTCCAGAACCAGAGTACGGAATCTATCCAACTGCAGAAAGGTGTAAGATAGGGTGACGTTATATCCGCTGCAATGGAAAACGTTTTCAAGCTACTGCACTGGAAAGGATAGTATATTAACATCAATGGCGAGAGCATCACTCACCTTCAATTTTCCGAGGATAAAGTCCTTATGCCAGAATCACTGGAGGACCTTAGCACTATGCTCCTTAATAGTGCCACCCAGCGGACAGGTCTAAAGATGAACATTGATAAAACAAATATCATGTCTAACATCCATGTCACACCTATTCCGGTAATGTTGAGAGCATCAAGCTCGAAGTTGTTATGTTTACCTAGGACAAATAGTCCGACTAAGTTAGTCCAACTTTGACCGAGAGGTCAATCGACAATTTCAATTCGGGTGGGCAGCGTTCAGGAAATTGCGACAAATCTTCTCGTAAGGTATATATAAAAAACCTTAAAACTAGATTGTACAACCAGTGCGTGTTGCCAGTTATGGATTGCCTATGGATCTGAGACGTGGTCCTTTATTGCTGGCCGTATGAGGAAGCTCAAAGTCGCTCAGCGAGTTACAGAAAGTGTTATGCTCGGGATCACTTTGTGTAATAAACTTCGAAATGAGAATATCCGCTGTAGAACCAGTGACCGACATAGCCCAACATATTAGTAAGCTGAAGTGTAAATGGGTCAGCCATATAGCTCGAAGAACCGACAACCGATGGGGAAAAATGGTTTTCGAGTGGCAATCTCGTACCTCTAGGCAAAGCTTAGGGCGTTCCCCCGCTAGATGGAGTGACAACCTTGTTAAACATATAGGATTTCGATGGATCCAGGAGGCTCAGGACCGTGCTTTGTGGCATTCCTTGGGGGAGGTTTATGTTTAGCAGTGGACTTGTGAAGGGCTGTAATGATAATGATGATTATGAGTTAAAATACATCTCATTAAGAGGTGAAAACAGGTTAATTGATGATAATATAATAGATATACTTCCATGCCCATCACAATCCGTTAAACATTATATTATTTTGTTTTGCAGACGCCTTATCAATTTCATATCAAGTTTGATCGTAATATAAAAAAAATAGTACTCATTAATTCTAAGCTACGATAGGGTGAATTTGATGATAACAAAAGTTTAAGTGGGTTTTCCGGACCATTTGTTTAAAAGGTCGTTTTATTCAGGTAATTTTGTTGAACATTCCGCTCGGGGTCATTTTGGCGATTACCTTTTTCATTCGCTGAGTTGTTTAGTGTTTTTTTATTCGTGTAAATGTTTTCAACACCTGTATTATATTTACTTTAGTTAATTTTTATTCTAACAATTATTGCTTTTGGTTTGTAAACTGCTGAAAAGCCGAACGCAATTTATTTTTCAAAATGACCAACATTATGGCTAAATTTACTTTTCTACGGATGAATTTATAATTGACTAATTGAATTAGTCATTTATAAAGTTAATTTAAACAATTGTAAAGTCATCCGTAGAAATATTCTTCTTCTTTATATAATCCCATAGGGAAACACTGAGCAAAGTATTTTCCATCGCACGCTGAGTGACTTTGAGTTTCCTCATACGGCGAGTGAAGAGTGAAGGCCCACGTGTCGTTTGTGAAATCCATTACGTTAGTAAGCTAAAGTGAGAACAGGCCGGTTATTTATCTCAAATAACCTACAACCGATTGAGGATATATATATCCACTACCACATATAGTCTCGTGGGTGTGGTAAGAGGCGACAGGGGAAATCAAACCAAGAGATGGGCACGCAGCGTTTTCCTAATAACAGTTAAACATAAAAGAACTGCAGCTGCCAACCCACTTTCCTGGGGTAACAGTTTTTGAAAATGTCCTCTCCATGAGACAGTCTATGGGACAGGTCCATAAGTAATGTCATGTAACGTGTGCTAAAATAAATATTTCCCAATCCCACGTCCTAATCAATGTTTTGTTTTTGGTCTAACCTCACAATAAAATTATTGTTTGTAAGGCAATTTGGTAATTTAAAAGTGAAAATAAAATCATACTAAAGTTCAATTATAACAATTAAAAAAAAAAACGTGTTTATTTTTCAATTGGTTATCCGGGGCAACATATTCAGGTCAATAAAGAATAATTTTAAAACCTGGAATACATTTGTAATACTTTTGCCAGTCATGAGTTGAAACGATGAAAAATTGCATGTTAAAGCCCGATCAATCACAAAAAACCTTAACTACATCAGTATTCACAAAGCTCATTCTAAATTATAGCCAACAGAAAAGTTCAACAGTATCTGTCAGCATGTCATGTCAGTTCAGTGTTAAATATAGATATTACTTTGAATACTAAATTAAATTATGTATGTTGTACAACATTTTAATATTATTAATTATTTTAAACATCGAATCTGGTTATATTTTATCAAATAATATTGATTGACGCGTTCTGTTGTTAAGAAAAGATGGTTGTTTAGAAAGAGATGAACAAAAATGTTGCTTTTTTTCAAAACCACAGAAATTCGAGTAACATATAAATCAGTAGCGGCATAAAAACGTGTATTATATTATTATTTTTATTAACTCATTCATTACAGCAAACCCCTGTAGTCCTTAAACATGCCCTACAAATTTCGTCAAAGGGGAGATTTTGTCATGATTGCCGCCACTGCAAGTGAGCAACCGCAGTTTTTTAATATTTACAATTGTTTTCGACAAAATGCTGCTGCATATCTGCTATTTCAATTTCCGCTCTTAACACCAACTCTTAACTCTTAACACCAAGGTTTGATATGACGGAGCAGTGAATTCTCTTTTTCAGTTTTTTAGTTTAATAAGTTAACTGGTTATACTCATTTTGTTTTCCAAAGATGACTTTTACAATTATCGTAACCCTTACAGCCTATCAAAAGTCCACTGCTAAACGTAGCCCTCTCCCATAGATTGCCTCATAGGGCGGCCCCAGATAGAGTGAAGACCTGGTAAGTCTCAGGACTCTGCTCCAAAAATAATGTAACCAACACACTATTGCATAACTGAAAATTATCGTTTTGTTTTAGTGGTTAAAAATACAAAGAATAGAAACCCGTTAAAAAAAAGAAAAACCTTAATCATCTAGTATATTAATAATGTCCTCCAGACCGAAGTTTGATCACGACAGCCAGTCTCAACGAAGACTCTTTATCTGGGTAGGACACGAATGTGAACGAAAGGGTGCGCTCTTTATCCTCCCACTCTCACAGCCCCATAGGACAGCAATCCGATACTTACGGTGAAAGATTAGGCACATCATCAGCGGCTTTACCGGCGCGGGCATGAAACACTGCCCAATTTCCTACTCCGGGCTGCTACTGAGAGTTTCTGTACAGAAAAAGCAATAAATTATTTTCACCTGGCCCAAAACAAAACTGAATCGAACCCTGCACTGAATTTACGAGTCATTATTTTATTTAAGTGGATTATCAATCAATCAACTCACATTAATAAAGCTATATGACATCCGTTACTAATGACATATTCTTAACAATAGCTCTGGGGTCAATTTATGTTGCATTGACTTTACTATTTAATACCATTTAAAGTCCAACAGAGACTTGATAGAGAGCCGTGGTAGGTCAGGGGCTAAGAATTTGCCATAAATTTCACAGTATACGAACAGCCCGTGTTCGAGCGTGGCGAATGTTTTCTTCACAACTACTTTTTAGTTGTTACAATAAAAACTGCAACTGCAACTATCGAATTTTTCTCATATTAAATCGCTTTAGCCGATCCCAAATAATTGGAGAACACATTTATGTATTTGCAAAAACACTGGTCCCGATAATAGAGGATAATCTCATCTTAGAAGCAATTTAATTAATTAAGAATTATGAAAAAGAATTATAAAGTATACAGTTACCGCTATAACCTACCTATATAAAGGTCCATTGCTGAACATAAACTTTAACCATAGATTGCCTAACATGATATTTACCATAGTTGCCACCCTTGGCAGGCGGGCTGGCCACCACAGTTTTTATTTTCTAGCTTATATCAAAAATGTTGCTCATATCCTGGTTTATTTCCCTCTGTCGCCTTTTACGACACAACGGGACGATATGTGTTAGTAGATGCCACGGTAAAAGTATTCAATTACACAAATGTACAGTAATAGACGTAATATAATATTTAACTATATAGAATTTTGCTAGTAAGTGAAGAGAGTAAAACTTTTCCTTAAAATATAGGAAAAGAACCGAAAGTTGTACGAAACCGTGTACAGGCTTAAATCCCGCATGAGCCAAATATTTGTATGGCCTGCAAATGGTGTCTGGATGTTTGTCCCTGTAAAATTTATGTACGTAAACTGCCTCCACGATACAGAAAAAATCCTAGTGAGGAGCTAACGTTTTTTTTAGAAGAAAAGAAATCGTATATTTCAAAATAAATTCAAATTTGAAATTTTAAATTAACAAATTAAAAATACTAAAGCTACTATTTACATTGCCATAAAGCTCCTTGCGGAAAATGCACGACCTTGTCTTTGTTTCGCAGTTTCTACTTACAGTTGACACAAATTGCGTGATTTAAGTGGCCATTAAACATAGTTCAAATGTTTCAAATGTTAACTAAGAAGCCGTTTTCAGTTTCAAAGTTGACCATTTTCTTATCTGACTACTGTTTTCGTATTAAGCAAATATTGTTCCTATGTGGCATTACTTTTCTGTCTAGGACAACTTCTGAGTTGTAATACTCTTGTGCTATCACTGCTCTGTTATGATGTGAAGTATAAAATAAAATGGCCTTTTAATTCCTCATTAATTACACTTAATAAATTTGTAACAAAATCAATTACATTTTTTTTGTTACATTTGTAACAAAAAAAAATTAGTAATTTTAAGTACATGCATTATTATAAAATTAGAAGTACATTTAATTGGAAATTTCATTTTTCATTTAATTTGCTTTTATTTTAGATTCATTTTTTACATAAAACAATTTATATTATTAGTATTTTTTTAACAATTTTTAAATAATTAAATGTTATTATTTTATTATTAATTTAGATATAATTAATTTTATATAAATTCATAATCATTTTTTAGAACTTATTTATTATTGTAAGTATATATGTATATATTTTTTTTAAATATTAACTTATTAAACCTGTTATTTGAGGACCCCTCTTCGGGTAAAGGCCTCCTCCAGAGCTTCCCATACCTGTCTATCCTGTGCCTTATTCATCCAGTTTTTCCCCGCTATAGCCATCACCTCGTCTACCCATCTTTCATTTGGACTGCCTTTTGCACGTATTCCAGCTGGTCCTTGCCACTCTGCACCGATTTTGCCCATCTTTGGTCTGAAATGCGTGCTATATGTCCTGCCCAACGCCATTTCAACCTTTGACCGTGGTGGAGAACGTCTACCACTTCTGTCTTGTTCATTAATTCAGAGTTCCTTACTCTGTCTTTCAATTTTATGTTAAGAATTATCCTTTCCATTCGTCTTTGACATTTCGCAATCTTGTCATTGTTGTGTTTATTAAATATCCATGTTTGGCATGGCAGTATACAAGAGTCTATTATCTTCTTTTTGAAATGTATAGGTAGAGTCGATTTTAGGGTCTCTTTATAGGACCAAAATTAGCCCCAACTTGTTATTATTCTTCGTTGGATTTCGTCAACGTGTATCGTTCTTTTGAATGATATTAATTTACCGAGATATACATATTCGTCTACATATTTTAATGGAATGTTGTTAACAATTATAGGTATTTGGGCTCTATTCGTCATTACTTTGGCTTTAGTAGTGTATAGTTCTAGGCCTACATTTTGACTAACGTTGTTTAACTCGCTTACCATTGACTCTATCTGTTTTGACGACTCGGAAAATATTACTATATCATCTGCAAATCTAAGATGACTAAGGTAATTTCTTTTGATGTTTATACCCTTATTTATCCATTTTAAGCCTTGAATGATGTGTTCTAATACTGCTATAAAGATTTTTGGTGAAACTGGATCTTCCTGCTTGACTCCTCTTTTTATTGGGAATGCCGGGCCAGTTCGGTCTAATTTGACTCTACTAGTACTCTCATGGTAGATGTTTTTTAGGATGTTTATATACTGTTGGGGAATATATATATATTTCGTTAGCTGGATTTAATCTTTCTTCAAGACTAGAAGCAAAAAGCTTATAAACGGTTGGTAGTAAGCTAATAGGTCTATAGTTTCCAACGTCTGTAGAATTTCCCTTCTTGTATAGTAGTATAATATCACTTGCCAACCAGGTTTTCGGTAGCTTTGCGTTTCAAGAATCTTGTTGAACAGATTTGTAAATGGGGTTGCTATATATAATACCTGTTTAGCTGCTTTAATATCCTCGTTTGAGATATTGTCTGGTCCGGGACTTTTATGGTTTTTAAGTTTTTCAATTTTTTTTATGATTCCAATTTAATTGAATGGGGTCACCACCTCCTTTGTGTTTGGGTTTAGTTCCATTTTTTATAAGATTCTACAGCAGTTGATGATGTATCGCTATAAAGTTTTTGATAGAAGGTCGTGGCGATGTTCACTATATCGGTCCTTGATTGAATCTTTGATGTTGGAGTTTGCTTAAGGCACATAATCCAAAGTTTGCTGGTATTTAATTGTGTGTATGTTCTTTTTGTGCTTTCTGTTGTAATTATATGTTTGCTTATTATTTCTAACCTGTGTTCTTTGTAGTCTTTATAATTTCTCTATGTGTTTTTTATATAACATTTTTAGCTCCTCTTTATCTTCATGGGAAAATTATCTTTTATTTTGTAAATTGTGATGTCTTTTTATAAGCAATTTTGTTTCCTCTCTCAACACATCTTTTTGTCGTGTATTCATTTTTATTTTTGATTTTTCCAGACAGTTTTTTATGTTGTTCTCTATTTTATTGTAGTAATTATCTTCACTTTCATTTTCTTGGTAGAGCAAATTACATTGTTTCAGATTCTCTACATATATGTCTATTTCTTTTTGTGATGTTAATAAGCTGGGTGTATTGCAGTATTTTGCCCTGCTATTAAATTTTAATTTTGCTATTTTTATTGTGCTTCTTACCATTCTGTGGTCACTGGGATAGTTGAGGTTATTAATGACTTCTATATTTGTAAACTGTTTGGGGGCATTTGCAAGAATATAGTCGATCTCATTTTTTGTCTTCTTATCAGGAGATATCCAGGTCCAGTTTTCAAATTTTTCTTAAATAATGTGTAAATTGTTGTTAGATTGTTTTGGTACGCGAATTCGATTAATCTTTGGCCTCTACTATTTCTTTTTTCATAACCGAATTTACCTGTGATTAGTTTCTCTATCTCACAAGTAGAGTCTATTTTTGAATTGAAATCGCCCATAACAATAAGAAACTTATTTGTTAGCTGACATGCATCATTTACTGGTCTATAGAAGGTTTTGACTATTTCTTGTTTTGCTTCTCCAGTTGGAGCATATATTTGAATAAGAGAAATTTTTAAATAACCGAAATTCATGTTGAGCAAGCATACTCTATACGAAATACCAATACAACTCGCTATATTTGTTTTGAACTTCTTTTTTACTAGAAAGCCAACTCCACGTTGCCCAGTACTCTCCCCTGTGTAGCAGAAGATATGTTCAGGGTCTTATGTTATTATTGTTCTCGATCTTCTAATCTCTGCTAATCCGATGATATCGTATTTAAGGTGATTGATTGCCTCTTTAAATTCTATCATTCTTTCATCTGATAATAATGACCTTGCTTTATTGGTGCATACACATATTTTTGGCTCTGGTGGGTTGTAGTCGTATTTTTCCGCGGTGACAAGCCGTATTGGATTTTGTAGAGAGGTTGTCACGAATTGCTATTCATAGTTATTTTTATTGTGTGGCAGGGAAGAGTTATTTCCTCATCATTTCGTAATATATTGATTCATATTTACCTTGTTTCGCTTTGGTATTTGTTTAGTGAATTTATTTTGATCTTATAATGAAGAACGCTCTTCTGGGGATGTGGACAGATTTTTTTTGTTACTGGGTTGATATGTGCTGTGTGTCTGTTCTTGTTTCTTTTTTTTTGTCGTATTTTAATATAGCTTTTTTTTTATACGTGGTATTTTATTATACGTGGTAGAGCTATGCTGCAGCTATATTAGTAGTGTAGTTGTAGCACGAATGGGTCGGCTCGACCGGGGAAGGACCACGCTCTCACAGAATACCAGCGTAAAATAGCAGCTTCATGCTGCTGTGTTTCGTATGGTGAGTGTAGAGAACCGGAGACCCTTTTTACTGGAAAAGAGGCATTTCATCTTAGTCCTCAAGGCTGACAACGCATCTGCATTTTGATAAATGTAGATGTCTATGGGCCACAGCAACCACTTACCATCAGGTGGACTGTGTGCTCGTTTGTCACCCTATTTCTATAAAAAAAAAAAAAAAAAGCTCTTTCTCCATGTTCAATCTTTTGTTTGAGTTCTGGAATTAGTAGTTTTCTAGTTTTAAATATTTTTGGTGTAAAATCTTCTTTAATGTAATATAAAGTTTTTTCAAGAGTTCGACGGTTTTTAAACAATTCATTTTTTTTTACTCATGGTTGTAAGGGGTCTCTATGGGTCTCAGTTTTTCTCCTTTTTTACCAATTCTTCTAAAATATTCCATATCGGATTTTACGCATGAGACTTGCATATTATCATGAAATATTTTCAAAATAATTGTTTCTAAGTCGTGATCATTGTATTCAGTTTCTTGTACTCCGAACAGGATAATGTTTCTTTTTCTTAAGTGTCTGTCTATCATTTCTATGCGGTCGTCTTGTTCTTGAATTTTTTTATCCATGAAGTATATCTTCGACTTTCTAAATTTTAGAATTTTTCATTTATGTTATCGTTGATTGTGTTAGTGATGCTCTCTTTCATATCCTTTATTTCGTTTTTTTTGTAATTTAATTTCATCTTGAATTTTTTTCAGCATTATAGTTAGCTCTTCCATTGTTTATATGTAAAAAGATGTAAAACGCCCTATATTGATGCGATTAATGAGGTCACACAGTTTTGCTGATAGTTACTTTTGATAATCGTATTTTGGCACAAGATGTCACTCTTTTCTGCAGTATTTACTTACTAGTAGTTAAGGAAAATTTTTCGTCCCTTCCCAATAGATGGCTGTCTTTTTTTAAATATAATATTAAACGTGTACCTACTTTGTGATATTTTGAGGTTATTATTTTTCAATAATATTTTAAATTCACTTTAGATATAATATGTAGTGCAACTTCTTTTTAACTTTTTGTTCTTATTATAACTTTACTTCACTTTTTGAGTTTTGATTCACTTTAACTGAGTAAACATACAGAATAGTTACATATATTGTTTTCGAAATTTTTACAAGTTTATGCACTTTCTCACTAGGTTTTTAAATTCACTATTTTTTTTTCTTATACTTTTCCATTTAAATCACTGCTTATTATATAAAAAAATCACTATTTTTACTTTTTAATTGCTTTTATTTCGGACCTAATGTTAACTGTGCTCTACCGTGCCCTCTCTCCTACCGCGCCCTCTGTGATGTCCGGTCTATTACTCTTGTGCTATCACTGCTGTGTTACGATGTGAAGTATAACAGCATCAGTATATTAACAGGCTGTGAGGCATTTTATCATAGTTCTCAGGGATAGCAACGGATCCCAGTGGCAAATTGAGTTTTTTCTTTACATACACCATTCTTTACATACAACATACAAGTTATGCTGATGTTAATAAAGCCTTGGTCCATTCACAAACGCATACACCGGACATATTTACCTTGCCATGGAAAATATCAGGATTATATTAAGATCCCTAATAGGTAGTTAGTAAATAGTCAATTAATATCTTAGCCTAGTTGTATCTATAAAGGAGCGGAGAGGAAAAATACCCAGACTAGTGAAGAAAATCAACGCAAAAGATACGAGACGTCTGGTAATACGTCCAATCCGCTTGCAAAACCTGATGATTACTGCAAATCCTCTTAACTACAGAGCAGATCTGATGTTCTGATCTCTATCGTAGAGAAGATACTGTAATCACTACACCTATAACCTACACCTACAATCATACAATCCGACGTCTGATGAGGAGAAAAAAAATAGTTAGACGAGAATAGGCTACATTGCTATCTAACGTCCTCCATATGCAAATGCAAAACTGCAGAATATTGAAAATTAGGTTTTAATTTTTTTTATTACAACCTATATACTCCACTGCTGAACATAAGCCTCCCCATAAGTTACCCCGTAAGGCGATGTTTGTCATAATTACCACGATTGGCAAGTGGACTGACAACCTCATATTATTTTATATTTTTCGTCAGCTATTATGTCCATAAAAATGAAACAATATTTAGTAATTCTAAATAAAAGTAAGAGAAGCAATATTCAGAGAGTTAAAATTTCTTGGAATTAAGCTCTTTCAAGTCAAATAAAGTCATCTCAGTGCTTTGTCTTATAACTCGTAACGTTTCAAGCTTAATGAATATAGCACTCGTCAGATTACAAAAGCCCCTTTCGGGACAGAATTTGTTTAGAGAAAATTATAACCATAACTAACAAAGCAAATGTTAGTTACATAATTGATACATAATTATTTATAAAATAGTTTTAGATGTGATAGATTTTTATTCGGAAAAGATTTAATGAAAGTGTGCTTTGATACCTTTGTAGTAGATACCACCACAAAAGGTATAAAAGCACACTGCTAGTAGATATCACCATGGCAAGAACTGCATAGTTAATATAACTTTGTTGTAACGTTAACTTCTTTTCGCCTATACTAGTATAGGCGAAAAGATGTTAACGTTACAACTTATATGTGACTTAATCCTAGGAATAAATTTCCTCTCATTTCTGAGAGAGACTAGGACTAAGAAGTGTCACATACTGCTCAATGCATGTTAGCGGAGTTTAAATGTCTTCAAAATAATAATAATAATATATTTAATATAAACCTTTTTTTAATTTTTCAAAAATGTTGGTTCCATTCCTTGTTTTCCTTCACCCAGAAGCACGTGGTAAATCAGCACTTAAAATTGCAACTTACAATGTCATTGATGCCGGCGGGTTTAAAACACCTTGAGCTACCATGGCCTAAACTGCAATGTTAATAGTAGAATAGGTAGAATAGAATGTAATTGATTGAAATAAACTAAAATATATACGTTGCAAAACATATCACATCCATACCAATAAATCTCGTGGAAAAAATCATGCGAAATCCGCACATGAAAAAAATATTTGTGGGGACGTTTTTCCGTCAGCATTATAACTTATCAAAAGTCTACTGCTGATTATAGGCCTTCTCTCATGGATGATGGAAGATGTATGAGGTCCGTCAATATGCAGTGGAGCAGAACGTTGGTCTTACTGTTTCTGTGGTCGGTGGAAGGAAAATGGGAGATCTCCCGCCGGGCAAGGTGTTCTGCCCGGGAAGCGGCCAACGCTCCGATTAGTAGTTCGGAGCTATTCTATATATACTTTAACTTCGGAATTTTTTTAGTGCGATTTAGACTTCGACGTGTTTTCGATTGTAGCACGACGACAGCACCGCCACATCACCCCCCTGCTCAAACCGGTGGTCGGTAGTGCAGTCTGATTCCCGGTGCGTCCTTAATGCCGGTGAGGAATACGTGCTGTGTGCGTAAGGGCAAGTGACGCCGGTGCGAACAATATGCCGGTGTGTAATGCATGCCGTACTACGCACTTGCAAGTGATGCCGGTGAGAACGATGTGCCGGAGCAAGTGCCAGGGATTGCCTTGTTGTCTGCAAGATTGCTGTGAAGCAGAGGCGAGCAGTAAGACTCAGAGCCGTGCCAAACACTGTAGCGCAGAGAGTAGCTTGAAGGAATAGGAAGCATTATTATTCCAGTGCTGCGATGAACCTTTGTTAAGCTATATGGCTTGCATAATGTGGAGACTGCAGACAATATCTGCTCGGGAGCGAATGAATGGGGGTACTTAAGTACGATGACGAAGGTTTTGAAGTTGTAGTTTCCGAAGGTTATTGGTTGCGTGTTCATATTACGTGGGTTGGTCACCACTGTGACGGATGGAAGGAAAAGGGGAGATCTACCGCTGGGTAAGGTGTACTGCCCGAGGAGCAGCCAGCACTCCGGGTTGTAGTTAGGAGCTATTCTATATATGCTGCTTTGACTTCGGAACTTCATTAGTGCGATTTAGACTTCGACGTGTTTTCGCTTGTCGGGCTACGACAACGCCGCCACACATCATGATGCTCTCAGAAACCAGAAGAAACCAGGGGCAGCAGTGTTTTTATTGAATAAAAATAAATAAAGCTTATATAAAAACTTTACACGAAGGATTTTGAATATTTCTCCCAAACTAGACCAAAATAATGCTTATTTTTACTAGGTGGTGGAACTGCTTTTTTATTAGAGGTCGTCTGAGTAGATGATACACACATGAGAGCAGTTATAAAAGTAAAATGGCGAATACTTAGTTATTGACAGTAATTTTTAAGAATTAATCTCTAATTTTCAAATTCGTCAAGTAACTTTGTCTCGATTTACGATTAGATGCAGGTGTAAAAATATAAAATAAAGCTTTAACAGGTAGGGTACGTAAAACAGTAGATTCAGTTCTCCTAAATGCGTTTGGAGCAAAAACAAAAATAAAAACATTATTGCAAATAACTTTGCGAATAAATTCCATAGTGGTGTTTAAAATACAATACCTCAATGTAAAAATAATATTTTAGATAAAATAGAATACAGACAACATGTAAACGTAACAATTAATTTTCGAAAAGCAACACCTAAAGACGTCCTTAAAATTATAAAAACAATAAACGTTAATAAAGCTCCGGGTTTCGACAAAGTACGGGCGATAGATATAAAGAAAATTTGCGAAAAAATTGCTCCAGCTATTGCAAAATTGGTCAACGCTTGTATAAAGACTAATAAATATCCGGACGAATTGAAAACTGGAATCGTGAGACCTATATACAAAAATGAAAGTAAACAGGACTACGATAATTACCGTCCTATAACTATATTGACTATAATAGACAAGATTATAGAAAAATACATAGCAAGACAAATTTATAACTTTTATGGTCTGAATAATATTTTAAATGACACACAGTTTGGATTTCAACCCAAAAAAAGCACTACTCAGTTACTTTCCATGTTTACCTGAAAAAAAACATGTATTGCTGTTATTTATCGACTATAGTGGGGCCTTCGATACTTTACGTCATGTTGTATTGCTAAAGCGACTAGACGACTGTGGAATTATAGGGCCAATTCTTAACTGGTGTCGCGATTATCTCAAAAATCGTTCCTATTATAGGTACATTAAGTACAGGGGATACATTAAGTAATAACATTTTGGTAAGTGAAGGTACAGCACAGGGTTCAGTATTAGGACCGCTATACTATATCACCTACGTGAATAATATCAATAAATTGATTAAAAACTCAAACATTTTCCAATTTGCCGACGATATGTGTCTGGTGGTAGCCCACCACAATATGGATAAGGCAGTAAAACTGTTACAAGAAGACTTTACGAAGCTCATGCAGTGGTCACACGGCGCAGGTCTAGTACTTAATCCGAATAAAACTAAAATGATGTACGTTAGCTCGAGTCAAAATAGATTAAAACATAACATTACTCTTATAGCTCATAATAACACGTGTCTTCATAATATCCGAAATTCAGCGCATAATAACAACTGTGAATGTCACCAAATTGAAATAGTAGAAAAATGTAGGTATTTAGGTTTAATAATTGATGATCGTATGAAATAGAATGATCACATTGAATCTGTATGCGACAAGCTACGAGCAATCCTTGCAAAATTTTATCTCATCAAGAGTAAAGTACCTTACCAGATGTTACTGTTACTATATAATGCACTCGGCGAATCAATAGTCTCGTACGGGTTGAGCAGTTACGGACGCACTTATAACACCCGCCTTGAAAAAATATACGAGCAACAGTTGCGCATCCTTAAATGTATCACCCCTCTCAAAATAAAAGATAAATATAAAAAAAAATCCTTATGGTCTTTTCCATCATTGCAAAATACTACCAGTACACGACAAAGTGAAATACCTATTGCTACTAGTGAAAATTATGGCAAGGAAGAATTAAAAATTAGCCGTATTTATACAAAACTTACTCGACAAGCCCTCAATCCATATATGATTATCCCAAAATACAAAAATATGTACGGAAAATTTTTGATTATAATATCAAATTCCCGCTCTTTTGAACCAAATTACCAAACCAATAAAAATGAACTTACTGAAAAAAATATTAAAAATATGCTTAAACAGTATTTTATCGACAAAATGTTAACGATACCTAATAATAATTTAAACTAAAGTATAAAACTATATCCACTAACACACATCATAATATTATAATATACATAAATAAAATTTTACATAGATACACACAACTATAACATTATTATCTCAATTACTAATTTTCATTTAATACTAAGCATATTTTGCTTTGGTACACACCTAGTTAAAAAAAAGCATCTTGCTATTTATTGTCACACCATTTATATACGTCATTAAATAAGTTGTCGCAACGCGAACCGATTGAACATGATCGAAGTTACGAATGGCGGTACATGGAAAAACTTTTGTTAGTTTATTTGTACTGTCGGATGTTATTAAATAACTATACTTTGTAATAAATAAATAATTAAAAAAAAAACAGTTTAAGAAATTCAACGTCAGTGGCAGCTACAATTATCATTTAATTTAAAAATATCAATAAATTAAATACAGCTATAGTTACATTTCATGTTATATTCATTTTTACACACTCTTTTTACCCAAAGTGAGAGTATAACTTTTTAAAATAACTGCCTAGAAGCCCGTGTGGGTAGATATCACCCTTTTACCTATTTCAGCTCTGCACTGATACTCTACACTACTGTGTTTCAGTCTGAAAAGCATAGAGTGCCAGTATAACTAAAGGTTGAAGGCATTCAGAAGTGACAACGCATCTTTAGTCTTTTTTATTTGAACCTGCTACCAGGTGTTCATTTACCATCAGGTAGACTATAAGTTTGTTTGTTTCTTTAATTTAAAAAAAAACACATCGTTTTTAATCTAATACTGACAATTTAATTAAAAATGACAAAAACCATACCAATTTCTTAATAAACGCCCTCAGAGATACTTATTTTGATTCTCATTGAAACTTATTAAGTTTTATTTATATACATGTAGGAAGTATAGTGGGTATAGTACAGAGACTGATTTTGTAGTTAGGAATAATAATTAATTCGTTTACACGAATTAATTATCCAACGAGTCGAGGATAAACTAGTAGCGGAATACGAAAAGCGCACAGTTCCACGTCAGAGCCAAGACTGTCTTAACGGCGGCCGCTCCGTCCGTTTTATACAAGCAGGACGGGTGGCAACGCAGGTGCAATGCCGCAGGTGTGCGGAACACGTGTCGTTTACAAGAATTCTGTCTAGCTAGACCGACGCCACCGCACCTACAACGGTGCAGGTGCCGTCACGGCCATACTGACATGCGTGCGTCCTCGCACGCGCTCCATCACAATTTTAGTTATCTGTAGACAAAAAAACATCATTCGACTATCCTGACATAACAGCGTCTGGTCCGGTCTATATTGACCCTTCAGTTTTGTTCCGGCAGTAAGCCCTACAAAACTTTAATCATCTTTATGTTAGATCGGAATGATTAGCCTGTAGCTTTTTCTATTTTCTCTTTTTTTTTTCAAGTACTGTTTTCGCTAGTCCGGAATCACTATTCCCTATAGCTATATCACTGGACCGGCACAAAGCCCTACAATGATTGTAAGAACTATTCTTTTTTCTTAATCTCTTTTTTTTTCAGTACTATTTATGCTAGTCCGGAATCACTATTCCCTGTAGCTATATCATTGGACCGGCAAACGCCCTGCAATGATAGTAAGAACCACATTTTTTTTCTTACTCTCTTTTTTTTTTCAATTCAGTATGGAACAGTTACAGACCAACCATACCGCAAACATGTCCCCGTCACAATCACACAAAAGCGTATCGTAAGGGACGTAGTGACACGATAACACCTAAGTATGTAAACCAACAGCAACTCTACACATATCCCAGTGCAGCACAGACCAGCCTCCCTGCAACTTCATGTTCCTTTCCTGCTCTAGAATAATTACTTCGTTAGAGTGTTGCAATGTCTCTAGTATTTTCTAGATGCACAGACACGGCTATCTCTGACTGTCGCACGTCCTCGTGCGGTTGACAGTGAACAGCATACGGTATATCAGTTATCACCACCTGCTAACAGATATTAACTCTTGTTAAATATTACAACGGTCGACCATCCCAGACTTCATTTAAGTCATGGACGCGCCGATATGGCTACCTCCAGGCAAACGCACTCAACCTTTCGGTTCTGCTGCGTTCGTGCCACATTCGCGCTAGCAAGCCGTCGCGCCGTACTAGCGCTAGCGAATCGTCGCAGTGCTTTGCAAAATTAAAAATTAAGAGAAATGGAGATAAATGTATTGCGAACCATGGAATTCCGAGATTCTCTTAAGAAACGACAACTGTATGCCATTTGAAAACATTGCAAAAAAAGGGAAACTATGTGTAGAGACAAATACTACAACATATTTCAAAGGGAAGGAGGCAACCGCGCAAAATCTACGAAAGCCGTCCAAGCCTCAGACGTCCATTTACAGCGCCAAAGCACCATTTGTTCGGCGGCCGCTTGAATTGCCTTGCCGTAAGATCAGCCGATAAGTTACCGACTGTAGCGGTGTAGGCTCAATTTTACTAGCGCTCGGCCGTTCCTGGCCATGTTCGATTAGCCGTCACAACATCTTCCTCATTGATCATTGATGTAGAGATTTCTACGAATCTCTCGACATCAAACTCCAATCTTGTCAACCACACAGTATTCGGAGCAAACTGCAACACTGATCAACACATTAGAACACAAAAATGTCACTTATTATTTTCAATTCCTAGCATGTTAAAGTTAATCCTTTATTTAACGTTTTGAATTTCAAAATATAACTGATGATAATCATGTTTCGCATGAACTATCAAATTACAACAAAACTTGAACAAGTTAATTTTTAATTCAATGCAAACGATGACTCGTCTAGAAAGCCTCCGACATTTCTTTCATGTGTTAACATATTTAGACACGTCAGAAATAATGAAAATACTTGAGGGTACTTTTAATACAAATCGAACAAAAGGATTTATCTTTTGGCTTAAATAATTTCACTTTATCTTTTCTCTACACTTTAATGATACCGCAATATCGTAAGTAGGACAGCAAATTTCATAACGGTATTTAACATAAAAACAGATTCATCAATGCGGAATGCATTATAGTCTTTCACAAATGTAATAATCCTCATACTATTCGAAGATTGTATGTGGGCAAAAATGGGGACTTTATCCCACTTCTGATGTAGGAAGTATAGTGGGTATAGTACAGAGACTGATTTTGTAGTTAGGAATAATAATTAATTCGTTTACACGAATTAATTATCCAACGAGTCGAGGATTAACTAGTAGCGGAATACGACAAGCGCACAGTTCCACGTCAGAGCCAAGACTGTCTTAACGGCGGCCGCTCCGTCCGTTTTATACAAGCAGGACGGGTGGCAACGCAGGTGCAATGCCGCAGGTGTGCGGTACACGTGTCGTTTACAAGAATTCTGTCTAGCTAGACCGACGCCACCGCACCTACAACGGTGCAGGTGCCGTCATACATAATATTGTGTTATAAATGATATAATAAATTTTATATTTGAATATAATAGATAAATTGTACACACAAATAGTCTTTAACAAGTAGACTTTTTTATTTATATCCATCGATGTAAGATCAAATAAAGCCCTTTTAGTAAAACTGAGCGAGCTATATTTAATCTTACTTTACTGAGGTACATTTCATATTTCTGCTTTATACACCATAGATTTTTAATATTTAAATACTTTAAGGTATCATTATTCTTAGTCAATGGCACTACTGAAGAATTTGAGTTAATATCTCTCGGTAGAGAATAATTGTTTTATATGGTAAATCTAATTGGTAGATTTATTAGCTCACAGAATGTTCTAGAGATTTGAACATTTTTGTCTGGTATCGTTAGACGTGGATATTTTGTAGTAGTTAGAAACGTTTTATATAGTTTTTATTTTGAATATTTCATTTAGGTACTATGTATATTATTTATTAATTATTTTGAAGTTCCTGAGAATAAAAATCACAAAATATACTCATAGGTTTGAAAACCAACAAAAATTTTGGTTTATAGCAGATATGAATAGGAATTCTTATTTTATCAGGCATCCATAAAATAATATGTCATCACAATCACATTATGTTGTATTTTATCAGCACGATAAGGCACTAAATGTTGTGCTTTAATGTTAACTAGTTTAATATTATTAAAAAGTGGATTGTAATGTATTAATTCGCAACTGTGTCACGTGTGGCGATAGTGTAAAACAACGAAAATATTTATTAAAATTATTATTGTTTTTTTTTTTAGAATTTTTAATCAAGAAAACCTGGTGAATTAATTCGAGATATTTTTATAAAAACGATAGCTATTAAAATATACTTAGGAATAACCACTCATCTACTAATATAAAAATATAAATTTTAAAAGGTAAAAGTTTTTATCTTTAAATACAATTTGAATTATATCAAGTTTAATTTGGAAATGAAAAATCTGAAATCAAAAGATATTTATATAAAATAATATCTTCATTTTAGGATTAACATGCTTGACTTTTTTTAAAGAAATATTTAATTATTATCAAATATTAAATTTCCTTCAACCGTATATAATACATGGTGGCTTAAAGTAATTATGATAAGTGCTTATTGTGCCCAAATGTAATTAAACAAACATAACTTATGATTATCTTGCAAATGAAGATTAAATATCGATTGCATAAAAAATACTGTTTTAGTTAAGCTTAATAAACAGACTAAATCTCTTGTAGTGTGTGGAGACTTTAATATCAATCTCCTGGAAACTTCTTCCATCAGTATTAAATTTTGCTCTTTGTTCAAATCCTATAATCTCAATAATTTATTCTTTGAAGCTACAAGTATTGCAGGGTGTAGTGCAACTTGTATTGATAATATTTTTACAGGTGTTGTACCAATCAACAAATCAATAATTCAAAAACTTAGTTCAGATTACTGTGGACAACTGGTTTCGTTACCTTGTATGCACAAAAAGACAGGTAATTTTAATAAGAATAAGGATGTTTATACTTTAAGCACTAGGAACAAACATAAGCTTGTAATGCCAGTTACTAGACTCCACAGAATTAGTTATTCATTTATGGGGAAATTTATACGCTTTTACAACAAAATCCCAGAACATGTTCAAAGTTTGTCAATAAACAAGTTTAAAAGTTTTATTAAAGAAAAACTGTACAAAAAGGGTTATTATAATATCAAGGAATACATGAATAAAAATAACCCCTGGGATCGCCACCATTCTGGTTATATGAAAATTCATTTAAAATTGTATAAACAAAATTACTGTTAAGTAAATTATGTTTAAAAAAAACTCCCGCTGGGTTTCTTGCTGGTTCTTCCAAGGGCAGAGGTATTTTCCAAACCAGTGGTAAATAAAAAAATGACTTTCAATAAGTATTATGTAATAATCAATATTGAATAAAAATCATTCTATTCTATTCTTTTCTATTCTACTTTTATCAGAAGTTTTGATAAAAGCAATTTCATACCTTTTATGCATAAAGTCGCAAGTAACTTTTTAAGGGTAATTATATTTTGGCTCAAAGTAATAACATTATGCCGTTTTAAATATTTCTGAAAACAAAATCTTAGTACTTCAAATAATTTACAAGTTTTGCAAATGCATATTATAGTCGTTTAATTTAAAAACTGCCCGCATTTACTCGGATCACAAGTTCCGACGATAAGCGTTGTGCTTATTAATGGCTCGCGCAAGGACTAATTAGCGTGAGTTAAGGGCGTACACAGGCGGAAAGTGCCATAATATAGGATTTTAATTATTAAAATAAAGAATTTGCGATGTGTTTTGTATTATAATACCTTTTAAAGATTGTATTTTTGTGTTATTGGAAAAATGAGTAACATACGGTCAGCAAACTTTTTGAAATCAGTCATTGATCCAGATGAAAAATATCTTGTAATGAACTTATTGAAGCTGATAAGTTTTCTGTTTAATTTTTTATTGTTTTTCAATTATGTCACACAATTATATATTGCAAAATTAAATAATTACGTTAATTTCTACTAAATTTGAGGTATTTTTGTAGTTTTAAAAACTAATAATAATAATAATAACTCCCCGGGGAACATCCTTGATCCTTGGCGGGAGGGGGCTTAAAAGGAGGCATGAATATATCAGCGGTCACTACGAACTTGACCATACCCTATATTTACCAATACAGGAGGAACATAACTACTAATATCTTGGCTAACCCTCCCCAACTAACGGTGGGATCGTTAAACCAACCCAAATGAAAAATAATTATTGTATTAACAAAAAGTAAACCACCCGAAGTGCTCGGAGGACCCAGTCGCAGCAATGGTCATGACGGAAGCCAGACTAAGACTGGGCCTAGGGGTGCGGAAAATCCCCGAGCGGTGAAAGAAACCCCTCGAACGACCAAAGCGACACATGTGGACTCCAACTTACTAAGCGACATAATCTCATCGACACCCTCACCTTTTCATTCACTTGAGTCACCTTTTTATTTTCATGTTCATTACAGCTTTTAACGAGATCAGACGCTGTATCACTTATGTCTGAAGACGTTGTACAGGAGGCTATCGCCACTGAACCTGCACCCGCCTCAGGCAGAAGCTGTCCGCGCAAAAGCAATGAATAAATCCATTTAGCGCACGTACCTCATAGCCACTAAATTAAATACTAGCAAAATATATCTCGATCATCTACATAAAGAATTTTTCAATAAGTATCTGCAGATGCAGGCATCAAGACGAAGATTGGGAGATCAATGCAGAGCTATAGAAATAAATTACTTCCCCAAAAAATATTAGATCACATAAGTAATGAAGTAATTCATCGGACTCACGTTTTCTTTTCCTTTGCGTTAAGTATGTTTTCGTTATTGGAGCAGAATGTTAAATTCTGTTCAGAGGTATGGTAGGGTGATGTCGGAGAATTAGGGGGATTAGGGGCGAGCGTCATATCATGATTTAGTTTGAGCGTTTTTATTTTATTTTATTATTTATAAATATGTATTTAGTTTTTATAACTAAGGTATGAGAAGTAATAGTATATTTCATTTACGCACAAGGTGATCGCCGATACGACGATTTATTCTTGATAGGTAAGAGAAGGCCTTTGTTAATACAGTGTTATTGCCGAGATGACAGTAAATCGGCGAAACGGTCGTTGCTTGAAGAGAGTAATATTTAGTAGTAAGGCCGATCATTCACACGTCACGTCGCTCTGTTAGGTCGTGTCCACTATGACTTATACTTACTGTTTATCTATATATCTATACATTTAATAAATATGTAAATAGCAGATATCTGTACATTTTATATTTTTGTAATAAAAGTGATTGAGGGGTACTAAAAATAAGTAATTAAATACATTTCTACCATTTTTAGAATTTTCTGTCTGTCTGTCTGTCTGTTTGTTTGTTAACGTATTACGTATAAAGTACTAATTTATATCATAAGAATTGTTAAGGAGAATTGTTAAATTATAAAGTATATCTTCGGGTTACATTTAGTCTTTATTTCATTAAAATCAGTTCATTCCATCAAAAGTTATGATAAATATTCTGAAGTATGGGTAGGGAAGTATAGGTACGAATTTGCTCAATGGTGGCTTTGGTTGAGTCATCAAGTACATTTTAAACTGATATCATATCATAAATCATAATTAAATGATGTAAAATAATGTTCTATAATGATATAATTATGTTTATCTAAAACGCAGTAAACAAAAGTATTAGAGACCGTATTAAATATATTATACAAAATATATTAACCTTATTAACTAAATCTAAAAGTACAATAGTTAACCAATTTCATCGATAGATTATGGTGTTGTGCAAAATGTAATGCAAAAAGGCAGGTTGTGGTTTTTTCCTGTAGATGAGTTTTCGTATTTACTGCTAATCTTTATATTACTCGCTGCCCTACTGCGTGTTGACAAACTCAATTTGTTCTTTACCGCCGAGTACTCTATGTGATAAATCAAATTTTAAAAGAGCTATTAACAATTGCGTTGGTTTTGGCGAGGATCAAACTTTATTTTTTGCTTACTGTGCAGACACTGATTTATAAGTTCTTTTACGTTTTATATAATGTATCAATTGCGTCAAATAATCTATTTTATTTTGAGAATTGATGTTGGCAGCGCCATCTCTCTTTAAATATATACATATAATAAAAATTATGATAATCTGTTGTCTTGTCTGTTTCTGTACATTGTATAGTATATTTTTTTGGCTAAAATCATTATGGCGAACTGAAAATAATTAAATAAGTACATTTTTATAATATTTATAATTGTCTGTCTGTCTATTTGTCTGTTTTTTTATGAACGCATCACGTCTAATGTAAACATCTTTTTTTTTCAAAGAAATCATTAAGAAAATCATAAAGCGTATCTTCGTGTTACAATTGTTATGTTTGTTTTATTAAAATTGGTTAATTCTATCGAAAGTAATGATTATTGTTTTGAAATGTAGGTTCGAATTTGTTCTTTGGCGCACTAAAATCTCAGAAATAGTAATAATAAGATTTGTGTGTAAAAATAAAACGTTCCATAATAATTATATTTATACTTAAAACAAAAAAAGTGATTAAAAAAACCGTCGGACTCGACTCGACGATCGAGTCGGACTCGCGCTCCGAGGGTTCCGAACAAGTTCGTAGGTATATAAGTTTAAAATTATTAAAAATATTTTTATTATATGATGTAACTAAAATTTATGCCTTTCGCAATTTTTCCTTTATCTGTGCTAAATACGTTGCTTCGTACCAAATTTTAAGATTCTGAGTTCACGGAAAGTACCCTGTAGGTTTTGATTCCCTTGCGAATGTAGAAAATTTGCGGCATAAACGGCTGTATATTTTGATTGCATTGGCTTAGAAGTTTGATTTTTTTCACAGCTCTAAGGGACAGTAGACTTAAGTATTTTTTATGAATTTCAGCTTCATACCTCCACGCGTTCCTGAGAAAAGGGGTCTTGACAGACAGACAGACAGACGTACAATAAAGTGATCCTATAAGGGTTCCGTTTTTTCTTTTTGAGGTACGAAACCTAAAAAGGATATTTTCTCGCAGAAAGGACGTAATAGATGGAGTTGTACAAATTACAACCTTTTCTGAATTGCGGTGTTGAGATTCTCCGCCGGTGAATCGTATTGAGACTTACTGAAGAAATTTGTATCCACCGAAACCATACAAGGGAACCCGACCAAAAATAACAAAATTGCAACGAAATGTCTTGATATTGTATTTATAATATACACAAAACCAAAATCCTTCTATTAAGATATAACTTTCCTTTCAGTCTTAAGCGCGTTCAGTTTCCAGTCACAGTCAGCGTGTGTTATGCAATGACCGTAAATAAAGCACAAGGTCAAACTTTACGCGTTGTAGGTGTGCACCTCAGTACTCACTGTTTTGCACATGGCCAACTCTATGTTGCTTTTTCCCCCTTTAGTAGCCCCCGTAACTTTTTTGTGAACACCCCGGCTAAGCCAACTTCTAACGTCGTTTACACAGAAGCTCTATCATAAACGACTTAGAACTTTGATGATAATGATTTATTTTGTTACCACTTATTGATACAGTAATGATATAAATCGTTTAATATTCTCTTACTTAAACGACAAATTCTTTATGTAAAACCAATATACGCGAGCTACGCTGCGGGCACAGCTAGTTCAAAATATGTCCGATGGTTATGGATTAAGATTGTGGCATCTTGTAATTTCTTAACAAATTTCTTAGTTGGGTTTTTGCACTATGTAGTCCATGCACTTTACTACACAACACAACTTTTTTGTAAGTAAGGATTAAATTTATATTTAAACTGCGAATATTAACCACGGAGACAAAACAGGTATTGTTGCACGATAACATGTGGACGGAGTGAGCAGAGTGAAAACTAACCAAATTTTGGAGCATATAGTATATAATATAATAATGTAGTAGTTGCGATAATTTCTGTGGTTAAGTTACGAATTAATAATGATATAAGGCATCGTAAATAGCACTTACGAATATATGCGTGGTTGTAAATTAACAAAAACATTATTTATTTATAGAAGTATCCAGTACATATGACGATATGCTTCGACCACAATATAAAATAAAACTATGCGTTATTGTGATTACTATTAGAGTGACCTAATTTCATACTTATTAACATTTACGTCATTTTATTGTATTGGAAAATTGTTTTTTTTTTATTAGCACCTGTCCCCTTTGAGTGCTAAGTACTATTAGAACATACGTGTCAACGTTCGAGGAATTTTCAAAAATAGTACTAGAAACACGAGTAATGAACCTCATTCACCACCTAAGATTCATTCTTATGAGGTACGACGAGGATTAGATGATTTAAAGAATACTTCAAACAAGCTGATAGTACTCGAAAACTGCATATTCGACATAATGATTGGAAATATATTAAACGAAAATATCTCAAAAATTTAGGAAAAGCTTATTCTAGTAAAAAGGGTGATTGTTAAAAGAGATTGTAAAGTTATAAAACTTCCATACCCTATAACATACCGCCATAAATGCTATCAAAAAATTAGTACGACGCAATGTGAAAATATTTTTCACTAATGCTGTGTTAAGACGCAAAAAAAAAAAACATTCAAATATTACTTACCCCAAATTAAACTCAATATATTCCAATTGTATCCCGGACGTCAGAATGAGCGAGATGAGAATAGCTCTCCAGCATCTTAAACACGGCAAGTCCCTAGCCGAGCATGAAATTACAGCGGAGCTTCTGAAAACGGGTGGTAAACCGGTACTTGAATTGAAGTCCTTCAGAAGCTCTTTAATTCCGTCGTCCATGGTGGGACTACTCCGGAGGCATGGAGTAGAGGTGCAGTGGTATTGTGCTTCAAGAAAAGCGACAACGCTCTTTTGAAGAACTACAGACCGATATCCCTTCTGAATCACGTCTACGTGCTGTTTTTGAGAGTTATAAATCATAAATCTTTATTTGCATGAATCACGGTATAAAAAGATGTTACAATTTATATAGTGCAGTCGTGTTTCGCTAATAATAGCATGCAAATTATAATTTTAAAATGTTTATACAATATTAATAATTATTTAAATCTAAAAAATTTTTTAAGTCATAAATGCATTCAATTTTTAACCAATCATACAAATGTTTCTTATATAGTCTTTCGCTTAATAATTTAAATTCTTTAGGTATTTTATTATATATTTTTACACACATATTAAGGCAGCTTTTGTTATATTTAACGAGCCTAAGAATAACATCTAGGACAAGTTTGTCTGGGTCACGTCGGTTTCGAGGATATATATCACTTGCTTTAACAAATAATGACTTATTTTTAAAAACGAACAAGCCGGTTTCATAAATGTATACTGACAGGAGGGGTAATATACCAAGTTTTTTAAATAGCGGTCTACAGGATTCTCCTGGTGATATCCCGCATATTGCACGAATAAATTTTTTTTGGGCAACGAATGCTCTATTTCGGTCAGTACCATTACCCCATATTATAACTCCATAGCGTAAAATAGACTCTACGTATGCGTGGTACGTTGCAATTGCTGTTTTAATATTTGTAATGTTTTTGACTTGTTTAAGGACATATACAAACTTATTAATTCTGCTGCATACGTTATCAATTTGTTCTTTCCAGTTTATATCTTCATCTAACGTTATTCCAAGAAATTTTGTACATGTAGCAACTTTTAGTTTTGGTATATTAACTTCCATATTATGACTGGAATTCATAGATTTATTAAATTATATGTAATGGGATTTATCTAGATTATTTTCAAATTATTTATGTCAAGCCATTCTATTAATGTGTCAATTGTATTATTAATGTCATCTTCATGATTTTTAAATGTATTATTATTTTTATTACATGTCACAATAATTGAAATGTCATCAGCGTATAGAATACATTTATGATTCGTGATGTCAACAATGTCATTAATTTATAATAGGAAAAGAATCGGTCCTAATGTACTTCCTTGCGGAACACCGAATTTATTATATTTATATCCAGATGAATAAGATGTCTTGTTCGCTGCTTTTAATTATCTGGTATTTATCACAGTAATCTACTATTCTTTTATACATACATTTTTCAAAAAATTTGGCTAAAATAGGTACTAAGGTGATTGGACGATAATTTCGAATATCATCCTTTCTCCCTTTTTTAAATAAAGGTTTTATGATTGACAACTTTAGTGCTTCTGGGAATTTTGCTGATAAGAATGATAAATTAATAAGATGTGTCAAAATTTTGGATACATTGTCAGCGCATGATTTTAAAACTTTCGTGTTAATTTCGTCATATCCCTTTGAGTTTGTATTGTTTAATGATAATATTTACATTTTTACTTCACTTTCTGTCATAGGTTTTAGGTACATTTAATTCACTTTTGAGTTTCTACTTAAATCGTATTTTACATTCAAATTTTTTGTTGAGGTGTGATTTGTGGCCGTATCTATAAAATAATCATTAAAAGCAATAGCTATTTCTATGGGATTTGATAATACGTTATTTCCAACTTTAATGGTGTCTATATTATCCTTAACGTTCAGATTATGAATTTCATTTTTAATAATTCTCCATGCTGCCTTGCATTTGTTATTACTATTATTTATATATTTAATATTATCAATTTGTTTGGATTTATAAATACATTTCTTTAACCCTCGGTTGGTCGCGCTTTTAAACTTACGCGGTTGGTCGCGTGGGGTCTTTATGGACCCCAAAATTTAACAGCGTAGAAAACATCTTACAATTATTATTTTCTTATTTATTTTATCATATAATTGTTTATATATATTCCTTGAATAAAAAGACTATAATTTATTAGAAAATAAATGTTTATTAACTCCTTGAAACTTAAAATTAGAAAATAGGAACAAAATTTTTAGTGTTTTACATGACTTAGAGAAAAAAAAAATTATTTCTTGTAATAAAAAAAACAATCGTGTTAACCTTTTTTTTTGTATTTTAAGGCATTATTTAACAATATAAAAAGAAATGTAAGTAGATCCAACAAAAAAAAATATATACTTTTGCGTTTCAAATTCACACTAATTTTCCGTTTGATCACAGTCAGTACATACTGATTTTGAATGTATTGGACATATATTTCCCTTACAAAAGTGGCAGATAGTTTTAAATTTTCTATCTGTTCCCCTGGTGCAGTGAATACATCGTTTCCTCGTAGGTACGAAATCAGTATCTTCGTGAGGAACATCCACGGGACGAGGTACGAATCGCAGAATAAGCTGTTTCAATTCGCGTGGCAAAGTTGATATAGTGGCCCGCGATTCCAACTGAGGACGACATAGTTCGAATGCTAGCGTTTTCAAGAATAACTTGCAACCTATTCGGTTGTTAGGATTTACGGTATCCAATATTATGTGGGCATTTACCGCTCCAACATCGAGCATTGTAAAGAACAACCTCAACGGCCATCGGTAGCAAACGCGTGCAACAGTGTAAGTTCCGATAAGTTTATCCACCACGTCCACTCCACCTTTCGTTTTATTATAAAAAATTATGATTTCTGGAATCTTTTTCTCGGATGTCTCATCTATTATACCCTCATTGTGCATAGTTGAAAGTAGTAACACTGTTTTATCCTTTTTTGGGCAGTATGAGAGCAAAGTCTCTGTCGGTTTATATCCAAACGCTGTGGAATGTACTTGCAAGCCTTTTCGCTTGAATTCACTTGGAATTTCTGGTTTATTTTTTCTCAATGTACCCACTACTGTCAAATTATGATTTGTCAATAGGTCCTCAGCTAATGGAACACTAGTAAACCAGTTATCCATAGTCACATTTCGTCCTGTACCTGATATTGGTTCAATCATTCGTTTGACAAGAGCTTTTGTTGAAGTATCTTGAAAGTAGGGACCTTCTGGCTGTTTTCCGACATATATTTCTAAGTTTTTTGTGTAGAATGTCATGGCATCCACTAGAGAAAACAACTTTATGCCATATTTAGCTGGTTTGCTTGGCATATATTGGCGAAATCCACACGAGCCTCTAAAGCTCTCCAACATTTCATCTATAGTAACATATTCAGTGTTCTTGTAATTTGTCTGGCAATTTTTTACAAATTGCTCAAATATCTCTCTTATTGGCGCCAGTTTGTCAACGGCTTTGCGTTGTTCCCGTGTATGAATATTATCGAATCGGAGGACTCTTAATAAAAAACGAAAACGTTGCTTGGACATACTAGCACGGCATTTATCTAACCCCGTACCATCAGCCATCCAAATATCATCAATCAAAGCATGTGACGATTTATGAATACCAATCAAATACATAATACCAATCAACGCTTTTAGCTCAATGATATTGGTCTCCTCACAGTCACGCTGCCTCTCTTAATTTGTCTGCATAGATGCTATCTTTATATTCGTGCACTCCACAATATGCTGCAACATATCAACGTCCAAAAACAAAAGCCAAGATTCAAAGGGGTTACTCACCGCCCGAGCTGTACCCTGTGGGCCTGGTTGCTCTGTAACTATATTCTGTCTCCTTGTTCTGATACCCTGTGTGTACGGTGTCTTCCTCCATTTGCAAATTGTTTTATAGTGGCCACTTTTATCTTTTTTTTTGACAAAATAAAAGTTATGTGATGACATGTGGATCAATGGCTCATTATCATCACTATCCGAACTATCTACATCCATTTGTTGGTCTTCGGACGATTCTGACACATGATCCTGGGTTTCTGGATCACCATCATCACATTCTTGCTCTGAATCCGTGTTGTGTTCGCTTGTTTCGTCCGGGTATATATGATTTCCATCTTCATCATACTCTCCACCAAGAATCTCCTCTTCCTCCTCCTCCAACCAGTGCAATATGCGTTCTTGTTGTCGAGCGTCCATTATAGTAACTAAAACGCCTAAAACAACACAAAAATCATCAAAACATCAAGTGCTACAAGTAAATAAAAAAATAAGTTCCAATCACTTTTTACTGACGCGGTTAGTCGCGTGGGGTCTTTCAAAGCCTACGCACAAAATAACCTTCCGTATCTCACGACGCCTGCGCGGGCACTGAACTTAGCAGCGATTAGCGGAAACTATAATCAAACTTAGGAGGGTACCTGGAATTTCAAGTTTCTATGATAGTATTAACAATAAAATATTTGCATTTTAAAAATACCTAGGCTTTTAAAGACCCTACGCGACCAACCGAGGGTTAAAATATTCGAATAGTTTATATAGGTCATTTTATTGCGTATACTTTTTTGCTTATAGTATGTGTATCGAAGAACCCGTTTAGTTCGACAACTTTTTTAATCCTTGACTTATCCATTTATTTTTCCTTGTGTGACAATTGTTTAATTTTAGTTTTATTTTTGGAAAACATAAATTGTATAAAAGACATATCAATTCGTGAAAAATGTTAAAGGCCTTATTCAAGTCAGTTTCCACATAAATTTCATACCACGATAAGTTTTGTAGACAATCTTTAATGATTTCTTATATTTACGCGAACACTACACATTGAATAAAACTATTTTTACGGATTTTATCGCGTTTAATTTACTTATTTTATATTCCCGACGTTTCAACAATCTTTAAATTTTTTAATATGATCCAAGTTATAATTCTCCTAAAAATGTTGTAAGATGGTGCCGATTTTAATTTGTTTTTTACTGGAAATGTTAACATTTGTGCTGTGTTATGATCCGAGAGATGAAGTGGTAATATACTCTCAGTTGCAGTAGCGTTTGGAATGTTACTCAATATGTGGTCTATACAAGATAATTTTCGCGTAGGAACGTTTATATGAATTTTCAAATTGTAATTGTGACATAATTCTTGTAACTCACAAGTTAATTTTCCTTATTTTAATGTATTTATGTTTATGTCTCCTGCTAAAACCATGCGCTTCTTATAATTATACTTTGTGATTAAACTATAAAACTATAAAGTAAGTTATCTAATTTTTTTTTAAATAGGCGAGGATCTGATGGCGGTGTTCTTTTTTTTTTTTTTTTTTTTTTTTTTTATAGGATCGGGTGACAAACGAGCACACAGTTCACCTGATGGTAAGTGGTCACTGTGACCCATAGACATCTACATCTATCCTCAATAAAGACTCAAGATGCAGATGCGTTGTCACCCGTGAGGACTAAGATGGAATGCCTCTTTGCCAGTAAAAAGGGTCTCCGGTTCTCTACACTCACCATACGAAACACAGCAGCGTTAAGCTGCTATTTTACGCTGGTATTCTGTGAGAGCGTGGTCCCTCCCCGGTCGAGCCGACCCATTCGTGCTACAACCATAATATAGCTGCAGCATGGCTCTACCACGTATAAAATTTGTTCTATATTATTATTAATTTATTTGCTGTAATTTCGATTCCGCATACTTCAAATATGTTTTGTACTGCCTGATCTTTTACAAAGGACAACTCTTTGCATAGTAAGCCCTTTCGAACTAAAATGCAAGTTCCGCCTCTTTGTTTGTCCTTACAATAATAAGTTACTATTTCATAGTCACTATATTTTACATAATTATTGTCACCTTTCTTTAAAAATTTTAGCAGTTATAAGTCATTACGAATCGTCTCACACTCAGGCTCGACGACTTTCAGCCTGACGAACAAGCCTGTTTCCAAAAAGACTTTAGTACCATGGATGACATACCCACACTTCGGCAAATTCTACAGATGACCGAAGAGTACAATTTGCCAATTTGTCTTGCGTATGTGGACTATGAGGAAAAGAAAGAAAGCCTTTGATTCCGTTGAAATTTGAGCGGTGCTACAGTCCCTTCAGCAGTGCCAAGTTGATTTTCGGTATATCGAAGTGCTAAAGTGTTTGAACAGTAGGGCAACGGAGGCTATCCGAGAGGCGAGAGAGTAAAATAGGGTGACGTTATATCCAGAATACTCTTCACTGGTGCATTGGAATACGTTTGAAGATACTGGACTGGAATGGATAGGGTATTAACATCAATGGCGAGTACATCTCTCACTGTTTATTGCAAATTTGATTTTTCGCTAGTTGCCGGTTAACCCTATATCTATATAAACGATGTATCTCGCTATAGTTGTTTTGCTCGGCAACAGAACACAGTAAGAATAAAGCAATAATTGAGTAAAGGCAAGTTTATTTAATTTTTTCATCTTCAAGCAAAATTGCACCTTATTGTCGAGTGAACATGGTTCTTCGAACACGAATCATTTAACTCGCCCTATTTTAATTACGTAAATTTTCGAGTGGATATACTTGGAGTTATTTTAAAAAATACGGAATACGGGACTAATTAGTGAAAAAAAATTAACATTATTGAAGAAAAGCTCTAAAAAAAGAGAATAACAGTAAAAGAACCTTAAAAATAAGTTACCTGTTTTCAATAAAATTCTTACACGATGATTTCTAAGCATTAAGTTTATTTCTGAAATTTGCGTATACTATATGATCGATACAGATCGACAGAATCGTTGTGTGTATGTTTGTCTGAACACGCATCACACAAAACCTGTGAACCGATTTTGATATGACTCTCACTATCATGTTACATAGAGATCGAACCGTTCGAATAATTATAATTCATCACGATATCTGTCATAGCAGCTGGGCAGTAGGCATATATCTCTTTTTTATCTTTTGCAGCTAAAAAATGGTTTATAATTTATATTGTCGTGCGATTATATATTTCACGGGGCAGAGCCATGCTGTACCTATATTAATAGCATAGTTGTAGCACGAATGGGTCGGCTCGACCGGGGAAGGACCACGCTCTCACAGAATACCAGCGTAAAATAGTAGCTGAACGCTGCTATATTTCGTATGGTGAGTGTAGAGAACCGGAGACCCTTTTTACTGGATATGAGACATTCCATCTTAGTCCTCACGGGTGACAACTCATCTGCATTTTGATTTGTAATCAAAGATAGATTTAGATGTCTATGGGCCGCAGCAACCATTTACCATCAGGTGGACTGTGTGCTCGTTTGTCACCCTTATCATATAAAAAAAATATTGAAAAACTACATTATACGAACTTGAGTTGTTTTTTTATTATTCCTATCCCTTATTATCTTACTATCGTTTTTTTTTTTATTTAATTGTAATAATACTTAAATAAAAACAAAAAGTACACCAATTTTTTCTACAAAATTTTTTTCAAGTCTAAAAGGATTATGTGCTTGTTTTTTTTAGCGCCGATAATTGAAAAAAGAAGTAGAAAATGCTCTATAAGAGTATTACTTTATTATTTTTTTCCTTTAAATAATCAATTCAACAATTTATTTTTTATTAAAAAGTAAATGACCGTTATGAGACGTGCACTTTTGGATTGTCTAAACTTTTTTAATTTATTGTGCTATTGTTATTAGGATAAAAATATATTTATATTAACCATCTGTAAATAACACAGGATTTAAAAAATTGTTCTTCGCTCCTAAAAATAATCTTTTAAGAAAATTGAACCGAAAAATCGCTTTTTTTCTCGTTTTTTTGCGTTTACGGGTTATGGACAATATTTCTATTGCCTGATGGGATTTTTTTCTTCAAGCATTCTTAAAAGATAATGGAATTACTCGTATTCTTTATTAAATTCACTATCTGACGATGTACAACTTAGTTAACTTTCGTGAACTAACAAGTGTATTGATAAAAATAGCTGTAAAAAGGAAGCGAAAAATACTTTTCGATCGCAAAGCACTCTCTAAAGCTTCGCATCACGAGTCTTGCAAAACAAACGAAGTTCTGAAAAATATTTCTTCGTTACAGTCCGATGAAAACGATTGTTTGTTATTAGATCGTTATCTTAAAATTTTCTTAAACTTAAATAAATATATGTACCTCGTTCAAGTTTTTTCATTAAACACATATAATCAAACACATATCGGAAATATCAACTTAAAATAAAAATGATAAAAAAATTATGTGAGAACTCAAAGACTTTTTTATTAGATTTACATATATTAAATATAATAGATAAATTCTCTGCATTAAAATTTCTGCTATATAGGAACACTAAAAAAACATATTTAATTATAAATATAATATTGGTCCTTTTTTTACTCTCTCGTAGTGCTTTGAAAAATTTTCGTTTCCGGAAGCTGAAAAAATGAATTAATTACATATTAAGTTTGGTAAAGAGTTCTTTTTAAAACTCACTTACAAAAAATTGTTATATACATAACTTCTCGCAGTTTTTGGTTACGACCACCTCTTCTTTGCTTCGGTTTTCGTTGTACGTATCTATAAAAAAAGAATGATAATTATGACAATAAATATAAAAATCAAAAGTGAACACACAACTACTAACTGATCATCAAGTTTTTCATTATAGAGTGTGTAAGCGTACAATATTTTATAAGCTTGTCATGCTTGGTATACCTATACTCGATATCATTTATGGTAGACAATAATTGTTTTACATGACGATTCTCATCGTTAATAAACTGCAGCAATTTTTCACCATTCATTGTACTTTTTCTTCCTATTATTCTAATAAACAATCTAGAAACAAAGTAGCCTTATAAGCAAATAAAACAAAGTAATGTAATTGAAAATTTTAGGTCAATTTCGGATTGTACCCGGAGATGCTTTAATGTCTTACTATACGTAATTGAAGTTGACTTACAACAATCCAGGTCATACAACCGTGTATGTACAATATTACCAAAAAAAAAATTAAGTTACGGTTCTTAAGCAAACTGTATATTTGCTTCTAAAACAGAATACTTTTTTACACATAAATATATGTACCATCTATACTGTCTATCTGCTATGGCAGGCAGAAATTCAGGATCTATTTCTGGATTATTAAATAACCTATTTCGTATTGTCTGTTGGTTGTATGAAGAAGTTTATGGTCATTCATCGAGCTATAGAGAATTCTTAAAAAATTAAAAAAAGGGCTACGTTCGGAGTTTTTCTGAGCAATGGAATTCGTAATGAATATATTCACAGTAGAACCCGAGTAACGTACATAGCCCAACAGATCAGTAAGTTGAAATGGCAATTGGCTGGCCTTATAGTTTAAACAACCAACAACGGATGGGTAAAAAGAACATGAGTGGTTGTCTCATATTGTAAAGCGGGGTTTTGGACGGCCGCCTACTAAATTTAGTAACGACCTGTTAAGACATTCAGAAGTTGGTGGTTGCAGATGGCTTAGGACCGTATTTTGTTGCATTCCTTGAGACCTATATAACGAATACATATTTGTGAATCCGCTTTTTTTCATTAAGAAAGAAATTCTTGTATCAGTATACACAACCAAAGCCAAAAAATCGCAGTTGTGGTGAATACTTAGCTCGTGAGAGCTTCCCAGTTTTATATTTATTATTAAGTTGACGTTTAATAAGTTCTGTCTCTTCTAAACCAATTTTTTCAAGAACCATCCGTTCTTTTTTATCAATCAAAGATTTTTCATCCATATTTAGAAGATTTTTTCAACTCAGGAACATTTTTCTTAAAAAAAGTTTTTAGCTTGAAGCCTTTTAATTTTTTCTCTGATAATATATCATAGCTTTTGATGCTTTTTTCTTGGTGTTAATGCGATGGTGGGAAATCTAAGTATAATATTCAGATGATTCTTTTGATTGAGGCTGAAATAAAAATAGGATATAATATGCTGTGATCATTTTTCTATGCAGCTTACTCAATCTCAATAATTAAATAGTAGAAATTATCATACGATAAATATGTACCAATTTATTTTAATCAAACATACTATCTACAGTAAACTAATAAAAGGAAACTCACACATGTGGGAGTTGATTTTGTACATCTGCATGTCAACGAATCAGGAATAGTGAGAGTAGGACTAATGGTATCGTAAGATGATAGTCTGTCATCTGGTAGAGTAAATGACAATAGATGGCTTTGGAAAATTTGATTGACCAGTGTATATTTTTAGAAGTAGAGAATTCTGAGCTTAATCTCACAACTATGACTAACCAAATACTACACTATGGTAGCCTATTATTAAAAAAAATACTTCCGGTAATCCTTTAAATTCTGACCTTTAGGATACCTACAATAAATATCATATATTTTAATATCAAAGTAAATTATAATAAAGCTCACAATATATATTAAATAAATCAGAAAACATATTCCCAGAAATGATTATATGCACGAGATATATGCTGTATAGAAACTATGGCTCGGTGACAGCGACAACTCGGATACAGATTCGGATCAGTCGCTCGACTGAACCGCATATTGTATGATGGGGAGCGGCCTATGTTGGTTAACAAATTCGAAACAAAGTGTAAAGTGTACTGTAATTTTTAAGATTAAAAAGAAATAAATAATACAAATGTCATTAAAAATTACATACATATGAAAGGTAACGGTAAAAGGCATTATGTAAATTTGACGTAGCAGATTTCTTTTGAAAAAACTGAAAAATTCGGCATTTTTGTAGGAGGTCATTCAGTCGCGCAACTAAATTTAGCCTATTGAGCAGTGCGGTTGTAACTAGTATTATTGTACGCATGGACCGCGTGGACTTTAGCTTTGACACAGGGGCACAGAGGAAATACAAAGAGAAGGTGTTGTAACTAGATTTCACTATGTAACAATGCGTGACAATTTTCGGGATGAGGGGGTGTTAATCCCCGTCCAGTTTACTATTTTCATCTACCGATAAATAGTAAAACTACTAGAATCATTACATATTGATGATGCAATGTAGTTTAGCTACCTTGACGATAGATGGCGGCCTGTTCAAAAAATGATTATAATAACTATAAAAATAATATTTTGGCGATTAAAAATTCTTTAGGACTGAATGTAAAACAAATTTCAACACCTTCGTATGATTATTGTACCAATACTGAGCTCTACGTTACTTTATATTTTTAGTTCCCATGACACAAATTGTCACCATCTAGTTTCAAATATATTTAATTACATTTGAAAGCCGACACGGAGATTTTACTAGAACTATTTTAATAAATTCGGTATAAAATTACTTATAAATGAAATGTGATGCCGTCCATAGTATCAGAGCGTCTATTTGAGTAGTTTTTACACAATGAAACACTTCATCATTTTCTTCTTAATACTACGAAAATACACCGATTTGCGATTTTCGACACAAAAGCGCACAGGATGAACGCTGACAGTATACTAAGTAAAGCCACTGTGATTATGTCAGGGCCAAGTTAGAATCACAGTGCACAGTTGCTTATGCTATCTCCTCTTTGTAATTGCTTCGTGCACAGGGGAACGCCTGCGTATGGCTAATCCCCTCCGCACCGCCCGCCACTGGTGACTTGTGTTGCGCTATGACGTAGACGTATACGCATGCAAATTTTACTTTAATTAAAAATAGTATTAAATATTACAAATGTACATCGCATCTTTTTTTTATAGAATAATGTGACAAACGAGCACACAGTCCACATGATGGTAAGTGGTTGCTGTGGCCCATAGACATCTACATCTATTTTCGTTTGCGAATTAAAATGCAGATGCGTTGTCAGCCGTGAGGACTAAGATAGAATGCCTATTTTCCAGTAAAAAGGGTCTCCGGTTCTCTGCACTCACCATACGAAACACAGCAGCATTAAGCTGCTATTTTGCGCTGGTATTCTGTGAGAGCGTGGTCCTTCCCCGATCGAGCCGACCCATTCGTGCTACAACTATACTATTAATATAGCTGTAGCATGGATCTACCACGTGCAAAAAATGTATAAAATATTTTACAGGTATCATTTCCGTTTATTAATGAAATAAGCTTAAAAAGAGGGATAAACACAATCAAAACAGAATTGCATGTTGTGTTACGGATATCCCCTGATAGACTAAGTTTAAGAGTAGTTTATTATAAGTATTAGAAATTATTTGGGAAATTAAAAGGAGTAAGTGATATTAGAAAAAAAACAAGTCGTGACAATGACGTAAAGATTAAAACAAAAAATATATTTTGGTTTATATATTTATATTATTACATAACGAAGTGACAGATCTGAGTCCGTCTTACAATATTCGACTATTTTATTTCATTCTTTACCACTAACAGAATCAGAGTAACCGACATAGCCGAAAGGATTAATAAGGAAGAAGAAATTGAAGAACTGACAACCGATGGGAAAGAAAGATTATCAATTGGCAACCTCGTACAGGTAAGCGAAATGGAGTACCCCAATAGATGGAGTGACGACCTAGTTAGATATATATAGGCAGTTGATGAATGCAGATGGCTCAGAACCGTGTTTTTTTACGTTCCGTGGTGTAGGCACAGACCTTAGCATTCAGCAGTGGAATTGTGTAGGGCTGTAATGATGACGATTATGACTTATCACTAAATGTGATCCATAGAAATAAATAAATTTCCATCATTAACCAACATGTAAATTAACTGAACTAACATGCGTTCAGTTAGTTAGTTATTGTAGAATAAACTTTGATTAAAAGAAAATTAACACAACATCACATTTCCGTAATCTGGGTATAGCGTGGGTCAACGCCTGCTTGTTAGTTTGGACGAGTATTATTAGGTTTCGGAAGAAATCACGTACATTATACTTTATGCAAAGATGTTTTATAGGTCCAGATACCGTGTGCGCGTGCCTAAAACGCTTCCATTTCAAAGGCGCCAATACTGGTGTATTCGTTCGATCGTTCCTCCATTACGCCAGCGACGTTCACTGCAAACATACGTCACGCACCGGTGTTTTTAATTTCGCAAAATGACTGTTTGTGCTATGTAATCATGTAAAAATTACTATTGGAAAAAAGAGAAGGATAAGAACATCACTTTTCATAAGTAAGTATACAATATCATTGTCTATTTCTTTGTAAAAGAATACGAAACCTAAATGTCAATAAAAGTAATAATACTGCGCAATAATACTCGAGTGTTGCCTAGTCTATGAAATGCTTTTACCATTTTTTAATGTCATGATCAACCGGAAGGGTTATCTGTATAGGGCTTTTATACGGTCTAATTTTACAGACTGAATCGGAAAATGAAAAAAATAAAAATTTAAATAATATTTTAAAATTGATAGTGGAGGGATATATAAAAATCAGGGTGTTTCATGTAGCGAAGACAGAAAATTTTTCCAAAAATATACCATCAAAAAGAAAACAGTACCGAAAACAACTACAATTTCAGAGTTTTTAAATAAAATTTTAATTTAAATAAATAAACAAGGTTGATTTCATATGTTTTCTTATTATTTTTGTCCTTACCTTCCCTCGCATAGCATTTGTTTACAGGTATTCCTGTGGGATCGTTTATTTTTTACAGTATAAAATGTAGCTTATATAAACCAAGTTTTACAAAGTTTCATCTTGTTCCAGTGGCAGGATTTCATTGATTTCATGCAATGATTTGATCAAGTCATGAAACTGGATCGATATATGAATTTAAAAAAATTAAACATTTGCTCTCTTGGCCGAAGTTTACGCTTAACCAAATTTACTTTTTTTGTCATTTTACTCAGGATTGAAAAATAATTAAAGTCTTCGTAAAAAGCGGCAATATTTTGTGTCCTACAATACAAAAGTGTAGTACTCTGTATATATTTAATTAATATATTATAAATATATGTTAGGTTCATAAATATCTACTGTGCTTTTTTATTTATTTTTAACTGTTACATTAATTATAGGTTTTATTATATATCTTCAATATTTTATTACGATGTTCGTACCCACATAAAACACAAATAACCAACCATATATAGTGTAGAGAACCGGAGACCCTTTTTACTGTACAAGAGGCATTCCATCTTAGTCCTCACGGGTGACAACGCATCTACATTTTGAGTTTTTATTGAGGATAGATGTAGATGTCTATAAGTCACAGTAACCACTTAACATCAGGTAGATTGTGTGCTCGTTTGTCACCCTATCCTATAAAAAAATATCCTCATACACACACGCAAACATATGCACACACCTCGAACGCACATTTTATACTCGTAGAATCAATAGGTACGTATCAATAGGTAATATGAATGAAATATAAAATTTCCCACATTTTTGGGTAATCGATTCGCACTGTTATTATCGAAGTCACGCACATTAATGCAGCCATGGTACGTAAGATATGCGCGTCACGTGGTACTCACGCACTCATAAATCAAAGACTGGCGTCACTATGAACGGTGCGGTGTGTTAGTGTAACGAACCCTCCCCCCCTCTTTTCTTCTACATATACCTATACTTGTATTTCTTTAGAATCTATATCTATAAGATATATAAATATATCTAATTTACGTGACCAGTATATTAATCATACATTGATCTTTCTAAAGGTTTAAATATAGGCCGTTTAATAAATTTATGGCGTGATCGTTTTAGTTAGGACCCTTATTTACGTTGTGTTTGTATAGTAACTTAGTTCTTTTAGGTGTATCTTGAAAGAATGAATATTCACGAGAGCAATCGAAAGCTGTTGGTAGCGTCTTATAAGCTAAAGAACCCCGTTCACGTAGACAGAGCTCAAGAAGGTTAAGAACAATAAATTGTCCCTATCCCACTTGTATCAGGTTCACAATAGTCAATTCCTTATTAATTAATCCCTTCCCACTTGGAAAAGGCTCACAATATTTATATCAAGTACCCGATACAAGGGCTTTGCTCTCCCACTTTTAAAAAAAATGTGGAGGAGATACCATTTTAATGCGCTCCCCCCGAAGGGTACGCTAAGGTGGGAACTGGACCGTAGTCCACAGCAAAATAACTGGCGAACCAGTAAAAGAGGGCTTGGCCCCTTGATAGTGCGTTAGCACAAACATGGACCGAAATCGCGCATGTCAATGCATGTAAACGCCATACAGAATACGATCAAATCCAGCCACAGTGAAATGTACGTCACACGGGTTAGGCAACAATCGGCACACTGGCCATAAAAAGCCCTCCGTGAGCGCCACCACCTGCCAGACCGCCGTTCCTGCAGACGTGATGTAAGAGTGTAAGGCATCACCACCAATTGCATGGTCAGCACGGCCAATTGGCCGCAGAGCGTGTCATGAGTCTACCGCTCACCTCAAGGGGATGGGGTCCCACGTTGCGCGGCTTTCGGCCGTAGCCTTGAGATCCTCCTCAGATTCTCCCTCCAGCTACCACCCGCATGAGGTCGACACATATGCTCCACCAACCAATACAATGGCAGATATAGGCAGTTATAAGATATTAGTAATAATTCGCCATCAGAAAGGGTTTGTGTCACTGACGTTGAGTATATGCATTTTTCGATCATGTTTGTCTCACCCACCAACAAGTTGCCTTCAATCTTTCAAAGGTGGGAACTTTATAGAGATATATAATTATATTGTTATATAAAACATCATAAAAGACAGACAGTCTGCAGCCCCGCAATGAAGGGACCCGACTTGGGCATAGCTACTTAGGTTGTGAGTCAAACCAAGACGCAGAGAGCGCCATTGAGAATAGCGACCCGCCAAACAACCATCGCAGAGACGCAATGCTGCAGAATGCAACAAGCATCAATACGACTATCGTCGGGCTTACAGCATCCCAAAGTCCCCGATACAGTCCCAGCAGACAGCACCACCCGCAAAATATCACTAACGTGTCACAGTAACACGCCACTAAGACGTCAGTAGCCAAAACTCCACATATCATAGCGCTATTGCACTAAGACATGGAGTTGAGTATGCTTGCTGCACTTAACAGTACTACCAAACACACTCACCCTAATCCGAAAGATAGCTGACGTATCATAACGCTATACGCTAAGACGCCATCCACAAACGGTAGGGGCGTGCGATGTCCACGGGCAAGTCGTATTGCTACAACAAAACCGCTTACCACCGAAACTAAGATGATATGTCTAGCGGCGGATCTTCACGTTGGCCAACATACTGGCGAATGTGTTGGCCAACAACGATGGCCATCGTGTAGAGCGGGTGTTTAAGCTACGTTGGTATGTTTAGGAACGATGGCCCACAAGTTGCCGCGAGATCCGTGTGGTGTCGATTTTTTGCAAAAGATCAAAGGGTTGTGGCAGAGTATTGGCCATCGCGTCCACACGTTGGGCGCGCGTTCAGTTTGCTACGAGCACCAAGAGTGACCGCACGCACCTTATTTAAATTTTTTATGTACGTATCGTAAGTAGTATCTACATAATGGCAGTAAAAATGACCAATGTAAAAAGTTTTCTCTTTATAGAGCCCTACCAAGCCGGAAATTGTTTGTGAAACATAAGTTTTTAAAGTCTTTTTTTAAATAAACGTTACCCTACCCCCACACTAGGATATATCGTGGAGGCAGTTTACAAACATAAATTGCATAAGAACAAACATCCAGACCCGGAGCAATTATTTGCAGGCCATACAAATACTTCTTCCGTGCGGGCTTCGAACCCGCGGCCCCCAATGCAGCAACTCATTGCTAAGCCACTACGCCACGGAGTCGTCAAGAAATAAAATTTCTTTTATTCCATTTCTTTTCGATCACCCTTTTCTTATACACATTCACGTTATAGTGGTATGCTGTTAATAAATAAACCGCAGCAGCCGTTAGCGCATCAATAATCATTATAATAAATTCGTCCGCACAATGGCCTGAACCAAAGCAAACTGAACGACCAACGTGTGAACGTGATCACAAATTCTTGGCCATTGTCTCGGCCAACACATTCGCCACTATGTTGGCCAAAGTGAAGAGCCGCCATAGGACATATCGGTTAGCGAGTCCAAGTTTACCTTGGTCTCGGAGGCTGCGAAGCAATCTACACGCCACTATAATAATCCTTTTCAAGTTCCATTTCTTTCAATATAATGCTTTTACATATTTGATACCTTCCACATATTTGCTTTATTTCATAGACCATACTATTGTATGTCTTATTCATAATATGGGACTTCAAGTCATAACTCTGCTATCATAATGCTTATGCATCATAGAGACCTTCTACATTAATGCTTTGGTTCTTTAGACCTTACTATGATAAGTCCAACCATCCCATATATATGCACAACCTTGGGTATGCGTCTCCGGCAACGCCGTACGGGAATTGCAATCCCGATAAATCCCATTTTGCCAAACATCTTTTGAACACTGGACACAACCTAGCCAACGACCATTCCTTTAAAGTCTTACATACGTGTAATAAAGGGCTGCAGCTGTTTGTGCTGGAACAGTTAGAAATATTAAAAAATAATAATAATACCGTTGCATTGCTGAATGAACAAACAAATGTTACTAACTCACCTCTCTTAAATATCTTTAAGCCTGCTCTCTAATAATAGAGAGCTTCGCAATATGGTCGTTTGTCACCCTCACGGTGATCGGCGATTGGTTTCGTGGTTGGAGGGTGGGCGTTGCGTGGCGGTTTGTTTTTAATTTTACAAACGGCTGCGTAAGTCCAGCGGTGATTGGTCGCATGTTTTATCGCATGACGCAGTCGCTCGCTCCTTTTGTAGAAAACGGTTGCGTCATCGGTCTGTATAAAAGGGACTTGTTTTGGCTTGCCGCTCACTTAGCGGTTAGCCACCGTAGAGTCTATATCACTTGAAGATGCCTCGTGTAGAGGCGAAACACGTGTCGTATTATCGTCAGTGGCGTGTCTTGACTAGTGTAGTGGTGTTGGGAGTAGCGGTGCTGGGATTAGTGGTGACGGGGATAGTGCACGCAATTGAGGGAGGGCGGGAGGTGCACTTCATACTAGGTAAGACACATCATTTTATTTTATAACGCGGATATTTGCGAAGTAAATTTTTCTAAAAGCTGTTATTTGTCTTTATTATTGCAATATAATCGACTTGTATTTATATGATTTTGTACATTTTGAATATTTTAAGCAGAATATTAATAAATTTACAGATTTTTAGAGACAATATGCCTTAGCTAATACTATAATATTCAATATTCCAAATGAATATATTTGAACTTATTATTTGCATTTTAATTGTTTAAGTTATAATTTCTATGACATTATTAAATTTCTTTATAATGAATTAAATTATTATTTATTAATAAAAATTATGAGGCATCACATTAGCAACACGGTATCTTGACTCATAAAACATTAAATTTAACAAAAAATTATTTTGCGTACATCCGCTTGATAAAATAAAATGATGTGACTTACCTAGTTTGAAGAGCACCTCCCACCTCGTGTAGAGGCAAAACACGTGTAGTATTATCTTCAGTGGTGTGTCTTTCCTAGTGTAGTGGTGTTGGGAGTAGTGGTGCTGGGATTAGTGGTGACGGGGATAGAGCACGCAATTGAGGGCACGGACCGGCACAAGGAGACAACTGGATGTTTTCCTCAATAAAATAAATAGATTCCATGACAAAATTTAATTTAAATTTGAATTGGAGCAAGATTGTTCCCTTAATTTTCTCGACTTAACAATAACAAGAAAAGAATCGTCACATGTTTTCCAAATTTATCGAAAGCCAACTCACACCTACACGGTCATCCCCGCGTAATCATGTCATCCGTGGCAACATAAAGTAGCCGCTTTTTATTGTTACATTAACCGTTTGTTCACTGTCCCATTAAGTAAAGAAAATTATTTAAAAGAACTTAATATAATTTATCAGATAGCGGTCTCTAACGGTTTTTCAAAAAATCTCATTAACAATTTTATTAAAAAGAAACAAAAGCATGTTGTTCGCAACTCTCTGTACGCGGTTCAACCTCAAAGTGTTCATCGATACGTGAGCAGTTTGACCTACTTAGGCCCCATATCTGAAAAAGTACCTAAGACTCTTTGACAAAACGGCGTTTATGTGGCGTTCAAAACAAACAATTCTCTTAGAAATATTTGTAACAATAAAGATAAGTTGGATATTCGTCAAAAGTCATGTGTTTACAAACTTGTTTGTGACGAATGCCACGCCGTTTACGTGGGTCAGACTGGTCGCAATTTCGAGACACGTTATAAAGTGTATTTAGCCGCGTACAGGAATTGCAATCCCGAATCCCATTTTGCCAAAAATCTTTTGGACACAGGACACAACCTAGCCAACGACCACTCCATTAAAGTCTTACATACGTGTAATAAAGAACTGCGGCTGTGTGTGCTGGAACAGTTAGAGATATTAAAAAGTATTAATAGTAACGTTGCACTGCTGAATAAACAAACAAATGCTACTAACTCACCTCTCCTAAATATCTTTAAGCCTGCTCTCTAATAATAGAGAGCCTCGCAATATGGTCGTTTGTTACCCTCACGGTGATCGGCGATTGGTTGCGTAGTTGGAGGGTAGGCGGGCGTTGCGCGGCGGTTTGTTTTTAATTTTACAAACGGCTGCGTAAGTCGCTGGTCGTACGTAAGTGGTAAGTGATTGGTCGCATGTTTTATTGCATGACGCAGTCGCTCGCTACATAAGTAGAGAGCGGTTGCGTCAGCGGTCTGTATAAAAGGCAGTTGTTTTGGCTTGCCGCTCACTTAGCGGTTAGCCACCGTAGAGTCTTTATCACCTGAGGATGCCTCGTGTAGAGGCAAAACACGTGTCGTATTATCGTTAGTGGTGTGTCTTTCTTAGTGTAGTGAGTAGTGGTGCTGGGATTAGTGGTGACGGGGATAGTGCACGCAATTGAGGGAGGGCGGGAGGTGCTCTTCAAACTAGGTAAGACACATCATTGTATTTTATCTAGCGGATATACGCAAAGTAATTTTTTGTCAAATTTAATATAATAGAGTTTCACAAATTAACGCCTGATTCTATTAATTAACCTATAAAACATATTTGCCTTTATCGTTTTTCGATTTGTTTTAAGTAATATTTAATATTTTTTGGTAAATTTTATATTTGTTTATTATACTTTTACTAATAAAATCAATTTTATTTATTATAATTCACTCAAAAACAAACATTCACTTAAAAATCAAAGACTATGAAAATTGGGAAACAGGCAACAGCGATCGAACACGTTGTGTTTACCGCCTTTTTAATATACGATCATAACAAAATATTTATTTCTACAGTTACTACAGTATTCATATGTTTTTCGCTAAAATGAAGATTAGATCATTTTTATTTCGTTCTTATTTTTAACACTTGTGGCACTTACTTTAATTAATGAATCTAGTTCTGCAGTGTAATAGTTATAAATATCAAGACAGTGTTGAACCGTATCTATCAAGTAGAGAATTTGCATATTACTATTGTTGATACTTTTATCAAAAGTATATCTATTTGTGACTTTTTATTTATTTTTGGTATTTTTTACTGCTTGGTTGGTTTAGTCAATCACTAAACCAACGAAGCAGTAAAAAAAAACAAAACTGATCATAATGTTCCGGGTTCAAATTCCGGGTCTTTTTGAAAATAAATTCTCAGTAGCTGCCTAGAGTGTGGATGTTGGCGGTACTTCAGTCCATGCCTTGGAAAGCACGTAAAGCTGATGGTCATGTACCTCATCACTCTCCAGCCGTGTCGGATTACCGTCCCTTCGGACTATGAGGGTAAATTGTACCGTTGCTTGCACACATACGTGTACACTTTAATTATTACCTGCGTAGATGTCTAGTCTCAGTTGGAATTGGCCGCCGTAACCGAAATCCAGTCTGAACTGTAGCATATTATGTCGGTAGATAATAATAACGGTTTTGACTGCTACATTGTATTGAGTGAATAAATGGTACGTCCATTTATTCACGGTTTCAGTGTTTAAGTAACCCCTTCCCGTATTCCTTGAAAAGCAAGGACATTATAGTGGCGACGATTTTATTTTGTGTGTTAATCATCGATTTACCAACAGCAGAAGTCACACGTTAAAATGCCTATCTATGGAAACGTGCCAGTTTTCGATTGCAAAACAGATGAGTGATTGGTACACGTAGCATAACTAAACAACATATTTATTGCAAATGGAATCGGCTATTTTATTGAATGGCATTTCTCAAGACTCATATTATCGTCTTACTCGTGATTTATTGTATCCATATACGCCTGAATCAACCAACTACAAGGTGATTGTTGCTACGCTTGACGGAAATTTCGACCCAAAAAAGTGTATATACGCTGAAAGACAAAAGTTTTATTCGGCTAAAAAGGACCCTCACGAGTCTTCGTGGAATAGCATCGGCTTGTTATTTTGGTACGGCTCTAGAGATTTGTTTGACGGATCGTTTTGTACTTGGTCATGAATCTGCATCTACCTGAGAGAAATTATTTACAGAAGATTCCAAACAGCTAAATCTAAATAAGGCAATTGTAGTAGCAGTTGAATGTTCGCAGCGTATTTTTTCCGCTGGTGATTCGGCAGATTAAATTAAGTCTGAACCTGTGCTATGTATGGACTCGCGGTAAAAAGCTACTGCAAGCGGCGGTACACGAGGCGGTCGCACCCGTGGTGGTGGCGATGGTGGAGACCCCAATTGTAGTGTGTGTGGTGCGAAGTCACACGATACCTCCGTATGTGGCTGTTGTCATCGGTCGTGCAATTTGTGTGATGTAAAAGGACATTTAAAAAGAATGTGTGGACACAATTGTAAAAAAGCAGCATAATGGTATGCAGAATAATTACATCTTGGAATGTAGTGATAGTTACAAATGTAATGATTTTTCACCAAATAATAATGTTAGAGATATAAATAATGAATCACGTATTCATACTATTTTATTTAAGAAAGAAAAACCGATATTTCTTGAAGTTATATTGCGAGGTATTACTGTTAGTATGGAGGTTGATTCCGGTAGTGGGGTTACAGCGCGGCATATTATGTATTTCTCGCGAGACTTGTCGCTCCGTAAGTGCAATAAAACTTCTGTGCACTTCTTTCAATATAATGCTTTTACATATTTGAGACCTTCCACATATTTGATTTATTTCATAGACCATACTATTATATGTCTTATACATATGGGCCTTCAAGTCATAACTCTGCTATCATAATGCTTATGCATCATAGATACCTTCTATATTAATGCTTTAGTTCCGTAGACCTTACTATCATAAGTCCCTAATATAGGACTATGCATTGTGCAACAATACTATTAGCAGTCGGTCACCCGACCACCCCATATATATGTACAACCTTGGGTATATGTCTCCGGCAACGCCCTTCTTATGAGGAAATATTACATGAACTCCCTCATTAACTTTAAATTTTCCGAGTAATGCAAGAACAACTTCATCAAACTTAGAAAATTTTTGATCCATTTTTTTAATTATGTAATATAATGACAAATAACATTACATAATTTTCCAATTATGTAATGTTATCTGTCTAGGACTCCCCCAAGGAATGCTACAAAGCACGGTCCTGAGCCACCTGCATCCATCAACTTCCTGCATATCTTACCAGGTCGTCACTTCATCTAGTCGGAGGACGCTCTACACTTTGCCTGCCGGTACGAGGCTGCCACTAGAAAACCTTTTTTCCTCATCGGTTGTCGGTTCTTCGAGCTCTATGGCCGGCCCATTGCCACTTCAGCTTACTAATCCGTTGGGCTATGTCGGCCACTCTGGTTCTACTGCCGATATCTTAATTTCTAAGTTTATCACGCAGAGAAAGTCCGAGCACAGCCCTCTCCATAGCTCGCCAAGCGACCTTGAGCTTCCTCATCCGGCCAGCAGTAAATAACCACAGTAAATAACATCAGTTACATATGTCATCACTGGCAACACGAACTGGTTGTACAGTCTCGTTTTCAAGTTTTGAGGTATACCTGACGTGAAGATGTGCCGTAATTTCCCGAACGCTGTCCAACCGAGTTGAAACTGTCGATTACCCTCTCGGTCAAAGTTGGACTTAGTCCTCCTAACTACTACCGGCATAGATGTGACATGGACGTCTCAAATGATCTTGGTTTTTACCATGTTCATCTCTGTTGGGAGGCACTATTGAGGTCATTGTGCAAAGTGCTTTGGTCCTCCAGCAATTCTGCCATAAGAACTATATCGTCGGCAAATCGAAAGTGAGTGATGTACTCGCCATTGATGTTGATATCGTATCCTCTCCAGTCCAGAAGCTTGAAAACGTCTTCCAATGCAGCGGTGAAGAGTTTCGGGGATATAACATCACACTGTCTTACATCTCTCTGCAATTGGATAGGTTTCGTACTCTAATTCTATACCTTGATAGCCATCGTAGCTCTACTGTACAAAACCTTCAACACTTCGATATACTGACAGTCAACTTGGACTCGCTGAAGGGACTGCAGCACCGCCCAAATTTCGACGGAATCAAAGGCTTTCTCATAGTCCACATACGCCAGACATAGTGGCAAATTGTACTCCTCGGACTGCTCTACAATTTGCCGAAGGGTATGTATGTGGTCTATGGTGTTAAAGCCCTTTCGGAAACCGGCTTGTTCGGGAGGCTGGAAGTCGTCAAGACTGCGCGCGAGACGATTCGTAATGACTCTCGAAAACAGCACGTAGACGCGGCTCAGAAGGAAAATCGGTCTGTAGTTCTTCAAGAGAGCATTGTCACCTTTCTTGAAGAACAAAAGTAACGCACTTCTGCTCCACGCCTCCGGTGTAATGCCACCATGGAGGACGGAATTAAAGAGCTTCTGAAGGACTTCAAGTACCGGTCTTCCACCCGCTTTCAGAAGCTCCGCTGTAATTCCATCCTCGCCTGGGGCCTTGCCGTTTTTAAGGTGCTGGAGAGCCATTCTAATCTCGATCAGACTGACATCCGCGATATCTTCGGAATAGTGTCGGATAAGACTCGCTCTTGGATCGTTACTCACACTTGCGTGTGGCTCCAACGATGACGTGTACAGCTGTCAATAGAACCTCTCAATCTTATAATTAATAGAATCAGGCGTTACTTTGCGGAAATCCATTATATAAAAGCTTTTACAAAAATTTACTTCGCAAATATCCGCGTTATAAAATAAAATGATGTGTCTTACCTAGTATGAAGAAGCACCTCCCGCCCTCCCTCAATTGCGTGCACTAACCCCGTCACCACTAATCCCAGCACCGCTACTCCCAACACCACTACACTAGGCAAGACACACCACTGACGATAATACGACACGTGTTTCGCCTCTACACGAGGCATCCTAAGTTGATATAGACTCTACGGTGGCTAACCGCTAAGTGAGCGGCGAGCCAAAACAACTGCCTTTTATACAAACCGATGACGCAACCGCTCTCTACCTAAGAAGCGAGCGACTGCGTCATGCGATAAAACATGCGACCAATCACCGCTGGACTTACGCAGCCGTTTGTAAAATTAAAAACAAACCGCCGCGCAACGCCCACATTATTAGAGAGCCCACATTATTAGAGAGCTCTCTAATAATGTGGGCGTTGCGCGGCGGTTTGTTTTTAATTTTACAAACGGCTGCGTAAGTCCAGCGGTGATTGGTCGCATGTTTTATCGCATGACGCAGTCGCTCGCTTCTTAGGTAGAAAGCGGTTGCGTCATCGGTTTGTATAAAAGGCAGTTGTTTTGGCTCGCCGCTCACTTAGCGGTTAGCCACCGTAGAGTCTATATCACCTGAGGATGCCTCGTGTAGAGGCGAAACACGTGTCGTATTATCGTCAGTGGTGTGTCTTGCCTAGTGTAGTGGTGTTGGGAGTAGCGGTGCTGGGATTAGTGGTGACGGGGTTAGTGCACGCAATTGAGGGAGGGCGGGAGGTGCTTCTTCATACTAGGTAAGACACATCATTTTATTTTATAACGCGGATATTTGCGAAGTAAATTTTTGTAAAAGCCTCTCAATCTTACTCAAAATCTCAGGTGTCCCGGAAACGATGCTGCCACATTCTGTCTTCAGCTTTGACAGTTGGCTCTTTCTGGCAGACAGACCTCTGGCAAAGACTTTGGAGCCTTGGTTCCGCTCGATCGCTTCTTCAATATAAGCTGTATTGAAGTTGCGTAAGTCCCGCCGCATGCATTTGGAGATCTGTCTGTTCAGTTGCCTGTATGCTGTCAAATCTGTTGAAGAATGTAGCTTCATCACCCGTCTAACAGCCATGAGATTAAGAGTGTGATCGGAGAGTTTGTGTTTTTGTGTTCGTCTGCGGCGGGTCTTGCAGAACCTACCTCTGACCGCATGGACAGTTTTCTCGAGCTTGTCATTCATATCGTCCACTTTATTGCAGTCTTCTAGGCACTGAAAATGGTTTTGTAACTCGAGCTGAAAGGTTTCGGGACTTTGGAACAGAGCACAAGGGGGACAGAGCATTGACTTCATTAGACGAGACCTCTCCAACTTAACGTTTAAGTTCAGGGTGCCTCTAACCATTCGGTGATCGCTACCAGTTTTTACCCTCGCGATCACGAAGACATCACTGAACAGTTGTCGTCTGGTCGTCATAATGAAGTCAATCTCATTTTTTGTGGAACCATCGGGGCTCGACCAGGTTCACTTCCAGTGGGGCCGCTTCTGGAAGAAAGAGTACATTATACAGAGTCCCTCCTTCTCCATGAATTCGGCCAGCTGCTGGCCCCTTGGGTTCCGTTGCTTTATTCCAAATTTCCCTAATTTCAGCTTACCGTTCTCTCTTGTGCCTAGTTTTGCGTTGAAGTCTCCCATTAACACCGTATAGTCGGTTTTGGAGGAATGCATGGCTCTAGAGATATCCTCATACATTTCCTCCACCTCCTCATCGGAGTGTGCAGAGGGTGGTGCGTAAACCTGTATGACCTTCAGCGAATACCGTTTGGTGATTATGAGTATAAGGTACGCAACCTTCGTCGACACACCCTTAATCTTTACAACGTCGTTAACGAGAGACTTGTGGACGATAAATCCGACACCTCCTTGGGACAGATGTTCGCCCTCCCGGTGATAGAGCAAGTTGCCGGATTCGAGAATTACCGTGTCCTCCCCGTCTCTTCGAACTTCGGATAATCCTATAATATGCCAACGTAACTTGTCTATCTCTTCTTCCAGCTCCACGATCTTCTCGTCAGTCCTCAGGGTGCGTGCGTTGTATGTTGCCAGGTCAAGTCGTCTTAGGTGGCAACCGAACCTCCACCGGAGATTCTTAGCACCCCCTGTCCCGCCGTTACCATGGTCGCCACCATAGCCAGGAATAGCGGGGCCGCCGGGGACTGGGGGCCGTTTATTATTGTCATTGCTCATGGGGGGTATATTGTCATAGTTGCCAAGCTTGGCGAGCGGGTTTGCAACCGCAGTTTTTTTATTATAATTTTGCTGTTATCAGGAAGATCCTGCTGCCTGTTTCCCTTTGTCGCCTTTTACGACACCTACGGGAAGATATGGGGTAGTGGTTATTCTTAACCGCAACTACATGGCCATTTCATATCTAAATTATATAAAACTGCACTTTTCAATGTCACTAATCAACGTCGCCGCGAAAATTTCTTCGAATGTTACCTATGTACTGATATTAACTATATTAAGTATTTCTAATAATAATTATATTTATAATTAAGTAACACTCTTAAAATCCTAAAAAATATTTGAATGAAGTCGCTTCAACACCGACGCACGGTCCACCCTCGATGATGTCCGAAACCGGACTGCGACAGAGCTCGTGGGGGGGTTTTAGGGCGACGGAGCAGGCACGCTCGCGCGAATATATTTAATTTCGTGGAAAAAGGACATTTGTCGAGTAAAACGGAATAGAAAAAAAACTTAGTTAAAACTATTAATATTTTAATACAATTTTTTAGTATAAAATCTATTTAAAGAGCTTGTGCAGTTTTGGAGAAATTTTGCATAATATGACAAAAACTACTTTCTGGGGAGTTTTTTTTTCTAATAAGAGGTTGAGAATAATACAACTTTATTTAATTAAAAACATTTATTTAATCCTTTTCTGTCAAGTTGTATTTTTTCCTTTGCGAATTTAATGAACGGTTATTGTGATTTTTTCACTTAAGTATCCAAGAATTTAGGTATTTCACCCTTTTAGAGCCTTAATTATGGGCGGCGGCGGTATCTTGTCCCAAACTAAATTAACCCATATTTGCCCCTTGATTCGAAAACGATCAATAACCCTCTATATGCCCAGAACTATTTTGGACTTCCGATTTTACTAAATTTTGGATATGTTAGTGGTAATAAGTTTCTAATAACGTTATTATTGGTTTTATTAAGGTTGGAATTCGTTATGTACCTTTTTTTAATTGTTCGAAAACGAAACATTGGGCTCTTTCCATACATTTACTATGAGTAAAAAAACAATTACATTTTTCTATGTTTATTTATTTTCAAATGACATATTCATATAAATCTAAAATACCAACAAACAAGATTTAAGCAAAATTTAGGAGGAACATATTTAGGAACTCAATTTAGGAATGAAACGATATAAAACATTTGGTATGTAAGTTAACCTGACACTTTTGGCATGAAGTAACCGTCAAGCTTTTGCAATAAGCACAACGCAGGCGGCTTGGTGCTCTGCCGATCATGTGCTCAGCATTAAATTTTCGCACTGAGGGAGGTACAGTCGTAGAAATCTTTCTAGAGGACCGGGCCGCCGCTTATCAATGCCATACTTTTGGAGCAAAGTTCGTGTCGTCGTGTTCGTGCAAGAAGTGTTGCATTGTTTACAACCACATCAATAAGCCAGAAAATTATGGGGATATACCACTTTTTGCCTCTAATAAAATGTTACGACATTATTATCATGCCAGCGAATAGCACAAATACCACTTTTTTGATCCAGCCGACTATCGTAATAACTTCTCGCTTTTTTCTTGCATAATTTGATATCTTTGAAAGGACACTTCTCGATTCTATTATTTCTTACAGTATCCGGTATTAGAACATTTTGTTCTTTCATTTGAGCAATTAGGGGTAACCCTTTAAAAAAGTTGTCGACATAAACAGAGAAATTTGTATTTTCGTAGGCAGCTTTGATCTCCGTCATAAGTTTACTTACGACATGTTCGCCTAAACCGGTCCTGACTCCTTCAGATTTACCCTGGTATAGATCAGCATGCAAGCAATATCCCAGTCGCAAAGCTGCTACCCAAGTTTTAAAACCGAACCTGATGTGCTGCTTACACCCATGCCTGCCGTGATAAGGAATCATAGATTCATCTATGCTAATATCTTTTTCAATCACAGCATATTGTAAATTTTTTTTTATTGAGCATATCAAACAATGGGCGCACTTTTGCCATTTGTCACCTGGCGCTAAATTTGAGTCATCAGCCACATGAAAGTATCGTAAAATTTCTTCAAACCGGTTCCGTCGCATAGATTTAGCTACTAACAAATTGTGGGTATCCTCATTACTCTCCCAATACATACGTCGTCGCGGCAATGGCCAGTAACCTGTCCATATAAAAATGCCGACAAAGCAATATGTTTAATACCTGACAAGGTAAACGCCATATTTCCTTTTTCTACAGCATTCATAACGGTATGACGAACAATATGAATGATTACTTCATGACTAAAAAATAATTCAAAAATACCAACTGGTTCCGACGCATCTGATACGGTCACCACTGATCTTGGAAGCGGTGCAATCCACTCGTTATCCATCTTACATAAGTCTCGTTTTACCTACTTACGGGCTTGTGGCTGTCCTGGTTGACTTGATAAAGGCACGTTCGATGTTGTGTTTCGATTATCTAAGGCTGAAAGCGGAAGATCGTCTTCTGACTCGCTGTTATCATTGTTTTTATTCCCATGAAGCACCAGCTCAGCAGGAGCCAAAAGTTGTCTACGTGATAAATTATCGAAACTTACATTTATTTCATCGCCCAAATCGGAGTCCGAAACTAATCCATCTCCGGGGGATCAATATAAAAGTCTATTCCTGTCGCTTCATCGTCCGAATCCAAATTATGGACAATATCAACTATATCATTGGTCGATAACGGCCTGCTCCATCTGAAATAATAAAATGTTTATTTAGTATATAACATACGTATATTTTCCCAGTGTATCGTTTTCGAAACACTGATTTTGAAAATAGCTTTTAGGTATTTGAATACAACCATTTAGTTTATATAATTACATAAACATATTTTCAAACTATGTAATGTTATCATAAATTACGCAAGATCTCTAAACTAGAGATAATTGGGATAGTTACTTACTTTTTTGTGAAAGTCGCCATGATTTCTGCATACCGTAAACTGGTCACAACTTGCACTGATTCATTACGTGAAAATAACGTTTGTTTAGTTGACACATTCAATTACTATTAGAAGATAATACCTCAACCTTGACATAGATGGCAGTAGAATGCACTTTTCGAAGAAAACGCGGAAGATAATGAACTATTATTAAAACTTAATTTTTGATTCTTTTTCGAATCACGAGGCAAATAAGGAACCAAATAAAAACATAGTTCTGGGCATATATGGGTTAAGTTGCCAAAGCTTTTTTATTAACAACTTGGTGTACGCGACTGTGGGAACAACGAAAACCATTTCGTTCCACAGGCGGGCTACAGTGGATAAGACGGAGCGCTTAGTGCACATCACCTCAGCGGGAACAGATATCTTAAAATAAAAGACGTCATTTGACGGTATAACAATCGACGGTATAACAACGGCGCCATGGACGGTTGATTTAAAGCTGTTATAAAATAAAGCCATGAGCGAATGTGACCCGAAAACGTCATAAGTTCGATAGACGGAAGTATAAGCCTAGCCTTAGATGATACACTAGTATTTTGTAAAGTACTAGACTGCAAATATTGTGAAAGAAGCCGACTAATCCTACCGTAAAGGGACTCAAACATAATGAGGATGTTATAGTCAGGCTTAGCGATAGGGTTTATTTTTAATAAATGCGAATTATATTTAACTGAGGTATTTTAAATTCAATACGTAATGCATTAATATTAGAATTTTCCTCGAGAAAACGTTCCATCATAGAAATATTCGTTTGGATATTCGAAGACATATCATTTATTTCTGCACTATTTCAAATATAGCATCACTTTTAGCTAAGAACAAGATCAACTCGGCGTCAGGTGTACCGTCACTAGCCGAAGAATCACTATTACTTTATGCAATTTGTTTCTTAGGCTGCATTATGGCTAAAGTTAAACGGCGAAATATAGTTGTAAGTGTGTGATACGCAATCTGTAATAAAATATACAACTTCGCTACGCGGTCGAATAACGTATCATTAAGAATAAGTTTCATTAATGATGAGCTTTAAAATATTAATTTCAATAGGAAATTCTGTATTTATTAATTACGAGTATAGAGATTATATCTAATGTAAATAAGGGAAGTTATTTAACGGTCTGATCGATAGTTATGATTAAAAGTTGATAATGCATTGTCATACAACATGAAAATTTTTAAATATAGATAAATATTCTACAGTTATGGTTTTATAATAAGGATATATTGATGTCACTTAATAGGGTCAATTTTAGTATCCATATAAGGGCGGAGGTCAATCCGAAGTCGATTGATGGCGCAATGTCATGCAACACGAACAATTTAAATATAGATAATTAATCTACTCTTATGTAAAACTTATTCGAGGTTATTTTTATTTTTAAAGAGGAAAGAATTATAACACATTTATTTTATTCACACACAAAAATAAAATTAACAAAACTAATGCTAGGAACAATCTTACATGTATAACGGCCCCACGGAAAAGAAGAGCGATCGCGTCGCGTACACTGTTTTTATACCGTTAGGGCAAGCCCTCAAGTCAAGGAAGTCAAGGAAGGGAGACTTCTATCTTCTACTACACTACAATAATGTTTTTTTTTTTTTTAATGAATATTTTTGTCGCTTATTAGAACCTATTGTTGTGTGCTAATAAAGGCGGGAGGTCAATAAATGTAAATTGGCTCGTAGTGACCAAAACAAAAGTGGTCTATAATTGATGTCATGATGTCACTTTTTAGGGTATATAAGGGCGGAAGGTCAAGGTCAATCCGGCGAGAAGTGACGTCTAAAATGGACCCACAGGAACGTGAAGTTTGCGTGATAAAGATTTCGTGGACTGTATTGGTACAGGTAAGCAAAGCGAGGAAAGTAGATAAGAGTGGAATGGATGCACGAACCTTGTGAGGGACTGCCTCGCCTTTCTCCCGGAGTATAACACTTAGATCAGTTCCAGGATATCACACACTCTTGATTTATTGTAGTCGCGGAAGGAGTAATACTAGGACTCAATGTCCGGTGATAATTAATATTAAAGAGGAGATAAAATAGCGCAATGTCCCTCGTGCCGCGTGATTATTAAATTGATTACAAAATTACTGCTGCCGCGCGGCGCTCGCGTCACCTTCAGCGGCTGCATGTGCATATATGGGAAAGGACATGGGAAAGGAGTGGTGAAAGATATATACTAAGTATTTAATTAGATTTATAAATTAAATTGTTAACTGGCATCACCAACCACTATTTTGTTAATCGTTGTTGGAATAGAATCATTTATCATGACTAGCTTAACAAACGAAGCTACATTCATTAACAATCGGTTAACCATCTCATTAGTGATGTAATGTCTGCAACTGACATTAACGAATTTATTTCGCAAAATCTACAATACCTTAACATGCATGTAATTAATGCAAACTTAAATGATCTTTACAATATTTGTCAATTTAAATGAAACTAATTTTACGGATTTTATCGCGTATATTAACTTATTTTACATTCCCGACGTTTCAAGCACTTTACAGCACCCATGGTCACGGGGGGGGACTGAGGTGTATGACGTCCCAATGTCATAGTTAACCACGGCTACCTCCAGATTAAAAATTATTAATTTTTGTTCCGATCAACGCAGTATGAACTTACAGTATCATGAAGTCTTGCAGTTGTATGCTTGGGTTGGGATTTAATTTTATTAATTATGGGATCCCAAGCAGATGGTAGCACCCAGCCATCTTCTCTATTGAAATTAGGATGTTTTTTGATTTCAATAGCCTCGCGAATCATCCTTGGAAGGAATCGGTGTTCTTTAGCGAGGATTTGTGGTCTATCAAATCTAATGTAGTGACGGGGGCGATCCTGTACATGTTCACAGACTGCAGACTTCCCGGAGCGTCTATTCTTCACATCAGCTATGTGTTCTTTAACGCGGGTTTTTATGGATCTTTTAGTTTGTCCTATATAAGAGAGACCACATTCACAATCCAGCTTGTAAACTCCTGCATCTTGCAGAGGAATATTACACTTGACTGATGGTAAAAACTGACTAATCTTCTTCGGCGGCTTGAAATATGTTTTAATGGAAGCACGCTTCAAGATGTAGCCAATCTTGTCAGTGACACCTCTGACATATGGCAGTACAGCAGGTACTCGCTCGACTGTGGCCGGCTTCACTCGTTCACTGTGACGTAGGCGCGGGAAGCTTATTGTCGTGCAAAACTTGCTTGACGTGTTAAAGCTCGGCGAATAGTACAAAACTCGCTTGACGTGTTGGAGCACAGCGAAATCCGTAAAATGAGTTTTATTTAAATGTGTAGTGTTTGCGTAAATATAAGAAATCATAATCTGAACTATGTTTTAAAACTAAAAGTAAATATATTTTTTAATATTGCAATTAAAAAAATATAACATATAGTTTTTAAAGACTTTACAACAACTTTAAGCAGTCCTATCCTATGAATACGTGTCCAATAGGTGTTTTCAGGTTTTAAGCTCACTAAAATTGGAATTAAAAATTTGCAAAACTTGTTCATAACAGGACGTCATAATGACCTACGAGTATATTTAGAAGCTTGTGAATACAAAAAGGCGTTGACATATCATTTTGTTGTAAAAAATATACGTAATATTCTTTAAAAGAGATGTGTAAAAAAGTAAAGCTTGAAGAATTTTTTACCATTCATACTCGTAGTTAAACTATGGGAAAAGTAAAAAGTGGAGAAACAAGAAATGAACAGAAGTTATGTGTAGGTCAGTAACTGCAGAGGCAATTCTGTGGACTGTATCTGTTACGTCTTATGGCTCGTATGTTAGATGGATAAATAGATAATGACGGGCTGTTTTTAAAACTCCACGTCTAAGCGTATTTTGCGTGTGGGTAGGAACTATTCGAGCTATGATCTTCCCGAAGATGTTCAGCAGTCCTTTTAAGTTACGAGCAACTTTGGCGTGCCGAGATGTTTAGCCCGTTTTTTCCTCCCCCGTACATGCCCTGTACAGGGGACACTCTGTAACAGCCTAAATCCGCCTAAATAAAATACATTAGTTTTGATAGACCACAAATTTTCGCTAAAGAACACCGATTCCTTCCAAGGATGATTCGCGAGGCTATTGAAATCAAGAACATCCTAATTTCAATAGAGAAGATGGCTGGGTGCTACCATCAGCTTGGAATCCCAAAATTTATTAAATTAAATCCCAACCCAAGCATACAACTGCAAGACTTCATGATACTGTAAGTTCATACTGCGTAGATCGGAACAAAAATTTAAAAAAATTAATCTGGATCCTGGATCAGTCCTCTCCGTGAACATGGGTGCTGTAAAGGGCTCGAAACGTCGGGAATATAAAATAAGTTAATATACGCGATAAAATTCGTAAAATTCTTTTTTTTAAATACCTAGTTTAGATTGTTTTCGGATGACCCATAATTTTGTTAAAAGCAGAATAGGCAATGTTGCTTACTAAGAGCGTGAACGAAAAAGCAAACATCAGCGATAATATGGCTTCTTGTAAATTGTAGCAGCGTCTGGGAAAATTGTTTTATATAATTATGTTGTTATAAAGTAATCACGTTAAATTTATCTTTATAATATGTTCTATAAAATTTTAAAAAATATATAAATCATGAGTTCTCTACATTCGAGCTTGTTTAGTGATGGTTAATTTGTGTTGGTGTTTGAGACTGTAGGAATTGTTACTGAATTAAGTAATCATACAATGCGCACTGGTGTTTAGTCTTTTACTACAATTTTAAGTCATTTATAACTCAAATGATAAATTTTAGGCATATAAAGTTGTAGCTCACATATGTAGATATTTCCCTTGTATGAATTTATGTCAATATATCTACTATTTGATTTAAAACTTTTATTTGCAAAACGACAATGAAAGTCTCTGTTCCAATATGAAACCGCTGTAGAGCTCAAAAGTCAAACAATAGAATAGTAATAAGCTTTTCATTTGTCATTGATTTAAGAACTCCCAGTATTAAATATAGTATGCAAAAGCAAAAAAAAGGGTGAAATGTTGTGGATTTTTGGTATGTGGTTGGTATGATGGTAAGTGGTTGCTGTGGCCCATAGCTATCTATATCTATCTTCGTTTGCAAATTAAAATGCAGATGCGTTGTCAGCCGCAAGTACTAAGATAGCATGCTTCTTTTCCAGTAAAATGGGTCACTGGTTCTCTACACTCACCATACGAAACACAGCAGCATTGAACTGCTATTTTACGCTGGTATTCTGTGAGAGCGTGGTCCTTCCCTGGTCGAGCCGACCTATTCGTGCTACAACTATACTATTAATATAGGTGCAGCATGGCACTACCACGTAACAAAATGGATATTGTTTTCAAAACTATAGTTACTATCAACTTTTATACTGTGTCAAACTATTATTGATATTAAAATACAAAGAAGTTTTTTTTACCTTTCCTTCCTTACGGTACTATTTAGTACCGGCTGCTTTTTCGTCTAATGCATTGAATATACAAACAATTCGTGCTTAAAATCACTGGCGATCCTTTAGAGTACGATTGGCGTAATCTAGAAAGAGCACACAATTCGGTATATCGCTAGAACCGAACAATCAATTTGATCTGCATGTAACAATTTGTCAGGCACTCATTGAGTTCGCCTTGTGGTGATTTTGTTATGGTTTTCAAATTATAATATCATAGAAAAGTTCAAATTTTTTAGATTATATAGTAACTTTATATTACAAATTACAATTCCAATTACTAACGTGATACATTATTACCTTATTTCATATGAATAATTTATAAAACCCGACGAGGACTAAAAAGTTCCGTCAGAATCTTTTGGTCTTATAATTTATTGAATTTTATGATAATTATACACGATGAATGGGACTTTCATTCGTTATATACTTATCTTCTTATAATTGTTTAATTGTTGTAATAGATTTACAGTAATGGATATTTCTAAGAAAACTGCACTCATTGCAGCTCTGTTGTTAGAGGATCATCCAGACGGGAGCGAAGATTCTGATGGGTGTTTCCTATGAAGAAGTCGAAAAAGATCTTCAAGAATCCTTATTTAAAGGCTTCGAGGACTATTTTGAGGAGGCTATTGAGAGGGTCTTAGCCGAAATTCCTTCATCGGCGACAAAAATGAAGAGCCATCAGGTTGTTCTATTGATCAGGTAGCTACATCTCCAATCCCTAGCCACAGTCCCCGAATTGCTCTTCCTTCAACAAATAAGTCCATGCCTAGTTCTAAAGCTACCCGACCGAAAGTAGTCAAACCAAACCGAAAGTGGAAGAAACGAAACTCAAAAATAAATATATCGGAATATACTGCAAATACAAACATGGTAGGATAGGTTTTTTGATTGTATTAAACCGACTGATATATTTTTTCTATTGAATGACGATATATATGATAGGATTTATACCACAAACCATTATGCTACACAAAAAAGCAAGATATTAAATCCATAAAAGGAGGAACTTTTAGTATTTATTGGTATGAATTTCTTTTTGGGCTACAATACTCGACCGGCTTGGACAGACCATTACTCTTCGGCATCTGATCTAAACAATCCACTTATATGCAAAACCATGCCAAGAGACAGATTTACTGTGATTATATCACATCTAAACTGCAATAACAATGCTCAAAAAAGATATGCTATAAAAAATCAGACATGTTGTTGATGCACTCAATAAAAAATTTCAAGAGTGCTATCATGCGACCCGTGAAATGAGCGTGGGCGAAACGATGATCAAATTCAAGGGTAGGTCTGTACTAAAACTCAAATCCAATTAATTTACGTGATAGAGCCATGCTGCAGCTATATTATGGTTGTAGCATGAATGGGTCGGCTCGACCGGGGAAGGACCACGCTCTCACAGAAAACCAGCGTAAAATAGCAGCTTAACGCTGCTGTGTTTCGTATGGTGAGTGTAGAGAACCGGAGACCCTTTTTACTGGCAAAGAGGCATTCCATCTTAGTCCTCACGGGTGACAACGCATCTGCATCTTGACTCTTAATTGAGGATAGACGTAGATGTCTATGGGTCACAGCAACCACTTACCATCAGGTGGACTGTGTGCTCGTTTGTCATCCGATACTATAAAAAAAATCTATTTTGAGAGATGTACGAGTATATTTAGGTAACAGAGGTATACATTGACCCACAGTTTCTGAAAAAAGAGGAAGGTGTGAGGTTTGCAACTTCAAGACGATTCAGTCCAAACTAAATGTTCCCACTGTAATGTTTTTTTGTGTTTGCACGATAAAAAAAAAATTGTTTTGTAGAATATCACGAGGTTAACGTTTGATCTCATTATTTTTATTTACTCATATTTTCTCTCAAAGCTCCGAACATTGTGATACCTAAAGTAACTGACGGTACAAATTAGTCTTGGTCTTAGAAATAGTACTTCTAGGTACAATAAAAATCTGAAAAAATCTTTTCGTTTATTTTTACCTTATTAATATAATAAAGTAAATTTCGAAAACTTTTAAAAATATATAGTCCGATAGGAAAAGGTAAAATATAATCTTTAAAAAATTACTAACCGAAACTATTTTTACAGAAAATATTTTTTATAGGATATGGGTGACAAACGAGCATCCAGTCTATCTGACGGTAAGTAGATTCTGTGCCCATATTATACATCTACATTTAACCTTGAATGAGATTCAAAATGCAGATGCCTTGTTATCCCAGAGGACTAGGGTGGAATGCCACTTTTCCAGTAAAAAGGGTCTCCGATTCACTACACTTACCATACGAAACACAGCAGGATTAAGCTACTATTTTACGCTGGTATTCTGTGAGTGCGTGTTACTTCCCCGGTGGAGCTGACCTATTTGTCTACGTCGCTACAATTATAATAACTGCAACTGCAACTGCAGCGTAAAATAATTTCCGTATTCTTCCGAAGACGGTGCTATGAAGGTTTGTATCAAAAACTTAAGAACCCGACTTCAGAAGATATTTTGTGGAAATAATTTTAATCTTTCTGTATCCTTTCGAAGCCGATTTTTTTATATTTCTTAAGTTTAATTTTTTTACTCTATTATTCGTTTTCGGGAGCGTTTCACAAATACCTGTATATTAACTATCTTTACTATACAGTATATTAACTATGGCCCGGAGTGGGGAAGGCAAAGTGTATTTAGTAAAATAACAGAAAAAATAACAAACTCGGCATATCTAGTACACCTTGTCGAGGAGTTCAAGTATCAGTCATCAAAGTACACTTTAAGTCCCTCCGTCAAGTCCGGAGGTAAGGACTATTCATAACTTACAAATCGAGCCCGAACTCGGCACATCTAGTTCCCCTCGTCGATAAGTTCCAGTGGCATTCTTCAAAGTACACTTTTAAGTCACGCTATCAAGCCCGGAGGTAAAGGTCTCATCATAAGTAACAAAACAAAGCCAAACTCGGCACATCTAGTTTTCCTTGTCCAGGAGCCTTGCTCTTTTTAACCGAGACTCTGGTGTCCTCTCCGGCCGATGCTTCATATCTCTCCTACCCAGGGTACAATTTCATCAGCATCATCATCATTACAGCCTTTTAAAAGTCCACTGCTGAACATGGGCCTCCCCCAAGGAAGGCCACAATGCACGGTACTGAGCCATCTGCATCCATCGACTTCCTGCATGTCTTACCAGATCGTCACTCCATCACGTGGGGGGTCGCTCTACACTTCGCTTTTCGGTACGAGGCTGCCACTCAAGAACCTTTCTTCCTCATCGGTTGTCGGTTCTTCGAGCTAACTTTCTTTAAGCTATATGGCCGGCCCACTGCCACTTCAGCTTACTAATCTGTTGGGCTATGTCGGTTACTCTGGTTCTACTGCGGATATACTAATTTCTAAGTTTATCACACAGAGAAACCCCGAACATAGCCCTCTCCATAGCTCGCTGAGCAACCTTGAGCTTCCTCATACGGTCAGCAGTGAAGGACCACGTCTGAGATCCATAAGTCATCACTGGCAACACGGACTGGTTGTATAATTTCGTTTTAAGGTTTTGAGGTATGTCTCACGAGAAGATGTCCCGAACGCTGCCCAGCAGAGTTGAATCCATCGATTGACCTCTCGGTCGAAGTTGGACTTACCTAGTCGGACTATTTTTCCCAGGTAAACATATTCGTCAACAACTTCGAGCTTAGTGCTCCCAACAACTACCGGCATAGGTGTGACATGGACATTAAACATGATCTTTGTTTTGTCCATGTTCATCCTAAGACCTATTCGTTGGGAGACACTATTGAGGTCAAATTAGAACACTCCTTTGTGCCCCAGGCTGGAGTTTACGTATACGTCAGAAAGGACATCTCTTTTTGAAGCCTCGGTAGTCTTGAAGGTACGGACCTGTCCATCCTATGGCTGCGCGTTAGTACCGAATGACTCTTTTTTTTAATTATCTTCATTGCACCATATTTAAGTTTCGGATTTATTTCGGCAACTTTTGTGTATCATTTAATGCTTTTCAATTCTTTATTTTTTAATTTTAAAGAAAAAAAATGTTAGTTAAAAAAAGTAAATCTTATAAAATTAGCTGAAAATTAATTCATTTCTTAATATAAAATTCAGGGAAATTTGTAGAGAATCTGTTGAAGTTTTGTCATGAATTTTTGGGGAATTTGACAAATTGGTGTTGGCGAAGCTGCTATGTTACACCGAAAGAGCAATGGCAGAAAAATAGTTGACAAAAATTATAGCGTCTGGAATTAAGTTATATATAAAATGAGTTTTATTATTTTTCTATAATTTTTTAAATAAAAAGGTATTTTAATTAAAGCCACAGAAAAAAACAAACATTTTTGGGAATTTCAAATGACTTCAATCATTTTACTCTATTCAAATGTTGCTATTTAATATATTCATACTATTTTCGTATACACTTCGTAAGACTACCAACACAACACACAAAATATTTTTATATTAAGTTTTTATAAGTAATAACTGTACTATCAGTAATAATAAAAATAAAAGTAATATGGCTGTGAATAAGTCTCTTACAAAGAATTTCCTACAATAATACATTATCTCAATCATAGTACTATGTAACAATTCCATTTAATGTTATGCCAACACTAGCTAAAATAAAATGTCACTGGTTCTAGCCCTTCTGTAAATGTAACTATGATACAAAAGGCCCTGGAGCCATGCCAGAAATATACATTTATAGTATGCAAATATATAATAGTGATATAATAATCTAAAAACTGTCAATTATGTATTATGTATTAAGCTAACATCAAACAACCACAGGAAGCATGACTTTTTCTAAGTGACATAGGACATAATCTAAAAAGGTTCAAATGTAAATATCTTTTTTTTAACGCCTTCTCAGGACAAAATTCTTTGACAAAGTTATTAAGGGACTGACGCTTAACATTTCAAGATATTTTTGGTATATAGACGCTATCATTTCTTCTCAACTAATTTTATGTATGAAAGTCTGCCATTGTACTTTAGTTTGTCGGCGACATAAGAATTAGAAGCGGCAATCACTATAAAACTTCTAGTAATTTTTATAAATTTGACGGACCTCTTTTTAAATTAAATCAATCAAGTCAATTAAAATAAAGTAAAAGTATTATTTATTTCTGATAGATTAATTTACTGTCGATTATAATTGCAATTGATTTTAACTATTAAATTATTCAGTACCATTTCATTTCTATTTTCTTATACAAAATCAAAGCTAACGATGAAATAGTGTTTATAATTAGTTAAGTGAGTACTGAGTACCCAATTAGGTACGTTTATTAATTTCAATATAATTTTTATAGTAAAGAACTGCTTATTGCGTCACGGTAAAATTGGATCGTGTAATTGTTTTAAAAATAACAACCAATACTTCTTTTAAATAAAATAAATGTTGGCAATGTTGTTAGGGTTTTACGGTCTGTGGTTGTGTTCAGCGCTTCAAGCACAAATGCTTCGTGCGCATTGTTGGCTTTCACGTGCGCGTGAGCGACAGTTCAATCGTTTCATTAAATAAATTATTGTTGTTCCGTTTGGTTTTTCTTGTTTTGTTTTAATATTGCTGAACGTGTAGGTACGTCTATAGTGCTCGTGAATACGGCAACATTTTATATATAGAATATAGATATAGTATAGAATATAGAATATAGACATAATAATAGAGAAAATTTTACAGACTTGAGCTGCGGGCCGCGTAGATTCGGCGTCGATTCTGCGCGACAATAGGGTCAATAACCCCATTGTCAGCTGATTTAAGTTCCACTACTGGTTTTATGTTTAAGTATTTTTATGTTTTTTTTATAGAATTATCGTTTCATTTTGTTGTACTAACATGATGGAGCGTGAATAAAAGTAATAAAACGTTTTGAAAAGATGACTTTTTTTTCCTCGGGATCAATTTTCTTCCTGCTCATGATCAAAGGTATCGTTAGTACTATCGCCTGTTTTTGTTTTCGGGAGCGTTTCAAAAACACCCGGTATGTTTTAACTGTTGAAATAGACAGTTAAAAAAATTAACAAATTTGTTAAATAAATGAAAGTAACCATATTGAATAGTAGCCGTGGTAGCTCAGATGGTTAGCGCTCGCTGTTAGTTTCACAGTACGCGAGAGACCCGGGTTCGATCCCCGTCGGCACCAATGAAATTCTTAATTGCAATTTTAAGTGCTAATTAACTACGTGCTCGGTGGGGAAGGAAAACATCGTGAAGAAACCTGCATATCTGACAAATAAGAAAAAATATACATTTCGAAGACATGTAAAGTTCGCCAACACGCATTGGGGCAGCGCGGCGGACCTTTCCTTGCCCTAAAACCCTCTCAGAAATGAGAGGAGGCCTGTGCCCAGCAGTGGGACGTCTATATAGGCTGTAATTTTAACTTTATATTGAATAAAATTATTATATGCCAGTCCATTTAAAACAATTCACGACGTTACTGATTTATATAAGCCGTATTTATGCCATACCACCTTAAGAATCGATCAATTTTCGTTCGATAAAGTAACTTTAAAAATGGAATGGAGTAGATGGCGGTTTACAAGTCCGTTTTTTCGAAAGAAAAAATTCTACAAAAACATCAATACATGTATTCTTTTGATTTATTATATTGAAATTTAGGCTTCACATGTCCAAAATATGAGGATTGTAACAAATATTTGTTATAAAATCAAACTTATATCCAATATTTTATGCTGAAATTGTGATTATCATATTAAATAAAATCTTTTGAAGTGTTATTTATTCATTAAACTGTACAAAATTATATTTTTAACACTTAAATGTAATAATTGGCTGAACCCTTTTGGGGCTGATGTTAATTTTATGTACTTTGTTGTTACGCTATTGGCTGAAATATTGGTTGGTATTAATTAAAACAAAGCGCTTCCGTTTAATATTATTTAAAATTTAAGTTTGACATAAAATTATTGGAAACTTGGAACTATAATAATAAAGTTATTAGTGAAAAATTGTGTGCGCTTATGGCATGCACAATTGGATTTACGAATTGTTTTAATATTTTCTCTTACTCAGAAGATATTATTCTTTATCGATATACATACGTTGCTTGTTATATCCAGGCGTTCACGATGTAAATAACAGCAAAATAAGAATCGAGAGATCATCCTTCTGTAAGTGCTAAGTTCAACCCGTACAAAGCTGGAGCGCGTCGCTAATCCTTCAATATAAAATCATTGATGTGTCTGTTAATGATTATGTAACTTCTGACCGACTTGTCCGATTGAGGTCATAACTAAACAATATAATACTTATTTTGTCGAGACAATGGTTTATAACTATTCTCGAATGCGATAGGTGGCACTTAAAACTAACGGCGTTGCCTTTTTGGCGTTCAGATACTAACAACTTCTATATTAATGGAATATATAATGTCGGTTTAGTGCTAAAATAGAAATTCACTTAACCAGGGCTTGATATTGACGTGCAGTGGTCGAGTTATAAATAAATTTTATATGTACACTGTAAATAGTCTGAAGGTCTGATTAAAACAGTACAACAGAATAACGTTATTAAAATCCCTCAGCCGCTTATATGAACTATAAAACCCACCAATATACGTGTTCAATAATGGAATTTAAGGCGAAAAGTGAACAAAACTATATTACAATTTAGATATCTTCAGACTATACATACAAATAAATAAAATAAAATAACAGCACTTATAATAAAAAACAATTTTAAATATTTTTGTTGTTTTGTTATTTGTTGTTGAAATGGCTAGACCGATTTTGACGTTACTTTCATTGGCAGATAACTGATGTTATAAGGAGTAAATCAGGCTACTTTTATTTTAGAAATAAAATTAGGGTTCTGGGCAAAAAAATGAAAACACATCGCACCTCCGATAAAATAGAGTTACAACTTGAAAAACCTGGAAATCCTGAAAAACCATTTTTAGAAAAGCGAAAATAAACTCATGGATTCGTTATACAGTCTTAATTCTTGTAGTATTATGGTGGCCACTCACGGAATATATAAATATATATATATATATATATATATTTATATATATATATATATATATATATATATATATATAATATACATATTTATATATACACATATATACGGAACGGATTTAATTTCTAGATCGATGAAGCCGCAGCCATGCGCGATTAGATGGCGTGACTTCTATAAATTAAAAATATCATTTCCTATCTATTAACTAGTACTTCGCGACTTCGCACGCGTGTAATTTATTACTAATTCTTTTTCTAAATAAAAAGTGGCCTAAGTTCCTCCATATAATATCAGTTATCTGCCACTGAAAGTCTCGTCAAAATCGGTTCAGCCGATTCGAAGATTAGCCGGAACAAACAGACAGACAGACAGACAGAAAGATAGACAAAGATTTTAAAAATTGTGTTTTTTTATGCAATGTATGTACTTTCATATGCATTTAGTGAAAAATTGTTATTTTGACATTACAAGTAGACACTTCCATTTTATTTATTTGTATAGATATATATTAATAGTCAGGAAATGATATTAAATAAGATTATTTTATTATTAAATATCATTTAATTTATCTATATATATATATGATATTTTATAGGAGTCACGCAAACTAAACGCACACGGCCACGCCCTATGTTTGAACAAGGACTGTTGATAAAATATCGATATATCGACCCGTGAAATGAGCGTGGGCGAAACGATGATCAAATTCAAGGGTAGGTCTGTACTAAAACTCAAATCCAATTAATTTACGTGATAGAGCCATGCTGCAGCTATATTATGGTTGTAGCATGAATGGGTCGGCTCGACCGGGGAAGGACCACGCTCTCACAGAAAACCAGCGTAAAATAGCAGCTTAACGCTGCTGTGTTTCGTATGGTGAGTGTAGAGAACCGGAGACCCTTTTTACTGGCAAAGAGGCATTCCATCTTAGTCCTCACGGGTGACAACGCATCTGCATCTTAAGTCTTAATTGAGGATAGACGTAGATGTCTATGGGTCACAGCAACCACTTACCATCAGGTGGACTGTGTGCTCGTTTGTCATCCGATACTATAAAAAAAATCTATTTTGAGAGATGTACGAGTATATTTAGGTAACAGAGGTATACATTGACCCACAGTTTCTGAAAAAAGAGGAAGGTGTGAGGTTTGCAACTTCAAGACGATTCAGTCCAAACTAAATGTTCCCACTGTAATGTTTTTTTGTGTTTGCACGATAAAAAAAAAATGTTTTGTAGAATATCACGAGGTTAACGTTTGATCTCATTATTTTTATTTACTCATATTTTCTCTCAAAGCTCCGAACATTGTGATACCTAAAGTAACTGACGGTACAAATTAGTCTTGGTCTTAGAAATAGTACTTCTAGGTACAATAAAAATCTGAAAAAATCTTTTCGTTTATTTTTACCTTATTAATATAATAAAGTAAATTTCGAAAACTTTTAAAAATATATAGTCCGATAGGAAAAGGTAAAATATAATCTTTAAAAAATTACTAACCGAAACTATTTTTACAGAAAATATTTTTTATAGGATGTGGGTGACAAACGAGCATCCAGTCTATCTGACGGTAAGTAGATTCTGTGCCCATATTATACATCTACATTTAACCTTGAATGAGATTCAAAATGCAGATGCCTTGTTATCCCAGAGGACTAGGATGGAATGCCACTTTTCCAGTAAAAAGGGTCTCCGATTCACTACACTTACCATACGAAACACAGCAGGATTAAGCTACTATTTTACGCTGGTATTCTGTGAGTGCGTGTTACTTCCCCGGTGGAGCTTACCTATTTGTCTACGTCGCTACAATTATAATAACTGCAACTGCAACTGCAGCGTAAAATAATTTCCGTATTCTTCCGAAGACGGTGCTATGAAGGTTTGTATCAAAAACTTAAGAACCCGACTTCAGAAGATATTTTGTGGAAATAATTTTAATCTTTCTGTATCCTTTCGAAGCCGATTTTTTTATATTTCTTAAGTTTAATTTTTTTACTCTATTATTCGTTTTCGGGAGCGTTTCACAAATACCTGTATATTAACTATCTTTACTATACAGTATATTAACTATGGCCCGGAGTGGGGAAGGCAAAGTGTATTTAGTAAAATAACAGAAAAAATAACAAACTCGGCATATCTAGTACACCTTGTCGAGGAGTTCAAGTATCAGTCATCAAAGTACACTTTAAGTCCCTCCGTCAAGTCCGGAGGTAAGGACTATTCATAACTTACAAATCGAGCCCGAACTCGGCACATCTAGTTCCCCTCGTCGATAAGTTCCAGTGGCATTCTTCAAAGTACACTTTTAAGTCACGCTATCAAGCCCGGAGGTAAAGGTCTCATCATAAGTAACAAAACAAAGCCAAACTCGGCACATCTAGTTTTCCTTGTCCAGGAGCCTTGCTCTTTTTAACCGAGACTCTGGTGTCCTCTCCGGCCGATGCTTCATATCTCTCCTACCCAGGGTACAATTTCATCAGCATCATCATCATTACAGCCTTTTAAAAGTCCACTGCTGAACATGGGCCTCCCCCAAGGAAGGCCACAATGCACGGTACTGAGCCATCTGCATCCATCGACTTCCTGCATGTCTTACCAGATCGTCACTCCATCACGTGGGGGGTCGCTCTACACTTCGCTTTTCGGTACGAGGCTGCCACTCAAGAACCTTTCTTCCTCATCGGTTGTCGGTTCTTCGAGCTAACTTTCTTTAAGCTATATGGCCGGCCCACTGCCACTTCAGCTTACTAATCTGTTGGGCTATGTCGGTTACTCTGGTTCTACTGCGGATATACTAATTTCTAAGTTTATCACACAGAGAAACCCCGAACATAGCCCTCTCCATAGCTCGCTGAGCAACCTTGAGCTTCCTCATACGGTCAGCAGTGAAGGACCACGTCTGAGATCCATAAGTCATCACTGGCAACACGGACTGGTTGTATAATTTCGTTTTAAGGTTTTGAGGTATGTCTCACGAGAAGATGTCCCGAACACTGCCCAGCAGAGTTGAATCCATCGATTGACCTCTCGGTCGAAGTTGGACTTACCTAGTCGGACTATTTTTCCCAGGTAAACATATTCGTCAACAACTTCGAGCTTAGTGCTCCCAACAACTACCGGCATAGGTGTGACATGGACATTAAACATGATCTTTGTTTTGTCCATGTTCATCCTAAGACCTATTCGTTGGGAGACACTATTGAGGTCAAATTAGAACACTCCTTTGTGCCCCAGGCTGGAGTTTACGTATACGTCAGAAAGGACATCTCTTTTTGAAGCCTCGGTAGTCTTGAAGGTACGGACCTGTCCATCCTATGGCTGCGCGTTAGTACCGAATGACTCTTTTTTTTAATTATCTTCATTGCACCATATTTAAGTTTCGGATTTATTTCGGCAACTTTTGTGTATCATTTAATGCTTTTCAATTCTTTATTTTTTAATTTTAAAGAAAAAAAATGTTAGTTAAAAAAAGTAAATCTTATAAAATTAGCTGAAAATTAATTCATTTCTTAATATAAAATTCAGGGAAATTTGTAGAGAATCTGTTGAAATTTTGTCATGAATTTTTGGGGAATTTGACAAATTGGTGTTGGCGAAGCTGCTATGTTACACCGAAAGAGCAATGGCAGAAAAATAGTTGACAAAAATTATAGCGTCTGGAATTAAGTTATATATAAAATGAGTTTTATTATTTTTCTATAATTTTTTAAATAAAAAGGTATTTTAATTAAAGCCACAGAAAAAAACAAACATTTTTGGGAATTTCAAATGACTTCAATCATTTTACTCTATTCAAATGTTGCTATTTAATATATTCATACTATTTTCGTATACACTTCGTAAGACTACCAACACAACACACAAAATATTTTTATATTAAGTTTTTATAAGTAATAACTGTACTATCAGTAATAATAAAAATAAAAGTAATATGGCTGAGAATAAGTCTCTTACAAAGAATTTCCTACAATAATACATTATCTCAATCATAGTACTATGTAACAATTCCATTTAATGTTATGCCAACACTAGCTAAAATAAAATGTCACTGGTTCTAGCCCTTCTGTAAATGTAACTATGATACAAAAGGCCCTGGAGCCATGCCAGAAATATACATTTATAGTATGCAAATATATAATAGTGATATAATAATCTAAAAACTGTCAATTATGTATTATGTATTAAGCTAACATCAAACAACCACAGGAAGCATGACTTTTTCTAAGTGACATAGGACATAATCTAAAAAGGTTCAAATGTAAATATCTTTTTTTTAACGCCTTCTCAGGACAAAATTCTTTGACAAAGTTATTAAGGGACTGACGCTTAACATTTCAAGATATTTTTGGTATATAGACGCTATCATTTCTTCTCAACTAATTTTATGTATGAAAGTCTGCCATTGTACTTTAGTTTGTCGGCGACATAAGAATTAGAAGCGGCAATCACTATAAAACTTCTAGTAATTTTTATAAATTTGACGGACCTCTTTTTAAATTAAATCAATCAAGTCAATTAAAATAAAGTAAAAGTATTATTTATTTCTGATAGATTAATTTACTGTCGATTATAATTGCAATTGATTTTAACTATTAAATTATTCAGTACCATTTCATTTCTATTTTCTTATACAAAATCAAAGCTAACGATGAAATAGTGTTTATAATTAGTTAAGTGAGTACTGAGTACCCAATTAGGTACGTTTATTAATTTCAATATAATTTTTATAGTAAAGAACTGCTTATTGCGTCACGGTAAAATTGGATCGTGTAATTGTTTTAAAAATAACAACCAATACTTCTTTTAAATAAAATAAATGTTGGCAATGTTGTTAGGGTTTTACGGTCTGTGGTTGTGTTCAGCGCTTCAAGCACAAATGCTTCGTGCGCATTGTTGGCTTTCACGTGCGCGTGAGCGACAGTTCAATCGTTTCATTAAATAAATTATTGTTGTTCCGTTTGGTTTTTCTTGTTTTGTTTTAATATTGCTGAACGTGTAGGTACGTCTATAGTGCTCGTGAATACGGCAACATTTTATATATAGAATATAGATATAGTATAGAATATAGAATATAGACATAATAATAGAGAAAATTTTACAGACTTGAGCTGCGGGCCGCGTAGATTCGGCGTCGATTCTGCGCGACAATAGGGTCAATAACCCCATTGTCAGCTGATTTAAGTTCCACTACTGGTTTTATGTTTAAGTATTTTTATGTTTTTTTTATAGAATTATCGTTTCATTTTGTTGTACTAACATGATGGAGCGTGAATAAAAGTAATAAAACGTTTTGAAAAGATGACTTTTTTTTCCTCGGGATCAATTTTCTTCCTGCTCATGATCAAAGGTATCGTTAGTACTATCGCCTGTTTTTGTTTTCGGGAGCGTTTCAAAAACACCCGGTATGTTTTAACTGTTGAAATAGACAGTTAAAAAAATTAACAAATTTGTTAAATAAATGAAAGTAACCATATTGAATAGTAGCCGTGGTAGCTCAGATGGTTAGCGCTCGCTGTTAGTTTCACAGTACGCGAGAGACCCGGGTTCGATCCCCGTCGGCACCAATGAAATTCTTAATTGCAATTTTAAGTGCTAATTAACTACGTGCTCGGTGGGGAAGGAAAACATCGTGAAGAAACCTGCATATCTGACAAATAAGAAAAAATATACATTTCGAAGACATGTAAAGTTCGCCAACACGCATTGGGGCAGCGCGGCGGACCTTTCCTTGCCCTAAAACCCTCTCAGAAATGAGAGGAGGCCTGTGCCCAGCAGTGGGACGTCTATATAGGCTGTAATTTTAACTTTATATTGAATAAAATTATTATATGCCAGTCCATTTAAAACAATTCACGACGTTACTGATTTATATAAGCCGTATTTATGCCATACCACCTTAAGAATCGATCAATTTTCGTTCGATAAAGTAACTTTAAAAATGGAATGGAGTAGATGGCGGTTTACAAGTCCGTTTTTTCGAAAGAAAAAATTCTACAAAAACATCAATACATGTATTCTTTTGATTTATTATATTGAAATTTAGGCTTCACATGTCCAAAATATGAGGATTGTAACAAATATTTGTTATAAAATCAAACTTATATCCAATATTTTATGCTGAAATTGTGATTATCATATTAAATAAAATCTTTTGAAGTGTTATTTATTCATTAAACTGTACAAAATTATATTTTTAACACTTAAATGTAATAATTGGCTGAACCCTTTTGGGGCTGATGTTAATTTTATGTACTTTGTTGTTACGCTATTGGCTGAAATATTGGTTGGTATTAATTAAAACAAAGCGCTTCCGTTTAATATTATTTAAAATTTAAGTTTGACATAAAATTATTGGAAACTTGGAACTATAATAATAAAGTTATTAGTGAAAAATTGTGTGCGCTTATGGCATGCACAATTGGATTTACGAATTGTTTTAATATTTTCTCTTACTCAGAAGATATTATTCTTTATCGATATACATACGTTGCTTGTTATATCCAGGCGTTCACGATGTAAATAACAGCAAAATAAGAATCGAGAGATCATCCTTCTGTAAGTGCTAAGTTCAACCCGTACAAAGCTGGAGCGCGTCGCTAATCCTTCAATATAAAATCATTGATGTGTCTGTTAATGATTATGTAACTTCTGACCGACTTGTCCGATTGAGGTCATAACTAAACAATATAATACTTATTTTGTCGAGACAATGGTTTATAACTATTCTCGAATGCGATAGGTGGCACTTAAAACTAACGGCGTTGCCTTTTTGGCGTTCAGATACTAACAACTTCTATATTAATGGAATATATAATGTCGGTTTAGTGCTAAAATAGAAATTCACTTAACCAGGGCTTGATATTGACGTGCAGTGGTCGAGTTATAAATAAATTTTATATGTACACTGTAAATAGTCTGAAGGTCTGATTAAAACAGTACAACAGAATAACGTTATTAAAATCCCTCAGCCGCTTATATGAACTATAAAACCCACCAATATACGTGTTCAATAATGGAATTTAAGGCGAAAAGTGAACAAAACTATATTACAATTTAGATATCTCTAGACTATACATACAAATAAATAAAATAAAATAACAGCACTTATAATAAAAAACAATTTTAAATATTTTTGTTGTTTTGTTATTTGTTGTTGAAATGGCTAGACCGATTTTGACGTTACTTTCATTGGCAGATAACTGATGTTATAAGGAGTAAATCAGGCTACTTTTATTTTAGAAATAAAATTAGGGTTCTGGGCAAAAAAATGAAAACACATCGCACCTCCGATAAAATAGAGTTACAACTTGAAAAACCTGGAAATCCTGAAAAACCATTTTTAGAAAAGCGAAAATAAACTCATGGATTCGTTATACAGTCTTAATTCTTGTAGTATTATGGTGGCCACTCACGGAATATATAAATATATATATATATATATATTTATATATATATATATAATATACATATTTATATATACACATATATACGGAACGGATTTAATTTCTAGATCGATGAAGCCGCAGCCATGCGCGATTAGATGGCGTGACTTCTATAAATTAAAAATATCATTTCCTATCTATTAACTAGTACTTCGCGACTTCGCACGCGTGTAATTTATTACTAATTCTTTTTCTAAATAAAAAGTGGCCTAAGTTCCTCCATATAATATCAGTTATCTGACACTGAAAGTCTCGTCAAAATCGGTTCAGCCGATTCGAAGATTAGCCGGAACAAACAGACAGACAGACAGACAGAAAGATAGACAAAGATTTTAAAAATTGTGTTTTTTTATGCAATGTATGTACTTTCATATGCATTTAGTGAAAAATTGTTATTTTGACATTACAAGTAGACACTTCCATATTATTTATTTGTATAGATATATATTAATAGTCAGGAAATGATATTAAATAAGATTATTTTATTATTAAATATCATTTAATTTATCTATATATATGATATTTTATAGGAGTCACGCAAACTAAACGCACACGGCCACGCCCTATGTTTGAACAAGGACTGTGATAAAATATCGATATATCGACAAATCTATTTTATTATTTAGAAATATCGATATGTATTTTTAATATTTTTGGACGACATATATTGAAATATAAGTTTGATATTGAAATATAGATATACGACAGTCGATATTTTTTTTTTAAATAATTTATTTTTTAATTTTTTCACGTAAATCGTATTATCTACAACACCGTCGTAAACGTAAATCCTAATCCTTGATGGACCCAATCCACTATACTTTATTTACACTATTTTATATTTTTCATTTTTCCCCAGTGTATTTATTTGCTTATTATTTAAATAAAATGTAATTTTGTATAGTATATCTCTGTGATATTAAAATGACTATAATCTAAAACTTTGTACTACTTTACTTACTGTGAGTTTTGGCAGGAGCTTGACCATCGACGGACATGTTTTATCGTTTAAATAATCGTTTGAAGTGGATTTTTATCAAAGTAATGCGATTATGTGTATTAAGTGTCTGCGCATGTGAGCTATTAGAGAAAACGACGAAATAAGTGTTTCGATGCTGGTATAAGCCTCAAGATATTTTAATCGCTTAGGCGTCTTATGATTTACTTCCGTGCTATCAAAAATAGCTGTTAAATATTTGATTTTTTCAGCTGTATCCGTAGCACCAGAACGAATTACTTCTACATTCAATATTTTAGTGCCCAATAATCGCAGTATTGAAACAGCTGAACATATAAAACAACAAAAGAAAAATATTGGTAAACATAATTGACTTATTTAAATTAAACAATGATTAAAGTTAAAGTTACAGCCTTATACGTCCCAATGCTGGGCATTCCTCAGCTGGGCAGGCCTCTCCTAATTTCTGAAAGGGTTTTAGGGCAACGTCCGCCGCGCTGCCCCAATGCGTGTTAGCGAACTTCACGTTTTTTGAAATGTTTATTTTATTTCTCAGACATGCAGGTTTCCTCAAGATGTTTTCCTTCATCGTCTTCTTCACCTTTGTTTTTAAGTGTTACGTAAGCAGATCCTGCATTTCTGAGGATTTTACATTTATTTTTTAACCATGGATTAGCTACACGTTTTCTGCTTCGTTTTTTCGTGTCTGGTATTGTCGTATCATCTGGACTTGAGTACAATGTTGATACTGAAGATATAGCTACGGTTGTAGATTCGAAGTTAGCTTGGTTTTCAACGGTGTCTTCAGTTTCGGAATCATCAGAGATTTTAATGGAACGACGTTACTCAATTTAAATATCGGGATTTTTCATCGAATCATCACTATCCTTATTTGAAGTTGAACTGGAAGTGTCTGAGGAACATGTACTTCCTGTATCTGAAGAAGAATCGGTTGACGAGTCATCAATAGGCTTCCCGATTTGCTTGGAACTCTGGTCTTTAACTTCTATTGAATTTGTAGATGGTATTACTTCAGTATTGTAATGCAGAAATTATATACAAATGCAGAATTTCTTATTGTTATATCTGTAAATGCAAAACCGAATCAACAATTATAATGACAACTAAACAAAGACAACTTTTATATCAACTGTACAATAAAAACACTACCATCTTTTCACATTGAGTCTGACGATCATCTGACAAATCGAAATAAACTTTCTTGATGGGATAGCTTTTGAAGTGTTCACTTGGAGATAACAGTATTTCAACTTCCTTAGTGTTCTTGCTGGAATTAATTCTTGTTCTATTTTCTGTAAAACACATTTTTTAAATTTCGTTTAGTTAAATTAAGTTTCAGGCATCAAAATTGAAGCCATCGTTGCTCCGATTGCACGATAAAAAATTAAACCTTTTTCACTCTCAGCTTCGGGAACAGCTATGAAATGTTGATTAGCTCTTGCGAGGTTACATTGTGGTATATGGAAGTCAATTTTCCCGGTTTCTGATAGATTGTCAATAATATCAAAATCCGATTTTTCTCTTGATTCTGAAAAAAAATATTAACGCGTACCTATGATGAAATTCACTTGTTTACATAAAGTTAGGCGTTAGTTCGTTATACAAATGCTACTAACTTTTAGAATTACAAAAATAACCTGTTAAAACAGGTAGGTGAGGTAATTAGGTAAGTATAGTAGGCTTCTTACCTTGCAAGTTTGTTCCCCCAATCTTTTGATGATAATCCGTGGGTTTATTTCTTTTATCCTTTAGAGCTAAACGCAAAATTACGTCATTAGGTTTCATTTTGATCCTAGAATCATAAATCAGATTCACAGCAAATATTTCGAAAAAACCTAAACTTTGTTATGAAACAACGTTACAAATCGAAATATACAGACAAAAAATATAAATTTTTCGACAAATACTGTTACAACAAGAAAAGTAAAACAATATTACAAAAAATCGCATCCAAAATACTGATACAATACAAAATATATCACTTTATTATAGAAATATTGAGTTAGTTTGATTCAATTCTTTAACAATAAACTGTAATAATTCGACTTGTAACTGTTCATTAGATAAATTTATGTAAGTAAAAATATTGTACCCGTCTAAAACACTGTTATATTTTGATTTGTAACACTTCTCGTCTCAACAAAAGCACGTCTACCTTTTATAACAGTAAATGGTACACTAAAAGAAATCATTCTGGAGTCAAAATGCTATAGTCATGGACCGTTACAACTTCATTTAGCGGCGAGTTTTAGAGTTACAGATGTAACCATTTTAGAGAAGATAGTTCATAAAATTTTAAGTTATTCTGTATATTTAACTTAAAACTCGACGTTTTCGAGTTGTAACCCTATTTTATCGGAGGTACGACATGAAATCTAATCGTAAACAAAGATCACGTGGATGAAGTCGCGGGGAACACCTAGTTTAAAATGAAACAGAAATAGAGAGAAAGTATTTTGTGTTTTTGATGTATTCGCAACTAAATTCATATTTCTTAAAAATAAGTTTCCAAAAGGACTTTGCTCTGCGCCCGTACATTGTTCGCCCAGGTACCAAGAGCATCGGAAAATTATGTGTTTTATTGTCGATCATTAGTAAATTCCTATTTGATCTTATTTTTATAGCGGACTAGCTGCATAATAGATATATTTCAAAATAGTATCAGATTTTGAGGTTATAATCAAACCACGAATATTACGGTATTTCATAGTTCCGAGTGATTTTTAACAAAGTGAAAAACGATGTCCTAAAACATTTAGCTATTTTTAGTGCCTATCTAGATAATTAGGTATGCAGTTTTTGTTCTAAAGCATAAGTGTATGTAAGTGCAACGTATAAATGCTTAGAATCTAGTTAACAAACCTGCTTTCTTAGCATTGGTTTTGAAATGAGAGATAATGTTTGTGTATTAATGTAAAATTAAAAATGTATGTACATATATAATGGCTGTTAGCATTTAGATGTTGTCATTAGCATATACGGTACAATAAGATACCTAGTACCTAAATGTATAAGGACTTAGGCTGGTTTTATTCACACCGCTAGACATGCCGTCGTACAGCCAGCGTATCAACCACGGTTTCAACCAAGTTTCAATAGCGCGCGCTTGAACAGTGGGAATATTATCGACTATCTAGTGCATTTGCAAGCGTGTGCGTCTGGATGGCGCTGTTCAAACGTGTCACTATGAAACCAGCCTTACGAACTTAGTACCTAATTGGTAGTATAAGTTGTTTTTACACCTACATTAATTATGTTTGAATTAGAAATAAAACACAGATTAATTTCATGTTTATTGTTCATCTTCTAAATTGGAAATTAAAATATTGCCTAAAAATTTTGCAGGGATGTCGATATTATTTTCATGTCTCGTAAAGCATAAGTACCAAATAATGGTCATAACATGGGCGCAGCAATAGATGGTTCTGCGTACAACGATGCAATTACAGCAATATTGCACGATTTCTTCTCCGTTCATTTTTCAACAACATTGAACCACCAACAGAGTCGCAATTTACGCAAAACACATTTTCCACTGCGTATGCGTAAGTCCGTTTATGAATTGCTAGGTTATCGTTTGAGCAGTACACAGTTCCGAAAATCACAACAAGGTAAGTCGTTCTTGAAAGCAATCAGACTCCGTTAAAATAGACAAGTCCTAATTTTCATTATATAGTCCTGAAAGTAACCAAAACACCGATACAATTACAAAGAGCAAACGACGCCAACTCCCAGGTATATAGTGTATTATAGTGCCACCAACTTATCTGTTCAGGTGGACAAAATTGGAACTAAGGCCGCCATTTTGTAAATGACATTTCGCTGTCAGTTATTATTTATTCTGAGCTATCAGGTGAATGTTTTTAAAAAATGCAAATAAAATGCCTAAAGCTCTTAAAAGTGATGCGCGACAGATTATCCTGAAAGTTTTATCGTTTATGAAAGACGAGAAACGTCTACAAGCCCCAACTATAACATTTGAAAAGCCTTATGAACGCGTTGCTGCCGAGACAGGTTTGTATTGCCAGATATGGAAAATTAAAATCACCAAATAATGTACTTGTGAAACCTAGAAAAATATTATCTCAATGTACTGAAAAACTGTTGAAAAATCTAATGTTCTAATTTCCCAATTAATTGAAGATACATTCCATAAAATAACACCGGTGTAGTGGAAAAACATTTGTTATCATATAAAAAAAATTGAAAATGAATACAGACTAAAATACGTGTATTTAGATGAACCATTTATTATAGAGTGTTAAAGCGATAGCGAAAGCGACTCCAGTGACTCAGAAGATGAATTATTGGAACCAGTAGCTAGCGCGGGTACATCATTCAAATTCAAATTCCTGGAGTTCGGCCGCTTGAACTCCGAGATCACGACCACAATTAATTTTATAAAATATAAATAATATATAATATAATAACACTAATTAACACTAATTCTCACTAATTTTAATATATTAACAAGAAATTTGTTTTATTTTATATTATGTGTTATGAATATGTAGCTACCTATTTTCTCGGTGAATTTCTTAAAAAATAAAATTCGTAAACGCTCCACTAGCGACGCTGTCAACTGAACAGATAAGTTGGTGGCACTATATCTATGACGCCAACCAATGTAATTTTGACAAAGTGAGAGATGACAGTGACAGTACAAAGTAGGCATTACGATTTGAAATCATTTAATCGATTGTTTATAGTAAAATATTCGATTTTATATATATATATATATATATATATATATATATAGATTTAGATATTTATATATAGATCTGAAAAATCCTTGTCCGATGTCCTGATATCGACTTAGAACACGCCATCGATTAAATGAATCGATCCAAAAACTCTTGAATCGGATTAAATCAAGATCTAGCTATATCTCAAACAATTCAAGAAATACTTTTGCATAGTTAGAAACACTGTTCTATTCTGGATTCGATCCCAGGGTAGGGCAAATTATTATTGGGTTTTTATAACTTGAAGTGCCCAGTAGTAGCACGGAGTCTAGATTTGTGCACAGTGTTTGGCAATACGCGCACCCCTTATTACATAGGACGTATAACATAACAGTACTACACACCTCTACCTACTCCTTCTGGGAAATACAAGCGTAATATTATGTTTATTAATTTAATAATGTTTCTATACAATTACTTATATTTACGGTAAATTATCGTCAATAATGTTCTGTGTCTATATTAGGCATGTTTGAAAATGTCGCGATTGATCGAAAATAGATTATTTTTAACGTATGGCTATAATTGTACTACATACATCATCTTTTGTCATACGACAATATTACCAAATAATACGACAATATCCTACTTTACTTATAATAACACGTACGTCTTTACTTCTTCCATACTTGTAACAATATAAATAATAACATCTGTATCTAGTTTGCAATATTGCTCCTTTTAAAGAACACATTTATAATTAATACAGTTACGGTAAGTGTTTTTTTTAATATTAATTGTCGTAAACTCGTAAGTTGTCGTTTAGTAAGACGTAAAATACACTCCTTTCTAACCGATCATTACAAAAACATGAATAATCATCTTTACGAATATTTTTCTTCAGCATTATTGTAACTACCTATTCAAAATCGAGTATGACCTCATTCGTTAGGTATAGTAGGATTAAAAAATATGCAACTAAATATTCAAAAATCGATTACAAGCAATTCGGCATCCCTAATCATCTTTTGACACCACATGATGTTTGGCGAAGATGGCGGCGATTAATGTTATTAGTCGAGTAGAATACTTTTTAATGTAAATTTTTGCACGCAACTAGTCCGTGTTATAAAAATATTTGCAACCAATATAATAAAATAGACAATTAATTATCGTGTATGTCCGAGGTTTTTATTAGACAGGGCGATTTTGGACATTGTCCTTTGTTGTTTTAATGATCAACAAAAATAATTTTATATAGATTGCTTGCAAAGAATCATACTGTTTGTATTGTTCTACAGTTTAAAATTAGAGAACTAAAATTTGTTTCCAAATGAATGGTTCAACCTACATTTTCATGTGCATAAAATGCAATTTCTTAGGTTAATTTAAATAATGTGTAGAGCCATAAAGCTTGAAGAACCTACCACCATTTTGGGAAGAAAGGTTCTCGCGTGACACCAACTTACGGATAAGCGAATTTTCGACCAGCCCCCAACTAGGTGGATTAACGACATAAGGTTGCATGAATATTATAATCGATATTCAACCTAATGTTACTCAACCGTGCACCCCGTGCGAGTGATTCTCTCTGGACCTGTCCGCGCATTAAATGTCACAATTTTTTTACGACCGCGCGAGACTGTCTTAACAAAAACGATTACTACTGAAAAACTACCTTAGCTATATTCTAATAAAAAATATTTTCAAAAGACTCAAAGAATTCAAAATTTAATTTTATTAAAAGAAAATTAGTCAAATTAAAAATAAAGACTAACACACACAATACATGACACACACAATGACATACAAGAAAAGTATACATACTGGAGATAATTATTTTATATTATAAAAGTACATGATATTCCCTTTAAAATGACACCAATATCATTAGTAGTATTTCGTTTATAAATTGCTATTAACGGGTTAATAGAGAATTATTCTTTTATATTTAGCATTCATTTAACACAAAACACTGATTAGAATACATTTTAAACAACATATAATCAATAAACGATGATCGCGTATAGTGATAAAAATTTCGAGCTAAATTATTATATGTAAACGTTTAGGAATTGTCGTAATAATACATATTTACTAAAGAAAATATCTTAGCAATTAGTTTGATGTACAATAACATTAGAAATAACGTACAAAAACAGAAAAGTTATCACAGTTTTGATCGAATTTCTCACACTTTAACATTCCACAAACAAAAGTGGCGAAATTTAATTTTTACTTTTTTAACTTTTTTCTTTTTTTTTCTAAATAGTTTTTTACTATTATACAGAAAATATTCACTTACGCAGATGACAAATTTCATATAGCACCATATATAATTTTTTACTGTATTAATAACAGCTATCTTTTGCGTTGTACACGATTAAACCGAAAGATGTCGTTTGGTGACTGTAGTCACCGTGGACGGTTGATTAGTTATTATATAGGTGTATTGTCCATTATGAGAAGTGGGTTCTGGCCAGGTTGGAGGACATTATATAAGCTATATATAATGTCCTCCAGACCGAATGTCGCTCACAGCGGCCAGTCACAACGGACTAGATATCTGCGCAGGAGAAGATTATAGTACACAAGTATATCAGCAAGCTCAGGTGCATTCTTTGTTACCCTGATATCATTGTACGATTAGACGGAAAACCTATTATGACACGACCAGAGAGAGAGAGAGAGAGATAGAGAGAGAAAGAGAGAGAGACTAGGCGCAGGGCCAACGACATTACGTACTTTCAGAGACAAATGGATGAAACATCGTCAACTTTCTTCTTCTTGATAGTAAAACCTAATTACTGAATTAGCCCCGTCCCAGGATTGGAATCCGGAACCACATGATCAGCATGATTACGACCACTAAAATAAAAAGGCAGTAAATTTCGGCTTATATAAGAAAAACAAAACGCTTTAAGAAACATATATTTTTAAAATTAAATATTTACTAAAAGAAATAATGAAATAAAAAAGGCTATTTAAGGTTAATTGTGCTACATTATGAAACATAGATGGATGTTTATTGTGGATTGCGTGTATGTAGACAGTTTACCGAAGAGGCGTTTTTTAAGTAAAACTGTCTTATGAAATTGTATAAATTTTGTTTTTACGTCGATTACTTATTAATAAATGATCGTTAAATAATACAAAAAAAAATATTATTTACAATCAAAAATAATATCAGACGACAAATAATAAATAATGATAATAACATTATTACGTAAACTGAAATACAAACTAATTTTAAATAAACAGGAAGATATACTGGGACAAAAAGAGGAAATTCGGCGCAACGGGATAAGCCCTTTACTCTCGTCTTAAATACGAGATAACGCATACAATTTGTTCTTATTCTGTGTTGGAAGAATTCTTTTAGAATACGTTTTACGATTTGCTTCGTCCAATACGGTGAAATAAACACAAGGGACTTTTATGTATATTTTTAATGCAATCTATGTACCTATTGGTAATTAAAATTACTATTTTGTTCAATACAAGTCAATTTCTTCTAGTTCATTTAAAATATTTTTAATTTCAAATTTTACTATCTCACTTTTATATAATTGTATTTCTCAATTTTATATTTGTTATTTGTTAAAAAGGATTAGTAAGCTGAATTGGCAATGGGCCGGCCATATAGCTCGAAGAACCGACAACCGATGGGGAAGAAAGGTTCTTGAGAGGCAGCCTCGTACTGGTAGGCGAAGTGTAGGGCGATCCCCACTAGATGGAGTGATGACCTGGTAAGATATGTATGTCGATGGATGCAGGTAGCTCAGGATCGTGGTTTGTGGCATTCCTTGGGGGAGGCCTATGTTCAGCAGTGGACTTGTGAAGGGCTGTAATGATGTTGATGATATTTGTTAAATTTTACTGTGTCTTTTATACAACTTATTAACAAATTATGCTATTACATCATTATATAAAATTAAACAGTTCAAAAGTTTTGAAATTGTTATAAGATAAATTTGCAATATTTTACTCCAACTTATGATTTTTTACTTCTATATTTTGTTATATATTTCGACCTCTCATTTTTTATATTTCAAATTCTTGCTTTACCTCGATTTATAAAAGCTCAGTCGTAAGGGGAGAGCTGTTATATCCCTTTTTACAACACAATAAAATCTTAGGAAGCATTTATTTAATATAAAGTATTTTCCTTCATATAACCTTAGTCAGCAATTGCATTGTTCTTTTTCTATATTAATTTTAATTTCATTTTAATACTCAGATAGATTCAGAGCCCCGGGTCGATGGTACATAGATTTCGAGATGTATTAAAGTTCGGAAATCAGGAATAATATAAATTTTGTGTGTGAACTTTTTCTAATAAATCTTTAGGGTTACTTAATGTTTTTTAAAGTCGAACGGGATCGGCTTCCTAGCATTTCGTTAGTTTGTCTGATTGACTGACTAACTAAATGTTTTATCTATATTAGTGTCTTCCTAGATCTTCGCTATAGTTAAAAGTACTCATAAATCCTCATTACTTATCATAACAATCCCAAGCGAGTAAGTACTAATCTCACGCGAAAGGAGTGGCGGGCACAGCTAGTTATAAATAAATTTGTTCAAAGCCTGTAAAATATTCTAAAGAAGTTACTTTGGGGCTACTATACAAAGTCATGGAACGCTGAAAGAATTTTTAAATATTTTTTTAAAGTTATTGTGCCCATAACTTATTTCATACGAATCTTATAAGTCATCATCATCATCATCATTACATCCCTTCACAAGTCTACTGCTAAACATAGGCCTCCCCCAAGGAATGCCATAAAGCATGGCCTGAGCCACCTGCATCCATCGACTTCCTGTATGTCTTACCAAGTCGTCACTCCATCTAGTAGGGGGACGCCCTACACTTCGTCCGCCGGTACGAGGCCACCACTCGAGAATCTTGTTTCCCCATTTTAGAGATTTGAAGATTAATGTTACGAATCTTCATCATCATCATCATCATTACAGCCCTTCAAAAGTCCACTGCTGAACATAGGCCTCCCCCAAAGAATGCCACAAAGCACGGTCCTGAGCCACCTGCATCCATCGACTTCCTGCATGTCTTACCAGGTCGTCACTCCATCTCGTGGGGGGACGCCCTACACTTCGCCTACCGGTACGAGGCTGCCACTCGAGAACCTTTCTTCCCCATCGGTTGTCGGTTCTTCGAGCTATATGGCCGGCCCACTGCCACTTCAGCTTACTAATCCGTTGGGCTATGTCGGTTACTCTGGTTCTACTGCGGATATCCTCATTCCTAAGTTTATCACGCAGAGAAACTCCGAGCATAGCCCTCTCCATAGCTCGCTGAGCGACCTTGAGCTTCCTCATACGGCCAGCAGTGAAGGACCACGTCTCAGTTCCGTAAGTCAATAAGTCTTATGAATAATAAATTTCAAATAGTTTTTTATAGTTTCAATAGTTTAATAACATAAAATTAAAATAAGAGAAAGGTAAGTATTAAAAATGTATTTGGTGGGATGTCTCTAAATGGGCCACTAGCAAATTAATTTAATTGAATTAATTGCAGGATTTGAACCACAAATTTTGTAAGGATCTGCAGCTCGAGAAAAATACCAGTAGTTGTATGCGTGGTGACCAGAAAACCCTACTCTATGCGGGAGGCGCCAACGTGGTGGGGGCTTTTAAACAATTTCCTATTATAGCTCAGGCCCCCATGGAAAGAATGATTCAAGTTAAGTAGATAAATTCGAAGGACCAGCGGGTAATTGCATGTTCATAAGACCAAATAAGCTCACCTGCGATCTTCGGATGCGGGCGGCGCGGTGAACTCCTTACTTCAACAACTACGATGCGTTTATTTTCAGCACGATTGGCTGATTAATACGAATAGTTCTCGTGAAAGGCGGCCACCAACGCGAATAATGCCGTCATAAGGAAAGGACGTAAGGTCAATAATTCTTTAATTTATTTTCGAACATTGCTTAGTAGCGGTTAAACGGTTGATATCTTGCGGGAAATAAATATGTTGAATGGAGCGCATTACCAAACTTTTAGCCGTTTCTAAATCAAAAGCTACAATAGCTCCTAGTTGTAATTGCTTGATAAATGTAAGTAAAAAGCAAACAGCCCTCAAATATTTATTTCAAGAGGAAAAACGGTTATCGAAATTATAAATAAAATTGTAGTTAGCAGTAGTACTGCCTTGTGCGGGTTCATTTGAGTGGCCTCCATTATCGTTTTGAGTGGTAAGAAAAGAGAGTGGTTTAGATTCACGTAGTTCCTTGGCCAGAGTCAAACATGTAGTAACAGATCCAAAGTCCAAAAAAAAAAAACTAAATCGCCAAACAAATCCACAATTAAACACATTCACGAATTTACAACTACACGACCAAGCTCGTAATAAATAAAAATATCACTTGACAGAAATGACATTTGACAAATGACTAATCTTGTAAAACCAACAGAAACTTGGGATTGCAATTTTATTTTTAGCAACTTATTTAGTTAGATTTATTCTATGAATTTTTTTTACGATAAAGTGTACATAGACTAGACCAGAAATGGACCATCTCATTTGTCATAATAAAATAGTAAACAAAAATTTATTCTATAATTAAATTTATTTCGTTCACTACTGTCATATTTTGCTTAAAGTCTTAAATTCATTAACCGTATCTTTCGTTAAAGTTCAGCTTTGCATATGACGTTAAGCTTTGAATGAAAACTCATTACCGTTGATACTTACAGTGCCAAGACCGGTTCCCACGACTGGTACACAGTAGTGACCCCGAGGTCCGAGACCTGCAGTGCAATTAAGCACTTGCTGAATATTTATCGATCGAATCGATAAGAATAGAATATATCAACTCAATTAATTATAGAAATAATTTGCTTTTATTGGGCTGCGAGTCAAATTGCTTTTAAGTTTTGTTATCATTTTTGAGAGCTGTAGTAGATCAGGGGCTTAGCTCTCGTTGTAAATTTGACAGTAAACGGCCACCCGGGTTTAATCCCCGTCAGCACCAATGAAGTTATTATTTTGCCATGCGTTTCCCTCTGTCGCCTTTTACGACACTCACGGGAAGATATGGGGTAGTGGGTATTCTTACCCGCCACCACACGGGGACCTACATAAATAAAGCATTATAAATTACTCTCTTAAAGATTTTATTCTAACATTTTTTATTCTTGTTTTGTTCAGATTTACAAGTGGTTTGTCAATTCCAGTAGTGGCATCCTTTCCCTACCGTTTCGTCTCATTTACACATAACGCGTCTATTCCTCTATCATACATCATATCGCAAACTTCATCCATCTTATCATTAATTCCTCCACATACATTCAATGTAGCCAGACGGGCTTCCGCAATCCACTTTTTGCCCCTCCGGGGGACAGAACGTGACGGGTGGCGAACCTCTTCGCCGGTTTTCCTCCCGGAGATTCTTCACACCCCTGCCACATTAAAGGGGCGAAGGGAACTGGGGGCCATTTTGTAAATTTTTTGCCTCATAGTGCGAAAGTAGGGAGTGGTATTTTTTACGCCGCTACCACACGGCGAGGAGTCGAGTCTGTTCTTTCGGCTTTGTCGCTTGTTTAGCACCACCCGGGGGACACGTGTAGGTTGGGCCTAGGATTAGGTGGTTAAAGCCTACCGACAGCGAGCGACTCATCCCCCTGCTATATAGCTAACAAAAATTGTCTAATTATGTACTCATTTATGATGTAAAGAAAAATTATTTGAGAGAATTGCTTAACAACATAATATCTAGTATGGAGAAATTGTTCTGTGGGCCAGTTCCAAATTATTATATGTTTGATCAGCGACTCGTCCCAGCTTCCCTTGCAGAGTATATATTAATGTCTAAATTTTTCGTTTTATTAAATAAAAGTTAAGTTTTTATATAAAATATAGCATTTATCCCGCCTGGTATTGCTCTCTATCTGTTCGTAAAGTTTCATCAAATATGTTTAGTCATTGTGAAGATTAGTCCGGACAGACAGAGAAACAAATAGATAAAAATTTTGAAATGGCTATTTTACTAGTGTTACGGCCTACAGCTGCCCCTGCAAAGGTTGTCTTGGCTGGGACCCATAGCAGCTTCCTCGACGGGCAGACGCAGATCGGGTCCAATGGCCATATGGAAGAATTTCCTTTAACACTAAGCTATATGGGAGAAGGTTAGGGAAATATAGTACGTACCTGTTTCCGACTCTTAGATCGCCCCAAGGCTCGGTCAGGCCGTAAGTGGATGTGAGATGCATGGCAAGTAGTGTTTAGTGATGTGTAAATGTCTGAGACCTGGACCAGCTTAGGCGACCAGCAGCGGCCGAGTTCCAGGCTACCCCACAGTGCTGCATCGTTCCAGCAGGCTCCACCGCTGGACCATTTCTTTCTTCATTGTCACTATTTCAGTCTATTAGCTTCATTGTATATTTAACTAACTTAAACTCGCCTAATTCCACATTCATCGTGGAATCGAACACATAATACCCGACACAGTAAGGACAGTAGTTCAAAATTTGACATTCAATGTCCCTGATTCACTCATCACAAAATTATAAATAGGGAATTAAAGCGATCTCCTAATGAGTCATACAAATCAGCGTTAAACACAACTAAGTTCCTTCATTCAACACCAAAACACCACGTCGCGAAAAGAATTCAAAATACACCTCGTTGACACGTAAACTAACAAGCCAACCAACACACAAAAAAGGGCACTTAACGCGACGGCACAATTATAATGATTTCCTGACAATCAACCGGGAGAAGCTCTCGAACAAGGAATGAGCGGTTCGAATCCTAGACCGCATCTAATCGACGCGCGCGTGCACAATTTCGCATCCCCGAACAAGTTAAATATTGCAAAATTCACATATCCACGTAACGAAGTAACACGCACTTAATCTAACTATCTGGACCCGACAATGGTCGCGTGAACTTCGGCCGCGACAAACGAGCTACGCGGGTTCCCCGCATCGCGGCCAGCGGGTAACTCCTCTCCTTCGCCCACGCATCGAGCCACACAAGCCGCACACCGCCGCCCCACCTGGCGGCGTTTATCTCGCCTATATATTATCGGGTGACGCGACAGCTCGAACGTAATTGGATGGCGTTCAACATGACCAAATTTGGGCATAAAGAACTAGTATGTTTCAATAGCATGCTAACGTAACGTAAAGCCCTCTGAGCTTAATACAAGTCAGTTTTTTGAATTTATTATTACAGGCAGAAGAAATATTTCATAGAAAAAGTATTTAAATAAACTTTATTTTATTTATATACGATCAGTTGAACTTTACGACTATTAAATAAAGAGTAAGATTTATAGGAATATCTGTGGAAAATTATGCATAGGTTTGGTCTTGATTCCATTTTTTCCACTGTGCATATAGCAAATGACATAATGGAGTTTGATTGACGCGGAATAATTTAGCAAATCCTTAAAAAAGAAAAGATATCGAAAGGTTGGCTGTGAGTAATTTGATTCGATTCGTTTATGTATCTATATTAAGCCATAACAGCACAGATAATAATCACCCGCTTTTACATGTTATAATAAGTGAACACCGTGTACTGGCGTGTAAGAATATCTTCTACCCCATACCATACAGTCTGTATCGTATAAGGTTATACAATACAATCTTCTTCTTCTTATTCGTGTTCTTCATTACTGAAGGTCGTGCTTGTCTTTAAATGCTTTCACCGATGTGTCGACTAGCTTCCTCATTTTTAGGTTTTGACCCTATCAGTAATATGTAGAGGCTCGTTGACAACAGTTATAAAACATATGTAGGCTGTTACCTAACTTTTTAGTCACAATAATATTACTCATACGAGTATCGGCTCCCTGCATATATTACCTGATCGTCATTGTATCCAGTAAGGGACTACCTTTCAGCTTGTTCATCGGTACGAGGCTCCTCTTGATTTCCATTATTCCTCATCGGTTGTCGGTTCTTCGAGCTATATTGTTTGTCCATTGCCACTTTATTACACTAATCTGTCGCGCTTTATCGTATACTATAATTATACTGCGGATAATGTCATTACGAAGTCATAAATAGCTACTGTCTTAAACACAATCATTAATTTTTGCCGTACCATGTACACGCACCGTTGCGCGCACCATCTCGCCTGTTCCCCGTGTCCTCACCGCACTTAATGCTCTCTTGGATACAAATCCTGAGTGCGACCTGTTTGCGGATAAACGGACAATAATATTGTCTGAATGCCTGAGCTTTTGTCAGCACGAAGAATGAATATATTGGCGATAAGAATGAATGAATAATTAATGTAATTGGTTTATTCCATCTTAAATAAAAGTAAAAATAAATTATAAATAAATGGGTCAAAAGTGTATTTGCTTCTGGTTTGTTAACTTCAATATGTTAAAGTAGAAATAGTACTATGTATTAATCGTTACTTTGTTCATCATGATTCATCATGAGGCCGTAAAATCTCGCTACTGGACAATGAGCCTTTCCCATTGCAGAGAGGATTTGCCTAAACCGTCACGGTTGGGAGACGGATTGTAGACGGCAGTAGGAGACGTCTCGCACCTTAGATGCTGCTCTCCGTTACCGTTCTGAATATTTTACGTTTAGCGCAAAGAGACGGAAGCTATAAGGTCTTTCTGGGATTTCGAGTATTCAACTCTTACGATACCTACGGGATGAAATGGGGAGGTGATTCTTAAGCTAACATCACACGGGAAATGTCTCTTAATAATGCTCTTTATACGTGTTTCTAAGTTGCGACCAGTCTGACCCACGTAAACGGCGTGGCATTCGTCACAAATAAGTTTGTAAACACCGGATTTTTGACCAATATCAAACTTATCATTATTATTACAAATATTTCTATGATAATTGTTTATTTTGACCGCCACATAAACACCGTTTTCTCGAAGAGTATTAGCTCACGGTGATCGACGATTGGTTTCGTGGTTGGAGGATGGGCGTTGCGCGGCGGATTGTTTTTAATTTCACAAACGGCTGCGTAAGTCCGGCAGTGATTGGTCGCATGTTTTATCGCATGACGCAGTCGCTCACTCCTTAAGTAGAGAGCGGTTGCGTCAGCGGTCTGTATAAAAGGCACTTGTTTTGGCTCGCCGCTCACTTAGCGGTTAGCCATCGTAGAGTCTATATCACCTGAGGATGCCTCGTGTAGAGGCGAAACACGTGTCGTAATATCGTCAGTGGTGTGTCTTGCCTAGTGTAGTGGTGTTGGGAGTAGCGGTGCTGGGATTAGTGGTGACGGGGATAGTGCACGCAATTGAGGGAGGGCGCGAGGTGCTCTTCAAACTGTGCTCAAAAACTAAACGCTCAATAAAATAAAACACTCGGTTTATTTTATTGAGCGGATATACGCGAGGTAACTTTTTAAAAACTTTAAAAAATGGCTTTCCCCAAAGTAACGCCTGATTATATTAATTATCTTAAAAAGGCTAGCACGGCCGACCAGGCAAAACTTTATGTCAAATTAACAAAACTCCAGCGTATTGCGGCCCAAAATATTTAGTTCAATCATAAGTGTAAACAACTTCATGTTATTCCCAATTATATTCAAATATGTTCCAGCACAAATAGTCGAGCGGCCAGTATAGCTATTTCTAAAGCTCAGAACAATTGGCTTAATGAAGAGTGTCGTCGTTGGTTTTCCGATAGAGATAATTTAAAAATCTGTCTAATAATATAATAATAAAAATCTGTATAATATGTACAGTTTGAAGGTATAAATACAAAAGGTTTTGATACAAAATGTTTTAGTAACGCCTGTTTGTGAAAGCCTTTAGCAAATTTCACCGCGGAATATCAAATAGGTTCAAACAACTTTAAGTAAATTATTTTCCAGTGCAAAATAGACAAAATTATGCAAATCGCAACTGACTCTAGTATCTACATAATAAAACCGGTGGATAAGTCTGTCTGCAGTTGCAGTTGCAGCATGAGCAGTTTATTTTCGTTTACGTTTGAATGTGTTATGTGTAAATTTTCAAATACAAAGGGAAATTTTGTCATGTCATACCATATTACCTACTTTATTATATAATATATCCTATGATTTAGAAAACAAAATGGTTGATATATATCAATCATTTTGTTTCTTGGATGCTGTAATAGGCGACTAAGAGTAATGCTAGAATGATCATATATAATTTTACTGAGTAATAAATCATCTGGCTAGATACCACGTAATCCATTCTTACCAGTCTGGCTTAAAGGGTCAATTTTAGGGTTGTGACGAAAAAACACTTACACAAAGTTAGTAATTTTAAATCAATCTCCTTATTCAAGTACGTACAGCTTAATGCTGGAAATGAAACTTATGGAAGAAGGAACTGAAAGGAAAAAAGACAACTTATATACAAAAGGCCTTTATGCTTATTTTACTATATTGAACGAAGAAAAACGACATTTCTTGAAAGAAATTTATACCAACAAAGAATAAGGTTGAATCGGAAGCGTTGTCTTACATATTTTATGACGAAAGTAAAGGGCTTATTCCGGTGCAATGAAGTTCCCCTTATTGTCCTAGTTTCTCCTCCTGTTTATTTGCAATTAATCTTGCTTAGCCTCTTTTCCCTCTAAAAATTTTTTTTAAGCATTGTGTTTTAATTTTATAAGCTGCTTCTTTGATCTAGGTGTCGCGAAAGTGCTGATCATGTAGTTTTCGGTTCAAATCATGAGTTTTACCAAGTAAATAAATTCTCAGTAGCGGCTGGAGTTAGGAAGTGTGCGGTGTTTCATCCACGTGCTTCGGAAAGCATATAACGACGTTGGTTCTGCGCCTAGTCTCCCTCGTGACAGAATCCGTTTGCCGACCCTTTCGACAACGAAAGCGGGGGAATAGAGAGTACACTTACGCATGCGGACACACTCGTCCACTATAAAGTTGTCTTACGCAGAATTAAGATGGTCCGTTGAGACTGGCCGCTGTGACCGAAATTCACTTTAAGGGATATTGTTATTATAAGCCCGACACATAAGCTTTTGTCTGTAAACAATACACCTTCATCTTTACATAGAATATAATAATTTTTATTCAATAGTGATTACCAGTAATTCTTATTGATAATTTTTTTTTTATTTTACCACTGGTTCGGAAAAAATATCTGTCCTGGGAAAAACCAGCAAGAAACCCAGCGGGAATTGTTTTTAAATAAATTTTACAATATAAATGGTAAGAAACTATTTACAAAATTTATTTTAGAAACAGATTGGAAGCGACCACCTTATTCCCAGAGTTTATTATCAAGCATGTATTCATTTATCCTGTATATATATAGTAATCTATGCCCCTTCCCTCCCGGACCGCTCAAGGAGTGCCCGTGTATTGGATCTGTTATTGTTTTATTTTTCGATATTAGTTAAAATTAAACCAATAAATCTATGCTATGAAATTAGGAGTGCACAAACAAACAGGAGGTTATCTCGCCGACTCAATAACTGTGCCTCAAGCCCCGCCCACTATTCCGTAGAAACGGCCGTTCTTCATAGCACGCTACGAAATATGCTACGAGTTGACACTACGTACTCTGCTACGGAACGATGTCCGCTACGGCTGTCGCCCGGAAGGCCTAGACAAGTCACATTTTCACTATCGATAACGAAGTTAGAGAACTCCAAAATGTATGGAACTAACATATGCTTTCGAAAGAACACGTGATCGAACGTTTTCGATCGCTAATTGCTAGACAAAGTAAACTGAGTCACTAAACGATAAAGAAAAATAACAACACGAACAATATTATCTTAACAATGCGTAGAAGTGTATGGAAGTGCACTTTTGACACTCTAAATCGCTGAGATGTCGAAACGTTCATTCGACAACTAAGCGAACACTTGAACCCTTTAGAAAAGCAAAATAACATGGCTAATTGTTAGTCAGCTGTTGGTGTTGTTATTGCTTGTTTCTTCTTTTTCGGTTTTATTTTTTGATAAAATGCATACGTTGCGTTTACTGAGGGCTGCAAATAATTAGAGTGTGTGGTTAAGGCGTCACAAAAGATTCAATTATCGGCAAAAATTGAAAGAATGGAAGATATGCCTGAGATACTGTTTGTTGAACATTTCCGTTTGAATAAGAGCACCTTTTGGCGACTATGCAACGATTTGTGTGTTCACACGTCGCCTAGAGGATCTAAAGACATCCCTTTGAAAATTAAGGTAACCTAACTAAACGTTTACAAATAAATAAAAAATTAAAACAATAGATTAGATGCAACTATGTTTGATTTCAACATTTGCTTTACCCCATTACTTTGTGTTTTAAGGTGTTTACTGGTCTTAGTTTTTTAGCTATTGGTTTCTTTCAAAAGAAAGTGGGTGTTAGTCAAAATATAACACAAATAAAAACGAGCCGGCGTGTCCGGAAAGTCGTTAATGCGCTCAACCTGCCTGCACTTATGAGCAAGTGGATTCAATATCAACAAACTGTACAAGAAAGATCATTAATCAAAGAACAGTAAGTAATCATGCTGATGTTTCTATGTATTGGTTAGCTCAAAAAAATTAAGTATATTAAATATAATATCTTAACTATAGTAATTATTTAATTTAAGTATATTGAATAGGTTGTTACTTGTCTTTCATATCAAAATACAAAAATCATTTCATTTTCAGATTTCAAAGGAAGTATAATTTGCCTGGAATGATAGGATGCATCGATTGCACCGACATTGAAATAGCAAAACCAGCTGAAGAAGAGCATGCTTTCTATAATATAAAAGGATATCATTCCTTAAACGTTCAGATGGTTTGTATTTAAATCAAGGAATATTATTTCTGCTAGCATAACTACCAATTTTATTTGATACTACATTACATTGCATTGATCAGGGTCAATTTTGCCATGTTAAGGGATACAATGCTCGTGTGTAGTAAAAATAGAAGGAAGAAATTGACTCTTTGGTCTCCAAGTTGGAGAACCGAATGGAAGAACGTGAGCACAAATGTGAGTTCATGGAGCTTGAGATTACAATAGCTGAATTAAGGATCCAACTAAGCGAGAGGGATCAGGACTTTTTAGCCAATGACTTGAAAATCTCAGGTCTACCGGAACAAAAGGGTGAAGTAGCCATTAACACTGATACTATGCGCTAGAAAATTAGGCCTTGATATTGACCACCGTGAAATTGTCCGTGCCGAGCGTGTCGGAATATTACGCAAATCTATTGACGACATTAGTAGCTCTCAAGAAGAAGTTCATTTGGGACCACGTAGAATTATGATGAGGATGAGCCGGCGGGCGCTGCGAGATGTATTTTTACGTTCCGCGCGTATTCGGCGGACAGTAAACACTCTACAGTAAACAGTCGCTGGGATTACCCGCCGAGCCGCGTCGGTTTTACGTGAATGAGCGCTTAACACCTTTGAATAGGAAGTTGTTTGGTAAGACTCGCGAAGCAACGAAAAAAGCAAAATGGCGTTATACTTGGACGAAGGGTACATATTATTGTGAGAAACGAAGATGGAAAGCTTGTAACGCGAATTCGGTCCCAAGCAGACCTTAAGCGTGTTTTTGTTAATCATTCGTTAGCTATTAATTTACCTTTTTTTAATATTACTTTTTATTATCCTACCTCTTATGTTAGAGATAGCTTAATTAGGTTTGATAAAACAATATTTACATTCTTTTATAAGTATGTTTTCAAAATAACAATTACATACAGTAAGTGTATACATATTACTATACATCAACTTCATATAATATATTGCTTTTAAAACAGTTTATTGTTAAGTTTTAATTCAGCCATTTTTGGTTTATGTAAATCAGTATATATGTTCATTACACATAACATCTTTAAATGTAATTTTCATTGTCTCGTTAGTATTTGTGTGTCTGAAAAAAGTATTCATACCGTGAGTAATCGCAATTTTATTTTATATCTCCAGTATCTTTTTTTTCGGGTCATTAGTGGTACATGCATACAGCTCCTTATGCTTTTACTCTACTTTCAGAAACACAATTTTAATTTTGTATTTATTTAGAAACACACATATTTTTATTTTTTATATATTAAACGTAAATAATTTTAAAATTCGGAAAGAAAAATAACCTTAATATTCAATAATAATAAATGTAATCTATCAAAATTTATATATATGTAGGAGAAAGGTCGTCCATGGTGAATAAGTAGTCTCAGAGATTTACGGAACACTATTTATTTTATTTTATTATAAATTGCAGTAGTGCACTTTTACAATCAAGGATAATAAATAATTATATATTAATTATCTGTGAGCGTCTAGGATAAGCTACTACCTGGTACAACTAGTGCACCGAGTCACGCCAGAGCCGAGACTGCCGATCCGTCGCTGCGTGTTCGTTTTATACCCGTTGCAAAACAAGTCGAGTAGTGGGACGGTGGGGGAAAGCGTGCGGCGCGCCGGTGACGTGATCGGTGCACGTGCTGTTTACAGTTATCAGCTGTGCCGGCGTACGACGACGCTGTCGTTATGCCGTCACGGCCATTCTGACATGCGGACTTCTTCGTACGCAGCAACAGAATCACTATCGTTCTGAAACAGTAGGCATCGCTCGATTATCCTGACAAAAATCATAAATTTTTACAAATTCGGCAATATGTTCTGGTCCGGTCTATAATGACCCTGCAGATATTAATAATCAGCTCTGGTCCGGTCTACATTGACCCTTCAGGCAATTAGTATTGGACCGGTTCCTTTGAACCCTGCAACACTAATCAGTTTTGGTCCGGCAATATGCCCTTCAAAACGTCTTTTTTTTCTCTCTTTTTTTTTGTAACTTTAATCATTGGACCGGCTAAGCCCTATAATGATAATTTTCAAGATATATTTTAATCACTATCATTAGCTCTATGGATATCAGCTTGTGTTATTATAATTGTAGGTTCAGAATAAACAGACATGGTATCTTCAGAATCAATTGAAATCGTACGTGAGCTAGTAGTATGATAGTCGTCTTTTTCTGAAGTTAATGTACTAGAGCCAGCAGTATCAGTTTCAGAGGTATTATCAAGTTGAGCATAGATTTCATGATCATTAATATCCGCTTGCTGTAGTTCTTCGTTATCTTCACTACAGTTTTCAATAATATCTAGACAAGCAGAGGGACCACGGGGCACCTCTCTTAAGTTTTCATGGGAATATTTAAAAATTCGATTTGACCCATTTATATGTTTTAATTCATAGCGATCATTGTTCAAGACAGCAGTAATTTTAAAAGTACCCTTGTACTTCCTATCTAGTTTGGTCTGATGTCTTTCTTCGGATTTCACAAACACGTAATCACCTATAGAAAATGGTTTAATTTTTGCTTTACCTATGTTGAAGCGAATGGAGTCTGCTTGTGATAATTTAATGATATTATCTGACGCGCTTGCTCTAATGTTATCAAGGTCTAATCTATGTTTTTCATTGTCTGGGAAAGAAGTAGCTATTTTAGACAGCCCTAAGGAATTACCTTGAATTCCAAACATTAGTTCGATAGGTGTGAATCCGGTCACCCTACAACGTGTGCCATTGAGGGCTAATTGAATTTCACCTATCTGATCCTGCCACGAGCTATCGGAATCGCATTCTATTATCGTGAGCAGACTTTTAAGAGTTCGCATCACTCTTTCGACCTGGCCATTAGCTCTACTGGACCCCGTTGCAATTAGATGTAGATGAATGTTATGATCTTTACAAAATTTTTTAAAATCTGAATTGTCATATGAACGTCCACGATCAGCAATTATTCTTTTGGGGGCACCAAAAAGATTTACCAAATTTTTCAGTGCTTTAATAGCATGACAAGAATTTAACGAAGTAGTACGTTCCAAAATTACAAATTTTGTAAAGGCATCTATAGCAACAGAGCAATATTGTTTTAAATCGCTTTTACCAGTTAGTTTGCCAGACAAATCTAGATGAGTAGTATGCCATGGAATAGCTGGTTTTGAGATTTGGTGTAATTGTACTTGTTGAGCACCCGAAGGTCCCTTAGATGCTTTGCATATTACGCAGGAATCGATATATTTTTTAACATATTTTGCCATATTCGGAAACCAGTAGAGATCATACAATTTATCGAGAGTTTTTTCGTAGCCAAGATGTTTTATTTCATTGTGAACATGGCCGATTAGGGTCCATGTTAATGATCTAGGAACAATGGGTAACCATCTTGAAATTTTGCCCCGTTCAATTTTTCGAAAGAGAACGCCCTGTCTAATATCGTACGTGTGTGATATTTCAGTCGGATAATCACTGGACCTTATTTTGAAATGGTATCTGCGATCTCAGAATCACGTTGTTGTTCTACAACAAGCCATCCCTTTTCCAGTTCTGTAAGATTAACGATCTTTGGTGTTTGATTGACACTTTGAGATAGATCGTCATGAGCAAAATTACGTGAAAAAAAATCAGCATGAGCCAAATTTCTACCTTCTTTATAAACTATATCGAAATCATAGGACTGCAATATAGCCCACCATCTATGTACTCTGGGCATCAAGTCTTTCTTTGAGTGAGAAACTTTTAGAGAACTGCAGTCAGTAAAAACTGTAAATTTACGACCGTACAAATAGTGCCGAAAATGCTCTACAGCCTTAACTACCGCCAAAGTTTCGAGCTCGTATGAGTGATAACGACTCTCTGCACCAGTTGTTCGGTGGCTGAAGTAAGCAATCACGTGAGGTAAATGATTTACTTTTTGTATCAGAACTGCGCCGTAACCTTCGCTACTCGCGTCTGTGTGAAGTTCTATGGGTAGCTTTGGATCAAATATTTTAAGAACAGGCTCGGTTGTCAAATGAGTAATTATAGTTTTTAGGACTTTATTATGATCGGGGGTCCATGATATTTTCCCTTTCCCTGCGGCAGTCAAAGGGTAAAGAGGTTTTAGTAATTTAGAGAAATTGGGAATGAATTGACGGAAATAAGAGGCCAAGCCAATCAATTGTCTTACTTGTGTAACGGTGCTTGGAGTTGGCAATTTTTGCAAAGCTTCTATTTTCCGATGATTTGGTCTAATTTCTCCAGAAGAAATCGTATATCCCAAATATTCGATCTTCTTTTTCATAAATGAACATTTATCAAAATTGAAAGAAAACCCTGAATTAGAAAGTGTTTCTAGTAATTTGTCTAGCCTCACTAAACCTTCACTGACCGTTTCCAATACAGAGAGTACGTCATCCATGTAAACTAGGATTCTGTCATCGTCAAGGGGCTTAAGTGCGGAGTTGATGGCTCTTTGAAGGACCTGTGGGGCATTTCGAAGCCCAAAAGGCATAGTTAGATATTCGAACTGACCGATTGGAGTAACGAAAGCAGTTTTTTCTACCGAGTCTTCATAAACCTTGATCTGATGAAACCCAGAGGCAATATCTATACTTGAAAAGTAATTTGCTCCGTGTAGCTTATCTATTTGGTCACTAATCAATGGAAGTGGGTAGCTATCAGAACGCGTATTTTTATTCAACTCCCGATAATCAACACACAAACGATCACTACCATCTTTCTTTTTTACTAACAATGTGGGACTTGCAAAGGGTGAAGAACTTTCTCGGATAATATTTGCATCTAATAGTCCTTTGACTTTATTATTAACGATTTCCAACTCCAAAGGAGATAGTCTATAAGGTCACATATGAGCTATTTTGCTTGGGTCAATAAGTTGAATTTTTAACTCGCCAGTGGTAACCTGCGTGGTTGGTAGCTGGTTAATAAAATTGTTGGAATACTTATTTAAAATACTAATAAGCTTTTCTTTATCGGAGCCTGTTAAGTCAGTATCAATAGTTTGTAGTCCATTGTTCAGCTTTGTACAGAAATTTGTTATCTTGGGCTTGAAAAAATGTATTGAGTTACTATTAATTTCCACAGAAACTTCGTTTTGCAATATATCACGTCCTAACAAAACCTCTTCATTTGTACATTCGTCCGGTAATACAAGAAAAGTTACATTTAAAGGCAAACCCTGAATGCAAACCGAGCATCTTACTTGCAAAGGAGATATAATGCTATTGACCCCTATACCCTTTAATAGAATCTGATCATGAAACCTATCACCCTCAAGGTGATCACTTTTACTTTGTTTGATGAGACTACATTCTGAACCAGTCAAAAATAAACGACAACTTCATACCACTAGTTTCCAGGGTACCGCGAGCTGCCTTGGAGCACAGGTTGACTTGCTTGCTGCCCGATGGGGTGTCTTCTTTCTTGACAGTAGGACTTAGGACTAGTGACTTAGGACAGTTGCTGGCTATGTGGCTGGTGTCATGACAAATGTAGCAGGATGTCATCGTCTTCCTTTGCTCGGGTTTATGTGAGACAGAGATATTTTTATTAGTGAAACGATGTTTGTCACGACATTCGAAACCGCGGTGTCCAACTCTTCCACAGAAGTGGCAACTACCCTTAAACATTGTAGACGTTCGAATTTTCTTGTGTTCTATTTCTGATGAGACGGACTCGTCATTGCATCTTTTAAGTGAAATTCCCCGCAAGATACGTAAAAGCTGATGCTTATCTTTTACGACAACTGAATTCAATTCACGACGAATTTTGTCGTCACATTGGGATAAAACAGAGACCACAAAACCAGTGATAACGTGTTCGGGTAAGTTGGCATCAGGGATTCTTTCAATCAGCTGCCATAAACGCAAACCGGCCTCAGCGGGACTATCTTTATTACAAATGCGAAACTTAATTATTTGATCGAAAAGATCTTGCACCATCATAGGCTTACAAAAATTTGAGATAAGCATTTCCTTAATGGTGGGCCAAGAAATTTTGTCAGGTTGTATTTTTGTAAGGCAGGTAGCAGCACGCCCCTTAAGGGAATGAGTTAGTGCAATGATAAGGTCAACACCTTCTAATTTTCTTTTTTCTATGATCATTTCGCTTAATGCGCACCATTTGCTAATATCAGACTCAGGAACATCGGTGTCGAAAGATAACAAAACTGTCGGTATGGTAGATGAACAGTTTTGTTGCGAATTTATGCTATCAGCCATATTTTTGAACATTGTTTCCATTCCAGAGAAGAAAGAGATTGGTGGTTGTGGCAAAACATTATGGAGTGGGGGTGGATCTGATCCCACTTCTGATGTAGGAGAAAGGTCGTCCATGGTGAATAAGTAGTCTCAGATATTTACGGAACACTATTTATTTTATTTTATTATAAATTGCAGTAGTGCACTTTTACAATCAAGGATAATAATTAATTCTATATTAATTATCTGTGAGCGTCTAGGATAAGCTACAACCTGGTACAACTAGTGCACCGAGTCACGCCAGAGCCGAGACTGCCATCCGTCGCTGCGTGTTCGTTTTATACCCGTTGCAAAAAAAGTCGAGTAGTGGGACGGTGGGGGAAAGCGTGCGGCGCGCCGGTGACGTGATCGGTGCACGTGCTGTTTACAGTTATCAGCTGTGCCGGCGTACGACGACGCTGTCGTTATGCCGTCATATATAATGTCTTGTCAATGTGTACAAAGTAAAAATACATCATGTCCTAATAATATTTATTTATTATACGTAAATCCTGAGATATACTATGTATTTATAAGATTAAATTTACAATATTTAATATTTGTTACAATTGAAAAACCGTATTCGGTATTTTATACTCATTATTACCTCATTAATATCTGTTAACAATGGATAAATCTTTTTATTTGGCCAAAGTTGTAGCTTTTTCTTGCAAACACGGTCCTGACCCTAGGTACGGGTAGTCTTGTTACTCGTTTGGTACCCTTAGGAAGACCAGGCACAAAAAGGCGGTGATACCTACGGAGACACTGATATATAAATAATTTACGTACTGATAACATACCGCACCGCTTGTACAGGTCATATGTGGGGTATTTAAAAGACAACCGCAGCATAACTTTAAGGACGGTGCGTTGCGCACGCTCTAGTAGAATAACGTGTGTCTTTGCTGCGCACCCCCAGACTCAAATACAATATGAAATAATGCTCTCACACAGGGCCCTATAGGTTAGCAAAAGAATATCATAACTAGCCACATCACGTAAATTTTTAAATATGTAAACTAGCCTCCTTGTTTTACTCGCTAGAGCAGTTACTTGTGGGACCCAGCTAAGCCCTTCATCAACAATAACTCCCAAATACTTTATGCTTGTAACACGTGACAAATAATCACAATTACACGTAGCAGGTAACCGCAGTAGCCTGTTACATGGGTGAGTATGGATTTGAATCTGGAAGTTATTGCCAGGTCGAGAACTGGTTGATATACCAAAACAAATATATTTTGTTTTTGCAGTATTAAGAGAGAAAAGGCTGTCTTCAAGCCAAGACGTTACAGTTTTTATCCCTTTTTCAGCGAGACTCCTAACATTACTCCACGATGTGCCATGAAACAAGAGTACTGTGTCATCTGCAAACATCACGATGTCAACACCCTTTAACTGCAACTTACATAGGTCATTTATATAGGCGAGAAAGAGAGTTGGGCCTAGCGTACTGCCTTGAGGCACACCAAAATGGCAGATGGCGCTGTTGCTTACATGTTCCTTGATCTTCACTACTTGTGGCCTGTTACTTAAGTAGGACCTGAACCATTGTAATGGCACACCTCTAATACCCAGGTTTTCTAGCCTTGTCAATAGTATAGGGATCGACACCATGTCAAATGCCTTTTGAAGATCGAGAAAGACACCAATACACCTTTCACTTTTGTCTAAGTAAGAGCTCACTGAGGACGAGAGGTGGAGGACAGCATCCTCAGTGGATTTGTTCTTCCTGAATTCGTATTGGTTAGGGCATAACAGGTCAAATTTTTCGAGGTAGCTAACCAGTCTACTGTTTACAATTTTTTCTAGGACTTTAGAGAGAGTTGGCAACAATGAAATAGGTCTGTAATTCGACGGTAGATTTTTTTGACCATCTTTATAAATAGGTGTAACTAAAGCCTTCTTGAAGATGTCTGGGAAGACACCGGTTTTTAAGCTAAGGTTGATTAGATAAGTTATAGGTTCAACAATAAAAGGACATGCATATTTTATGATGTGTGATGTTATATTGTCCCATCCAGAGGCACTACTTGATTTCAAGCTGAAAACAAATTTATGAACTTCGGCGCAATCAGTCAAAAACAAGGAAAAAGAATTTGGCAACGAGTTCGACCTGGCTGCATTGGTAGACAATTGTTCTTGTGTAAGTCCTAATTTGCTAATAGTTTTATTCGCCAACTCGAAACCAATTGTAGTAAAGTAACCGTTTACCTCATCGAGAGACTCTGTTGTTGATGTTTTAGCGTTGAAAAGCTCATCAGATGTATTTTGAGTTTTTTTATTCAAGTTACAAACATCTTTAATTAAATTCCAAGTACTTTTAATGCGTCCTGTATTTTGATTGAATTTAGAGCGGTAATAATTTGTTTTACTTTATTTTACAAGCTTGTTACATATGTTTCGGTAGCTACAGTATATGGTTTTTAGATTTTGATCGTTTGGTGCGTTTTTAAGTTGTCTCTGAAGCTTATTCCTTTTACGGATTGAAATAAGGATACCTGGCGTAATCCACGGTTTTAGTCTTTGTTTTCTATGAGGTATGGAAGCTTCCTTTGTATTTATGCTAATAACAGATTGTAATTTAGAGACTAAATATTCGGCAGTTTCATTAACTGAGGTTAGTTTGTAATAATCATTCCAGTTTTCATTAGCCAATTGAGTTTTTATCGCATCAAAGTCAATTTTGAAGCGCTTAGTATTAGGTACAGACTTGTTAATTTCTGGACTATTTAGAATTAGTAGTATGGGTGAGTGGTCAGTTAATGGATCGAATACAAAGGTTTGCCAATTACTTTTCGTTTTAACCATAAAGTGGTCAATGCATGATTCTAAGCGTGTAGGTTTGTCAATACCCTGAAGTAAGCCATAGTATGCCATGAGACTTATGTAACTTGCGCCACTCATAGATACGTTCCCCGGCAATATATTTATATTCATATCACCAGTAAGTATTATAGTATTTTGAGGTGTGTCTTTCAAAATCCGTTCTAGAGAATTAAGATAATTCGCAGGATTCGGAAAACCTGCTGGTCTATAAGAACAAATAACCGCACAACTTTCTTCAATATTCAGAACCAAACAGTTACCTTCTGAACAATCCGGTTCTTTTGCAGAGACCACAATACCACTGCGCACATACGCTACTACACCATCATTTTGGTTCAGTTTATTTTTTGTATATCATGTTGATTTTATTTATTCTAATCTTTAAAATACAGTCCAAACAATAAAGTGAATTTATTTTGTTCAGCGAATTTCTTCAATGATAAAATAATGTTGTCACTTTTAACACGGTAGAACCATGCTACAGCTATATTATATTTGTAGCATGAATGAGTTTGCTTGAACGGGGAAAGAACAAGCTCTCATAGAATACCACCGTAAAATAGCAGTCTAATGCTGGTGTGTTTCGTATGGTGAGTGAAGAGAACCGGAGACCATTTTTACTGGATGCGAGGCATTCCATCCGCATTTTGATTTTTAATGAATGATAAATGTAGCTTTACTATGGGCCACGGTATCCACTAACCATCAGGTGGACTATGTGCTCGTTTGTAAGCGTTATTCTATAAAAAAATATAATAGTTGTAGATGCTGTGAAAATTTTATTTCATTTTCGAAAATGAGTCGTATCACCTTCTAAGTGATACGACTCATTTTAAGAGAAGACTAATTTTCTGCCCAGGAGTCGGTCAGACTAAGTACCGCACTGGTACATATTTCTTCTGCAAAATAGTAATGCGTACACTATGTATTACGTGGTACAGCCATACTGCAGCTATATTAGTAATATAGTTGTAGCACGAATGGGTCGGCTCGACCGGGAAAGGACCACGCTCTCACAGAAAATCAACGTAAAATAGCAGCTTAACGCTGCTGTGTTTCGTATTGTGAGTGTAGAGAACCGGAGACCCATTTTACTGGAAAAGAGGCATTCCATCTTAGTCCTCACGGGTGACAACGCATCTGCATCTTGAGTCTTTATTGAGGATAGATGTAGATGTCTATGGGTCACATTAACCACTTACCATCAGGTGGACTGTGTGCTCGTTTATCACACTATCCTATGAAAAAAAACTGCTGTCTTTCGGTTTGAAGGGTATGTAGAGCCAGTATAGTTACATACTTTGAGGCGTTCCATCTTAGTCCTAGGAGGTTTTTTTTTTTAAAGAATAGGGGGCAAACGAGCATGCGGCTCACCTGATGGTAAGTGACTACCGCCGCCCATGAACAATTGCAACACCAGGGAAATTGCAGATGCGTTGCCGGCCTTTTAGAAAGGTGTAAGCTCTTTTCTTGAAGGTTCCTAAGTCGTATCGGTCCGGAAAATTCGCTGATGGTAATTGATTCCACAAGGAAATTGTGCAAGGGAGAAAACTTCTTCTAAATCGCTCAATGCTGGACCGCCAGTCATCCATATGGTATGGATGGTAAAGCAAGTTTTGTCGCGATGTGCGATGGTGAAACTGAGCGGCTGGAATTAGTCCGAACAATTCCTCAGAGCACTCCCCGTGATAGATGCGATAAAATACTCAAAGAGATGCCACATTTCTACGCAGTGCCAGTGTATTGAGCCGATCAGAAAGAACTCGGTCGTCGACGATTCGAACCGCTCTGCGCTGGATGCGGTCAAGTGGAAGGAGCTGGCACTGGGGTGCCCCAGCCCAGAGATGAGAACAGTATTCCATGTGGGGCCGAACTTGCGCTTTGTAAAGTTGCAAGCGATGTGCTGGCATGAAATACTGTCACGCTCTGCTGAGCACGCCAAGCTTTTTAGAGGCCAATTTGGCCTTCTCTTCCAAGTGACCACGAAACTGCACACTATTCGATATGTCGACGCCAAGGATTCCGATACTAGCTGAGGCAGCATGGGGAGTGCCTTGAAACTGAGGAGATACGACAAAGATGTTCTTTTTAGCGGTAAACGCGCAAACTTGTGTCTTCTGGGGATTGAACTGGACTAGATTTAGTCGGCCCCAATCCTAGACTTTGTTAAGCAAAGACTCGACTTCAGACACAAGTTTGTCCCGATACTCAGCGACGTTTTCCCGAGAAATATTGGCACGGCCGGTATATAAGGCATCACCAGTGCTGTCGTCCGCATAGCAATGAATGCTACCAGTTAGCAACATATCATTGATATGCAGGAGAAACAGCGTTGGTGATAGCACGCAGCCTTGTGGAACACCAGCGTTAATAGGCTTGAAATCAGAGCATGCACCGTCTACTACGACCTTGATGTTCCTATCAGCAAGGAAACTGGTGATCCATTTGCACAATTTCTCGGGAAGTCCATAGGAAGGAAGCTTCGAAAGAAACGCTTTGTGCCAGACCCGATTGAAGGCCTTCGCAATGTCCAAACTAACGGCCAATGCCTCACCCTTGGACTCTACTGCCTCCGCCCATCTATGAGTCAGATAGACTAGAAGATCACCAGCTGATCGACCTCGACGAAAACCGTACTGGCGGTCACTAATCAGCTGGTGATCCTCAAGGTACCTCATGAGCTGGCAGTTTATAATGGATTCCATTATTTTGGAGAACAAGGAGGTGATGGCAATAGGCCTGTAGTTGGACGGGTCTGAGCGGTCGCCTTTTTTAGGGATCGGGTGGACCAAAGCTGTCTTCCATGAATTTGGGACTACGTCTTGGGAGTTGAGTACCGGAAAAGATGCGTTAAAACCGGTGCCAACTCCGGAGCACACGTCTTCAGCACAATGGGAGGGACTCCATCGGGCCCACTCGACTTGCTGACGTCCAGGGAGAAGAGTGCTTTGCGAACTGAGCGCTGTGTAAACCGCACATCCGGCATGGAGCACTCACATCGCGGGATGGTCGGCGGTGTATGCCCCCCGTCATCTAGAGTCGTGTTGGACGCAAAAAGAGAGCTCAACAGATTGGCTTTTCCTTTGCGGAATGGGCCAGTGAGTCGTCCTCTCTGTGCAGAAGATGGAAGAGATGGCTGACAGAAGTTCCCTTGGACAGCCTTGGCGAGAGACCAGAATGCACTGATTGCCGAAGGAAGGCGAACTTGCTTCTCGCCAATTCTCCCGATGAGCTCAGACCTTGCCTTGGCAATGACGCTTTTGAAGGACCTGGAGGCGGAATTATACTTCTTTTTAAGTGCGCTGGTGTTAACATCCCGAGACGTTGATGCGTCAGCCCAGGCCCGGTAGCACTCCTGATTATAGCGTGATGCTATTTTATAGAAGCGACCAAACCATGGCTGGGATCTGCCTCCGATGGGCACCACATAGGATGGAATAAAAAGTTCCATACCCTGAAGTACCACATCAGCAACAGAATCGGCAACAACGCTGGGATCTTTCGGCGAGAAGCAAACCCGCCCCCAAGGGTAGGATGCAAAAAAAGACCGCATCCCGTCCCAATCATCTGACCTATAGTGCCAAACATGAAGGCAAGCTGCAGATCGCAACTGCGATTGGAGCGTGAGTGGCACCGTACTCCGGATCAGACAATGGTCCGAAGAGCCCAGAGGGGCATCGACGGAGACCTGATATCCGTCCGGATGAGAGGTTTGCAGAAGGTCCAACAGGGAAGGTACATGGTCTTCCACATCCGGGATCCGCGTATGCGAAGTAACCAGTTGTGTTAGACCATATGCCAAAGCAAAGTCGTAGACAGATCTACGCGCATGATCGGTTAAACGAGAACCAAGCCATTAAGCGTGGTGGGCGTTAAAATCACCGAGTATCACGATCTCTGCGGATGGGACCTGTTATAGCACGGAGTCTGCAGCCATTTGGACGTGGTCGATGAATCGATCTGTGTCAGCATTACCACTATGGGACCTATAGAGGCACCCTTAGACGCGGGGATGGTCGTCGCTGTCTACGCGCAACCATAGGATGGACAGGTCCGTACCTTCAAGACTGTCGAGGCGTCGAAAACAGATGTTCTCTTTGACGTATACGCAAACTCCAGCCCGGGGCACAAAGGAGTGTTCCAATTTGTACCCCGGGTAGGAGAGATATGAAGTATCAGCCGGAGAGGACACCTGAGTCTCGGTTAAAAAGAGCAAGGCCGGCTTCGCCATCTCTAGATGGTAATGGACAGCGTTAAGGTTGGAATGAAGTCCCCTGATGTTGCAAAAATTCACGGATAGCGTGACAGGGGTCGCCTTGGTTGCATTGCTCCGCTTGCCCCGAGCAGCATTAGTCGCGAGCGGAATTTTGCCCCCCCCAGAATACACGGGGCAGCCTGAGCACCCACGCTCAGGAGTGAAGTAGTTTAGTTCAGGATGCTCAGCGAGGGATTCTCCAGGGGTGGTGGTACCCTCCTGGGGTAGTCTCTTATTTAATCCCACTACCATGTTGATGGGGGGGGGGGGATTGGGCCTCCGGCCACCTGCACTCACCAAGCGCAACGCAGAGGTAAACCTCTACTTCACGCTGGTATTCTGTGAGGTCGTGGTACCACCCGGTTAGAGCTGGCCCATCCGTGCGACAGCAAAATCTACCGCTTAGCTCTACTACTGTTACATAAGGTGATAAGCTTTGAGGTTTAAGAAATTTATTTCCCAAAAGAGTATACACTCACTTACTGAGAAATATAAAAGAAAAAAAAAAAAAAGAAAATGGGTTTTGAGTAGGCATAACATATCTGTGGACTTACATTAAATATTAAATATGAATATAAAATCTTGCACAAAATATAAAAAAGACAGAGAGCTTTCTTTGTTTGAAGTGAGTTTTTGAGTGAGACTTTAACAGTGGTAGAGCCACGCGGCAACTTTTGCTAACAGTGGTAGAGCCACGCGGCAACTTTTGCTGTCGCACGGATGGGCCGGCTCGAACCGGGGTGGTACCACGACCTCACAGAATACCAGCGTAAAGTAGAGGTTTACCTTTGTGTTTCGCTTGGTGAGTGCAGGTGGCCGGAGGCCCTTTTTACTGGAAATGAGGCATTCCATCTTAGTCCTCACGGGTGGCAACGCATATGCATTTTGATTCGCAAACGAGGATAGATGTAGATGTCTATGGGCCGCAGCAACCACTTACCATCAGGTGGACTGTGTGCTCGTTTGTCACCCTTATCTTATAAAAAAAAAAAAAAGTTGTATCTATGGGCTTCAGAAGCCACTTATTATCAGATTGATTCTTTTATTTTATTTGGAAAACTAACAGCTAGATTAACTAAGATAGTTAAAAATTCATAGATACAGTTAGACAATTAAAGATCCTTACTAATAGAAACAAAGAAGAAAATATAGCAGTGATGAACGGTATTAAGCAATCCTGAGTATCTAATACTAACAGTATTATTATCAAATGAAGGGATAACTGATATATAATAATCTTTAGTACCATAGCATAAAGATAAATTATCGTAGCTTTATATTTCGTAAGTTAATGTAAGTTTCTTTCACTTATGTTTTATACTATATCTTACTGATGACTCCATATGATAACATGACCGTTTAGTGGCGGTGTAAGTATATCCACTATCCCATCGCGGGTTCCGTAAAAGGCGACAGAGGAAAAAGGTGATGGGCATCAGCATCTTCCTGATTACAACTCAAAATAATAAAAAACTGCGGCTGCCAATCTACTCACCAAGCGTGTCAACTATGGCAATATCCCTCCTATGGGGAAGGCCTGTGTTCAGCAGTAGACTTTTATAGGCTGTAATGGTTGGAAGGACAGATGATTCAATATTATGACATAATATAAAAGGATATTTGTTTGGAATTTTTTGCACTCAAAGACTTAATTAACTTTTGTCATGATGATATAAGCACATTATATACATGTGTATGGAATCGGAAGAGTGTAATAGGATTATATAGGATTTACGGGTTATTTTAAAATGACTTCTAAATATAAAACGAGGGACGGTTCTAATTTAGACTGATTTCCCCTCTAATGTATATTACACGATGCGCAATATACGTGTCGTTATTTTATAATCAGTTTGAATGGTTATTTTTTTAATGAAAACGACTATTTCACAATAATAGGAAGCTAATAGTAGCAAATAGTGTTGTTTCTTGGCATAAATCACCATCATCATCATCAAAAACTATCCTAGTTCACAGCTGAACATAGGCCTACCACATAGATTGTTTCATATGAGGGATATTGCCAAGATTGATAAATATACCCATTTACCAATCTTGGTGAGCGCGTTTGCAACCGCAGTTTTTTATTATTTTGAGTTGTTATCGGGAAGATGCAGCTGCACGTCTTTTGTTTCAACTTCCCTCTGTCGCTCCTTACGGCACCCACATGATATTAGATACTAGAGTCTCCTCTGCTAGAATTTCGTGGAGCGATTTTTGTCCGCGCCTGCAGGGTTATTAGGACTTCACAGTCCTAATGCATGGAATATAAAAATGTAGGTATAAGAATACAGTTCACAGCGAAATTTATTCCTGTATTATGAACAATTCCATATAATTTATTGAAGTGCAAGTCTTATTCAATTTTGATGATTATGTGATCCTAGACGTCAGCTTGAGCCAAGATTTGAGTAGCTTTCGAGGACCCTTAAACAACCAAACCACGGGTAAGGATGGAATTACAGTGAAGACCAAAGACCGACTTCACTTCTAAGTCGCGCACGCAGACTTTATGACTATCAGCCCCTAGAACAAACCGGTTACCGAAAAGGCTTTAATACCATAGACTACATAGGATTACATTAACTTTCAGTAAATTACGCACAAAATCGAGTACAATTTATCAATTAGACTTGTGAAATTGGACAATGACAAAGTCTATAATTCCGACGAAATTTAGGCTGTGCTATAGTTCCTTCAGCGGTGACATATATTTGCTGTCGTTATATCGAGGTACTGAATTATTTGTAAAATCAGGCTTCAATAGCTGCTTGATTACAGAATAGAGTACAAAGCATATCCAACTGCAAAGAGGTTTACATTATAACCACGAAACTCCTCACCGCTAATTTGCAAGACTTTTGAAGCTATTGGGCTGAAAATTATATGATACTCGACATCATTGGCGAGTACACCACCCGCCTTCAATATTCCTACGATATAGTTCTTATGGTAAATAGCTTGAGCACCTCAGCCTTATGCTCATTGTTCATAACGGGTAACGTAACGTCAGTTTTTTTTAATAGGAGAGGGGGCAAACGAGCGTGAGGCTCACCTGGTAGTAAGTGACTACCGCCGTCCATAAACAACTGCAACACCAGAGGAACCAAGAGAATTGCAGATGCGTTGCCGGCCGTGTCACACCTATGCATGTAGTTAGTTAGTTAGTTAGACTATGCTCGAAGTTTGTCTGCGTGATAGACATAGAAATAAGGCTTAAAGTTCGAAGAACTGTCAACTGATATTAAAAAATTGTTCTCGAGTGGCAACTTCGCACCAGTAAATAAAGTATAGGACTGCATTTACTAGGTGAATTGATACTTGATAAGGGATGCACGAAATCGATGGATGTGGGTGGCTCAGCACCCTTGGTTTGTGGTATTCCTTGAGGGAGGCCTATGTTCAGCAATGGATTTCTGAAGGGTCTGTAATGATAATAACGCTGATGATGATAAGTTATGTTATTTTATGTTGTGTTTGTTTGCGGTTGCGGCTGCATTGGCGGGCAACTAGTAAAATCCCGACGGCCGCGGTGTCCGCGTCCTCTATGGTCGAAAACTACAAATTATGCATATTCGGTGTCTTCAGGTATTGACAATGTTATCTGTGCGGTTAGTTTTAAGACTAATAACCTTGTCGGCATTTTATTCTTTAAATTAAAATAGAAATCAGTGAAGCGTTAACGCGAAAGAAAACGTTGAAGGCCATGCATTTCCCTACCATTCTTCATATCGCCCAGAAGAAAGGAGAGGAGGCCAGTCAGCCCTCACTAGTATCGTATATGAGCTACTTTACATTTTTAGGTACACTTAAGTACGAAATAATTCCATTAATTTAAAAAAAAACTTGTGTTAAGAAATAATCGGTAAAAGTAATTAAGTTTTAAGTTATTTTTCAAGAAGTAAGTGTTTGGAAAGCTGGACTTTTTGTTACATAATTGTTTACATAAGTAAGAGACCACTTGTCTCACTTGCGCAATCAATATACTTAATATAATTAATAATGGCAGCAGTTTTCATGGACGAAAGGAGCACTATTAAAATAAAGCTAATAAATACAAATAAAGTGTTGTATAAAATAAAATATTTTACATTTTTGCAATTAACGAGCAATCAGATTACATTTCACAATGTATTCTTTCACGAGGAAATACCTATGCATACAGACACGTACACAACTCGTTATCATCGCGTGCGTGCGTATGTACTTATATGTGTGTAAGTGTATAGCTTAATTAGTCGGTTAATTAATCGAAAAGCCATTTAGATACAAACCGGTTTTCAATGAAATGCCCAAAGAAGACTCAGAAAAATCGTTTAAAGTAACATTTAACAAAAGGTCTTAAAAACATTTAATCGTTTTGTCTTACTCAATTATTATAGTTAATGACTATGATAGTTTATGAATGCCCCATTGATCTAGTGGTCGTAGTAGTGCGATTGCTGATCATGAGGTCCTGGGTTTGATTCCCGGGTCGGACCAAAAATCTATTATTGAGTTTTTCGTCAAGAAATTCTCAGCAGCTGCCCGGAGTCAGGAAGTTGGCGTTTTCTCACCCCCGTGCCTCCCAAGGGACGTAAAGCCGTTGGCCCTGCGCCTGATCTCACTGCGTTTGTGTCAGTTTACCGTCCCATCGGATTATGAAGGTGAGGGAATAGAGATTGAACCTGTGCTTGTGCATACACTTGGGCACTATAATCCTGTCCTGCGCCGATGGCTAGTCTCCGTTCAGGCAGGTCGCCGTGGCTGAAATTCGGTCTGGAGGACATTATTATAATTTAAGTTTATAAGGGTGATGGGGTAGTGGATATTCTTACACGGTTAATATGGATCAATAACGGATATCGTCCCGTGAGTTCCGTGAGAGGCGACAGAGGGAAATTGAAACAGGTAATTGCAGCAACATTTTCCTGATAACAACTCAAAATAATAAAAACCTGCTCCTGACATGGCAAAATCCCCCCCCTCCCCCCTATGAGGCTATATATGGGAGAGGCCTATGTTCAGCAGTGGTCTTTTATAGGCTGTAATGGAACGGATATGATAGTGAGTGAAACAGAAGTCGCATTTCAAAATTACGATTAAAATTTAATTCCGATTAGCATTTCTATTTGGACGTGAAAATAACCACCGATATTTTTTTAAATTCTTTTCTTCTTAAATGACAGCAACTGACAATTTTGCGAAGACTGTGGCGCGGTGACCAAAAGACTTATTTCGTTAGAACTTCTCTGAAATCATATTTTCAACCCAAAACTCAAAAAACCATGTTTTGTATTAAGGTGGATTAAATTGTATATTAAAAATATCTCAAATTACTCTTCTTATTTTAATAAAATAATCCCTTGTTTTCTTTTCTCGAATTTGTCAACAAATAAAAAGTGGTCGCTTTTCACTCAACAATCCTTTTGTGTTCTTTCGCCACGAACACAAGGAAATTAAGTGCTGTGTTTGTTACGGTTCGCTCGAAGATTTCTCACTTTGTAAACAGTTTTCGTTGGTTTCTGGAAATTTCTTGAAATGTTTATTTTTTACTCGTGTACAAGGGAGGAACTACAATTTATTTTCTATATCATTTATACTAAAACGACGAGTTAGTTTTAATGCTAATATTGATGATATTGCTGACAGTGCTGTGAATTTTGGTTTAGATTATGACCACAACTTCAAACACTGCCTGAGCCTTAAGAATTCACAACACCTTTTAGTAGTGCCAAACGTATAGAATGCGGCACGACTCGTTAGTAGGAAGCAACAGTAGTGTAGGTAAGTTGCGCAGGTACAAGTATACTTCCTAGTACATTTCGACAGCACTATCGGCTTCAACACCCTCGAAAACCATGAAAATGACACCCATGATGAAAAAATTGATGCCTACTTCAGCCGCCATCTTAGATTTACATTTTGACTGCACTAACGGCTTCAACACCCTCGAAACCCATGAAAATGACACCCATGATAAAAAAAATTGATAGCCATTGCAGCCACCATCTTGGATTTACATTTCGACAGCACTATCGGCTTCAAATCTCTCGAACACCATGAAAATGACACCCAAGATGAAAAAATTGATACCTATTGCAGCCACCATCTTGGATTTACATTTCGACAGCACTATCGGCTTCAGCACCCTCGAAAACCATAAAAATAACACCCATGATGAAAAAATTGTAACATACTTCAGCCGCCATCTTGGATTTACATTTCGACAGCACTATCGGCTTCAACACCCTCGAAAACCATGAAAATGTCACCCATGGTGAAAAAAATGGTACCTAGTTCAGCCGCCATCTTGAAATTACATTTTGACAGCACTATCGGCTGAAACACCCTCGAAAACCATGAAAATGACACCCATGATGAAAAAATTGAAACCTATTGCAGCCGCCATCTTGGATTTACATTTCGACAACCCTATCGGCTTCAACTCTCTCGAAAACCATGAAAATGACACCCAAGATGAAAAAATTGATACTACTTACTTTTACTACGTACTACTATTATTTATTCCGAGCTTTTAAAATATTGTTATAAAAAAATATATTATTATTTTTATAATCAAGTATTTTGCCGTGTAGTGGCGGTTAAGAATATCCACTAGCCCATATCTTCCCGTGAGTGTCGTAAAAGGCGACAAAGGCCAACAGGCAGGAGATGGGCAGCAGCATCTTACTGATAAAAGCAAAATTACAATAAAAAAACAGCAATTGCCAACCCGCTCGCCAAGCGTGACAACTATGGCAAATACCCCAAATGATGAGAGCAACAAAGAGACGGCTCCCAGTCTCCGGCGGCCCCGCTATTCCTGGCCACGGTGGCGACCATGGTAACGGCGGGGCAGGGGGTGCTAAGAATCTTCGGTGGAGGTTCGGTTGCCACCTACGACGACTCGACCTGGCAACATATAACGCACGCACCCTAAGGACTGATGAGAAGATTGTGGAGCTGGAAGAAGAGATGGTCAAGTTAAGCTGGCATATTATAGAATTATCCGAAGTCCGAAGAGAGGGGGAGGAAACGGTTATCCTCAAATCCGGCAACTTGCTCTTTTACCGGGAGGAAGACCATCTGTCCCAAGGAGGTGTCGGATTTATCGTCCACAAGTCTCTCGTTAAAAACGTTGTAAAGATTGAGTGTGTCGACGAGGGTTGCGTACCTTATACTCAGAATCACCAAACGGTATTCGCTGAAGGTCATACAGGTTTACGCACCAACCTCGGCACACCCCGATGAGGAGGTGGAGGAAATGTATGAGGGTATCTCTAGAGCCATGCATTCCTCCAAAACCCAATATATGGTGTTAATGGGAAACTTCAATGCAAAACTAGGCACAAAAGAGAATGGTAAGCTGAAAGTAGGGAAACTTGGAATAGGGCAACGGAACCCAAGGGGCCAGCAGCTGGCCAACTTCATGAAAAAAGAGGGACTCTTTATGATGAACTCTTTCTTCCAGAAGGGGCCCCACAGGAAGTGGACCTGGTCCAGTCCCGACGGTTCGACAAAAAATGAGATTGACTTCATTATAACTGTAGGGCGAATGTTAGGAGAGGAGTTAAACAAACGAATGATGATACAAGACTCTCTTTATTGTATTAATAAATTTGATTATATAGGATTATTATTACACTTGTGTGTGTACTTTTATATACCCTTACTACTACTACTACACCTTCCATCCAAAAGAAAAAAAAAATATGTGTCAATACAAGGATACATTTTTTTTTGATACATTAAAAGATTTTATTTTCGTAAATATTAGGAACAGTTACATTATAAAATAATATATAAGGTATTTATTTTCAGAACATTTTTTTTTTTTATGATTATTTAATTTAGAATATTTATAATTACGTAATATTAAGTAATCTACAGACAGAAATAATAATAATAACAATAAATGTACTTAGATTCAGCATATAAAATATGTTTTATTTATTATTGGATATACAATTTCGTGCGGTTTTTATGTACTAATTCATTTTTACCATTTTTAATTATTTCTACGTTTGGTGTTACATCTTTAACAACTTTATAAGGACCAGAGTATAGATCACTTAGTTTATTACCTGACTCATTTTTTAAGAGTACTAAATCATTTACATTGTATTTTATAGGCTTGGTATATTTATCAAATATAATTTTTCTCTTTTCTTTAGACTTTATCAAATTATTTCTTGCCTCTCTTTGTGACAATTGTAACCTGTATTTGAGCTCACATGGATAATGATCGTAGTTATAAAGTGGCTCTAAATCTACTGTCAAATTACTAGGAAGTGAACATTTTTTACCAAAGACAAGTTCATAAGGACTGAATTTCGTCTCTGTATGAACTGTCGTATTATAGGCAAACGACCAAAATGGTAACCAGTCGCTCCATGTTTCAGGGTGATTATCAATTTGAATGCGAAGAAAAGCATTTAAATTTTTATGTGACACTTCCAACGCACCTAGTAATTGGTGGTGGTAAGCAGTCGAATTTAATTGTTTTATTTGAAGCAATTTACATACCTCTTGGAATAATGATGCGGTGAACTCTTTCCCTCTGTCCGTAGTTATTACTTTCGGTACTCCATACCTAAGAATAAAGTTAGTGACCAAACTCTTTGCTACTTCGTTGGTTTTTTTAGAAATTAAGGGATATGCTTCGACATACTTAGTGAGTTCGCATTGTAGCGTTAAAGCATAAGAGTAATTATTATTATCAATTTCAAATGGACCTACTAGGTCTAAATATATCTTTTCAAACGCTGTATTAGCTGTCGTTGTTATTTCTAGTGGCTCTCTTACGGGTAACGAAAATTTCTGACGCTGACATTTGTCACAACGCCTAACAAAATTCTTTACATCCTTATCTAACCCAGGCCAATAATAATACTTTTTTATATTGTTGACCATCCTTCTCATACCTGCATGGCCACTGCTAGGTAGGAGATGGAAGTCATTTAATATCACCTTTCTGTCATCCTTATATATATCGTTTTTACATTATTTATTATATGTACACGTGGACCGGTCCTATCATTCATAGATTTGATTTCTTCAACTAGTTTTTTAATAAATTCCTTATTACCATCCTTCTTTATTATATATACTTCATTAACATTTATTAACTTACAAAAATCATCTAATTCCCTCACAAACTCGCGTCGCGTCATTCGTGAGTCGGAACTTAGATATTTAATATAAATTATCTTTTCCTTTTCAACATAACAAAATGTATTATTTTCTTTACTAATGACTCTTAATTTTCTCAATGTTTTCAAATCATCTTTATTAACCACACGCAACTCCACTGATTCCGCTGGTTTGACATGATTACTTACGACTTTCGGTTGATCAGGCCTCAAGTCTGTGGGTATTATGTCCAACGAGGAGGATCCTGGCTTATTTATTTTTCGACATTTTGCTCGTGTCATGACACTAACGATGTTCTCATTTAATTCTTTTAACTCTTTGGAACTCAAACAGATTCTAGATAACGCATCTGCAGCTGCATTATCTGAACCCTTTACATACTCTACGTCAAAATTATATTCCTCTAATACCAACCGAAACTTCATAAGCCTGCTCGATGGATCTCTCATGCCAAATAGGTATACTAGAGGTTTATGGTCAGTCCTGATTTTAAAATATTGCCCATACAGGTACGGTCTGAAATGTTTCACGGCCCATACTATCGCTAACAACTCTTTTTCTATAACTGGATAGTTTAATTCAGCCTTATTTAGAGATCTGCTAGTAAAAGCTATAGGTCTTCCATTTTTATTCGACAGAACTGCTCCAATTGCTTTATTAGATGCATCGGTTTGTAAAATGAAATAATTTTCTTTTGAAAAATCAGGGTAATCTAAAACTGGGGGGAACATAATACGTTTTTTGAGTGTTTCAAAAGACTTTTGACATTTTTCAGTCCAAACAAAATTAGTATTTTTCCTACAAAGTTGGTTTAATGGTTGCGCAATTTCAGCAAACTTGGGTATAAACTTTCTATAATAATTTGTGAACGCCACAAATCTTTTAACTTCGTCGGCATTCTGCGGACAAGGATAGTTTTTTACTGCATTTATTTTTTCAGGATCAGGTAAAATCCCTTCGTTAGATATACAATGTCCCAAATATAAAATCTGTTTTTTAAGAAATGTACATTTTGAAGGATTCAATTTTAAGTTTACTGAACGAAGTCTTTCGAAAACATCCTGTAAGTTTTTATTATGGTGGTCTAGTTGTCTACCAAAAACAATGACGTCATCTAAATAAATCAAGCATTTTTCATTATTTAGTCCTGACATTGCTAAATTCATCATTCGCGAGAAAGAACTGGGACTTGTTTTTAATCCCATGGGCATTCTCGTCATCTGGTATTGACCAGAATTGAAAGCAGTAAATTTTCGACAACTTTTATCTAAATTAACATTGTAATACCCTTGATATAAATCTAAATGTGTAAAATAGACACTTCCAGACAAAGATTCTAAAATTTCTGTAATATCAGGGAGGGGGTACTTATCGTCCTCTATACAGTTATTTAATTTACGGTAATCCACTACCAATCGCCATTTTTTATTACCCGATTCATCTAATTTTTTAGGCACCAATAATATTGGGCTAGACCAGTCGCTTTTACTAGGTTCTATAATCCCTTCTTTAAGCATGTTGCTAATTTGACGATTAATTTCCTTTTTCTGACTAATTGGTAACCTATAGGGTTTCGAAAACACTGGACTAACGTTTGATTTCAAAAAAATATTGTGAGTGTAAATATCTGTTGTTGTCAATTTATCGCCCTCTAAATAAAAAACATCTGCATATTTTGCACAAATATTTTGAATACTTTGACTTTCTAAGTCATTTAAATCATTTAATTTTAATGAGGAAAATAATCGTTTTACTCGGTCTGAATTATTCTCATTTTTCTCAAAACTACAAATATTATAATCGTTAAGATCATGAATTGCAGGATTTATTCCTGACAATGTTACTGATTTTTCGGTAACATTTAATATTTTTATTGGTATTTTTCCCCTAATTGGTGTCGCTATCGAGCTAACCAAATAAACGCCATCTTGTAATTCTTGTGAACAAATAATGCAATCGGTTTGAAAATCAGTTTGAATATAATGTATGGATTCACTTCTTGGGGGAATTTCCAATACGTTAATATTATAATTATTAGTGAAAGGCAAGAAACAAGTGTGGCCTGACTCTAACTTCAAAGATAAAATATTTTTCTCGAAATCTAAACATGCTCCAAATCTATTCAAAAAGTCTCTACCTAGAATTCCATGCGACGAAATTGGTAACGAATTAAAAACAAAGAACTTGTGATTAATAACAGATCCATGAATCATTAATGGAACATAAACATATCCGATTGTTTGCACCTCGCCACCTAGACCGTTTATAATTACATTCTCTTTATGTAATGAAACACTTAATTCGATAGCATGTTTATATGTTACGGCGGATAAAGATGCGCCCGTGTCGACTAAGAAAGAATAAGTTTTATTGCATGATGAAACTGGTAAATGAATAAAACAATTGCTATTACTACTAGCCAAAATTAAATGATTTTGTTTATTCTCGAAAAAACTTATCTAGTTGGGGTTCATCTGAAGTTGATTTTTGGTTTTCATTAATTATATTGACTATATTTCTTTTTATCCCTTGATTTCTGCGATAATTACGAAACGTACCTCGATTATATCGTCCTCGCTGTCCTTGGTCACGTGAGTTCGAGTGGTTCCATGAACTCGATCGCTGCGAGTTTCCGTGGTAGTGTCCTCGCTGTGAAAATGTTTGCCGATTACGCCCGTTGCCGCGTGGGTACCTAGAGTTATAATGAAAATTCCTAGAATAATAAAATTTCTTACTGGACATACCCATCACCTCTCCTGCGGCCGATGATGATGAAGTCTCTTCATCTTGAGCTGCTTGAATGGCATCCTTCAGGGAGCTGTAATTTCTAGCAGATATTATTGTGCTGATTCGACGATTTCGTAAGCCATCGGAAAATTGCTTGATCGCTTGTTTTTCATTAACAGTTTTCAAAATATTGTAATATTCGGTATTACCGTTGGCTTGCGATATCGTAAGGTCCACAAATAACTCTGTTATTTGTTTTCCGTAATCAGCAATTGGCATATCATTTTGGCGTAATTTTTGCAATTTACTTTGAATTGCTGCTGCGCTTTTTCTTGGCAACAACTCTTTCTGCATGTCACTAACCAAGTCTTCAACATTAGAGTAATCGTCTTGAAGACGTAATTTAGCAGATTGAGATAATCTACTTTTTAATATGAATTTAATTAAATAATTTTTGCATTCCTGTTTTGTTAGCAAAGAATTATAATACTGAATATTGTCTACTAATTGTTTTACACTTGTCTCGTCATCTGACATAACAGGTAATAAAGTCAGAGCCGTTTTCAAATCGAAAGTATCCATATTGCTCGGATTTTCAGATTGTACACACTGGGGCTTACACAATTTTATAATATCCTGATATAATGATTCAAAATTCTTACAATAAGTTTGATAAGATGGAATATCAGTAGATTTAATCTTACCTTCCTTTACTTTACTATTAAAATTTATTAACAACTTAGAATAGTCACTAAATATTTCATTGGCCTCTTTAAGTTTAGTATTTAAAACTTTTCCTTCACGTCTACTCGGTCCAATTTTAATTAAATATGTTCTCACTTCTTTTAATTTCTCATATAATTGTTCTAAAGAAATATTCATAACTTACCACCAATACGTAGAATAGAGTATACTATACATAATTTTACTAAATATTTAATGTAATAATAATACGGTTAACTGACGATTAAAGACAGTACAACGAATATATGATTTAATTTAAAATATAAAGTTCGGTAATATAGACTAGAGTCCCAGATTTATGTAGTTGATTTATAAACACATTACCCTTTTTTTTTCACTATTAATAGACACGCACCTTTTTTACTCATTTTATATACACGTAAACTCCACTTTTAAACACTGATCAGCGCCGGTCATACTTTATAATACGCCCTTGGTTGACTTGCCTCTTCCACATTTGTGGAGGGTTGTGGTTGCCGAAAATTAGACCTTCTCAGGGTATTTCTGTTTATCTCTGTGTTAATCCACTTTATATGACATCGCCTATATGTCCGATAGAAGCAATACAGGGACCCCAGTAGAAGTACTAGCACAATGATAGACAGCAAAATATTACTCGTAGTCAGGTGAAATTGTAATTGTTCAACTCCTGCCTTATTGCTTCCCACTGCGTTTTGCACAATTACGGTATCTTCTTTAGTCTGTTTACCGCCCATCTTGGATGTTATTTTTCGTTAACTTTTTGTTAAACACGTGTACACAGTCGCGCAGCTCAAGATAGAACGCCATAGCTTGATTTAGTTCATCAGTTGCACATAGAAAAAATGTTCCACTCCAAATACGGCGAAGGGTGTCATATTCGCGTCGCGAATTACTTCGGCAGGGTCGCCATGTAGGGCGAATGTTAGGAGAGGAGTTAAACAAACGAATGATGATACAAGAATCTCTTTATTGTATTAATAAATTTGATTATATAGGATTATTATTACACTTGTGTGTGTACTTTTATATACCCTTACTACTACTACTACAATAACGACCAGACGACAACTGTTCAGTGATGTCTCAGTGATCGCGAGGGTGAAAACACACACACACTGGTGGCACACCGAACCTAAACGTTAACGTTGGAGAGGTCTCGTCTAATGAAGTCAATGCTCCGTCCCCCTCGTGCTCTAATCCAAAGTCCCGAAACCTTGCAGCTCGAGTTACAAAACCGTTTTCAGTGCCTAGAAGACTGCAATGAAGTGGACGATATGAATGACAAGCTCGTGGAAACTGTCCATGCGGTCGGAGCTAAGTTCTGCAAGACCCGCCGCAGAAGAACACAAAAACTCTCCGATCACACTCTTAATCTCATGGCTGTTAGACGGGAGATGAAGCTACATTCTTCAACAGATTTGACAGCATACAGGCAACTGAACAGACAGATCTCCAAATGCATGCGGCGGGACTTACGCACCTTCAATACAGCTCGTAATGAAGAAGCGATCGAGCGGAACCAAGGCTCCAAAGACTTTATCAGAGATCTGTCTGCCAGAAAGAGCCAACTGTCAAAGCTGAAGACAGAATGCTGAAGCATCGTTTCCGGGGCACCTGAGATTATGAGTGAGATTGAGGGGTTCTTTGGGCAGCTGTACACGTCATCGTTGGAGCCACACGCAAGTGTGAGTAACGCTCCAAGAGCGAGTCTTATCCGACATTATTCCGATGATATTTCGGACGTCAGTCTAAGCGAGGTTAGAATGGCTCTCCAGCACCTTAATAATGGCATGGCCCCAGGCGTGGATGGAATTACAGCGGAGCTTCTGAAAGCGGGTGGAAAACCGGTACTTGAAGTCCTTCAGAAGCTCTTTAATTCCGTCCTTCATGGTGGCATTACACCGGAGGCGTGGAGCAGAATTGCGGTGGTCATGTTCTTCAAGAAAGGCGACAACGCTCTCTTGAAGAACTACAGACCGATTTCCCTTCTGAGCCGCGTCTACGTGCTGTTTTTGAGAGTCATTACGAATCGTCTCGCGCGCATAATTGACGACTTCCAGCCTCCCGAACAAACCGGTTTTCGAAAAGGCTTTAGCACCATAGACCACATACATATCCTTTTGTACAGAAATCCGAGGAGTACAATTTGCCACTATGTCTGGCGTATGTGGACTATGAGAAAGCCTTTGATTCCGTCGAAATTTGGGCGGTGCTGCAGTCCCTTCAGCGATGCCAAGTTGACTGTCGGTATATCGAAATGTTGAAGTGCTTGTACAGTAGAGCTACGGTGGATATCGGAGTACAGAACCAGAGTACGAAACCTATCCAATTGCAGAGAGGTGTAAGACAGGGTGACGTCATATCCCCGAAACTCTTCACCGCTGCATTGAAAGACGTTTTCAAGCTTCTGGACTGGAAAGGATACGGTATCAACATCAATGGCGAGTATATCACTCACCTTCGATTTGCCGATGATATAGTCCTTATGGCAGAGTCGCTGGAGGACCTAAGCACTATGCTCAATGACCTCAATAGTCCTTCCCAATGGATAGGTCTTAAGATGAACATGGACGAAATAAAGATCATGTTTAATGTCCATACCACACCTGTGCCGGTAGTTGTTGGGAGCACTAAGCTCGAAGTTGTTGACGAAAATGTTTACCTGGTACAAATTGTCCGACTAGGTAAGTTTAACTTCGACCGAGAGGTCAGTCGACGGATTCTACTCGGCTGGGCAGCGTTCGGGAAATTACGTCACATCTTCTCGTCAGGTATACCTCGAAACTTGAAAACGAGACTGAACAACCAGTGCGTGTTGCCAGTGATGACATACGGAACTGAGACGTGGTCCTTCACTGATGGCCGGATGAGGAAGCTCAAGGTCGCTCAGCGAGCTATGGAGAGGGCTATGCTCGAAGTTTCTCTGCGTGATAAACTCAGAAATGAGGATATCCGCATTAGAACCATAGTGACTGACATAGCCCAACGGATTAGTAAGCTGAAGTGTAAATAGGTCAGCCATATAGCTCGAAAAACCGACAACCAATGGGGAGAAATGGTTTTCGAGTGGCAATCTCGTACCTCTAGGCAAAGCTTAGGGCGTTCTCCCGCTAGATGGAGTGACAACCTTGTAAAACATATAGGATTTCGATGGATCCAGGAGGCTCAGGACCGTGCTTTGTGGCATTCCTTGGGGGAGGTTTATATTCAGCAGTGGACTTGTGAAGGGCTGCAATGATAATGATGATTATGAGTTAAAAATACATCTTATTAAGAGGTTAAAACTTGTTAATTGATGATAATATAATAGATATTCTTCCATGGTCATCACAATTCGTGAAACATTATATTATTTCGTTTTGCAGACGCCTTATCATTTTCATATCAAGTTTGATCGTAATATAAAAAAAATAGTACTCATTAATTCTAAGCAACGATAGGGTGAATTTGATGATAACAAAAGTTTAAGTGGGTTTTCCGGACCATTTGTTTAAAAGGTCGTTTTATTCAGGTAATTTTGTTGAACATTCCGCTCAGGGTCATTTTCGCGATTACCTTTTTCATTCGCTGAGTTGTTAAGTGTTCTTTTATTCGTGTAAATGTTTTCAACACCTGTATTATATTTACTTTAGCTAATTTTTATTCTAACAATTATTGCTTTTGGTTTGTAAACTGCTGAAAAGCCGAACGCAATTTATTTTTCAAAATGACCAACATTATGGCTAAATTTACTTTTCTACGGATGAATTTATAATTGACTAATTGAATTAGTCATTTATAAAGTTAATTTAAACAATTGTAAAGTCATCCGTAGAAATATTCTTCTTCTTGATATAATCCCATAGGGAAACACCGGGCAAAGTATTTTCCATCGCACGCTGAGTGACTATGAGTTTCCTCATACGGCGAGTGAAGAGTGAAGGCCCACGTGTCGTTTGTGAAATCCATTACGTTAGTAAGATGAAATGAGAACAGGCCGGCTATTTATCTCAAATAACCTACAACTGATTGAGGATATATACACCCACGGGACTATATATTGTATTGAATATATATATATTCAATACAATATATAGTCCCGTGGGTGTGGTAAGAGGCGACAGGGGAATTCAAACCAAGAGATGGGCACGCAGCGTTTTCCTAATAACAGCTAAACATAAAAGAACTGCAGCTGCCAACTCACTTGCCTGGGGTGACAGTTTTTGAAAATGTCCTCTCCATGAGACAGTCTATGGGACAGGTCCATAAGTAATGTCATGTAACGTGTGCTAAAATAAATCTTTCCCAATTCCACATCCTCATCAATGTTTTCTTTTTGGTCTAAGCTCACAATAAAATTATTGTTTTTGTGGCAATGGGCCGGCCATATAGCTCGAAAAACCGACAACCGATGGGAAAGAAAAGTTCTCGAGTGGCAGCCTCGTACCGGCAGGCGAAGTGTTGGGTGTCCCCCCACTAGATGGAATGACGACCTGGTAAGATATGCAGGAAGTCGATGGATGCAGGTGGCTCAGGACCGTGCTTTGTGGCATTCCTTGGGGGAGGCCTGTGTTCAGCAGTAGACTTGTGAGGGGCTGTAATGATGATTTAAGAAATTTGGTTATTTGAATATTGTGTATTTGTACAGCGATCTTTTTGAGCCGCTGCAATCAACCGAAACAATGTCCACTCACGACGGCTATTGACGCCGAACTACGTAGTACTATTATTTATTCTGTGGCCGAACTCAGTGTGAGTAAACTACTCTGTGGCTGTAGCTCCCCATTTACAGAAATAATTTACATACAAGGCTACCAAATCAACGAAAATTTCGCCATTTTGGAGCCAAAAACAATTAATTATAGCTAAACAAAACAAAATTACACTGCCATTTACATTCAGTGGCTTCCCACATGTTAGATGAAGATATTAAAAAAAGATTGAGTTAAACAATTTATATTTTCAAAAGTTATCGTGTTTACAAGCCACAGAGACATGATAAATCCACACCATAAGCCACTAAAACCCTTTTTTATTTAAAAATAGCAATTAGTCGATTTAAAAAAGATATTAATAAGTTCAACAATCATTTATCTTTCTAACAATGTGCTTTTTAAATCATTTATATGTATAACATGATTTCTAGATACGATTTTATTCGATAAAACGTTGGAATCTTAATTTTTAGGCGATAGTAGAACATACCTTGCGCTTTTGCTTAAGGTATGCAATAACATGTTTGCACAATGACTAGTCCTATATTTGACTTATGATAGTAAGGTCAATGATACCAAAATATTAATATGGAAGGTACCTATGATGTATAAGCATTTATTACTGAGTTATTACTTCAAGTCCCATATGTATCAGATATATACTAGTATGGTCTATGAAATAAAGCATATATGTGGAAGGTCTCAAATATGTAAAAGAATTATATTGAAAGAAATGGGACATATATGAGGTGGTCGACTGACCGACTGCTACTAGAAATGTTGCATTATGTATAGTCCTATATTAGGGACTTATGATATTAAGGTATATTATATATATGGTACTAAAGCATTAATACAGAAGGTCTCTATGATGTATAAGCATTATGATAGCAAAGCTACGACTTGAAGTTCTATATGTATAAGACATAATAGTAAGGTCTATGAAATAAAGCAGATATATCGAAGGTCTTAGATATGTAACAGCATAATATTGAAAGAAATGAAAAAAGAATGAATGAATTATTATAGTGGCGTGTAGATTGCTACACAGCGTCCGAGACCAAGGTAAACTCGAACTCGCTAACTGAAGTGTCCTAGACATATCATCTTAGTGCGGGTGGTAAGCGTGTTTGTTGTAGCAATACGACTTGCCCGTGGACATCGCACACCCTTACCGTTTGTGGGCGTATGATTGTTGAATTGATGCTTATTGTTACTTGCGGTATTGCGTCTTGTGATGAATCTGCAGGTGTGCTGCGCCTGATTCGATGCATCTTGTGGTTCTGGTCGATGTAGGTAGGTATGCGAGTAAAGTTCCCACCTTTGAATGATTGAAGGGAACTTGTTGGTGGGTGAGACAAACAGGATCGAAAAATGCATATACTCAAAGTTAGTGACACAAACCGTTTCTGATGGCTAATTATTACTATTATCTTATAGCTGCCTATTGGCTATATCTGCCATTGTACTAGTTGGTGGAGCATATGTGTCGGACCTCATGCGGGTGTTAGCTGGAGGGAGAATCTGAGGAGGCTCTCAAGGCTGCGGCCGAAAGCCACGCAACGTAGGATCCCATTCCCTTGAGTTGAGCGGCAGACTCATGACACGCTCTGCGGCCAGTTGGCCGTGCTGATCATGCAATTAGTGGTGATGCCTTACACTTACATCACGTCTCCAGTAATCGCGGTCTGGCAGGTCGTAACGCTCACGGAGGGCTTTTCATGGCCAGTGTCCATATTGTTTCCTAACCCGTGTGACGTACATTCACTGCGGCTGGATTTGATCGTATTCTGTATGGCGTTTACAAGCATTGACATGCGCTACTTCGATCGATGATTGTGGTTACATACTACCAAGGGGCCAAGCCCTCTTTTACTGGTTTTCCAGTTATTTTGCTGTGGACTACGGTTCAGTTCCCAACTTAACGTCCACTTCGGGAGGGAGCGCGTTGAATGGTTGGCGCTCACCGTACACGGCGTGTGTGGAGCTGTGTGCCTCCTCCACATTGTTTTTTAAAATGTGGGAGAGCGAAGCCCTTGTATCTGGTATTTGATGTAAATATTATAAGCCTTTTTCGAGCGGGAAGGGATTAATTAATAAGCAATTGACTGTTGTGAACCTGATTCAAGTGGAATAGGGACTATTTATTTATCTTTAAACTTTTTGAGTTCTGTCTTCGTGAAAAGGATTCTTTAGCTTGTAAAACGATACCAACAGCTTTCGATTGTTCTCGTGAATATTCATTCTTCCAAAAGGCACCTAAAAGAACTATGTTACTATACAAACACAACGTAAATAAGGGTCTTACCTATGACGATCACGCCATAAATTTATTAAACGGCCTCTATTTAAACCTTTAATGAGATCAATATATGGTTAATATATTGGTCACGTAAATTTTATATATTAATATATATGTATTATAGATATAGATTGTTACATTCATACCCACACCAGGTAAGAGCGACTACACTGACCCTAAATCCTACAGGCCCATTAGCCTCACATCCTTTCTCCTAAAGACGATGGAGAGGATGTGTGAAAGGGAATTAAGGGGGTCGGCGCTAATGAACTTACCACTACACGACAAGCAACACGCCTACAGTCTAGGCAAATCAACAGAATCGGCCCTTCATAAGGTAATTACAAAGATTGAAGAGGCCATCCAAAACAAAGAAATATGTCTAGGTTCCTTCATAGATATAGAAGGTGCTTTTGACCGAACGAACTTCTCCAGCATAAAAGGTGCACTCGGTAGACACAAAGTTGAACCGGCACTGATCGACTGGATAGTTTACATGCTCAGTACACGAATAATAAAGATTGCTGGTGAATCTCAACCAATCCAAATTAAGAAAGGCTGCCCGCAGGGTGGGGTTCTCTCACCTCTCCTGTGGAATATGGTCATTAATGAACTCATCAGCAAATTAAATGACAATCACTTCTATACAGTAGGTTATGCTGATGACCTGACAATACTGGTCTCTGGAAAGACAGCAAGCATAGTGTGCGACCTGACCCAAGCGGCTCTCCGTATAGTGGAGAGATGGTGCAGGGAACACGACTTAACCGTCAATCCAAATAAAACGGTTTTAGTTATGTTCACACAAAAACGAAAGCTGAATAACTATCATCCTCCAAGTCTTTTTAGCACAAAACTCCAGCTATCCTCTGAGGTAAAATATTTAGGTCTTACCTTGGACAGCAAACTTAACTGGAATAAACACATAGAAAACAAAATCAACAAAGCTAGTATAACTTTCTGGCAATGCAGAAACATGATTGGCAAAAGATGGGGATTGACGCCAAAAATCATACTGTGGCTTTACAAAACTGTAATTCGGCCCATGATCACATACGGCGCTCTGGTATGGTGGACCAAGACAAATGAAGCCACCATTATTAAAAAGCTTCAGCGCTACCAGAGACTGGCATGTATGGCTGCTACAGGCTGCATGAGAACTACGCCAACAGCAGCCTTAGAAGCGATGCTGGAGCTAACTCCGCTTCATTTACATATACAACAAGAAGCGACTTTAGCTGCCATCAGACTCAAGACCCTAAATCTTTGGAGTAAGAATAGTGTCCCTCATACAGGCATAATTGATAGAATTCACTCAAAAATTCCTATCCTACAAGCCAAATACGATAGGATTCCTAAACAATTTGTTTTCGATAAGAAATACAAGATACAGTTAAATGAAAACAGCCAGCCGGAAGGATTAAGCCCAAAAGAGCTTAGAATTTTCACCGATGGTTCTAAAACAAATGAAGGTGTAGGTTGTGGAGCTTTCTCTGAAGACCTCAATATTCACATATGCACACCGCTGGGTACCTATAACACGGTCTTTCAGGCGGAATGTATGGGTATCATTCAAGCGGCCATAGCAATAGATGCTAGGAAGGTTAATGACTTCCCCATCAGAATACTGACCGACAGTAGGGCGGTACTCCAAGCCCTGAGATGCAATGTGGTGAACTCAGGACTAATATATGAATGCCATCAACGATTAAATGAGGTATGTAAAAACAACAATGTGACCCTGCAATGGATAAAGGGACACAGTGGATCCAGAGGCAACGATGCAGCAGACGAACTGGCCAGAAGAGGATCGGCTTTGGCCACTATAGGGCCGGAACCAATCATACCAATCCCCTTTGGTAACGTTTGTTCACTGGTACGTAGACACTTCACTAATCAACACGCTCAGCTTTGGAAAAATCTAGTAGACTGTAGACAAGCTAGGGATGCCCTGCCTGAAATTAACAGTCGCTTAACAAAAGTTTTAATGAGACTGAACAAGCCGCAGATTAGGATAGTAACAAGTGCTATCACAGGACACGGCACCTTTAACAAACATTTATTTACTATAGGTGTTACAGATAGTCCCCTGTGCAGGGCATGTATGGGGGAGGAAGAAACGGCGGCCCACGTGCTACTGAAATGTCCGGAGGTCGCTACATACAGGGCTAAACATCTTGGCACGCCGGGATCACTCCCCGAAGTTGCATGCAACATCAAGGGCCTGTTGAGCTTCTTCGGAGAGATCTCATGGCTCGAATAATCACATTATTCCTGCCCACACGCAAAATACGCGCATAGACGTGGAGTTGCGGAAAACAGCCCGTCGTAAACTAAACTAAACTAACTATAGATTGTAGAGAAAGACAATGACAAAAGAATGGAGGGGTGAGGGAGTGTTGCAATACGTTAATATCTTATAGATATCGACGATTAAATGATGGAGTGATCACGCGAAAGAACGTTCAACGTCCTCGTCTCTCGCCTTTGTACATCATAAAAGAGATATATATATATATATATATACACATAATCTTCCGAGTGTTTTGTTATGTGTGCTTTGATAAAAGTTACTCACGTCTCATAGATCCCGGTTTGAATTTATATTCAGTGTCACGATGACAGGGAAGCCGTTTAATCTGACACTTAAACTATTTATACAGATTTTATGGCGTAAAATGCGTTTATACGAAGAATGCGATCTAGAAATTACGATACATCCATCCATCCATATACACCACAAATTGCATTATAGGGTTTTTTTTCAATAGTTGCAATGCTTAGCAGGCGGGACGGCAACCGCAGTTTTTTATTATGTCAAGTTGTTATCAGGAACATGCTGCTGCTATCTCCTTTTTCAGTTTTCGTCTGTCGCCTTTTACGACACCCACGGGACGATATGAGGTAGTTGATATTCTTACACCGCCACTACACTACTACATACATAATATATTGTACTATACTATACATTAATTAGATAAATAAAACCCTAGTAACCCGTGAGTACTCAGATGATAATTCGTAAAAATTGTGTTATTGAAATAAAACTATCCATTATTAGAAAACGTTAATGGAACAGAACTTCAACTTCTTAATATATCTTTCTATTTTCATGTACTCGTAACTTACACTCCGCTTTGCGATATATAAAACAAAAGACTCCTGAAATGGCCTCTTAAATTAATGGTTTCAAAAGCCAGTCAGTGAATTCAGTAAACAGTGCTTACAACGTCGCTGTTGGGTCGTTTACGCCAAACAAAGTAAGCTTTCTTAACTAGTTGTTTCTTTTGTTAAAAATAATTGGTTTTTATGATTATTAAAAAATCTTTCTATCTTTTATATTTCAATTATTTTTATCAAAAAAATGTTTCAGAATCTTTTGTATATAAATTTTTCATTGTAAAAAATATTTAAAAAACTATAATATTTTCTGCAAGTACATATTATACCACGTTCAATATTTAATATTTTGTAATTATGTATGTAAAATTTCTCAACAATACGCTAGAAATACGTAAATGGGGTAAAGATTTTCTCAAAAAAATTTGAAATGTAACGTAACAACCGATGTCAAAGAACTAAGAATAATAAAATAATTTCCAAATAATTGGAAAGCTTATAAGAACAGTGTTAAGCCATTGTACTCAAATAATAATAAACATATTTATTTCTTTATTGGTGATTACAGATTGTTTTACAATCAAAGTCTTGGGCCTTTTAAGTATTATATACAATTATTATTATACTTGTTTTTTTATGTATTCTATTTTATTATGTATTATTTCTTCATATTGAGTTGGAACTAATTTTGAAATATACTTTATTCAAATACATTAATAATTATTTAAAGTAGTTCACACTAAGTGAAATCGAGTACATAATGTTATAGAAATATATATTTATGTATATTTTTTATAAATTTGTGTCATTATCTTAATTAAATATATTTTTCCATATAAACTAACAAAAATCGTTAATCTTATAAAACAATAATAATATCATACCGGATGAATAACTCAAGCGATATCACGCACGCACTTGTAGGAAATATTTCATAGCAGCACGGTTTACGGGTTAACCCCAGGGAGATATAAGTAAATGGCAAAATAATTTTCTTAAAGGAAATTTTGAATATTTACGATGTCTACTTGTAACTTTCAAATATAATTTAGCTCTAAAGAACAAATGGGTATCTAGTAAGTATTTTGGAAAAAATATTTTACAGAGCAGAACGTAATGAAAATTAAATCTAATTGAATTAAAACAAACACGCCAAAAATATTTGTAAGTTTTTTTTTTTTTATAATATGCTTTAATTTTAGAATTAATTGTATTTTATCACGTGATTTTCTTAAAGAGCTGACCTTCTTTTTTACTATTATAAGCCAGTACTTAACTACTACCGCACATGATGGTAAGTGGTGATGCAGCGGAAGCTGGTGAATGGCACAGACTTAACTAAAGCTTACTCACTCTTTCTTTGAGGACACCTAAATTTTTATAGGATGAAAAAGCAGCTTGTTCTGGTCTCATGCAAGTCTGCGCATACCCGGAACGCGGGGGCAAGGATGGCTTATGTTGGACTCGCACTGGGCCTCTGTCACTCTTGCTACCTGCGTGAAATAATCACCTATAATCGCAAGGCGCCAGGGGTATATCGCAGTCAGCGCTAGCGCGATCTAGGCGATTGAATGTTAAAGTTTTTTATTAACGCTGTTTACGTAAATAGTTTTTTGTAAATACTTGTTGAAATACTCGTCGAAATAGTTTTTGTATATTGTTTAGTATATTTAATTGTAGGATGAAATAGTTGAAGAAGTTTGAATGTAATTTAAGAATAATATATATATGTATATTACCTGTCTATTTGATAAATTATAATGGCAAATCGTTGTTCCTACTAAATTGTTGCGGGGATGGATGCTTAATGAGAAATTAAAAGGATTCATATGTATCATTTTTCAAGTTACCGAAGGATAATGAGAAGTTAATTTATTTCATTTTTTTATAGATAGGTACTTATTGCGAAAAAGAAATAAGTAATAATTTAACTACGGAAGTAATACCTAAGCACTTTATCATAAAACTTATTTGAAATTTACTTCACTATTCAAGTACCTACTTACATATCTATATTTGTCTAAATTAAAACTTTGTTTATAAAATTTTTGACTAAGTATATTACGATCATATTTCTGTTAGGAATCGTCTATCGGGTTTATTTGTTGTTTACACTATCTACCTATACGAACCAAGCATCGCGATTCCCGACGAATAACCTAGCAAGTTGCATGCGTTGGGCATCATAGAACTCACATAGTAGCAATAATATGGTCGATTATAGTCAGCATTGGTACTTTATCTGAGTAACTTACCATTTCACAATATATTTTTTTTACTCTTTTTTTAACAGCCCTTGTAACCACGGAAAGTCTGTCCTGACGTAGGTGGGGGAAAAGATGCTAAATAATATGGATACTCGCGCGCAGCGATAAAGTTTTATTTAGCTTGCGTGCGCGATTTATCTGATTAATAATAACTATGTAGGCTATTAAAACGTCGGCAAGCAGTCATCATCAAAGGAGTGCAACTTCTGTATATAGTACTATTATTCATTCTGTGCTCGCACCGACTAAGAAAACAGGTGTTCTGCTTTCGCAGCATATTGGCAGAGCCACATATTGTAAATCTGTAATGTGGAGTGTATTGGAAGATGCGATAACGGAAAAATGCAGTGCGCCTCTCAAAAATCGACCACGACTTCTACGCATACCCCTAAGCAAGTGGAACCGAAAAATTATTGACCCTATGTTTAGATACCAATAATTTGCAACTGTTGTATCTCTTATCCTGTTTCATATCAATATTTTCTAAACTTACGATTTTGTTTGTTTTGTCTTGTAAATGTTAGGGCTAATAGCCGAAGTGCGGATACACCTAGGTGCAGTCGGCTAATACATGGTGTAGTCGATTGCGAATGATGTATCAACATCTGCGGTTAAATATGGCAGTTGGGACATTTACATTTATATAATTATTTTATTTATATTATTAATTATTAATGATCGCCCTCGGAAAGGTTGACCGAACGGCCGAGGGTTAGGAAAAAAGAGAAAAAACCGGCGGACGATGCGGGCGGTATCGAGGAGCACCGCCTTCTGCATTTGAGCTTGGAGAAATTTATATGTGTCCCAGCAAACGCCATCCTAACCGTGCGCACAATTCTCGGTCTATTATTACTCGACCAAAAGGTTGTCAGTCTGCCAAATAGGGCGCGTAGGGCAATTATGTCCTTTGCGATACGGATTTAATTCTTTTTTTCCAGACTGGAATGGAGCTACTTTGTCTAGTAGCGCGTCCGTCCGTGGGAATTTTGGCACCAATAATACGACAAACTGCCAAAAATAGAGTCCGTCTCATAAAGGTCCCGGCTGGCTTCCAAATAAGTTAACAGGATTGGGTTGAGCGCCCTTATGACAGCCCGATTCTGCTTGCTAAGGGATATGCGGGGAAGTCGCGGTCGATTTTCGAGAGGCGTACTGCGCGGTTCCAAAATAGCCTCTTCAAATATCCTCCTCATTTACTCTAGTTTGTGGGAGACTATTTTATCATCGTCGGAATCAACCCCCCGCAGCGGCATCCACGTGTGCAGCTTGCCTTGCAATTAGTGACGCCACATTACCAGCTGTAGCATTTTCATCCGATGAGGGAACAGCCTCACGTTGTAGTCTTTCGAGTTCGGCGTCACCAAATATGTTGGAGTGAAGGATATACGAAACTCGGTCTGCCAGGTTTTGCTCCGTTACATGAAGAGATGCCTCCTGTTCTGCTAAAATGCGGTGCACCCGAGCCCGAGACGCCAACATTTCAGTTTATTATCCTTTTGCTTTAAAATACGCTCGCAATGTGTTTGCGTTCATCATTTTCGTCCCACGCATGCGACGTGCCAGCGGCGGATGCCGCTTGTTGAGTCCGAGAAGACCCGACTGACACCAAGCCCTCTGGTGGAGATGATAAATGCGGACGGCTGCTAGGCGGTCTTGCAGCCCACCGCGCTCAGCTGGCGACCCGCATGCTGTCACGTCGTGTGCCAGCTCCGGAGGCGCCCTGGCGTCCTCCAGGCAGCGGCCTTTTGCGCACTCTTCTTTTTTCCATCACCCATTAAATGGGAGTTAATTAACGGGAGTCGCCCAGGCCCGGCACCGTTTCGTGGTCATGATGCGGTCGTAAGTAAAAACGGGAATTACACCCTTAATTCGGCCGAGGCACGGCTCTCACACCTCTTGGCAAGGCGCTGACTGACTGCGCTGACATAGCAGTTTTGTCACGGAGTCCCATTCGCCTCAGATGACCCGAGAGGCTGACTGGGATTAACCCGTTCGCAAAAACGACTACAGGTATAATTTTAGTCGGCAGTCCACCCCATATGTCGGTCACCTTTTGAGACAGGTCCAGATATTTTGTTAACTTATCTGTTTCGGTTTTAATAAGGTTCTCGTCATACGGAATAGTAATGTCGACCAAAAATATCCTTGACTGTGCCCGGTCCATCAGCACAATATCAGGCTTATTCGCAAGAAAGGTCCTGTCTGTTATGATGGCCCGATCCCAGTAGAATTTGGCGCGGTCATTTTCGAGCACAGCTTCCGGAACGTACTTATAATAAGGCAGTTTCCAATCCACGAGACCGTATTTCAGAGCGAGCTCCTGATGTAGAATCCTGGCTACTAGGTTGTGCCTATGCAAGTACTCTGAACTATAAAGCGCCGAACAACCAGAGATGACAGGCCTAAGTGACTCACCGGGATGGCGACAAGCTCAACAGATGTCGACGGTGCCATTCCTTAGGATGTATCTCCGATAGTTGTTGGTCTTAATAACCTGATCCTATATTGCACAGACAAAACCCTCGGTTTCCCCGAAGAGGTCACCAAAACGTAGTCAGTGGAGGGCAACTGTGTCTATGAAAAGTTTATGTAGAGCCTTGTAGAACCTCCCGTGGAGCTTCTTCTCCTTCCATACGGTCTCCCGGTCGAAAATGCTCTGCATTGCCGTCTCTTGCCATTGCTCGTGGGCTTAGGATAGAGGGGTAAGAGAGGTACTTCATCACAAAAAAAACGTCACTTTAGAATAGAAATCATCAGCCCTCGTCAGAAAGTAATTATGGAGGCTTATTATTATTATTACCGTTTAAAACATTTTCTTCCCACAATCTGGATCTGGATCTTGGATCTGTCCCAAGATTTTCTGAACACAAGCTTGAACGCCTTCTCAATACCTGTATAAGATTTATTTTCGGGCTTCAAAAGTATGACCATATTTCGCCATATATATACATATATATATAAGCTTATTTGGCTTACAATGAGGCACATTTGCAGAATATTACTTATTCTTTTTCCCATGTTAATTGACCCATTTTCGCCTTCTTATTTTAAGAGTATATTTCTTATTTCAACATAGGGTTCCATGTTTTTCTTCTAACAAAAAATATGTATTCATGTCGCCTTCACCGAGTTCTATGGTGCCTTCTTTGGATCTCCTTGCCCGATGACATCAGAAAAAGCCCTAAATAACTTCTAAAGTATTCTAGAGTATTCTTTTATATATATATATTAATCCGACACCTCCTCGGGACAGATGGTCGCCCTCGCCGAGATAGAACAAAAAAACTAGGCACAAGAGAGAACGGTGAGCTGAGTGTAGGGAAATTTGGAATAGGGCAACGGAACACAAGGAGCCAGCAGCTGGCCGACTTCATGGAGAAAGACAAACTCCTTATGATGAAAAAGCAGAATTACAGGGAATGAACCTGGTCGAACCACGACGGTTCGACAAAAAATTTTATTGACTAGAAATTGACGACTAGAAAACAACTGATCGTTGATGTCTGCAGTGCTCTTTAGGGTGAAAACCGGTTGCTATCACCGAATGGGTAAAAGCACACTGAACCTAAACATTACGTTGGAGAGGTCTCGTCTAATGAAGTCAACGCTACGTCCCCCACGTGCTCTAATCCAAAATCCTGAAACTTTTCAGCTCGAGTTGTAAAACCGTTTTAAGTACTTTTTTTTAACATGGTGAAATGCCTATGCATACCCGCCTCACAGGGCAAGGACGGGTTATGTTGGACTCGCACCGACTAAAACCCCATAGTGTTCCACCTTCGCCGCATATTGGCAGGGCCACGGGAACGTTTTCGCACACATCAGCGGCCCCACAAGCGCCGGCCGCCCCATGGCAGCCCCTTCTCGGGGGAGGACCTCTCCTCCCCATTCTCCTTCTCAGGCAAGGAGCAACAAGTACACAAGACACGCCCCCCTCCACGGCCTCCAACTCTAACTGCGTATCGGACCCCCCCGAATCCGATATGCGGAGGCCATGGGGCCAGGAAAATCAAATGTTTAGTAGCACCCGCTTTCCCGATCCCAGCGGCGGATCTGGTCTCTGGCTCCGCCGCCAACCATGTTTCCGCCGCGGAAGGTAGGAAGAGCGGCGCCTCACAATACCGACACTCCTATCCCCCCGCGGCCCCATCACCACCGCATCAACGGTGCGGCCCCGTCTGAGTCGCGAAGGATAGGGCGCGTGGCGCTTCGCTATACCAGCACTCAAGCTCACTCGGAGTGGCCACCACGGGCCGGCACTACACCACGGGCCAGCCAAGGGGTTCCCCTTTGTTCACCGCGTGAGACCAAGCCACGGCTACTAAGCACCCCCGTCACGACAAGGTAGGAACCCGTTCGGGGGGGGGGGGGGGGGGGGGTTAAGTACCTAGAAGTTTGCAACCCAGTGGACGATATAAATGACAAACTCGTGGAAAAGTTCTATGTGGTCAGAGCTAAGTTCTGTAAGACCAGCTGTAGAGGAACATAAAGTCTCTCCAATTACATTCTTAATTTTATGGCTTTTAGACGTAAGATTAAGATGCAGTCTTCAGCTGATTTGATAGCATACAAGCAACTCTACAGACATATCTCCAAATGCAAGCGGCAGGACTGACTCAACTTTATTACTACGCGTATTGAAGAAGCGGTCAAGCGGAACCAGGGCTTCAAAGTCTTTTCCAGAGATTTTTTTGCCAGAACAAGTCAACTGTCGAATCTGAAGAACGAATGTGGGGGCATCGTTTCCGCAACACCTAAGATTTTGAGTGAGATTGAGAGGTTCTATAGGAAGCTTTACACGTCGTCGTTAGAGCCACTCGCAAGTGTGAGTAACGATAGAAAGTAAGTCTTATCCGACATTATTCCGATGATATCCCGGACGTCAGTATGAGCGAGATTAGAATGACTCTCCAGCACGGTAAGTCGGCAAAAGGGCAAGGTACTTGAAGTCATTCAGAAGTTTATTAATTTCGTGCTCCATGGTGTTACTACTCCGGATTCGTGAAGTAGAAGTACAGTGGTCTTGTTCTTCAAGAAAGGCGACAACGCTCTCTTGAATAAATACAGACCAATTTCTCTTCTGAGCCGCGTCTACATGCTGTTTTCAAGAGTAACAGCGAATCGTCTCGCACGCAGACTCGACAATTTCCAGCCTCCCGAACAAGGCATTTTCCGGAAAGGCTTTAGTACCGTAGACCACATACACACCCTTCGGCAAATTGTACAGAAGACAGAAGAGTACAACAGCTTCAGCCATGCCAAATTGACTGTACAATTATGTGTTTGTACAGTAGGGCCACTATGGCTATCCGACTACAGAACCAGGGTACGAAACCTATCCAACTGAAGAGTGGAGCAAGGCAGGGTGATGTTATATTGCCGAAACTCTTCACCGCTGCATTGGAAGACGTTTTTAAGCTACTGGACTGCAAAGATACGGTATTAACGTCAATGGCAAGTACATAATACACCTTCTATTTTCCGATGATATAGACCTTATGGCAGAATCACTGGAGAAATTTATCACTATGCTTAATGTCCTCAATGGTGTCTTTGAACGGATAGGTCTTAAGATGAATATGGACAAAACAATAGTCATGTGTAATGTATGAAACACCCATAGGCCGGTAGTTGTTGGGAGCAATAAACCCGAAATTGTTGACAAGTATGATTACCTGGGACGAATAGTCCGACTAGGTTAGTTCAACTTCGAACGAGAGGTCATTTTACGTATTAAACTCGGTTGGGCAGCTTTGGGAGATTACGACACTTATCCTCAAGCATACCTCAATAACTTAAAAACGAGATTGTACAATCTATGGATCTAAGACTTGGTCCTTTACTGCTGGCCATATGAGGAAGCTCAAGGTCGCTCACCCAGCTATGGAGAGGTATATGCTCGGAGTTTCTCTGCGTGATAGACTTAAAATGAGGATATCAGCAGTGGAACTAGAGTAACTGACATAGCCCAACGGATTAGGAAGCTGAAGTAGCAATGGGCCGGCCATATAGCTCGAATAACCGATAACTGATGGGGAAGGAAGGTTATCGAGTGGCTGCCTCGTACCGGCAGATGAAATGTAGGGCGTCCCCCCAATAGATGGAGTGATGACGTGTAGGAACTCAATGGATGGCCTATGTTCAGCAGTGGATGGGAGGCAATGTTCAGCAGTGGACTTGTGATGGGCTGTTATTATAATAATGATAATGATGAAATTTAAAAAAATAATGTTCAATTAGAAGCTCTGGATAAATCGCAGTAGGAAGTGACAATTAAAAAATCTTCTAATATGAAATAGTAAAACAGTAACATCTTTTATATATTTTGCGAGGTGCAGCTTTACCACTAAAGTAAACAGATACCTACAAATGCAACAACATTTTCGTAAAACCAAAATATCCGGCACACTTCAGAGACATTGAAACGTGAAGATAATATGTCAGATGTAGACTTCCGAATTCAAAACCACTTTTGTGACTCCTTGCCGTTAAGTTAATTAAATAAATTACTTTTGTATTATTATAACCTTTATTGTTATAAAATAAAAGCATAAATAGCAGATACTACAACGCAATTCCGCTAAACTTAAAATGCAATCGTCAACAAAGAGTTATTCGTAGCCACTTGAAAAAAAAAGCAAGAATATTGCACTCAAAGGCTTTTACTATGGTCATAAAAAGAAAAACTTACAAATAATTTTCTCTGAACTAACGCTAACTGAAGCTATAACTACATGATACATGTCGATAACTACATGAATATAAAAGTTAAAATATAATAGCTACTAATATATCAAAGCTTAGGTCCGTAAAATAATACTAAATAAAGGTTATTTTTTACAGTTTTCATGATTCAAAATAAAATATATTACACTAGAATAATCAAACAATTTTATAAACAAATAAAACTGCTGTATGAATTAAGCCTGTAAAGCCTTGGAATAAGCACTGTCACTCATCTTTCTGTAAGCTTTTAAATATTCTATCATAAAAATAGTTTTAAGGACAACGTCTATTTTTATATCACTGTAGTAACAAACGAGCTAACAATGGATGGACTGTTTCCAAGTCTTCCATGTCATTATTTTGAGGTCGTAAGAGACAATTATAAAATAAAAACGAATGTAATTAGTTTGGTAGAGCTATGCCGTAGCTATATTTTGCCTGTGAATATAGCTACGGCACGGGCACGAATGGGTTAGCTGGACCGGGGAAGAACCACGCTCTCACAGAATACCAACAAGAAATAGCAATTAATTTTATATTTTTTTTAATAGAAGAGGGTCAAACGACCATACGGCTCACTTAATGGTAAGTGATTAACACCGCCCATAAACAACTGCAACACCAGGGGAATCGCAGATGCGTTGCCGCCTTTAAAAAAAGACTACGCTCTTTTCTTGAAGTTCCCTAAGTCGTTTCGGAAAAATCTCTGGTGGTAGTCGATTTCGCAAGGAAGTTGGGCGAGGTAGAAAACTTCTTTTATATAGTGGTGGACTGCGAGTCATCCGTATGGATGGTATGGTATCGCGAGTTCTGTCGCGATGTGCGATGGTGGAATTGTGCGGCTGGAATTAGTTTTTGAGAGCGGAACAATTTTTAAGAGCACTTCCAATAAGGACAACGTCCATTTGCAGTGCCAGTTAGTCAAGCCGATCGGAAAGAGTTCGGTTGCCGACGATTAAAACAGCTCTGCGTTGGATACGATCAAATGGATCAATACGATACCCAGAGATGGGAACAGTTTTCCATGTGCGACCGAACCTGCGCCTTGTAAAGTTGCATGCGGTGTGCCGGCATGAAATACTGTCCCGCTCTGCTGAGCATAGTTAAGCTTTTTAGAGGCCAATTTGGGCACCTCTTACAAGTGACCACGAAACTGCACGTATGTCGACGCTGAGTAGTGACAAGGGTAGTGCATTGCAAATGAGGAGATACGACAAACGGGTTTTTTTAAGCGGTAGGCGCGCAAACTTGGGTCCTCGGGGGATTGATCAGGACTAGATTAAGTCGCCCCCAGTCCGAGACTTTGTTCTACATAGTCACGACTTCAAACGCAAGTTCAAGTGTCCCGGTACTCGGCCACGTTTTCCCGAGAAATATTGGCACAGCAGGTGTATAAAGCATCAACAGTGCTTTCATCTACATAGGAATTAATATTACCAGTTTGCAACATGTTATTGATATGAAGAAGAAACAGCATTGGCAAGAGCATGCAGCCAATTTACTTGTACAACCATGATGCTCCGATCTGCAAGAAAACTGGTGATCCAATTGCACAATTTTTCTGGAAACCCATAGGAAGGAAACTCTGAAAGAAAGCTCTTTGTGCCAAACCCGATCGCCGACCTTTATGAGTTAGGTAACCCCGACGATTACCGTACTGACGTTCAATAATCAGCTGATGATGCTCAAGGTACCGCATGAGCTGGTTGTTAATAATGGACTCCATTATTTTGGAGAACAAGGAGGTGATGGCGATAGGTCTATAGTTGGACGGATTAGAGTGGTTACCCTTTTTAGGGATCGGGTGCACGAAAGCTGTCTTCCATGATTTCCGGACTATGCCTAGGTAGAAGGCGTACCGGAAATGGCGCGTTAAAACCGGTGCCAACTCCGGAACACACGTCTTCTTCAGGAGTCGAGTTGGATGCAAAGAGAGAGCGCAGCAGATCGGCTTTGTCCTTTACGGCATGGACCAGTGAGTCTTTCTCCCTGTGTAGAGATAGGAGAGATGGCTGACAGAATTTTCCATGGGCAGCCTTGGCGAGAGACCTGTATGCACGTGTTCCTGAAGAAAGACGAACTAATTTCTCGCTAATTGTGCCGAAGTTCTCTGACTTTGCCTTGACAATGACACTTTTGAAGGACCTGGAGGCGGATTTATACTTATTTTTAAGAGCGCTGGTATTTGCATCCCAAAACGTCGATGCGTTCGCCCAGGCCTGGTGGCACTCTTGCTTATGGCGTAATGCAATTTCCCGGCGAGAAGCAAACCCGCCTCCAAGGTCCCCATCGGCTGACCTATAATGCCAACCACGGCGGCAACCTGCGGAACGCAACCGCGATGGGAGCGTGAGTGGCACCGTACTTCGGATGTGGGTCGACGAAGACCTGATATCCATCCGGATGAGAGTAAGTCCTTTTTAGTGAAAACGAGGTATTCTATCTTAGTAATTGGAGGTAAAAACACATCTGCATTTTGATTTTCTTCAATTTGACTTACCATCAGGTGCACTGTGTGCACGTTTGTTACCTTCAAAAAAAGTAACAGATTATTTATGTAAAAAATTACTATTATTATTAATATTTTTAGGCAAAAATTCCGTTGCCATTTCGGCGCACTATGATTGAATGCCTCGCAAGCTTTAATATTTTCCTTAAATTAATAGATATTTTACGAATTTTCACCCAAATGTCAATCCACGTTAGTCTGGCGGAAGAGGCGCGTGTAACCAAAGAACGGTGAAAAATCCGTACTAAGCTTAAATTATTTTCTAAATAGTAAATGAAAGCAACTTAACAGTGCGAAATTACTTGCTCTCCCTACCCATCTCCGCCTGGTACATTATGTGTACATTTTTAGAAAATGCATGACAATTAGCACATTTTTTCAAATGTGCTAATTGGCATGCATTTCAATTTTCATGCAATTCCTTATAAGTAGAGGATTTTAATAGCGATTTTAAATTATATGGTGATATTAAATTTGGAATATTTTCACTCGACTGCTTCAAAAAGAAAGGTTTGTATGTATGTATGACATAGTTATGCTATTTACAGGGTAGGAATTAATCATTTAGCAAATTATAAATTAAAAATAGATAATGTCTGAAGTTTAACTTCTGAAGATGTTCTATTCTTCAAAACCTATTGTGCTAAATTTTGTTGACAAACAAGCCCATTTGTATGTTTATCAAACTGCGGTCCTCTCAAAGTGCAGACATTCTGGCGCCTTCCGTTATGTTGTTGTTTTAAGAATAGGTGAACTGGATATTTAACGTAGCTTTTTTTTTTCTAGTGGTCATAAACGCGACTAATGATCTTGAGGTTCCCGGGTTTCAATCCCGTTGGGTCAAAATTAGTTGTTGCATGTCGTAAGCGCAGAACGTGTAGGAATGCTCCTAAAAATCAAGATTACAACAATCTGTCGCATAAAATCGTATCTAGCAATCATAGTATACATGTAAATGGTATAAAAAGCACATTGTCAGAAAAATAAATGGTTTTTGAACTCATAATTTTTTTTAAAACGAGTAATTGCTATTTTTACATAAAAACGGGGTTTTAGTGGCCTATGGTTTGGATTTATCAAGTCCGCATGGCTTCGTGAATACGATAACTTTTGAATCTTTATATTATATCTATCATGTGGCCATTGCCAATGAATGTAAATGGTAGTTTAATTTTGTTTTGTTTAGTTATAATTAATTTTTTTCGGCAGCAAAATATCAAAATTTTCGGTGTTTTAGCAGCCTTGTATAAATTTATTTTTTAATAAATAGATAATGCCACACTCACTCAGTTTGTTCGGCGTCAATTGGCGTTATAAGTGAATACTGTTTCGGTTGTTTCCAGCGGATCAAAAAGATCACTGTACAAATACAAAATATTCGAAAAACTAGATTTCATACACACTTGATTATTATAACAATCAGAGATTTTTATGAGTTATACTGTATCGGTTGTTTGCTGCAGTTCAAAAAGATCACTGTACAAATACAAAATATTATAAAATAATCAGAGATTTTTATTACAATATTTTAAAAGCACAGAATAAATAATAGTAGTACGTACTAAAAGTAAGTAGGATGTAATATTTATACTGAAATACGTCTTGGACTTCATGGAATGACCTGAATGATGATATGATGATCATATGAGCATTATGAGTCGTGCAATTGAAGTTCGACATAAAATTATCAGAAAATTGGCAGTATAATAAGGTTATCAGTGAAAACTTATGTGTATTTAAACTACCGTAAAAAATCCGTATAATTAAGTTATACGTAATTATTTAAAAACTTTGGGCATGCAAAATTGGATTTACCAATTGTTTTTATTATGTTGTGCAAGCACGTAAAACTATTGGTTATGCGCCTGTTCTCCCTCTGGTCGTGTCGGTTTACCTTCCGAGCGGACTATGGTGAGTAAGGGAATAGAGCGTACATCTGCGTACACTTCGGCAATATAATCTTATATATCGTAGGTGACGACCGTACGCCATGACCGGAATTCAGTCTGGAGGACATTATTAATATGCTAAAGACGTGTTTGGGTACAAATTCTTGGTTGGCCTAAAATCAGTTATTGGGTTTTCTGCCAAAAATTATCAGTAGCAGTCCAAGTTAGGGCTAAAATCAGTAACTGGATTTTCTGTAAGGAAACTCTAATAGTACGCCGGAATCAGAAAGTTGCAGTGTTTCACCCCCGTGCCTGGGAAAACCACTTAATACGTTGGTCATGCGTCTGATCTCTCGCTAGTCCTGCTGGACATCCGTCCTTTAGCACTATGAGTATGAGAGTATAGGAATAGTGCACTTGTGCTTGCACATCCACTCGTGCATTATTATCCTGTCCTGCGCAGATGGCTAGTCTCCGTTAATACTCGTCACCATGACCGTAATTCGGTTTGGGGTATCTTATATATTCTTATACCTTGTATTAATCTAGACATAAATATCGTCTTATGTTGAAAATAAAAAAAATTACAGCCTATAAGTCCCACTGCTGAGCACTGACCTCTCAATTATAAAGGGGATTTTATGGCAAGAAAATGGCTACGGTGCTGCCTAAATGCATATTGGCGGCAATGCGTGTTGGTGGACTTCACAAGTCTTCGAAATATTTTTATTATTTCACAGATATACAGGTTTCTTTACTGTTTTTCTTCACCGCCTAGCCCGTGCAAAATCAGCACTTAAAGTTGCAATGAACAATGTTAGAAGGATTTCCCTTAATTGCCAAGCTTGTCCGATATAGGTAGTATCAGTTATATAGCGCGTTACTCAAATTCGCTTTTGTGGCAATTTTAAATCTGGCATATATAAGACAGTAAACCTCTTTTATCAGATGCTAGGAGGTTTTACTGGCTTTTTTATATCACATCTCACAACAAACAGAGTAGGATATGGGGTGGTGGATTCTGTGATAAAACCTCCCCCACTCCCACACGGCAAGACACTTTTTCATATTTACTAACCGGACCTAAACTCTCATTCTGAAATGAAAGACTTGGGTTTCTCTAAAATCCATTTCGATATGTATGGCTTTGAATAATAAATAAATAGACATTCTTTAAAAAATAAACGAAATACAAATAAAATAACACGTTAAGCGAAAGATATGCGTCAATTTGTAGGAATAAAGTATATTTTTTTTCCCTTCAAGCGGCCCGTTATAATTAAATGTAATTAAGCTTTGAAAAAAAAAATCTTGAATTTGTGTATAAAATACGAATAAACTTTTTCCATTTTCCAAGACAAACATTTTCGTAGAACATTCTCGATGAAAATAAAACGAAATAAATTAGTTTAGTAACTAGGCTAATTAATAATAAGTGTAGTAACTAAGTTGGAAGCGGTTTGAGGAACTCTGTGTGCATGACAAATTTACGGCCTTATACTACCATATCTTAAATATAGTCTGACCAATTCAAATAATAATATTACAATAATATTTTAATCACTGTAACGGGTACAAATGAAAACAATAATCTTTAACATGAATTCTAAATTATGTAAAGGTAAACTTGATAACAAGTCACTTCGTCCACAGAAACAACATTGTACGGCAGGTAATTAATTATGACGATGTAAATAATGTTCTATCGAAATTAGTACATTGTTTTAATGCCAAAAATATGCTCTTAAACGGCAATAAGACAAAGTGTATTAAGTTTACAACACCTAATGTAAAACATTCGAATACCAATGTGCTGTTAAATGGGGAGGAGTTGAGTCTTGTGGATACCACTGTTTTTCTCGGTATTACTATTGACGCGAAACTTCAATGGGGCCCCCATATATCTAAATTAGCAAGCAGACTTAGTTCTGCAGCATATGCTGTAAGAAAGATTAGAAGTCTTACAGATGTTGAGACAGCTAGATTAGTGTATTTTAGTTACTTTCATAGCGTGATGTCTTATGGAATTTTGCTATGGGGTAATGCGACTGATATTGAAGCTATATTTGTTTTGGAAAAGAGAGTCGTCCGGGCGATTAATAACCTATATTGTAAAGAGTCCCTCAGACAAAAATTTAAAGAAATAAACATATTAACTTAGGCATCGCAATATATTTATGAAAATGTATTGTATGTACATAAAGACATAAATGGCTTTAATAAGAATAAGGATGTGCATACGGTTAACACTAGGAACAAACATAAGCTTGTAATACCAGTTACTAGAACCCACAGAATCAGTAATTAATTTATGGGGCAATGTATACGCTTTTACAACAAAATCCCAGAACATATTCAAAGTTTGTCAATAAACAAGTTTAAAAATTTTATTAAAGAAAAACTGTACAAAAAGGGTTATTATAATATCAAGGAATACATAAATGAAAATAACCCCTGGGAATAAGGTGATAGCCACCATGCTAGTTCTATGAAAAATCATTTAAAATTGTTTAAACGAAATTATTGTTAAGTGAAATATGTTTGAAAAAAAAAAGTCCCGCTTGGTTTCTTGCTGGTTCTTCCCAGGACAGAGGTATTTTCCGAACCAGTGGTAAATAAAAAATTACTTTCAATAAGAATTATGTAATAATCAATATTGAATTAAAAATTATTCTATTCTTTTCTGTTCTACATATGATTGTTGACTACGGCATTACACTATAAAACCAGATTTACTAAATAAAGGATAGGCATTTCATATTGAACAACCTAGATAAATTTGATTAGTCCACTAAACCAAATATATATTATTTATAAGATATTAACTGTGACCAGATGCGTTACCATACTATTAAGTAGATACATAGTATAGAAACGAAAAGAAACTAACATATACATATATATTTCCTACAATCTATCGTCAAACACAACAACTCACATTGAAAACATTGGTATGTTTTATCATATTCGGATGATGTTTTGTTTTTTTTTTATAAAATTCGAGGGACGTGCGTTGCCGACCTTTTAAAAAGGAGTTAGCTCGTTTCTTGAAGTTCCCAAATTCGTATGGCTAGTTGAAAATTACCAGTGGTAAACGATTGCACAAAGTAATCGTGCGAGGAAGAAAACTACTATTAAAACGCACAGTGGTGCACTACCAAGCGTCTAGATGGTGTGGATAATATCGTAATTTTTAACGCGATGTGCGTTGATGAAATTTTGCAGCTGAAATAAATCCGAACATTAATAGTACAATGCACTTGCATTTTGATTCTTAATGGGGATATATGTTTATGTCTAAGGGGCTGCAGCATTCACTTAACATTAGCTTGATGTGTATTTGTTTGTCGCCCAAGTTGACAACCGCATTTTTTTTAATATTAAAAAAAACTGCGGTTGTAAACTTGCCTGCCAAACGTGGCACAGATATGGCTAATATTTCATATTAGGCAAACTATTGAAGAGACCTTTGTTCGTCAGAATTTTTTGCAGAGGTTAGATGAAATAGGTAATATTAAATATCTGTAAAAGTTTGTCTTGTTATTATGTTCTTTTTCATAATCTGTTACAACAGATAAAATAAAATAATAGCTGCATAAATCTTAGACGACTTATGCGTATTTTACAACGAATCTCATGCCATTAATTTTGTCGGCGCCTCTTCCTTTCATCTCGAATCTGTATTACTGCCATTTTAACAATTAGCTTTTTAAAGTAATATATTTTATATTAAAATGCTTGCAAATGTTGGATGTAACTACACTTATTTTATTAAGTAATACATTGGTTTAAATTATGTATTTAATATTGTATAAGATAAATTGAAGTTAACAATTTAAAAAGGAACCTGCTTTTTGTACATCAATTTAGCTTCCGGTTAAACAAAGTAAATACTGCAGTCAATAGACACCTACCCTATTAGTTGAAACACCTGCAATTATCTAATTGTACAGTCACATAGTAGCGTTAACAAATATTTAAGGTACTTCTAAAATAATACTGCTGAGTTCAAGCCCTAAAACAAGTTATGTAACGAAGAGTGTGCTTCATTAATTTCAATCATTCATCGCTCGTTTAGTTTAGCTAAATCCCTATTTTTGTCTAATTGGCAATTAATGTTTCTTTTTTTTCTTCTTCTTGTTAATTATCTGTATTAAGTGAGTTATACAGCAAAAATATAGTGTATATCAAACAGTAAAGAGAAAGCTGTGCGTAATTTCCTTATGATTTAGGCTCCCTTTTTGCGTCCAACTCGACTGTTAATGACGGGTGGAACACACCGCCGACCATCCCGCGGTGTGAATGCTCCATGCTGGATGTGCGGTTCTCACAGCGCTCGATTCGCAGAGCACTCCTCTCCCTGGACATCTACAAGTCGAGTGGGCCTGACGGAATCCCCCCATTTGTGCTCAGGACGTGTGCTCCGGAGTTGGCACCGGTTCTAAGGCGTCTTTTCCGGTACTCCTACTCCCTAGGCGTAGTCCCGAAATCATGGAAGACAGCTTTTGTCCACCCGATCCCTAAAAAAGGCGACCGCTCAGACCCGTCCAACTACAGGCCTATCGCCATCACCCCCTTGTTCTCCAAAATAATGGAATCCGTTATAAACTGCCACCTCATGCGGTACCTTGAGGATCACCAGCTGATTAGTGAACGCCAGTACGGTTTTCGTTGGGGTCGATCAGCTGGTGATCTTCTGGTCTACTTAACTCATAGACGGGCGGAGGCAGTAGAGTCCCAGGGGGAGACATTGGCCGTTAGTTTGGACATTGCGAAGGCCTTCGATCGGGTTTGGCACAAAGCGCTTCTTTCGAAGCTCCCTTCCTATGGGCTTCCCGAGAAATTATGCAATTGGATCACCAGCTTTCTTGCAGATCGGAGCATCAAGGTCGTTGTAGACGGTGCATGCTCCGACTACAAGCCTATTAACGCTGGTGTTCCACAAGGCTGTGTGCTATCACCAACGCTATTTCTTCTGCATATCAATGATATGTTGCAAACTGGTAGCATTCATTGCTATGCGGATGACAGCACTGGTGATGCTCTATACACCGGCCGTGCCAATATTTCTCGGTAAAACGTCACCGAGTACCGTTACAAACTTGTGTCTGAAGTCGAGTCTTTGCTGAACAAAGTCTCGGATTGCGGGCGACTAAATCTATTCCAGTTTATTCCTCAGAAGACACAAGTTTGCGCGTTTACCGCTAAAAATAACCCCTTTGTCGTAATCTCCTCAGTTTCAAGGTACTCTCCTTGTTGCCTCAGCCAGTATCGGAATCCTCGGCGCCGACATATCGAGTGACGTGCAGTTTCGTGGTCACTTGGAAGAGAAGGCCAAATTGGCCACTAAAAAGCTTGGCGTGCTCCGCAGAGCGGGACAGTATTTCATGCCAGCTCAACGCCTGCGACTTTACAAGGCGCAGGTTGGGCCTCACATAAATTACTATTCCCATCTCTGGGCTGGGGCTCCCCAGTGCCAGCTCCTTCCACTTGACCGCATCCAGCGCAGAGCGGCTCGAATCGTCGACGACCGAGTCCTTTCCGATCGGCTCGACTCATTGGCCCTGCGAAGAGATGTTGCATCTCTTTGCATTTTCTTTCGCATTTCCCATGGGGAGATCTCTGAGGAATTGTTCGGATTAATCCCAGCCGCAAATTTCACGAACGCACATCACGGCAGAACTCCCGATACCATCCACACCCATCTGGATGATTGGTGGTCCACCACTGTGCGATTTAGAAGATGTTTTCTTCCTCGCACAACTTCCTTGTGGAATAGTTTACCACCAGCGATTTTTCCGGACCGATACGACTTAGGGACCTTCAAAAAAAGAGCCTACTCCTTTTTAAAAGGCCGGCAACGCATCTGCAATTCCCCTGGTGTTGCGGTTGTTCATAGGCGGCGGTAGTCACTTACCATCAGGTGAGCCGCATGCTCGTTTGCCCCTTCTCCTATAAAAAAAAATATTTCCTCTCACTTTCATGTACAGATGTGATTTTTGTTATATAGTATAAATAATAAATGGACCATGTAGTGGCAGCCACTTTGCCGCATCATGCCGTAGGTGTTATCAGAGGTAACAGAAGGAAACTTAAACAGGGGATGGGCAGCAGCATCTTCCTGGTAACTGCTTGAAATAATTATAAACTGCGTATGATTAACCACATGGTGGAACTATGGAAAATATTCACACTATGAGGCAATTAAATATATGATTTTTGGGTTGTAATATAATGAATAAATGAATGTAAACACAACAACAATAAAGTACATTTATAAAAAGGAAGGGTGAAATTTGAGCAAAGTAAAATTGACAAAAAAGGAGTCAACGTATTTTGTGTGGCGGTTTAGGCATCATATTTCTTATGTCAACTTTTCTTTTGTCGAAATGTAAATCTTTTTTTTTTCAACAAGCTGACATCTGTAACAAGTAGAATTTAAGGGAAAATAGCAAATTTCAAGTTAAATTAAGGATTTAAATAAAGATATATTAAATTAATTTTTCCTCCTTTTTATCAAACTGCTGATTTAAAGTTTATATTACAACTCTTTTTACTCTACTGAACGTTGGCCGCCCCCATGTATAACCTTATATAAGGATTTCGCCATAGTAGCCACGCTTGCCAACCGGGTTGTTTTTTTATAATTTTGAGTTTTTATCTAGAAACTGCTAATGCCCATCTTCTTTTGTAGTTTCTGTCTGTCGCCTCTTACGACACCCACGGGACGATACAGGGTACTAGTTCAATCAATGGTTATTCTTACACTGCCACTACAATGTTTCATTAGCTTATTTATCACCTTAATATTATAAAAAATGGTCGAGTACATGAGCATGCGCATTGCATAATTAGTGATCGGTGTCTTTAGTCTTTCCCTACCTCTTCTCTTCTTTCTACCTAAATCTTAGTAGTTATTTTTTGTAAGCTTTTATCAGTAATACTTTGATGATAAAGGGCAACAATTTTAAATCATTATTCGAAAAAAATATAGGTATCCTGATATGATGACCTGACTTTTTAAATTTTTCTCGCTTGAAGTCCGTGCAAATCCGCTTTCACCACATCGCTCTGTCACCTCTGACAACACTGATGATATGGGGATACCTCCATTATGGCACATTTATTTTTAATATTAATATACTGTTTGCTTAAAACAAAAAAAACATCACATCACATCACATCTACATTATCAAAGTTTAGTTTGGTAGTAGTTTAGTAGTACTAACACAAGCATTTTAATCATACATGAAGCGGTTAAAGGAAATATTAGTAATGTTGATAACATTGCTTGTATTTTAATGTAGAAAATACTTTTAAATAGTAATTAAAAAAAGATATATATTAAAATAATATATAGAACCTAACGTTTACCTGAGCGTACTTATTAAAATTATCTAGTATGTCAATTATTTAAGGTTTGTTAGTAAATATCTTCCCTACAAAAACGTATAAAAGCCATGAACTGATTTGCTAATGAATTTTCAGCATTTTAGCACCGTGTAGTAATTAGTATTCTGTGGTTATGTACTATCACTTTTGTTCAACAGAGTCTGTTTAATTTCACAGCACTTGTTTCACTTTAATTCATAACTAGCTGTTCCCCGCGACTTCGCCCTCGTGTTATTTGGGGTTTTAATATTTTGGCGCGGAACCCTAATTCTTTTTCTATAATAAAATTAGCCTAAGTTACTCCTTGTGACATCAGCTATCTGCCAGTGAAAATCCCGTCAAAATCGATCCAGCCGTTTCGGAGATTAGCCGAAACAAACGGACAGACAGACACACAGACAGACAGGCAGAAAAAACTTTAAAATTTGTATTTTTGTTATTAGTACCGTATATGCTTTCATCTGCATTTAGTAAAAAGCTGTAATTTTGACATTACAAACAGACACTTCAATTTTATTTATTTGTATAGATTTAACTTTAGAGAAAAATGTAATTTAACTATCAATAAGTAGTTATGACGGCGAACACTTCTCAGGGCCTAAAAGGTGCCAAGAGGAGTTAAGAGGTGGCAAGTGCGTAACAGTGGAACTTGTATTGGCTATTAATTTCCTTTTTCATATTATCTCAATACATATTAAATTATTAAATATTACACAAATACAAATAAATATCTGTTGAAGTACAAATTTCATGAATAACTATTTTATTATAATATGATGTAATTTATACACTATGTTATATCTACAAAAGCGAAAATAATTTCTATTGGAAACGTTGTCTGTCTGTCTGTCTAGACACGCATTACGCAAAAACATGTAAATTAATTTGTAGGAGATTTTCACTTTAGTGTTGTGTAGGGGTCGAACCGTTACAATAAGTATATAGTATTACGCTATTTATCATAGGTGGCGTAAATTGTCGTGAAATTGGAAAATTACACTATCCGATTTTGAGTTTGGTTTTATTATACGCGAATCATAATTATTAGTAGATCAGTGAAATAATTTTTTTACCTTGGTCTGAATAAGGCTATGCTAAGTTCAAATGTATTTTCATAATTGCTAATAGGATAGAATAGAATAGAGTAAAATCATATACCAATGTAAACTTTCATATAATATATTTACACTAAATGCGATGTGATATAGAGTTTATTTAATAGCTTATATCTATTATAAGCACAAAAAGAGTGATGAGTTCAATTATAAAGTAAAATTACATCTTATTGTATATGGCATATAATATATTTTTAATTTCTGTTAATCAAGGTATATCTATCACCCATGCAAATGATGCATCTTGTCGTTCTTCACAGTACATATCTGCAATAATGCTCATCCCATAAGAAGCTATGGTGAATAACACCGACGCTAAACCACCAAACAGTGATCATCATTTTTTTAGGGGTAAGTTTTCGCTTAGGGCATTGTTTAGGTGCTGAACCAGGACTCAACCAAGTTGCTGAGCGCTTTCGATTGTCAAAGAGAATCTATTTTTCATCGCAAGTAACAATGCGGTTCAAAATTCCTTAGTTTGCGTGCATTGCAATGCACGTCTCGACTCGGGAGCAGTGCAAGGCACGTCTCGACGCGTACTTCGCGCTGACGATCATTGAATTCGTTGGGTACTCATTTATCAACCTTTTTTACCTTGGCAATTTGACGCAAATGGACCTAAATTGTTTTGATGCTAAAGTCAAAAAATGCTGCTAATTCAGCCATAAAAGGAGTATCATCAGCTTCCACAATCGTCTTTAGTTCAATATTGTCAACCAAAGTTTTTGGACGATCACGTGGTTCATTTTCAGGTCGAAATTTCCAGAACGAAAGTGAACGTTAAACATAATTTTTGTTTTGTCCATGTTCATCTTAAGACCTATCCGTTGAGAGACACTATTGAGGTCATTGAGCATGGTGCTTAGGTTCTCCAGCGATTCTGCCATGACTATATCGTCGGCAAATCGAAGATGAGTGATGCACTCGCTATTGATGTTTATACCGTATTCTTTCCAGTCCAGTAGCTTGAAAACGTCCTCCAATGCAGCGGTGAAGAGTTTCGGGGATATAACGTCACCCTGTCTTACACCCCACTGCAGTTGGATAGATTTCGTACTCTGATTCTGTACTCGGATAGCCACCGTAGCCCTACTGTGCAAACACTTCAGCACTTCGGTATACCGACAGTCAACTTGGCACCGCTGAAGGGACTGCAGCACCGCCCGAATTTTGACGGAATCAAAGGCTTTCTCATAGTCCACATACGCAAGGCAAAGTGGCAGATCCTCCACTCCTCTGTCTTCTGTACAATTAACCGAAGGATGTGCATGTAGTCTCACGGACCTTAAAGCAAAAGGACGCGCTACTTTTTAACGAGAAAAATATCCGAGATACCCACAACTTTAAAAATGGTTAAATGTATCAATTGTCCTAAACATATTAATAAGAAAAATCCTGGACTGCAGTGTTCAAAGTGTGGCAAGTGGCTTCATGCGTCATGTGCTAGCATTGCAATTGATCAGCTGACGGCTCTGTCAGCTACGGAAGCTGTGGACTGGAAATGTAAAGCATGTGTAGGTTCGCAGAAACCGAAGCGCCTCTCCTATATTATACCAGACCCTGATGAAGATGACGGTGAAACATCTAAAGCAGAGGGATCCATTACTGCTGCTTCAGGAAGAACAATGGACAATAAAATGTTGCAACCAGTTCTACAACAATTACGCACTGAAATAAGAAATATTATCCGAGAAGAGTTGCAACAAACATTAAAATATTATTCTGACAAAATTGATGAATACAGTGTAAAAATTAACAATTACAAGACTCACGTAAAAACGCTTGAGAAACAGTGTATTGATCTAAAAAACTACTTAAAAAATATTTATCTTAAATGTAGCGTACTAGAGAGTAAAATAAATCAACTAGAACAAAACCAACTGATGTGTCAAATAGAAATTTGTGTTGTTAAGGAATTGGCTAACGAAGATCCGGTAAACATAGCTAAACAGGTAGCTACCAAGATGCAGGTAAGCCAAAATTACATAATTAAGGCATACCGTAAGAGAAAAAATCGCACTGAGCCTTCAAATAGGATAGAACATTCACCAATCATTGTTACACTGCAAGATGGAGCGCGAGACATCTGGCTGAATAAAGCCAAGGATTTTAAAATGACAGCGACCGAACTAGGACTGCAGGGTAGCGATAAGGTGTATTTACGCGAATCACTAGCACCTGGGATTGCATTTTTATTATGGAAGACCAAAGAAGCACTTAAAGATACTTTCAAATTTATATGGTGCAAAAATGGCACAATTCTACTACTCAAGGAAGAAAAGGCAAAAATAATCTCCATACGCACTCTCTTTGAGTTAGAATCAGTTAAGGCCTCGCAAAATAAACCTTTTAATTAGTAAGAAACAGTTTTAGTTGAGTGCTTAAAAACGTTTTTCTTTTTTTATCTCTCTTTTTATATAATATTGTTTAATATTTGTTTTTGTGTATTCTAGTTTAATATAATTTAAGTACCTTAGATAATGGATATTGTAGGAATAGAATATAATATAAATCCTAACATTATAGAGTTAAACTGTGATAATTGGAATGAGTTTAGAGACAAACTATCCTTAGATAATTGTTCGCTTCTGTTTTTTCATGTAAACATATCATCATTATTTAAGAATTTTGCACATCTGGAATATATAATAAATAACACTACACACATCATTCACGTAATCATAGTTACTGATGCTAATATTCAATATCATTGTGTTAACGTGTTTAACTTACTAAATTATAACTTATATTACGAACTAAGAAATAACAGGAAAGGTGGCGGCATTTTGCTATATGTTCACTCATCCTTGCATTTTAGTAGAATTCAAGTATTAACAAAGGAATGCGAATGCATTAATGGCCAAATAAACTTAAAAAACGGCACTTTAGGCCTTTGTGCTGTAAATAGACCACCCGATACAAACAAAGTCCGTTTTATTGACGAGTTAGCTAATATTGTAGGTAAACATTCGCCTAAAATTTGCTGTATAATTATGGGTGACATGAATTTAAATACAAAGAAGACAAATCACACTAGCACTAAATATCTTAACACACTTTGTGAATTAGGACTTGACCGTGGTATAACGCAATACACACGAATAGAAAAATACGGGAACCGAATAACAAAATCATGTTTTGATCACATTCTGATTAGAACGGTATGTAAGAACGAAGTCTATACGGTGTGAACATCGCGCCAGCCGACCATAAAATAATAGGCTGTGCTATACTCGGACTCATGACGGATCCGAACTATGACTCACTGGCTCAAAACGCGCCGCGGCTCGTTACTAAGTTGGATAATAAACAACTTCGTAGTGAACTCGATCTAATAGATTAGAAGTTGCCATTCAGTTACTCTGACCCAAACGACATTGTTAATTACATACGGACGCAAATGAATAACGCATACGATAAATGCAAGTATACAAAAACTTTAATTATTAGTAAGCGCAATTGTTGTGTGTGGTCTAATAGGAAACTAGTATATATGTGTAAAAAACGCGATGAACTATTTAAAATCTGGCAGAGGGATAACACTAATTCATTCATCATCATCATCATTACAGCCCTTCACAAGTCCACTGCTGAACATAGGCCTCCCCCAAAGAATGCCACAAAGCACGGTCCTGAGCCACCTGCATCCATCGACTTCCTGCATATCTTACCAGGTCGTCACTCCATCTAGTGAGGGGACGCCCTACACTTCGCCTGCCGGTACGAGGCTGCCACTCGAGAACCTTTCTTCCCCATCGGTTGTCGGTTCTTCGAGCTATATGGCCGGCCCATTGCCACTTCAGCTTACTAATCCGTTGGGCTATGTCGGTCACTCTAGTTCTACTGCGGATATCCTCATTTCTGAGTTTATCACGCAGAGAAACTCCGAGCATAGCCCTCTCCATAGCTCGCTGAGCGACCTTGAGCTTCCTCATCCGGCCAGCAGTGAAGGACCACGTCTCAGTTCCGTATGTCATCACTGGCAACACGCACTGGGTGTACAGTCTCGTTTTCAAGTTTTGAGGTATACCTGACGAGAAGATGTGCCGTAATTTCCCGAACGCTGCCCAACCGAGTTGAATCCGTCGATTGACCTCTCGGTCGAAGTTGGACTTACCTAGTCGGACTATTTGTCCCAGGTAAACATACTCGTCAACAACTTCGAGCTTAGTGTTCCCAACAACTACCGGCATAGGTGTGACATGGACATTAAACATGATCTTTGTTTTGTCCATGTTCATCTTAAGACCTATCCGTTGGGAAACACTATTGAGGTCATTGAGCATAGTGCTTAGGTCCTCCAGCGATTCTGCCATAAGGACTATATCGTCGGCAAATCGAAGGTGAGTGATGTACTCGCCATTGATGTTGATACCGTATCCTTTCCAGTCCAGAAGCTTGAAAACATCTTCCAATGCAGCGGTAAAGAGTTTCGGGGATATGACGTCACCCTGTCTTACACGTCTCTGCAATTGGATAGGTTTCGTACTCTGGTTCTGTACTCGGATAGCCATCGTAGCCCTACTGTACAAGCACTTCAACACTTCGATATACCGACAGTCAACTTGGCATCGCTGAAGGGACTGCAGCACCGCCCAAATTTCGACGGAATCAAAGGCTTTCTCATAGTCCACATACGCCAGACATAGTGGCAAATTGTACTCCTCGGACTTCTGTACAATTTGCCGAAGGGTATGTATGTGGTCTATGGTGCTAAAGCCTTTTCGGAAACCGGCTTGTTCGGGAGGCTGGAAGTCGTCAAGTCTGCGCGCGAGACGATTCGTAATGACTCTCGAAAACAGCACGTAGACGCGGCTCAGAAGGGAAATCGGTCTGTAGTTCTTCAAGAGAGCGATGTCGCCTTTCTTGAAGAACAAGACCACCGCACTTCTGCTCCACGCCTCCGGTGTAATGCCACCATGGAGGACGGAATTAAAGAGCTTCTGAAGGACTTCAAGTACCGGTTTTCCACCCGCTTTCAGAAGCTCCGCTGTAATTCCATCCTCGCCTGGGGCCTTGCCGTTTTTAAGGTGCTGGAGAGCCATTCTAATCTCGCTCAGACTGACGTCCGGGATATCATCGGAATAATGTCGGATAAGACTCGCTCTTGGATCGTTACTCACACTTGCGTGCGGCTCCAACGATGACGTGTACAGCTGCCCATAGAACCTCTCAATCTCACTCAAAATCTCAGGTGCCCCGGAAACGATGCTGCCACATTCTGTCTTCAGCTTTGACAGTTGGCGCTTTCTGGCAGACAGATCTCTGGCAAAGACTTTGGAGCCTTGGTTCCGCTCGATCGCTTCTTCAATACGAGCTGTATTGAATTTGCGTAGGTCCCGCCGCATGCATTTGGAGATCTGTCTGTTCAGTTGCCTGTATGCTGTTAAATCTGTTGAAGAATGTAGCTTCATCTCCCGTCTAACAGCCATGAGATTAAGAGTGTGATCGGAGTTTTTGTGTTCTTCTGCGGCGGGTCTTGCAGAACTTAGCTCCGACCGCATGGACAGTTTCCACGAGCTTGTCATTCAAATCGTCCACTTCATTGCAGTCTTCTAGGCACTGAAAACGGTTTTGTAACTCGAGCTGAAAGGTTTCGGGACTTTGGATTAGAGCACGAGGGGGACGGAGCGTTGACTTCATTAGACGAGACCTCTCCAACTTAACGTTTAGGTTCAGTGTGCCTCTAACCATTCGGTGATCGCTGCCGGTTTTCACCCTCGCGATCACTGAGACATCACTGAACAGTTGTCGTCTGGTCGTCATAATGAAGTCAATCTCATTTTTTGTCGAACCGTCGGGGCTCGACCAGGTCCACTTCCTGTGGGGCCGCTTCTGGAAGAAAGAGTTCATCATAAAGAGTCCCTCTTTCTCCATGAAGTCGGCCAGTTGCTGGCCCCTTGGGTTCCGTTGCCCTATTCCAAATTTCCCTACTTTCAGCTCACCGTTCTCTCTTGTGCCTAGTTTTGCATTGAAGTCTCCCATTAACACCGTATATTGGGTTTTGGAGGAATGCATGGCTCTAGAGATATCCTCATACATTTCCTCCACCTCCTGATCGGGGTGTGCCGAGGTTGGTGCGTAAACCTGTATGACCTTCAGCGAATACCGTTTGGTGATTCTGAGTATAAGGTACGCAACCCTCGTCGACACACTCTCAATCTTTACAACGTTGTTAACGAGAGACTTGTGGACGATAAATCCGACACCTCCTTGGGACAGATGGTCGCCCTCCCGGTAATAGAGCAAGTTGCCGGATTCAAGGATTACCGTGTCCTCCCCCTCTCTTCGGACTTCGGATAATCCTATTATATGCCAGCGTAACTTGTCTATCTCTTCTTCCAGCTCCACAATCTTCTCGTCAGTCCTCAGGGTGCGTGCGTTGTATGTTGCCAGGTCGAGTCGTCGTAGGAACCGAACCTCCACCGGAGATTCTTAGCACCCCCTGCCCCGCCGTTACCATGGTCGCCACCGTAGCCAGGAATAGCGGGGCCGCCGGGGACTGGGGGCCGTTTATTATTGTCATTGCTCATGGGGGGTATATTGCCATAGTTGCCACGCTTGGCGAGCGGGTTGGCAACCGCAGTTTTTTTTTATTGTTATTTTGGCTATTATCAGGAAGATGCTGCTGCCCATCTCCTGCCTGTTTCCCTTTGTCGCCTTTTACGACACCCACGGGAAGATATGGGGTAGTGGATATTCTTAACCGCCACTACACGGCACGGCACATCACGTTGTATTGATGATATATTACTAAAAACATTTAATATGAATCCTAAAACATTAGCAAATAAATTTGGCTTAGAATTTGATAAAAATGTTAAAAAAATATGCGTAAATTGTGATAAGCCACTTTTAAATGCCCGTACCTATGAATTTAATCCTGACAGAACCGTAAAAATAAAAACAGCTACGGATGCTGACGTCACTAAAATTATTCAAACTATGAATGATAAAAAAGCCCTGGGTATGATGGTATTCGCGCTTGTGATATAAAATACATTTCTAAATCAACTTATTACCTACTTAATTAATCAATGCCTTAAAACGTCCATTTATCCAGACACACTAAAAATAGGTGTAATCCGACCAATCTATAAAAAAGGCAAACATAATGGCTTTAACAATTATCGTCCTATAACTATTCTCTCCTGCCTAAATAAAATAATTGAGCGTTATTTGAACAATGAACTAAACAATTACCTGAATACTTACAGTATAATAAATTCAAAACAGTTTGGTTTTCAAAAAAATAAAAGTACAACACAACTATTACGGCAATTTACTGATGAAATAAATAATTATCTAGATAATAAAATGCATGTTTTAGTAATATTTGTTGATTTTAGTAAAGCATTCGATCTATTGAATTTTGACACATTATACAATAAGCTATCACGCTGCGGCATTCAAGGACCATTCTTAGAACTTCTTAAAAGTTATCATCATAATCGTTATACCACTGTCAAAATATGTAACCAGACAGGTGATATGATCGTGACTGACCGGGGTACAGCACAGGGTTCGATACTGGGCCCGACTGAGTACTTGCTATTTGTAAATGATATGGTTAATGCAATAACTAAGGGTTCTATATATCAATTTGCCGATGACACCTGTATCGTTATTGCCGATCGTAGTATGGATGTAGCAGAAACTGAAATGCAGGCAAGTTATGACATGCTATGCAAGTGGGCACATGATGTCGGCCTAGTGGTTAACGCTCAAAAAACAAAACTTGTTCATATACACTCATCTCACAACAAAATTACCACTGCACCGACTATCATTTCCAATGGCCATGAATGTCTCCACGGAATGTTTCAACACTGTACTTGTCAACCCATTGAAAATGCCAAAAATCACATGTATATTGGTCTGATTATTGACGAACAATTTTGCTGGAGAGCGCATAAGGATCACGTGTGTGCAAAACTTCGCTCTGTGTTAAGTAAACTTTATGTCTTAAAATTAAAGCTACCATATAATATACTTAGATTACTTTACATGGCTCTAGCAGATTCTGTTATAAATTATGGACTTAGCAGTTATGGAAGAACTTATGTAACGTACATACATGAAATTTACACACTACAACGCAAAATGCTTAGATTGATAGTACCTAAGCACATTAAAAATAAGTATATAGATAATGACCGGGGTCTTTTTAATTATTGCAAAGTCATAAATGTTTTCGATAAAGTTAGATTTAATATACTGACTGAAGTAAATAATTCAGAATACCTAGTTCTTAGAAAACGACCTGTAAATCTACGAAATATAGCTTATAAATCCAACATGTATGTACTTCCGAAAACTAAAAATTTCTATGGAGCAAGTAAAGTTGGCCCATCTTGTACCTACTTTTATTAATGCCTTGCCACTAGAATTACAAAACTCATACGGTAAATCAAAACTGTTTAAAAGTAAACTTAAATCATATTTGATAAATCAACCATACTTATTGTAGTAAGTACTTCATACTGGATTATTTTGATTTCATATTAATACATCTTTGTTTTTATAAGACGACTCTCTAGTGTAGATAAACCCCTAGAGGTTTATATGCTAGTATTGTACTGGATAATGTAACATAATTATGCTTAATAAATTTAAAAAAAAATGTGGTTTACGGTACTAAAGACTTTTCGGAAACCGGCTTGTTCGGAAGGCTGGAAGTCGTCAAGTCTGCGTGCGAGACGATTCGTAATGACTCTCCAAAACAGCACGTAGACGCGGCTCAGAAGGGAAATCGGTATGCAGTCCTTCAAGAGAGCGTCGTCGCTTTCTTGGAGAACAAGACCACCGGACTTTTGCTCCACGCCTCCAGAGTAGTGCCACCATGGAGGATGGAATTAAAGAGTTTCTGAAGAAATTCAAGTACCGGTTTTCCCACCCGCTTTCAGAAGCTCCGCTGTAATTCCATCCTCACCTGGGACCCTGCCGTTTTTAAGGTGCTGGAAAGGCATTCTAATCTCGCTCAGACTGACGTCCGGGATATCTTCGGAATAGTGTCGGATAAGACTCGCTCTTGGATCGTTACTCACACTTGCGTGTAGCTCACTCTCACCCAAAAACTCAGGTGTCCCGGAAACGTTGCCACCACACTCGGTCTTCAGTTTTGACAGTTGGCTCTTTCTGGCAGGCAGATATATGGCAAAGATTTTGGAGCCTTGGTTCTGCTCGATCGCTTCGTCAATACAAGTTGTATTGAAGTCCGGCCGCATGCATTTGAATATCCGTCTGTTCAGTTGTACTTTAAGACTGTAGCTTTATTTCCCGTCTAACAACCATGAGATTAAGAGTGTGATCTGAGAGTTTTTGTGTTCTTCCGGGCGCGTCTTGCAGAACTTAGCTCTGACCGCATGGACAGTTTCCACGAGCTTGTCATTCATATCGTCCACTTTATTGCAGTCTTCTACACACAGTTAACAGAAAACAGTTTTGTAACTCGAGCTGAAAGGTTTCAGGACTTTGGACCAGAGCACGAGGGGGACGGAGTGTTGACTTCATTAGACATGACCTCTCCAACTTAACGTTTAGGTTCAGTGTGCCTCTAACTAGTTGGTGATCGCTATCAGTTTTCACCCTGGCGATTACGGAGACATCACTGAACAGTTGTCACCTGGTCGTCATAATGTTTGTTGTGGATTTGTAATAGCAAGCTATATTTGTAGTAGGTATAGTTGTAGCACGAATGGGTCGGCTCGGCCGGGGACCCTTTTTACTGAAAACGAGGCATTACATCTTAGTCCTCACGGGTGAAAACACATCTGCATTTTGATTCGTATATGAGAATAGATGTAGATGTCTATGGGCCGCAGCAAACACTTACCATCTGGGGGACTGTGTGCTCGTTTGTCACCCTTATCATATAAAAAATAAATTAACCACGCGACGGCTCCAATGCGTGTTGGTGAACATGGAAAGTCCTTTACCTAAAACCCTTTTAGAAATGACGCTTGTGGGACCTAATTAATATAAAGCCTGTGCCCAAAACTGAGACCAATAAAGACAGCAAAATTTACTAACGTAATTTAACTTAGTGATTTAAGAATTAATAAATCTTTGAGAAATAAATTATTTTATTTCTTAAATCGCTGATACTGAAACTTTTCCAAAGTTCTTTATTCTTATTTTTGACTTAAATGTTTAAGAATTTCAACTAAAAATAGAGAAATTATTATACTAGTAATGTGTTTCTAATATATTTACAATAATCTATGAACGAATTTTAGTTGAATTCCATTTATTTCGTTCTAGCACACCGTTTCCGAACGATAGCGCAATTCTCTGTATTAGACGTGTTCGCGTTGTGATCTAAATACAATTAAATTTGCTGAGGCTTTTCTCTCAAGATTTACCATTCGTGTCTTGTCAATAAATTAGAGTTAATTTATATTCTGCGCCGTTCCTCACGAATTGAAATTGTAACCGAATTGAAACGTGTAAAGCAAACTTAAGTCGTTATAGTTTCAGATGAAATAAAATATTAAAAAAAAAACAACTTAAATTATACTTATTTCATAATCACCATTATCAACATAGCCCATTATAAATCATTTACAAATTCTCGGTCTCAATTCAATTCAATTCAATTCTCCTCCCACTCATATTATTATAAAATTCACTCATTCAATCTATTACTCCATTTAGGTAGTTCGGAATGGTCCTACACCTTTATTTATGCGACACTATGCTAGAAATGACTACAAATACTTTAGTGTAAAACCTAACTTTTTTTTAAATACAAGTAGGGTTACAGATAACAAACGTGCATATAGTCCACCTAATGACAAATGAATGCCGAAATATACTCGTAGTATTAATTTAACAAAGGTAAGTAATTAACAATTCATCATCATCATCATTACAGCCCTTCACAAGTCCACTGCTGAACATAGGCCTCCCCCAAAGAATGCCACAAAACACGGGCCTGAGCCACCTGCATCCATCGACTTCCTGCATGTCTTACCAGGACGTCACTCCATCTCGTGGGGGGACGCCCTACACTTCGCCTACCGGTACGAGGCTGCCACTCGAGAACCTTTCTTCCCCATCGGTTGTCGGTTCTTCGAGCTATATGGCCGGCCCACTGCCACTTCAGCTTACTAATCCGTTGGGCTATGTCGGTCACTCTGGTTCTAATGCGGATATCCTCATTCCTAAGTTTATCACGCAGAGAAACTCCGAGCATAGCCCTCTCCATAGCTCGCTGAGCGACCTTGAGCTTCCTTATCCGGCCAGCAGTGAAGGACCACGTCTCAGTTCCGTATGTCATCACTGGCAACACACACTGTGTGTACAGTCCCCTTTTCAAGTTTTGAGGTATACCTGACGAGAAGATGTGCCGTAATTTCCCGAACGCTGCCCAACCGAGTTAAATCCGTCGATTGATCTCTCGGTCGAAGTTGGACTTACCTAGTCGGACTATTTGTCCCAGGTAAACATACTCGTCAACAACTTCGAGCCTAGTGTTCCCAACAACTACCGGCATAGGTGTGACATGGACATTAAACATGATCTTTGTTTTGTCCATGTTCATCTTAAGACCTATCCGTTGGGAAACACTATTGAGGTCATTGAGCATAGTGCTTAGGTCCTCCAGCGACTCTGCCATAAGGACTATATCGTCGGCAAATCGAAGGTGAGTGATGTACTCGCCATTAATGTTGATACCGTATCCTTTCCAGTCCAGAAGCTTGAAAACGTCTTCCAATGCAGCGGTGAAGAGTTTCGGGGATATGACGTCACCCTGTCTTACACCTCTCTGCAATTGGATAGGTTTCGTACTCTGGTTCTGTACTCGGATAGCCATCGTAGCCCTACTGTACAAGCACTTCAACATTTCGATATACCGACAGTCAACTTGGCACCGCTGAAGGGACTGAAGCACCGCCCTAATTTCGACGGAATCAAAGGCTTTCTCATAGTCCACATACGCCAGACATAGTGGCAAATTGTACTCTTCGGACTTCTGTACAACTTGCCGAAGGATATGTATGTGGTCTATGGTGCTAAAGCCCTTTCGGAAACCGGCTTGTTCGGGAGGCTGGAAGTCGTCAAGTCTGCGCGCGAGACGATTCGTAATGACTCTCGAAAACAGCACGTAGACGCGGCTCAGAAGGGAAATCGGTCTGTAGTTCTTCAAGAGAGCGTTGTCACCTTTCTTGAAGAACAAGATCACCGCACTTCTGCTCCACGCCTCCGGTGTAATGCCACCATGGAGGACGGAATTAAAGAGCTTCTGAAGAACTTCAAGTACCGGTCTTCCACCCGCTTTCAGAAGCCCTGCTGTAATTCCATCCTCGCCTGGGGCCTTACCGGTTTTAAGGTGCTGGAGAGCCATCCTAATCTCGCTCAGACTGACATCCGGGATATCTTCGGAATAGTGTCGGATGAGACTCGCTCTTGGATCGTTACTCACACTTGCGTGTGGCTCCAACGATAATGTGTACAGCTGCCCATAGAACCTCTCAATCTCACTCAAAATCTCAGGTGTCCCGGAAACGATGCTGCCACATTCTGTCTTCAGCTTTGACAGTTGGCTTTTTCTGGCAGACAGATCTCTGGCAAAGATTTTGGAGCCTTGGTTCCGCTCGATCGCTTCTTCAATACGAGCTGTATTGAAGTTGCGTAAGTCCCGCCGCATGCATTTGGAGATCTGTCTGTTCAGATGCCTGTATGCTGTCAAGTCTGTTGAAGAATGTAGCCACATCTCCCGTCTAACAGCCATGAGATTAAGAGTGTGATCGGAGAGTTTTTGTGTTCTTCTGCGGCGGGTCTTGCAGAACTTAGCTCCGACCGCATGGACAGTTTCCACGAGCTTGTCATTCATATCGTCCACTTCATTGCAACAATTAATATAACAATATTTCTTTCGGATATATTTCCTTTGATTTAATATTTAATAATGTCAAGGTATTTGAAAACATTATTTTATATACACAAAACGATGAAATAAATTTTAATTAAAACAACTGCAAAAAGTAAAGTCGCAGTTCAGAGACTGAGGAACACTCATTGAATTTATTCGTTATTCTGTTATTATAGGAATAGAAAATTTAATCAATGTTTTAAAAAATTTCTTCATCATGCTGTTAAAATAATATTTGAGATATATCACTGTTTTTATTTTAGCAGTTAAAATGAATACGTTTACTCTGCTACCGAATACGATAAAATGTTTTATTATTCAAGTGTAACTATGCAACAATTCTACTTTTTTTTAAGGAACAGTTCTTCCATACTAGAATTTCAGCTGTATCTAAATGTTGTATCTAAACTACATGTTGAGAAAATTTGCAATCATTTAAGCACCATACTAAATAATAATAGTTACCATCAACTACCTACCGATATCTTGCAAGGTACTAATTTTGAAGACGTTGTTAAATCTGCAATATAAGTTCTGCAGCCTATACTGTAAAAAAGATTAGAGGTCTCACTAGTCTAGACAGCTAAATTAGTTTATTTCAGTTATTTCCATAGTATAATGTCTTATGGGATTTTGCTATGGGGAAATGCGGCTGATTCAGAAACTATTTTTGTTTTACAGAAGAGGGCTATTAGAGCTATTTACAATCTAAATCCGAGAGAGTCTCTTAGAGATAAATTTAAAGAAATAAATATATTAACTTTGGTCTCTCAGTATATTTACGAAAATTTAATGTATGTTCACAAAAACAATGATATTTTTAGTAAAAAAAAAGTGATATACATTCTGTAAACACTAGGACCAAACACATGCAAGTGATACCAGTTTCTCGACTCCACAGAGTCAGTAATTCATTCTTGGGTCAATATGTAATAGCGTATATATTACAACAAGGTCCCGGAAAGTGTACAGGCTCTCTCTTCTACCAAGTACAAACGTTTTGTTAAGCTGAAACTGGATAAAAAGGTTTATTATAGTATAAATGAATACATGGTTGATAATAACCCCTGGGTATGATGGTAGTAACTTCCAAGCAGTTTCTTAAATAAATTTTGTAAATATTTCGTAATCATTTATATTGTAAAATTTATTTTAAAAAAAAGTCCCGCTGGGTTTCTTGCCGGTTCTACCCAGGACAGAGGTTTTTTTTCGAACCCGTGGTAAAGTAAAAAATTACTTTCAATAAGAATTGCACATGTAATGTATATTGAATTAGAAATTATTCTATTCTATTCTAATCTTGTATTAAATTTAAAATATAATTTGAAATATAGTATATAAATACCAAAGAACCGAATAATACATAACACTTGTAAGCAATTTGTTATTTAAATTAAGGGCTATTTATTCCGTTGTTAGATTAAAGTTATTCATGGAATAAACTACGATTTAAAAAAAGGCAAATTAAAAATGTAGTACTAAAATAATACAATTGATTCACTTGTATATTCAGTCAGGTTCTAATTGGTTTCAAAGATAACTTTTATTTGATATTTGACAAACTGACCCCTAAATTTACAAGTAAAATAGATTTATTTGGATTTATTGATAATAGGGTTTTAATTAGCATTCACATTTATATATGCGTGAAGACCGACAGCTAGACTTGGTCGTATATTATTTTAGAATAATGTTAAAATATATAATTGAAAAATCAATGCAACACCAGGTACAATCACGATATGTTTATTTGTATTTGATTGAAAACTATAAGCAATCAATTATATATTTTTATTTTTTTCTTTTAAAATTATTTAATAATTTTATTTTGTGCAACTATTACCCTCGGTAAGAAATATAGCACAGCCAGCACTTACTCCTTCAAGTAGTAATAAGAATATCTTATGGTCTCGAAGCGCATAAATTTGATTTATTTCGGTGAGTTGCCGTACTTAGCATAGTTTGAGTTATACTGCGGATTCGCATCCGTTAGGCCTTGGAAAGGGCTATTTATCAATATTCTCGGGTAAATAATTCATAGCTTCTTATCAGATTGTGTTGACTCTTACACAATAGTATATTATATATTGAATCATACAATTTGATTTATACATAGTAATTTAATTCCAGAATATGATAGAATAATACGAGTAACAAAATTCACTGTCAGTAAAAATATTACAATACATTTTGGCTAAAGGTAAGGTCTTAGTGGCGTTTTGTGAGATAGTGCATTGGATTTTAATAATAAAATCACGATTTTGTATAACTACTGTCCTGTGTCTGCCACTCGCTAAAAATGTATGTGGAATTTTATTATAGGATAGGTGTGAAAACTTACGTGATTGGAGAATCAAAAATGTCTCGCTCACACTTCGTCACAAGGTTCCCTCCGTTTCACTCAAACTAGAATCTTAAGTAACAGACTTGAGAAAAGCCTTGTGTACACAAAAATAATTTAAGACAGGTAAGGAATACTATTTACAACTGGATATCTTCAATTTTTTTTTTCCATAATTTAACAAATAATCTTGCAAATGTTCTACCATTTTGAAATTCTTATTAAATGCGCCAACTTTTAAAGTTACTTGCCAAATTAATGTACGACATTTTTTTGAGTACAGTCATTTAAACTTCAGCAAAGTATTAATTTTGAATACTTGGTTGGGAAAAAAATTACATTTCCTTCTGGACTGGAACAGTTGGCTGTAATTTATTTATTGATTTATGATTACATAATAAAGAGAACATTAAAAAAAGTTCAAATATGTAGCAAAAGGAGTTAAAAGATCATCACAGGACGTTGATTTTCTAGATTTTATTAAAAATTCTTGTAATTTTTAAACTATATAGCAAAGATTTTTTGGTACTCTTCTCTTAACTATTATGACTTGAACTATCACCCGATTCCGGCTTGCTGTCGACTTCTGGGACATTCTGTTTAAAACATAATATGCATGTGTTATACATATAAATCTTTATCCTGAATTATTCTGTCTACTAATAAAAACCACACCAGAATCCGTTACGCAGTTTAAAAAATCTAAGCGTACAGACGGCGGTGTGTTACTTTGTTTTATACTATGTAGAGAAGTGTATTTTTTACCCTATAACTGTTTATTTTTTCGAATAAAATTAAATAAAAATAAAAGTATTCTGCAAAATATTCCATGGTGTATAAAAATTCATAATTAAATATTTACATCAGGATGACCCGTTTTCTCCTCGCCCTTATACTCTGAAGGATGATTATGTTATAGTGGCTCATCACGTCGTTGAGTTTAAATTTGCCAAGTTAATTTTTGTTATTAAGGTTCCCTTATTTCTTACAAACTAAAACTTTCTATACTTAAAGCATCAAAATAGTAACCACCAATTTTAGCATAATTTCGCATGTTTATTTATTATTTTAAATATATAAATAAAAAGGAGATTGTTTTAACACAAGGCTCAATATTATAATTAATGTAATAATATTCAACATTTAGAAATAAAAGGTGAAAATAAAAAATATGTTCATATAAGAACCTTTTATTCCACAATCCTAATATAAACTAGTACTTGTCAACTCAAAGCATAAAATCTAATTAGTTTATTAAATAATTCTAAAGCTCTTAAGGTGGCATCGATCAACACCATATTATACTAGAATAACTAACCCTGGAATAATTTTACTCTTTGATTTTATTTTCAGGTAAATTCTTTTGTGTTTTTCCATCACAAACGTAGTGTAGCCAATACTGGGTATAGTTAGTCATCTTGCCAGCGTTCTAGGCATGATACCACGGCCACGGGTAGTAGGACTGTAAGTGTCTTAAATTTTTTTTTGGTTTTTCTATACTATTAAAAAATAAATAATTGTTAAATAAAAAATTATATTAAAAAAAACTCTTCGGTTGTCACAAAAATTATAAACGCGCAACTGTAAAATATCCTCCATTTTTAACCAAGCATAAGAAAACAACTGTTAAAATGTAGCGGCCGCATTTAAATTAATCTGGGATAACTGGTTTTGTCCATGAAGTTTTGCGGTATACCAATTTACTCTTATCTCAGATAAACAGTTACACCTAGATTAAGATTTGGTAAAACGACAAGTTCTCAAACTCTACAGCAATTAGTGATTTTATTGCAGGATAAGACTCATACAACTTTGGTCGAATCCACCCTTAATGGTATGTACCTACACTTTTATTTCAAATACGAGGCTGCCCATTAAGAATATTTAACACTACTCTCTATTAAAGCTAAATATTTTTCCTTAGCTCATTATCTATGAACTGTTATGGTATGTTGATAATTTGGTTTTCTGATTCGTTTGGCTACATCTTTATCGTTAAATTTTGGGTTAATTATTATAGCTTAGCCAGTCCTTCGTAATATTGCCTTGCTGATTAGATTGGTGTTGTTGGTTATTCTAGTTGTACTACGGATATCGTCCTTACGTATTCTAAAGTAAAATTTAAAATTCTTCATAGTAAGCTAAGCTGTAGCGTGGATTGGTCGTCTCGGCTGAAGAAAGTTTACGCTTGCACCGTGAACCTGCGTAAAATAACAACCTAATACGGTACACAGCAGGTACCGTATGGTAAATAAAGAAAATAGGATTTTTCTATAACTAGTAATAGACTTTCCATCTTTTAATCCGCACCAACACCAATAATCTTAAAATATGATTGGTGTTGGTGCGGATCGAATTTGGGTTGCTTACGATCGGTTCGACCACCGGATAACTTTTAAGATTCTATCAATGTAGTTTCACTCATACTTAACATAAAAATAAACATGCGTTTAAAATTGGCTGTCTTTAATATGTATAGTATTTTTTCGCAAGAGACTGTTCATTTACTCATGTCAGCTATGAAACCGGGACTGTCACAAAAATCTCAATAGATAGGTATTAGTAGTAGTTTCATTGGGCCTCGCGGGAATCGAATTCTTTTATTCCTGTGCTTTGAAATCTTACGGCGGGATACACAGCTCTCGTATTTGCTTAAGTAAATTCATCATCATCATCAGTACAGCCCTTCACAAGTCCACTGCTGAACATTGGCCTCCCCCAAAGAATGCCACAAAGCACGGTCCTTAGCCACCTGCATCCATCGATTTCCTGCATATCTTTCCAGGTCGTCACTCCATCTAGTGGGGGGACGCCCTACACTTCGCCTGCCGGTACGAGGCTGCCACTCGAGAACCTTTCTTCTCATCGATTGTCGGTTCTTCGAGCTATAGGGCCGGCCCATTGCCACTTCAGCTTACTAATCCGTTGGGCTATGTCTGTCACTCTGGTTCTATTACGGATATCCTCATTTCTGAGTTTATCACGCAGAGAAACTCCGAGCATAGCCCTCTCCATAGCTCGCTGAGCGACCTTGAGCTTCCTTATCCGGCCAGCAGTGAAGGACCACGTCTCAGTTCCGTATGTCATCACTGGCAACACACACTGGGTGTACAGTCCCCTTTTCAAGTTTTGAGGTATACCTGACGAGAAGATGTGCCGTAATTTCCCGAACGCTGCCCAACCGAGTTAAATCCGTCGATTGATCTCTCGGTCGAAGTTGGACTTACCTAGTCGGACTATTTGTCCCAGGTAAACATACTCGTCAACAACTTCGAGCCTAGTGTTCCCAACAACTACCGGCATAGGTGTGACATGGACATTAAACATGATCTTTGTTTTGTCCATGTTCATCTTAAGACCTATACGTTGGGAAACACTATTGATGTCATTGAACATAGTGCTTAGGTCCTCCAGCGATCCTGCCATAAGGACTATCGTCGGCAAATCGAAGGTGAGTGATGTACTCGCCATTGATATTGATACCGTATTCTTTCCAGTACAGAAGCTTGAAAACATCTTCCAATGCAACGGTGAAGAGTTTCGGGGATATGATGTCACCCTGTCTTACACCTCTCTGCAATTGGATAGGTTTCGTACTCTGGTTCTGTACTCGGATGGCCATCGTAGCCCTACTGTACAAGCACTTCAACACTTCGATATACCGACAGTCAACATGGCATCGCTGAAAAGACTGCAGCACCGTCCAAATTTCGACGGAATCAAAGGCTTTCTCATAGTCCACATACGCCAGACATAGTGGAAAATGTACTCCTCGGACTTCTGTACAATTTGCCGAAAGGTATGTATGTGGTCTATAGTGCTAAAGCCTTTTCGGAAACCGGCTTGTTCGGGAGGCTGGAAGTCGTCAAGTCTGCGCGCGAGACGATTCGTAATGACTTTCGAAAACAGCACGTAGACGCGGCTCAAAAGGGAAATCGGTCTGTAGTTTCTGTAGTCTGTAGTAAAAGAGAGCATTGTCGCCTATCTTGAAGAACAAGACCACCGCACTTCTGCTCCACGCCTCCGGTGTAATGCCACCATGGAGGACGGAATTAAAGAGCTGCTGAAGGACTTCAAGTACCGGTTTTCCACCTGCTTTCAGAATCTCCGCTGTAATTCCATCCTCGCCTGGGGCCTTACCGTTTTTAAGGTGCTGGAGAGCCATTCTAATCTCGCTCAGACTTGACGTCCGGGATATCATCGGAATAATGTCGGATAAGACTCGCTCTTCGATCGTTACTCACACTTGCGTGCGGCTCCAACGATAACGTGTACAGCTGCCCATAGTACCTCTCAATCTCACTCAAAATCTCAGATGCCCTGGAAACGATGCTGCCACATTCGGTCTTCAGCCTTGACAGTTAGCTCTTTCTGGCAGACAGATCTCTGGCAAAGACTTTGGAGCCTTGGTTCCGCTCGACCGCTTCTTCAATACGAGCTGTATTGAAGTTGCGTAAGTCCCGCCGCATGCATTTCGAGATCTGTCTGTTCAGTTGCCTGTATGGTGTTAAATCTGTTGAAGAATGTAGCTTCATCTCCCGTCTAACAGCCATGAGATTAAGAGTGTGATCGGAGAGTTTTTGTGTTCTTCTGCGGCGGGTCTTGCAGAACTTAGCTCCGACCGCATGGACAGTTTCCACGATCTTGTCAATCAAATCGTCCACTTCATTGCAGTCTTCTAGGCACTGAAAACGGTTTTGTAACTCGAGCTGAAAGGTTTCGGGACTTTGAATTAGAGCACGAGGGAGACGGAGCGTTGGCTTCATTAGACGAGACCTCTCCAACTTAACGTTTAGGTTCAGTGTGCCTCTAACCATTCGGTGATCGCTGCCGGTTTTCACCCTCGCTATCACTGAGACATCATTGGACAGTTATCGTCTGGTCGTCATAATGAAGTCAATCTCATTTTTTGTCGAATCGTCGGAGCTCGACCAGGTCCACTTCCTGTGGGGCCGCTTCTGGAAGAAAGAGTTCATCATAAAGAGTCCCTCTTTCTCCATGAAGTCGATCAGCTGCTGGCCCCTTGGGTTCCGTTGCCCTATTCCAAATTTCCCCACTTTCAGCTCACCGTTCTCTCTTGTGCCTAGTTTTGCATTGAAGTCTCCCATTAACACCGTATATTGGGTTTTGGAGGAATGCATCGCTCTAGAGATATCCTCATACGTTTCCTCCACCTCCTGATCGGGGTGTGCCGAGGTTGGTGCGTAAACCTGTATGACCTTCAGCGAATACCGTTTGGTGATTCTGAGTATAAGGTACACAACCCTCGTCGACACACTCTCAATCTTTACAACATTGTTAACAAGAGACTTGTGGACGATAAATCCGACACCTCCTTGGGTCAGATGGTCGCCCTTCCGGTAATAGAGCAAGTTGCCGGATTCGAAGCTTACCGTGTCATCCCCCTCTCTTCGGACTTCGGATAATCCTATAAAATGCCAGCGTAACTTGTCTATCTCTTCTTCCAGCTCCACAATCTTCTCGTCAGTCCTCAGGGTGCGTGCATTGTATGTTGCCAGGTCGAGTCGTCGTAGGTGGCAACCGAACCTCCACCGGAGATTCTTAGCACCCCTTGCCCCGCCGTTAACATGGTCGTCACCGAAGCCAGGAATAGCGGGGCCGCCGGGGACTGGGGGCCGTCTCTTCGTAACTTTCATCATGGGGGGTATATTGCCATAGTTGCCACGCTTGGCGAGCGGGTTGGCAACCGCAGTTTTTTATTGTATTTTTGTCGTTACCAGGAAGATGTTGCTGCCCATCTCCTGCCTGTTTCCCTATTGTCGCCTTTTACGACATCCACGGAAAGATATGGGGTAGTGGATATTCTTAACCGCCACTATACGGCCAAGAGATGGTTTAAGTAAATTAATACACTGAAAATAAGCTTTTGCACTATTGTGACCCCATCTACATTTTAATTAATCAATCAAACTATTCCATCATTTACATATGAAAATCTTACAGTCCACTTAATTTTCAATTATCGATTTTGATACAAAAAGAAGTAAGTGAGATATTGCTATGCTGATAGATACCCAATATATTCAACTAAAGACATTCTGTCATAATCACAGTTTTGTGTACACAATTCTGTTAGTCATTTTGTCAATAACGATAAATCATCGCGACACTGGTTTGTATATTTTAAGTCTGAAAAAAAAAAAGTAGTTATTAGAATTCTCATTAATTTCATCACTTATTATTAGTTTATTTAGTAGTAGGTAGATGGCGGTATTATGAGATTAAAACTATAAAATAAAATTGTACTCAGCGACAATAAGTTGAGGTGCGAGTGGGGTGCCGTCTCACATAATAAAGCTGCCAACATTTATATAATACATATGTTTAGGCAAAATATTAACCATTTGAAAATTGAATTCTTAAAGCACCTTCGAAGCACATAGTACCGTAGCAAGGTCACACCGCCCCCCGCTCGCTCAAATTCAATTCGGGGGGTGACGAACGGGCCACGTCGAGAGATTCATTGTAAAAATCTGCCGATCGTAACGGACGTTTGTTTTTTTTGCTGTAAGTCGACCCGAGCTATCGTACTACTATTCGTGCAACGACGAGGAACTGTCTAGTAATAGGCTAGGATATTACACACCGGGTGTTTAACTGTTGTGAAGTTAATGTAATTGCACCGTTTCGTTAAGTGCGTCAAGAGGTCGCGTTCGGTGTTCGAAGTAATTTGCCGCGGAGCGAACGGAGGTGAACTTTGTACCACTGTCGTCATTCACGCCACGTGTTGTGTCTTTGACTGTGATTAACGGAATTTAGTTTTCTATTTGATGTTAGTTAAATGTACAATAATGTGGATAGACTGACCTAGTGCCTTGAAGAAAGAAATTGCCACCGAGGACGCCGCAGGAGAATACCACATCCGAAGCAGCATCGTGCCATCTGGATCAGGCTACCTAAACACACATACTCACAAACACTACTTACATGCACTACACCTTCAGCCTGATAGATCCTGGTGATCAGTCTCCGCATCTGAAGCATGTACGTACTATTAGTTATCTAGGATTATCTATTGTGTAGGTCATTTTACCATAAGGCATCGGCCCCACACTTAGTCGTCCGTCGGATCTCCCGCTTATGGGCCCCGAGAGAATCGAACTTAGGTTGGACGGCTAGGTGCGTGTACATTTCTGGTAGCAAGAGCGCGGTTGATTGATTTCCAATCACGCCACGGCCGTAATATTAATAATTTTATATATAGTATAAAAATAGTACGTAATAAAAACTACATATTAATATTTTTTTTGTTGTTGGCGGGTGGAAGACGGACAACGCCCGTAGCTTTGTTAAGGCTAGGTACTTACCGTAGTTTGTTAAGGCTAGGTACTTCGACTAAATAGATGAGGCTATCACACGTAATCGGATAATTATCGTTGGCGTATAATTATAGTAGATTAATTGTCGAAGAGTCAGTTGTTTGAGCGAGTCATTTTGCTGATTAATTGTAGTGTAACTTGTATTTAATTTAATAAATAGTAAATCGTATTTGTAGTAATTTGTATTCAACTTGATTTCATAGTAATTGTATTTATTATTTGTTAATTTGATTTGTATTTGTGCCGCGTATTAGTTCGTATTTAGTAGTGATGCCATCGCACAAGCTACTGATTCGTTGCCTGCGGGCTGAGCTGCGCTGGGCCACCAGCGCCCATGCTTTGATAGGTCGACCAGATAGAGTCTATAACATGAGGAAGCGGCTCGAGCAGGTTGAAGCTCGAATGACCGCAGTGGAGGAGGCTTACGCTGAGCTCGAGTACTCGGAAGTGGAAAAGGGAGTCCAGGGCTCCTGCCGCGCAGACTACGAGCAGTTTCTTTCGCTTACGGACGATTTGATCGAGGCGGGGGCCAAGAATTCGAAGGAGCCGTGTGAAGCTCGGCTGAATGGCCTGCTCGATTCCCCTCGGAAGCCGCCTTCTCAGCCGGATCTGTTGGGACAACTCCCAACGCTGGACCTGCCAAGTATCTCCGGGGTCCTCTCCGAATGGCTGACTTTCGTCGGTCTGTTTGACAGCCTGGTGGACGTCCGGAGGGACTTGACCCCCAGCCGAAAAATGAGGTACCTCCTGGCATCATTGGAGGGGGAGGCCCTGGGCGTCGTCAGAAACCTTAAGTTGTCGGACGACGCCTACCAGAATGCCAGGGACCTCCTCGTCGGAAGGTACGCCAACGTTATAAAAAAAACTAATATAAATACTTCTAAGAAAATACTAAGTTGACTAATAATAAAAAAGGCAAATAAAATAAAATTAACAGGTCGCGGGTTCGACGCCTTTCAGGATCAGGAGAAAAAGCAAGTACTTCCCTGGCACGACTGGCGGCGAGTCCGGCGGAAGTGGTTGGAGACATGTGTCCTTTATAGACCGATTTCGCTTGCGAATTCAATGTATATTTTATATATATATATATTTCATTTAATTCCAAATCCTCCTATCTTATCTCGTTTAGAAATAAAATAAAAAGAAGGATGTCACAGCCCATGGCTAGGTTCCCTGGAACACAGTCGAAATCTTTCATGAGCCTTGCCTCCAAAGTAGGTAATATTATACGCCCACCGCCAGAATCAACTAGGCGAGTAAAACTGATAAGTTTGTTGTGGCGGTACATGCTACCAGAACGGAGGCAAGAAAATAAAGTTATATCAACTAAGCATCTACTATGAAAAGACATACTCAATTACGTGGTGAAATAACTAGCATGTGACATAAAATTAAATTACAGACTAAGTATCAATTGTCTAAATTACAAAAATCAAAGTAACATAATATTTGTTATACTATTGTAATACATATATTATAAATTTGCTCACACTTACCCAATATAAGGGGAACAACCGTTAATATTTAATAATTATTAACAAACATATAAAAAGCTATAAGCTATAATTTGCATAACGTATGCGTTTTGAATTATTTAATATAGATGCAGAAATGCATTTAGGCGACTGGACCTTCACGGTCACACTGAGGTCACTCGTCAGCCGCGCGGACTATTCATGCACCCCCACTTGTCTTCGCGCGAATTAGATGACACATTACAATACCCCGCTGGCCACCCAAGGAATTTTTTTCCTATAAGTAGAAAAATCCGCAGCAAAACCAAAAAATATGCTATTTAGACAATTTAAAATCTTTTATGTGTCATGGCCCTAAATATTTACCGTGCATGTCCTCCAATTCGTACACTAGAGGTGACCTCTTTTTAGTTATGCGGCATTTAATAAATTTTGGGGCTAATTTTTTATTAAAATATTTGTGTTTATCACTCAGATAGTAAGTGCGCTTAAATACAATATCGCCTTCGTTAAATTCTGTGAACCTTCTCCTTAAATTATAGCGTTTGGAATTTTGTTGATGATGATGCCATAGTGATGCCTGAACTTTGTTGAATATTTTAGCGAGATAACCGATGTTCTCAGCATAGGCGTCTCGCGGTAAGAAAACAATTTCATCGCCAAGGTCGTTGTCAACGCAGTGAGAACCACATATTACCAATTCACGCCCATATACAAGGAATGAGGGAGTGTAACCAGCAACCTCGTTAACGGAGTTGTTTATTGCAAACAGTATTTTAGGCAAATATACATCCCAAGAACGCTGATCTTCTTTCACAAAGGTCGATATACAGGTGACAATAGTTTTTTATAGCGTTCCACCAAATTAACCTGAGGAGTATATTTAGGTGTAAGAAAAACGTTTGGAATATTATACTTATTAAATAACGCAATGGTCTTCTCACAAATAAATTGGCTGCCGTTATCCATATACACCGTTTGGGGAATGCCATGTGTTAAAAATACAGAGTCTTCCAGATGTTTAATTACAATGTCGGCTGTAGCTCTTCTTACCGGAAACGCTAAACAATATTTGGAGAAACAACATGTTACGACTAAGATATAAGAATTTTGTTTTCTACTAACTGGCAGGGGTCCGATGAAATCAATTGAAATAATTTGGAAGGGTCGACAACACTGTTTAGGTCGTCCCATTTCTCCTAACACATTATAAGTAGGGAGTTTATAAGTTAAGCAGATGTCACACTTCGTAACAAACTTTACGACGTCCCGATGCATACCTGGCCAAAAATACTGCAATGCTAAACGGCGATAAGTTTTATGGATGCCTAAATGACCTGACGTGGGTTCTGCGTAATTTTCTTTGATAACGTGTTCTCGTAATTCTAATGGAACTACTTCTTTCCACGAAAACTCTGTAGTTAATAAACATTTATTTTTTGAACACCGATATAGCTTTTCCGCTTTGATAAGAAAATTTTCATATTTACTTAGATTGTTCATACAACCATTATAAATGTCTAGATACCATTTATCATTCGTTGTTAAGTAAGATTTTGCTGTGGAAATAGAAGAAATCACGACAGCGCGAGATAACGCGTCTGGAATAATGTTATCAGCACCACGTCTATGCTTGATAGTAAAATCAAAAGAAGATAGCCTAATGCCCCATCTTGCAAGCCTGCCCGTAGGGTTGTTTAAAGAGAGAAACCACTTTAATGCTGAATGATCAGTGTAAACTACAAAAGGTTGACCATTTTCAAGATAGCAACGCCAGTGTTCTAATGCTACTATTACAGCTAATGCCTCTCTCTCGGTAATGCTGTAATTCTTTTCTGCAGCATTTAGTGACTTGCTCATATAGGCAACAGGATGTTCTTTGCCATCGACTGTTTGAGTTAACATGGCACCTACTCCATAATTACTGGCGTCTGTGTGAACTTGGAAGGGCAAATTATAGTTAGGACAATGTAAGACTGGTGCAGATACTAAACATTCTTTTAGCTTTTTAAAAGCTATGTCTGCCTCTGGTGACCAGTAAAATTTTGGAGCACCCTTGCGATTTGAAGTAAGTTTATTAAGAGGCCTAGCTATAGTGCTAAAATTTGGCACAAAACGTCCATACCAGGTGGCTGTTCCTAAAAAACCTTTTACATCTTTTTTTGAAGATGGTGTTGGATACTCTAAAATAGCTTTTACCTTTTCAGGGTCTGTTCTGAGACCCTGGGCGTCTATTACGTAGCCCAAATATTTCAGACGAGACCGAAAAAATTGGCTTTTTTCAAAGTTTATTGTTAAATTTGCTTCCTTTAACTTATTTATTACACGTAATAATAAAGAAACGTGTTCATCGAATGTGTTAGAAATAATAATTATATCATCGAGGTATGCAAATACCTTAAGATCAAATGAACCAAATAATAAGTCTACAAGCCTTTGTTGGGTTGCAGGTGCATTGGTAAGGCCGAAAGCCATCCTCTTAAAACAAAAGGTCCCACGACCTTGGACATAAAAGGCAGTTTTTTCGCGATCGCGTTCTGAAATTAAAATTTGCCAGAATGCTTTAGAAAGGTCTATACTAGATATAAATTTTGCGTCTCGCAGATTATCCTGAATTTCGGAAACATATGGCAAGGAATAAGCATCGCGTTTGGTTACAGAATTTAACTTGCGACTGTCTAAGCAAATGCGCGGTAGGCCGTTTTTTTTTGTAACAATTAAGATTGGAGAGGACCAAGAGCTCTCACAAGGCTGAATTACGTCCAATGAAAGAATCTCGTCAACTAGCTGGCATAAAATTTGCTGCTTTACAGGGGATATTCCATAATAACGCTGTCGTATAGGTTTCGTGTCACCCGTATCAATAGAATGACATACAAGAGAAGTACAACCTAAGCCCTTGCGTTCGGAAGAAACGTCCTTAAATTGTTCAATTATGTCGTCAGCAATCAAGCGTTGGTTGGCATTAAGGGATGCGTATGAATGTATATGAGATTTTAATATTGATTCATTCGTGTTTGAATAATAATCGGTGAGTTCTCTTTTATATTCAATGCAGTTGATGTATTTTGGACATATGTTAAATTTTTTCCAGAAATCAATACCTAATATAAGAGAGGTGTCTATTTCAGGAACTACAAATGTCTTCAAAGTATAATAATTGTTTTCAAAATTAAATGGGAGATTAATATATCCTAAGCAATTAAGTTTTTGTCCACCGGCTGCTGTTATAGAGACTATTTTATCAGTGTGCACAGCAAATACTTCATCTATCAGTAAGTTGTGTGCATTATTGCCTAGTAAGGTGACGGCTGAGCCAGAATCTAATAACCCCCAAAATTTTGTATTTCCTATTTTGACTGATAAATAAGGTCGCACGTCGTTACGTGGTTTATTAAGTAGAATTGTAGCAACTGTATGTAACTATTAAAAAATATATTAATAAATTTCAACCACTGTTTCCAATCGGTATTATTAGAGTGGTTGGCGAGGTTGCTACAATTCTGCTTTATTAGTTTTTTGAACTAGACAGAATACTTGTACAATCTGGACAAGTGTAAAATATGTAATCATCACGGCCACATTTGAAACAAAATACTTTGCGTTTTTCTGTACATTGTCTTAAGTTGTGTGTATCAACACGTCACCGGGGGCAAAACTTTTGTTTACTTTCGTCATATTGAATAGCGTCAATTGGTTTATTATTACCATAAACTCTTTGTTGCCGTTGCGGATTAGTGTTGTTTAAAACATTAGAATTGGGAGAATATTTTTTATAAAGGTTACTTGAATTAGGTATAGGTTTATTATAATTATTATAAGCTTTATTGCAATTAAATTTATTGGTGGTAGAATAGTACATTTTATTTTTTTCTGCTAAATTAGTGAGTGGCTTAAATGCAAATTCGGTTGCTAGTGTAGCTGAATTTATTTTAGGAGATTCATGATATTTATTAAGACAAGACTGTACATTCTCATAATTTTTACAAGCCGTACGTAAGACCTCAATAGATTTAAGATCAGGCACTGCAATTAAAGCGCTAGCATAACACGGTTTGATATTGTGCAAAATAATTTCTAACTGATCTTCCTCCGAAGGTTTTTTAAATAAACGGGAAAACATGCCTGATATAATAAACGATGCACAATTTGGGTTTAAGCCGAATTTATCAACGGAGAGTGCCATTTACTGTCTGAAACACACTGTCAAATACTACACCGTAAGGCGGACGCCGGTGTACGCGTGTTTCCTCGACTTATCGAAAGCTTTTGACCTGGTCTCATACGACATCCTGTGGGGCAAGTTGAGGGACGCGGGTGTGCCGGCGGAGTACACGGCTCTACTAAGATACTGGTATGCTAACCAGCGTAACCAGGTGAGGTGGGTTGGAGCTCTGTCGGAAGAATACAGGCTGGAATGCGGTGTAAGGCAGGGTGGCTTGAGCTCTCCACTCTTGTTCAACCTGTATGTAAACCAACTGATTGAACGACTTAGCAGCACACATGTTGGCTGCCACATCGATGACATATGTGTCAACAACATAAGCTATGCTGACGACATGGTGCTGCTCAGTCCTTCTATAGCAGGTCTGAGGAAACTGCTTTCTATCTGCGAGACATATGCGGAGGAGCAGGGCCTTAAATACAACTCAAAAAAGAGTGAAATATTAGTATTTAAGGCACCGCAACGGAAGCCACGACATGTGCCACCCGTATGTCTCGATGGTTTACCTCTGAAAGTCGTACAGAAGTTCAAATATCTCGGTCATATTGTTACGAGCGACCTAGGAGATGATGAGGATATTGAGCGAGAGCGCAGAGCGTTGTCGGTAAGGGGCAATATGCTTGCCCGCAGATTCGCCCGGTGCACTGCAGACGTGAAAGTAACTTTATTTAAAGCGTTCTGTCAGTCTTTCTATACCGGTGGTCTGTGGGTGACTTATACACGCCGGACCTACAGCGCCCTGCGTGTTCAATATAACAACGCTTTTAGAATGCTGTTGAGGCTGCCGTGGCGCTGTAGTGCCTCTAAAATGTTCGCAGACGCACACACTAATGACTTTTTCGGCATAATGCGTAGAAAAGCAGCGTCTCTCCTGCAGCGCTTACGTACCAGCAACAACGGCATCCTAAGGGTAATTGCTGCCAGGCCCGACTGCCCCATACTGCACCACTGTATGACGGTAGCTATTGGGCGAAAAAAATAATTTGTACATAATTCACATTAACTAACTTACAAGTTAAGAAAAAATTGTTACTAACATACTAACAATCTATGGATGTTCCTTACGTCTGAAATAAATACTTATTATTATTATTATTATTATAATGGCTAGGTAAATAGTAATATTCTCAGTTTCACCTTACGTACGAGCTTTTATCTCGTCTAATAAGCGATAATCATGATCAGGAATAACAAAAACATCCTTCAGTAATTTGCATAATCTATCCCAAGACGTAACATGTGATCTTACACTGCGAAACCAGTGTAAAGCATCACCAACGAAAATTTCTGTTCCAAAATCTATAATTTTAGAAGAGGGAATACCACGGGCTGTTATATAGTCGTTTATACGTTGGAAAAACGAAAGTACGCACGTTTTTCTATCAAACTTAATACTAGTTAAGTCCGAAGAATGAGCTCGATCACATGTAATAACAATAGGGGACGGTGTAATTGTAAGAGCATCTGTAAATTCAGATGAGGAATCAGTATCAGGCTTAAGATGTTCTAAGTTTTTAAAATTTGTATTTAGCTTGAGCCTGAGGCTTTCCAGAATATCTGTAGACTTTTTATCTACAGCATCCAGACGTTGAATCCTATGAAATAAATGGTTAAGTAAGTTTTGAGTACGTTTATATAAATTTTTATCATATTTCACTGATAATGTTTTTAAATTCGTTTCTACTTTAACAAGGCTTTCGCGGGTGCCCTCTACGTCTACAGAAAACTCAAACCCAGATTCAATAATATCATCCGAAGGCATCACATTGGCTAATTTGACTATCTGCCTGCGTAATTCTTGAACGTTTTCTCCGGGTGTGCCGCCTCTAATGGCCACCTCATAGCTTAGTTCGTTTTTTTGTAAGGACAAGAATTGAATTTCGTATGACATAATTTAAGAAGTCTAAGAAAATCCTTATACTAGGTTTATGTGAGCAGGTTTAAAATTCTATAATTATACAATAAAACTAATTTGTTTAAGTAAGAATCATCCGTCCTGTTACAATTTTGGTAATAGTAATCCCCTAAGTTTTTTTTAAGGATGTTCGTAAAAATTACTACACGGAAAAGCAAAAAAATAAAGAGAAAAAAATGCAACAAAAGGGTGCAAATGTAGTATATATTTGCTTTAATAAAGCTTATTATTAAATATATTAATAAAACCAAAATATTTTATTTTTGTACGTATACAAATTAGACACAATAAGGATACCACTAAAATTAAAACATTATATACACTGCAGTTGCAAAAGTATAAAAGGCAAAATAAAAGTCATAAAAAAAACAAAAGGTTTACAATATACTCGCACACACCACTAAAATTCCTGATCCTGAATAACCGAGTTGAGGCGCCAATGTCACGTTATCATTTTATTTGATAATAAATAAATAATAACAACAATTTTTTTACAATGTTTAATAACACTACTTATAAAACTAGACTAATATAAGTACTTCTAAAGAGATATTTAATAACACTACTTGTAAAACTAGACTAATATGAGTACTTCTAAAGAGATATTCAATAATACTGCTTATAAAAAAAAACTAATATAAATACTTCTAAGAAAATACTAAGTTGACTAATAATAAAAAAGGCAAATAAAATAAAATTAACAGGTCGCGGGTTCGACGCCTTTCAGGATCAGGAGAAAAAGCAAGTACTTCCCTGGCACGACTGGCGGCGAGTCCGGCGGAAGTGGTTGGAGATATGTGTCCTTTATAGACCGATTTCGCTTGCGAATTCAATGTATATTTTATATATATATATATTTCATTTAATTCCAAATCCTCTTATCTTATCTCGTTTAGAAATAAAATAAAAAGAAGGATGTCACAGCCCCTGGCGAGGTTCCCTGGAACACACAGTCGAAATCTTTCATGAGCCTTGCCTCTAAAGTAGGTAATATTATACGCCCACCGCCAGAATCAACTAGGCGAGTAAAACTGATAAGTTTGGTGTGGCGGTACATGCTACCAGAACGGAGGCAAGAAAATAAAGTTATATCAACTAAGCATCTACTATGAAAAGACATACTCAATTACGTGGTAAAATAACTAGCATGTGACATACAATTAAATTACACACTAAGTATCAATTGTCTAAATTTCAAAAATCAAAGTAACATAATATTTGTTATACTATTGTAATACATATATTATAAATTTGCTCACACTTACAATATAAGGGGAACAACCGTTAATATTTAATAATTATTAACAAACCTATAAAAAGCTATTAGCTATAATTTGCATAAAGTATGTGTTTTGAATTATTTAATATAGATGCAGAAATGCATTTAGGCGACTGGACCTTCACGGTCACACTGAGGTCACACGTCAGCCGCGCAGACTATTCATGCACCCCCACTTGTCTTCGCGCGATTAGATGACACATTACAACGCCTACCAGAATGCCAGGGACCTCCTCGCCGGAAAGTACGCCAACGTCCGGCGGATTGCGGACGAATACGTTCGGAAGTTGCTGAACCTCCCGCTGCTGAAGGACCAGACCATACTACGTACGGACATCGTGAATCCAGTCGTGGTGGCTTGCAATTCGTTGCGGCAGCTGGATTTACCGGTGGACGAGTGGTCCTTTTTATTACTCCACATTATGCTGTCCCGCCTGCCTCTCGATCTTCGGCTCCATTTTGAGGAGAGGTACGGCAGGGACGGCGCCTCGTATATTCCCCCTTTTGGGACCTGCTGTGGTTCCTGGAGGAGCAGTGCAGGCAGTTGGAGAACGCAGCAGGCGCCGTCGAGGAGCCCACGGTTGTCGCCCGAGCGGTGCCCAGGGAGCGGCGGAATCCGACGGCCAAGGCGTCGCCAACCCCCTTGAGGCCGAGCGGAGCTCCCGCGGGAGGGTGCCGCCCCCTACCCTCTTATAGCGGCCTAGCGGCCCAGGAGGCGCCCCCCTGCTCCTATTGTCGAGCCGCCGAACACCTGGCGACGTCCTGCCCTAAGTTGCTGCTTAAGCTGGCCCCGGCGAGGCGAACCATCGCCAGTGAGCGCCGCTGGTGCTACTCGTGCTTGGAAAGGCATCTACAACGAGACTGCCCGCACCAGCAGCCCTGTACGCACTGCCAGGGCAACCACCACGCTATTGTGTCTGGGGGCGAGCGGCGCGTCCTCTCGGGGCCCTGCCGGGCCCCCGACTCCCACGGGCGGGGGCGCTCAGCTACGCCCCCTGTCGGGCAACTCTCGGCGCTCGCCTGCCGGCCACAATGCCCCTGGGGTTGAAAGAGGACCAGTCGGGGGGTCGCTCCCCCAGGGGCGGGGGGGTCGTCACTCCCCTTAAGCGTGTTGAGAGGAGCTTCACGGCCACTCAGCGGTCAGCCAGAACCGCCGCACCCCCGTTAGCTGAGCGGCCGCGACTGGAGTACCATCCTCCTCTCTTTGGTCGATACCGGTACTACCAGGTTCCTGCGACCTCAAGACTGTCCCGGGCTCCAAGCCCGAAGTTTCCCGAATTTCCCCAGGTGGGCCTATTTGGTGAGTGGCAACCACGGGTCTTTGAGATGCCGCCGGAATGCCGCTTTCCGGACCCCCAATTCGAGGGCCGGTCAGATGAAGGCAGCTCCAGCTAGGTAGCTGCCGCCCTAGCTCCAACCACGGCCGCCTCCACTGAGCCTTTGAGCCGTCGGCAGTCCACTTGTCAAACTGTTCTATTGCCGACGGCCTCCGTGAAGGTGTACAACCCGAGCGGCGACTGCTTAACGGTTCGCGCTCTACTGGATTCGGGTTCACAACGCAGTGTGGCCTCCACTTGGCTGGTGGGACGACTAGGGCTCCCCTGGAGCTCTGAATCACGTCCTATGGTAGGTATCAGAGGTGCCGACCCTCCTGCTCTTAGGGGCCAAGCGGAGTTGGTGTTTGGCCCTACCAGCGAACACCTTCACATTCTAGTTAAGGTAAATGTCCTCGATGACAATACAATACAATAATAATACAATACTCTTTATTGTACACCAAGAAAAGATAACAACATCAAAAATAAAAAATAACTACTATTGAGGAAAATCCAAAGCGGTCTTATTGCTACATAGCAATCTCTTCCAGACAACCCAGAAGAAGAAATAAATACAAAATAAGATAAAAAAACAATATTTAGGGTGCACTAAAATAAAAAATAAAAATAATAAAAAATAATAAAGACAAATAAAAATAAAATAAAGATACAAACTTATGCATTAAAAAGACAACATTCTTCAGGCAGATCAATGACCATAATTAAGCGGAGGAAGTGAGAGGGGTTAGAGAGACAAATATTATTCTTTAATCTGTTTCTGGAACACATTTAAGGATTGAGCACCTCTAATTGACTGGGGTAAGGAGTTCCAAAGTCTTACTCCAAGAACAGAGAATGATTTGTCATAATAAGTCGAGGAGTGCACAGAACATTGGAGGGAAAAATTTTCTTTGGATCGTAAGGAAAAATTATGACAGGAGCTGAGAAATCTAAAACGTTCTTTTAGATAGGAAGGACTAGCTATATTAAATAAGACGCAGTAGAGAGCAGAAAGTATATGAGTATTCCAACGAAGACGGATTGGGAGCCACTTGAGCTTAGTGCGGTATTCTGAGACATGTTCATATTTGCGAAGTCCAAATATGAACCGAATACAGAGATTTTGGAGGCGCTCAAGCTTGTTAAGTTGCTCCTTGGTGATATCAAGGTAACAAATGTCAGCATAGTCGAGGATAGGGAGTAGTAAAGATTGTGCAAGCGTAATTTTGGTGGCAATGGGTAAAAAGTAATTAAACCTTCGGAGTGAAGCATAAGCTGCAAACATTTTACGGCTCACTGCATTAATTTGGGGGCCCAAGAAAGACTTGAATCCAAGAGGATACCTAAATTTTTGACAACGTCATTATAAGGGATGGGAACTCCATTATATATAACTGGTTGTAGTTGACATTTTTTTTATTTTGCAAATCATTCTTGAACTCCCAATGATTATGGCTTGGGATTTTAAAGGGTTCACTGTTAACCCATAAGAACGACTCCAGTCGAGAATACATATCAGATCCTTATTGATACATTCTACTGCTTTGGGAAGATCTTCAATGGTAGTTCGTAAGTATATTTGGAGATCATCTGCATACAAGTGGTAGAGAGAAGATATTTGGGATGTAATCGTGTTAATAAAGATTGCCAATAAAAGAGAAAATAAGACGCCACCTTGTGGAACGCCAGCTACTCTATCAAGCCACGAACAGAGTATATCTTGGACACGAATACGTTGCCGGCGCCCATACAAATAACTATGAAACCAGGTAATTGCAGTTGGAGATATGTTAATAGAACGCAGAATCCCTAACAATATTTTATGATCAACAGTATTAAAGGCATTGCTGAAATCCAGCAACACCAATAATGTGACTTGATGATTTTCTATACCGTGGCGAATGTCGTCCGTGATTTTCAATAACGCCGTCGTCGTCGAAAGGGTTGAGAATGTTATTTCTTAAACAAAAGGAATTAGTTTGTTGTTGCACTCGTCGTTCTAAGACTTTGGAAAAGAAAGGAAGAATCGAAATAGGACGATATTCAGAAAAATTTGAAGGATTTGCTTTTTGGGTATAGGTATGATTTGGAAATCCTTCCATTGGTTAGGTAAAGAAGATGAGGATATGGAAAAGTTTAAGATAAAGGTTCAAAGGTGTTAAAAAATCTAACAAGGGAATGATCATTTTATGACTGACGTCATCACTTTCGACAGCGTCAGAATGGATAGAGAGAATGTTTTTCCTAACATCACAATCTACGAATTGCCTAAATACAAATGGAGAAAAGTCAGGAGTGGGAAAAGTTGAAAGTTGAGTAAGTGTTGTTGATTTTGCGATATTATCCAAGCAAGAAACAGAAGAAAAATGCTGAATAAGCAAATTTAAATCGACATTATTTGGTATAGGGCATGAACGTGTTTTCCCAACTCCTATGGACCTTAAAAAGTTCCAAACACGACATGGATCTTCGTTTTGTACTGATTTATGGATATGGCGGCGTCGTAAATCTCTACACAACTTGTTGCATTGATTCCGCAGGAGTCTGTACTTTTCCCGAATCCTGTCATTCTTTGGATCTGACCTGTAACTCGACTTTGCATTATTCTTCCTAACTATCAATCTTTTAAGATCTTCAGTCAACCATGTAGCTAGAGGATGACGTATTCGCAATGGGCGGACAGGAATATGTGTATCATAGAGCTGAACAAGAAATGAATTAAACAATGCTACCTGTTCGTCCACTGAGCAAGCCTTAGTTATAACACTCCAGTCCATATTAGCAGCATCTTTTTGTAGCTTTTCCAAATCCATATCCTCAAAATTACGCTGCAGAAGTATCCTTGATTTGGCTTTCGGTGGTCTTATTTTATAAGATAGAAACAGGAGGTCATGATAGGAAAAGGCTTTGGCAGCACATTGACCAAATTTATCAACATGGTCGAGAGAAGAAACGATAACCAAATCAAGGAGGGATGGAACACAGTTAGGAAAAAAATTAGTTTCAGAAAGAGGAAGGATATTTAAATTGGCTGCTTCTATAAGGGACTTAAGACGAAGAGATCGGGCATCATTCTTAAGAAGGCAAGTACTAAAATCGCCCATTAGCACTGTATGTTTATATAAAGGAGTTAACTCTTCAAGAAGGTTATCCAATGGGCTAAAATAGTCAACTGTGGAAGAAGGACTATAAAAAACTCCGAGAAGTAATTTGTTGTGCGAAAGAAGCACTTCATTAAATAAGTATTCCGCTTCGTTCTCAGCTGGAAATTGGGATGATAAACGAACGATGGAAAAAGGTATATGCGCACGAAGGTAAATGGCAACACCACCACCACCCCGTGCAGTTCGGTCGTTGCGTATTAACTGGAATCCTGGAATGGAATAGGATATGGATAGAAGACATGGCTTTAACCATGACTCTGAAACAAGAATTGCATGAACATTATCACTTACAAAGCTAGCTAACATATCAGGATAATGAGCCGGAATACTCTGTGCATTTATGTGAACTATATTGAAGTTTCTTAGAGCTTGAGAAAAATGGGAGTCTAGAGTATCTTTTAATGGAGGAATGCTCTCAAAACTGTCGTCATTACTTAGTACATCGGATGTTGAAATGAAAGAAGAGGATCTTTGATTATGATCACTTTCACCAAAAAAACATGTTATCTTATACAAAAAGAAAAAAAAACAATAACTACGAACTAAAAAAAGTGTATTAATTACTACAAACAAACAAAAATTATAAACTACAAAGATTTACTTTTAATTACATCTATTACCTACCAGCATTAACAGAATAGAAAATAGTGCAAATATTAAAATAAAAAATAAAAATATTATACTACACATAGATGACTCATATCATAATTGATTGAATAAAGAAAGACATATACATATAACACATGGTCATCATCATTACAGCTCTTCACAAGTCCACTGCTGAACATAGGCCTCCCCCAAAGAATGCCACAAAGCACGGTCCTGAGCCACCTGCATCCATCGACTTCGTCGTCACTCCATCTCGTGGAGGGACGCCCTACACTTCGCCTACCGGTACGAGGCCGCCACTCGAGAACCTTTCTTCCCCATCGGTTGTCGGTTTTTCGAGCTATATGGCCGGCCCACTGCCACTTCGGCTTACTAATCCGTTGGGCTATGTCGGTTACTCTGGTTCTACTGCGAATATCCTCATTCCTAAGTTTATCACGCAGAGAAACTCCGAGCATAGCCCTCTCCATAGCTCGCTGAGCGACCTTGAGCTTTCTCATACGGCCAGCAGTGAAGGACCACGTCTCAGTTCCGTAAGTCATCACTGGCAACACGCACTGGTTGTACAATTTCGTTTTAAGGTTTTGAGGTATGTCTGACGAGAAGATGTGTCGTAGCTTCCCGAACGCTGCCCAGCCGAGTTGAATCCGTCGATTGACCTCTCGGTCGAAGTTGGACTTACCTAGTCGGAATATTTGTCCCAGGTAAACATACTCGTCAACAACTTCGAGCTTAGTGTTCCCAACAACTACCGGCATAGGTGTGACATGGACATTAAACATGATCTTTGTTTTGTCCATGTTCATCTTAAGACCTATCCGTTGGGAAACACTATTGAGATCATTGAGCATAGTGCTTAGGTCCTCCAGCGATTCTTCCATAAGGACTATATCGTCGGCAAATCGAAGGTGAGTGATGTACTCGCCATTGATGTTGATACCGTATCCTTTCCAGTCCAGAAGCTTGAAAACGTCTTCCAATGCAGTGGTAAAGAGTATCGGGGATATGACGTCACCCTGTCTTACACCTCTCTGCAATTGGATAGGTTTCGTACTCTGGTTCTGTACTCGGATAGCCATCGTAGCCCTACTGTACAAGCACTTCAACACTTCGATATACCGACAGTCAACTTGGCACCGCTGAAGGGACTGCAGCACCGCCCAAATTTCGACGAAATCAAAGGCTTTCTCATAGTCCACATACGCCAGACATTGTGGCAAATTGTACTCTTCGGACTTCTGTACAATATACCGAAGGGTATGTATGTGGTCTATGGTGCTAAAGCCTTTTCGGAAACCGGCTTGTTCGGGAGGATGGAAGTCGTCAAGTCTGCGCGCGAGACGATTCGTAATGACTCTCGAAAACAGCACGTAGACGCGGCTCAGAAGGGAAATCGGTCTGTTGTTCTTCAAGAGAGCGTTGTCACCTTTCTTGAAGAACAAGACCACCGCACTTCTGCTCCACGCCTCCGGTGTGATGCCACCATGGAGGACGGAATTAAAGAGCTTCTGAAGTACTTCAAGTACCGGTTTTCCACCCTCTTTCAGAAGCTCCGCTGTAATTCCATCCTCGCCTGGGGCCTTACCGTTTTTAAGGTGCTGGAGAGCCATTCTTATCTCGCTCAGACTGACGTCCGGGATATCATCGGAATAATGTCGGATGAGACTCGCTCTTGGATCGTTACTCACACTTGCGTGTCGCTCCAACGATGACGTGTACAATTGCCAATAGAACCTCTCAATCTCACTCAAAATCTCAGGTGTCCCGGAAACGATGCTGCCACACTCTGTTTTCAGCTTTGACAGTTGGCTCTTTCTGGCAGACAGATCTCTGGCAAAGACTTTGGAGCCTTGGTTCCGCTCGATCGCTTCTTCAATACGAGCTGTATTGAAGTTGCGTAAGTCGCGCCGCATGCATTTGGAGATCTGTTTGTTCAGATGCCTGTATGCTGTCAAGTCTGTTGAAGAATGTAGCTTCATCTCCCGTCTAACAGTCATGAGATTAAGAGTGTGATCGGAGAGTTTTTGTGTTCTTCTGCGGCGGGTCTTGTAGAACTTAGCTCCGACTGCATGGACAGGCTTCATTAGAGGAGACCTCTCCAACTTAACGTTTAGGTTCAGTGTGCCTCTAACCTTCGGTGATCGCTACCAGTTTTCATCCTCGCGATCACGGAGACATCACTGAACAGTTGTCGTCTGGTCGTCATAATGAAGTCAATCTCATTTTTTGTCGAAACGTCGGGGCTCGACCAGGTTCACTTCCTGTGGGGCCGCTTCTGGAAGAAAGAGTTCATCATAAAGAGTCCCTCTTTCTCCATGAAGTCGGCCAGCTGCTGGCCCCTTGGGTTCCGTTGCCCTAATCCAAATTTCCCTACTTTCAGCTCACCGTTCTCTCTTGTGCCTAGTTTTGCATTGAAGTCTCCCATTAACACCGTATATTGGATTTTGGAGGAATGCATGGCTCTAGAGATATCCTCATACATTTCCTCCACCTGCTCATCGGGGTGTGCCGAGGTTGGTGCGTAAACCTGTATGACCTTCAGCGAATACCGTTTGGTGATTCTGAGTATAAGGTACGCAACCCTCGTCGACACACTCCCGATCTTTACAACGTTGTTAACGAGAGACTTGTGGACGATAAATCCGACACTTCCTTGGGACAGATGGTCACCCTCCCGGTGATAGAGCAAGTTGCCGGATTCCAGGATTACCGTGGCCTCCCCCTCTCTTCGGACTTCGGATAATCCTATAATATGCCAGCGCAACTTGTCTATCTCTTCTTCCAGCTCCACGATCTTCTCGTCAGTCCTCAGGGTGCGTGCGTTGTACGTTGCCAGGTCGAGTCGTCTAAGGTGGCAACCGAACCTCCACCGGAGATTCTTAGCACCCCCTGCCCCGCCGTTACCATGGTCGCCACCGTAGCCAGGAATAGCGGGGCCGCCGGGGACTGGGGGCCGTTTCTTTGTTACTGTCATTCATAGGGGGGTATTTGCCATAGTTGCCACGCTTGGCGAGCAGGTTGGCAACCGCAGTTTTTTTTTTATTGTTAGTTTATTGTTATCAAGAAGATGCTGCTGCCCATCTCCTGCCTGTTCCCCTTTGTCGCCTTTTACGACACCCACGGGAGGATATGGGGTAGTGGATATTCTTGACCGCCACTACACGGCCTCAATAACACATGGTACTCAATGATAAAAAAAACTGAAATTACTGATACAGACATCAAATAGAATTATGTTCTGTGGTTAAAATATTAGAACACACACATTTGCGGGTATATATATTAAAACATAAAAACTTAAAGTCAAAACTACTGTTATGCTCTTAGTATTGGAAACAAAATAACGTCCGACAGGGCATCATGAGCATGGATTCATTTACAAAATCATTTAAGACTCCCAAGAGAGATCAAATCTATAGACTTAGAATATACTGGCGTAATATTCTAAGTCTGTGGTAGATTCACCATGATAGTACCAAAGACTATATTATACTATGAATCGAGAAGATATTACTCAAGGCAAAAAACATAGCGGTTATATACTCTTTGCTCAATGTGTTAAATCGAAATTTTATACTCTGTGATAAAAACTCTCAATTCAATGTTTATAATCTGTGATCAAAACATTGTTATTTATTATCTACCTATATAGGTATATAATATAATATAAGGAGTTTTGGCGGGAAATTGACCGGCGGCGGTTTGCTGCTCCTGTATTATTGTTTAAATAATGGTTTGAAGAGGTCTTTGATATGTAAAAGTGTTGCGATTTTGTGTATTAAGTGTCTACGCATGTGAACTATTAGTGGAAACAGTGAAACAAGTGCTCTGATGGTGATGGATTCTCAAGATAAGCTGTTTGTTTGCATAGGCACCTTTAGATACCATCGCCAACTATCAGCTGTCTGCTGGATCAAGTTGCCGCCAAAATCTCCCAAGAACTGCACAATGTGACGCATCAACATATTGTGAAGCAGTATACTATGAAGGAGTGGGGAAATTACAATAAACCGAACAAAAATACTTAAGACTTGGCCTAAAGGTCTAGATACCAGTCCATAAACTCCAAAAAAAAATATAATATAAAATTATTATTAACATAGATTAGCATCTAACTTAAAACAATAAAATCAAAACAAAAACACAAAGTCGAAAGTTCAAAGTGGCGTAGATTGATATCAAATAGTACTTTTATATAATGGAGATACATTGTACCGACTAATTTACTAATTAACTCTTAAATCTTATTTAACACTTAAGATTAGAGTGATAAACAGATACGAAAGGAAAAGAAATCAGGTTAGCAAAAGTACAATGCAGAGACACTAAAATATAGATGGAAAGCATAATGTGATATACATACGGTTTATTAAAGAGGACTAAAGTTTATAGACCAAATCACCATCATTTCTTCACTGCTCTCTTGGAGCGTTGAACTACCTTGTCAGGAGATCTACTTCTTCCAGCGACTGCCGTCTGTGCTTGGGAAGCATCAGCTGGTGCTACTGGCATGACTTCGAGCTCAGCCAGCAATTCAACTTGATGGCGCGAGCCGTCACAAGCGATAATATGAATATAACCATCCCTATTCCAGCAGTTACTTATGCCAAATTTTTGCCTGGCCACTATGAACACCTTGTGATGATCTTTTGTTAATAATTCAGACATAGTGACACCCGTGCCTTTTAGTTTTGTTTTTAAGAACCAAACTTGATCACGAGCTGGGACATCCCGGAACTTTACAAGGACTGATCTTGGCTTCTTTTCTTTTGGACGTCCAAGGCGATGGCAGCTGATAAAAGAAGTGTTGGACACATTGGATATCTTCAGCTTGTCCATTATAAGATTAGCAGCCATTGAAGATGTATCTTCGGACTTGTCCTCGGGAATACCATGAAGCAGCAGCAATCTTACGGCGCCGTCTCATCTCCAAGCGGTCGATCTCTCTCCCAAGAAATTCAACCTGTCTTTGAACAGTTTCAAGAGCGGACAAGATGAAGTTTCTGAATGTTGCAAACTCCGTTAAAAGTACTGATGTATTAGGGGCCATAGTTGGACTAGTCTTTTGTAAGTCCTGCTGAAACTCATTCATACGAGTATTGAAGAGTTCTGACATGGCTGACAGGGATCCTTTGAGGGCTTCCATAGTTAAGTGCAGTGTTAAAAAACAACAAGTTAAAGATAATATATATCAAGGAATCAAGGCTGGTAAGCAGATGATTATTAAATATATGTGTAACATATTAAAATATCCTAATTTCTATTTTTAAAATATAAATTGCACGAGACCAATGAAAACGTGTGTTACTTATTTCACTCCTACACACTGACATTGTAGGTTTTCTCCCTAACGTCCGTATAAATGTCAGCGCGGTTCGTTGTGCGTCGGGTTTGAGACCGGAAGACCCTCAATGGTCCCAACCTGGGCCTAGCGATTTATTGCTGGGGGCCGACGCGCTGGGGTTCACCTTGTTAGGCGAGATACGAGCCCTACAGCCCGATGGCTTGTCGGCCGTGTCAATTGTATTTGGTCACAGTTTCTTGGGACCGGTTCTGTGGTCTCTTCCTTCCCCGACTGCTGACCCGCTCTCTGTTGTGGGCGTGTCCCTTTCGGATGTCGTCCAGCGGTTCTGGGAAATTGAGGAACCACCACACGCGGCCCGAATCAATCCTCTGGACCGTGAGTGCGAGTTGTTCTACCAGAACAATACCGGCCGTCGTGTCGACGGTCGTTTCGTCACTCGCTTACTCTTTCTGGACTCACGTCCACCTTTGGGTCAATCTCGTGCGCTGGCCGAGAAGAGTTTGTTTTCCATGGAGCGCCGCACGCGGCGCGACCCAGCCTTTCGCGACAAATATGTCGAGTTCATGCACGAGTATCAAGAGCTTAGTCACATGTCACCGTCCAACTTCGAGTGGCGTTCACAGGAGCACTACTTCCCCCTTCACCATGCGGTCTTGAGAACCCCTGAGAGTAAGATTCGGGTAGTTGTTGACGGCTCCGCCCCCACGTCAAATGGTGTGTCCCTGAACCAGTGTCTCCACTCTGGTCCCAAATTAATCAAGGACATATCCGACATTTTCACCCAATTTCGTCGACACCAAGTGGTTTTTGTAGCCGACATTCGGATGATGTTTCGACAATTAGTGGTCCATCGTGATGACCGTCGATATCAGATGATATTGTGGCGCGAGAAGCCCAGCGATCCGATACAGGTGTTTGAGTTGAACACCACCACCTATGGACTCCGGTCCAGCCCGTATATGGCCATGCGAACCCTCCTTGAACTCGCTGAGAGAGAGCGTCTAAGATATGCTCGAGAAGCTTCTATTTTGGAGACTTCGGTCTATATGGACGACATTTGTACGGGCGCCTCCACCGTCGAGGAGGCTCTTGTCTTGCGAGACGAATTAATTGTCATCCTGAAGTCCGGAGGTTATGAGTTGCGCAAATGGTTGTCGTACTCCCCTCATATTTTGAAGGACCTCATAGGAGAGGATCAACAAGACCCTCATCTATTCGAGCACCCTGAAAATACTAATTTGTTGACTGTGCCTGGCATTCAATATCAGCCTGTTCAGGATACCTTCACGTATCGAGTACAACTCGATCTCCCCCCCCCCCCCCAAAGCCTGGACTAAGCGCTCCGTGCTGTCTACAGTAGCCCGCACCTTCGACCCTAATGGATGGATCACCCCGGTCATCTTTTTGGCTAAGTGCTTTCTTCAAAAGCTCTGGATATCCGGGTTGGGTTGGGACGAACCTATTAGCGGAACCCCTTTTGCGAGAGTGGCTCTCCATGGTCTACTCCCTTCCGGACATCAACCGGGTCTCCAGGCCAAGGTGCTTCCTCCCTCCAGGGAAATGCAGGGCTACCCTACATGGGTTTTGCGACGCCTCTGAGACAGGCTATGCTGCTGTCGTATATTTGCGGACTGTGAGCTCTTCTGGTCATACTGTAGTCCATCTCGTACTTGCTAAAAGCAAGGGTGCTCCCATTAGATCCCGCTTAACTATCCCTTAATTGGAACTGTCCGGAGCCGCTCTTCTCACGCGACTCCTCAACCACGTTCACTCGTCTTTGACGGCTGTAATAGACACTATGGACGTCTACGCTTGGTCGGACAGTGAGATAGTACTTTGTTTGCTCAGAGTTGCATCTCACAATCTTGAGGTCTTTATGGAGAACCGCGTGTTTCAAATCCAGAGTTCTGAGACTTCTCTAAACTGGATACATGACCCAGGGGTTGAATCCCGCAGGCTGCGCTTCTCGCGGCTGTGAAGCCTTTGACTGTGATTAACGGAATTTAGCTCTCTCTTTGAAGTTAGTTAAATGTACAATAATGTGGAAAGACTATCCTAGTGCCTTAACGAAAGAAATTGCTACCGGGGACGCCGCAGGAGAAAACCACATCCGAGGCAGCATCGTGCCATCTGGATCAGGCCACTTAAAAACATACACTCACAAACACCACTTACATGCACTACACCTTCAGCCTGACAGATCCTGGTGACCAGTCTCCGCATCTGAAGCATGTACGTACTATTAGTTATCTAGGATTATCTATTGTGTAGGTCATTTTACCATAAGGCATCGGCCCCACACTTGCTCGTCCGTCGCATCTCCCGCTTATGGGCCCCGAGAGAATCGACCTTAGGTTGGACGGCTAGGTGCGTGTACAACATAAATAAGAATAAATTATATTCTATTAAAAATTCTGCTTCTGTCAAAAATACGCTATCAGCGCTGCTAACGGTGTATAAATTTTTTTTTTACGATATAACAACATGAAGAAATACCAATGTTGTGTTTAGTCGTTAATATCGCCAAACGATCTCTATTCATTGTTTTGGTCAGGCTATATCATGATATAACCAAAAACCAATGTTAAATTTAATTAAACTCCATCATTTCTTGCTATTATTAACTACTTTATGATATTATTGGTTCTAAGATCTGGCTGACAAATATTTAAAAATCTCTTTTTTTAAACTATATGGATAGTGAGAGTTTTGCAATAATAAAAGTTTTATCAGTTTATTTATAGATAATCAAAACTTTTTTGTAGATGAGAAATTAAACTTAGAAACATCTCACATTTTCTGAATTTCGATAGATGTCACTATTATCCACTACTTAAGTAGAAATTAGTTTACTTTTTAACTTTATTAATTCCTACTAAAATGAAATAAGGAAAGAACTGAAAAATGAACGTCAGAATATTCAAATAATTATGAATTAAATCATTAAACATATAAATGTAAGTTATACATTTTATTTCATTAATTAGTAACTGGAGGTAATATGGTACTACTTTTTGGATTTCACGTTAGATGCCACTGTTTAGATAAAGTGAAATTTAGATTGTCGGCGTAGTTAAAATTATAACGCAACGCTTAAGATTCATTTTAGTCTTTATTTATAAATATGTTATTTATTAAAAAAAACATCGATATTCAATAATATAAAATAGAAATTAACATCTTGAGGAAGGAAAATACTTAACCCTCTTTTTTTGATGATCCGTAATTGGATAAACAGGAGCCTATAAGTTGCCCCGGGTCCCTAACACATAAAATGTCATGGAATTCTGTGCAGTAGTATTTGCGTGAAACTGTAATACACAGACAGACAGACATAAAGACAGACAAAATTCTAAGTACCAATAATTTGGCCTCAGTGCCCTTTATTAAATTTAGTTCCCTGGAATTGTTTTTTCCAGAAAATATGAGAATTACAGACACGACTTTTCTACAGATTTATTATAGGAATAGATTATATTTATTTATAGTAATTAAACTAAAATTAAAATTGTGTCATGTCTTCCTGGCTGTTCATACTGTATCTCGACAGCTGTTTACAAAAGCTGAAAGATAGCTGTTTGGGTGTGAAATTGGGTGACATAAAAGTAAATTGTCTGCTGTATGCTGATGATGCAGTGCTTATTGCACCATCAGAGGCAGAACTGCAGGCATTAGTCACGTGTATGAAAGAGGAATGTGAAATTAAAGGTCTCCGTTTGAATGCTAATAAAACTAAGGTTCTGGTATTTGAAAGGGACGAAGAGAGAACGAAGTGTGAAATATGGGTAAATCAGGAATGTCTAGAACAGGTAAATGAAATTGTATACTTGGGGAGTGCTTTTAGCCGGGATGGAAGATGTGATTTAGATGTGGACAGGCGTGTCGCTGCCGGGAACAAAGTCAATGGTGCCCTGACTGCGTTAGTCAAAAGGCAAGGCGTAGCGAAGAGTGCACGCCTTGCAATACATAACGCAGTGCTGGTACCGACTTTGTTATATGGCAGCGAAACCTGGGTATGCCAGAAGAAGCATAAAAGTAAGTTGAATGCAGTGGAGATGCGATCTCTTCGTAAAATGTGCGGTGTTACTATGGCCGACCGAAAGCGAAACGAAGAGATTCGCAATATGGCAGGTTTGAAAGATGACCTTATCACAAAAATTGATAAGGGCGTGCTTCGGTGGTTTGGGCACGTTGAGCGAATGAGTGAAGACCGAATGGTGAAGAAAATATATAGCGCGAAAGTTAATATTAAAAGATGTCGAGGTAGACCGAGACTAACTTTCGAAGACCATGTGAGCAAATTGCTCGAAGAGGGTAGGGTCAAGAGTACTCGGATACCTAGACGTGCATGTATGAAGAAGATAATGAATCTGAAAGAAGCGAAAGAGATATGTAAGGATCGTGACACTTGGCGATCTGTTCTCTCTGGCTACCCCGTCAGGGATTGTGCGTGAAGATAAAAGAAAAAGAAACTAAAATGACAAAATATATTTTTTGATTTAAACACAATCTAGCTAATAAATGCTAGTTTTCATTGGATGTAACATTATGTACAATATTGATTACATATAATTGCTAGTTAGTAGTAATACCCTGTTTACGTATTATAATCAAATATCTTCTGGTGGAATACATCGTATACAAGATTTATAGCATCATTAGCACAGAGTATTCATTGGAACGGTAACCGAACATTTGACATGAAGCCTGTCTGCCTGACGGATATTAATTATCAATTTTATTATTTTAGTCACTGATTGCAGAGACATGTATATTTGCCTTTATATGATTAAAACTATACAGAAGCATAAATTAAAAACAAAAAGAAAACAAAAATACCTTCGTGTGAAAGTATGCTGTTATCAACTTGTAATTTTATTTATTAGTAAAGCTCCTTATTCCTTATTTGATTTTAATTAATTCCATGGTAGACATAGACCTTTCCAATAATGAAGTTAATTTATTATAACTAAAGTAGCTTTATAAAATAATAAATCAACACAATGTCATCCCTTATTAGATCTGTGAAAGCCCCTCCCATTACGTTTCTGGTCGACGTATCGTCTTGCAGATGGACTCGATGACTTCCAGCCTCCCGAAAAAGCTGGTTTCCGAAAAGGCTTTAGTATCATAGAACACATACATACCCTTCGGCAAATTGTACAGAAAACTGAAAAGTACAATCTGCCACTTTGCCTAGCGTATGTGGACTATGAAAAAGCCTTTGATTCCGTCAAAATTTGGGCGGTGCTACAGTCCATTCAGTGGTGCCAAGTTGACTGTCGTTATATCGAAGTGCTGAAGTGTTTGTATAGTAGGACTACGATGGCTATCCAAGAACAGAACCAGAGTACGAAACCTATCCAACTGCGGAAAAGCGTAAGACAGGGTTACGTCATATACCCGAAAGTTTACACCGCTGCATTGGAAGATGTTTTTGAGCTACTGGACTGGGAACGATACGGTATTAACATCAATGGTGAGTACAACACTCACCTTCGATTTGTCGACGTTATAGTCCTTATGGCAGAATCGCTGGAGGACTCCTACAGCTGTCCGAGAGGGAAGGAGTCTAGTGCCTAAGGCACTAGACTCCTTCCCTCTCGGACAGCTGTACTGATCAGTCGTGTTTGTAGTGGATCCTCGCGCAATCGTATTTCAAATATAAATAAACTGCAACCGTAATTTACACCTTACAGCGTTGGACATTACTTCCAAAGTGCAATTAAGAAATATTTGTGTTATTCAAAATTTAAATCAGGTGTCTCACTAGATTGGACGGAAAAGTGATAAGTATCGAAAGTGTCGCGAGGTGCCCAGCTAACAAGACCCCTGTACGCGACAAGCGGAAGCTATCATAGACTTCTTGAACTTCGACATTTTGAACCTAATAACTCTTCAGTAAAGACTTACTTTTGACTACACTATGCTTCGGTCGCCTCCATTGAACAAGTCGGTGTCAACCTCTGAGCCTAACATTTTTAATATTGTGGACCAAGAAGCCGATGATAATAAACAATCTCACATATCTATCAGAGATAAGCGACGGCGAATATCGGACGAAACCTATGATGAACTCACGGCCTTCAAAATGGAGATGCGAAGCTTATTTGAATCTTTTCAAGAAACGCAAAATAAAAAAATTGATATCATGTGCAAAAATATGGAAATGGTTATGGCTCAGACCTCAACTATAAAAAACACCAACCAGGACATTGAAAAGTCTCTCGACTTTATGACAAATGAATTGAAAAATCTACAGATTAAAATAGAGGGATTAGAGGGACAAAGAAAGGAAGTGGTATCTCAAATCATTAGGGTTGAAGAAAAATGCGAGCTGTTAGAAAAATCACTTAAAAAGACTTGCATTGAAATTAAATTTGTTCCCCGAGTAGAAAGCGAAAACAAAGAAACTCTTTTCAACTATATTCAGCACCTTGCCCAAAATTTGGAAACTACCCTGCACCCATCTGAATTGCGCGACGTGTATCGCATACCCAATAAAAAAGATCCGTCAAAATCTGTTGTTGTCGTGGAGTTAGCCAACACCTTGACAAAACATAAATTTCTCAGCTCATCTAGAAAGTTTAACAAGACCCGAAAATTAAACGTCAGCCATTTGGGCATCAAAAGCAATACGTCGCCAATATTTCTCTCAGAGACTCTCACCGCGAATGCCAGGAGATTGCACTTTCTTGCTAGAGAATTTGCCAGACAAGAAAAATACCAATTCTGCTGGACTTCCAACGGAAATATCTATCTCAAGAAACAAGAAGGATCTCCTTACATCTTGGTTAAAAACGAATCCCAACTTTGCTGCATGCTACCAAAATTGTGAGTTATTTATAACATTGGTCAAATACTACTACTTTTTAAAATAATATACTTCGTTTTTATTGTCCAAACAAAATGCAGACACATTACTTTTCAAATTAATTTTAAAAAAAGTTATGATTTACTTGTGTATAAATAGGACCCTTAATTTGAGGTTAATTACATCAAACGATTATTTAAGTTCCTTCCTAACAAAACATCTTACCATAATATCTTACTACACAATAATTAACATTCTGATTTCCCCCATAATAATATTGTGCTACATTACCTTAATGTATGCCTTTTTACTTAAATTAAAACTAAACAATAGCACACCGAATTATTATATACCCAGACTATTTTCACAAATTAATATATTCACTATAATGCCTCAATTACTAAACTGTATCCATGCATCTTCAAAGAATGACCTAGAATATACAATACATCTTTATTTCACTCAGAAATCTAATTATAAAATTCCCAACAGAGCTAATATTTTTCCATTACTGTGTATAGGGAGTTATACAATATCGTCATGTACTCGTACATCACAAAGTAACAAAGACAATATATCGTTTTACGACTATGAATTATTTTACTTTTACTTTTTAGTACTTGTTAATCAAACCAACAATAATGGATAGTCGAATAAATATAATAAATGAGATTGACAGCACTAATCTTACAAGTAGCATCGAATTATATGATCCTGAGCAGTGTAAGTTCCACTTGCTAGGAACCGATGTTAAAAAACTCACTCTACTATCACAAAATATCCGTAGCATTAATAAAAATTTTAGTAACTTAGAAATATTTTTGAACCGCTTACAATTTAAACCCGACATTATTGTACTCACGGAATGCAGAATAAATGAATTTTCAAATGAAATACGCTTAGATGACTATAAATGCTTTCACTCTAAATCTTACATAAATCAATGTGACGGTATAGTGATTTATTCAAGGCCCAATCTCAACATTGATATTGTGGAACCACCATTCCGAGATGCTAACTGTTTAGTGCTGCAAGTCGAGCAGATGTATTCTGTGATAGCCATCTATCGTTCCCCATCAGCTACCAATATCAACAACTTTCTTTCCTCACTAGAATCAACATTGTGTTCTTTTAATAAACCTCATTCTATACTGCTGGGAGATATTAACATTAACCTTATTAAGGAAACCTCAAATGAGGACTTAGATGAATACCAGAGTATCTTAGCGCATTATGGTTATATACCTGGTCACAATTTTCCAACAAGAGGTCCAAATTGTTTTGACCACTGCATGATAAAGTCATCTCTAGACACTACTACAGTTGTATGCCACGCGGCCTTAACCGATCACAGCGCAGTATTATGCAGCATAGGAATGCATTCTCTTAAGGAAAATATTAGTACAAAAAACATCAAAATAAACTATGATGATCTTCGTGAAACATTAAAAAAGGCCGATTGGACTGAACTTTACAAAATAACGGACACAAAAGATGCAGTAAATTACTTCTTAAATACAATAAATACTGCCGTTGACAAACACAAGACCGAAATAAAAATACGTACTCATGATGTCGTCTATAAAAAGTGGATGACACCGGGACTACTTAAATGCATTCGACGACGTGATGCACTTCATACGAAAGTCAGAAAGTTCCCTAATGACATAAGTGCGCAAAATGAATACAAATTATATAGGAATTACTGTGGAGACATATTACAGAAGGTTAAAATTAATTATAAAAAGAAGATGTTACTTGAAAATAAAAAAAATATTAAAAAGACATGGGAAACGGTAAAAGATATATGTAGTATTAAATGTGCTAAAAACTCTAACAAAGAACTGCTTAAAATTGGGTCTAATCAGTTAGAATCTCTCAATAAAGTGAATAGCTACTTCAGCTCCGTAGGGGAAAATCTTGCTAATAGTATGCTTGAAAGATCCGGTCAAACAGAATCTAAACTAGCTCACGGAACGGATTTCCTGCCTATTTCAGAAACCTGTTCTTCTTTATTCCTTTGCCCAACAGATGAAATTGAAATTGTTAAGTTAATAGGATCACTTAAATCTAGCTCTGCTATAGGACATGATTCCTTGAGTAATAATATTTTAAAAGAGACTAAATATATTTTAGCCAATCCAATCGCCCATATATGTAATCTGAGCATTTCTACCGGTACTGTTCCTCCTGAACTTAAAGTTGCAAATGTGATTCCTATTTACAAAGCTGGCCAATCTACAGAGCCGGAAAATTATAGGCCTATCTCATTATTGGGTACTCTCTCTAAAATAATTGAGAAAGTGGTCAATGGGAGGCTGCTTAAATACTTTGAGTCAAATGGATTACTGGCCGAGAACCAGTATGGCTTTCGCTCAGGTAAATCCACAGAGGATGCTGTCAGCAATCTTGTTAACTTCACCATTGGTAAGATCAATGATAATCAAAAGTGTGTCGGTGTCTTCTTGGATTTTGCGAAGGCTTTTGATACGGTTTCTCGGCCAATACTCTTAAAAAAACTTGAGATACTTGGAGTGAGAGGAATAGCTCTGGACTGGTTTCGCTCGTATCTCTCTGATCGGAACCAAAGAGTGTCCATTGGAGACTCCTTCAGTGACTATGCAGAGATCAAGTTTGGCGTGCCGCAGGGAAGCGTCCTTGGCCCTACGCTGTTCTTGGCTTATATAAATGAAAGCTTTTACAAAAATTTACTTCGCAAATATCCGCGTTATAAAATAAAATGATGTGTCTTACCTAGTATGAAGAAGCACCTCCCGCCCTCCCTCAATTGCGTGCACTATCCCCGTCACCACTAATCCCAGCACCGCTACTTCCAACACCACTACACTAGGCAAGACACACCACTGACGATAATACGACACGTGTTTCGCCTCTACACGAGGCATCCTCAGGTGATATAGACTCTACGGTGGCTAACCGCTAAGTGAGCGGCGAGCCAAAACAAGTGCCTTTTATACAAACCGATGATGCAACCGCTCTCTACCTAACGAGCGAGCGATTGCGTCATGCGATAAAACATGCGACCAATCACCGCTGGACTTACGCAGCCGTTTGTAAAATTAAAAACAAACGCGGCGCGCAACGCCCACATTATTAGAGAGCAGGCTTGAAGATATTTAAGAGAGGTGAATTAGTAACATTTGTTTGTTCATTCAGCAATGCAACGGTATTATTATTACTTTTTAATATCTCTAACTGTTCCAGCACACACAGCCGCAGCCCTTTATTACACGTATGTAAGACTTTAAAGGAGTTGTCGTTGGCTAGGTTGTGTCCAGTGTCCAAAAGATGTTTGGCAAAATGGGATTTATCGGGATTGCAATTCCTGTACGCGGCTAAATGCTCTTTATAACGTGTCTCGAAATTGCGACCAGTCTGACCCACGTAAACGGCGTGGCATTCGTCACAAACAAGTTTGTAAACACCTGACTTTTGACGAATATCTAACTTATCTTTACTATTACAGATATTTCTAAGAGAATTGTTTGTTTTGAACGCCACATGAACGCCGTTTTGTCGAAGAGTATTAGCTACTTTTTCAGATATGGGGCCTAAGTAGGTCAAACTGCTCACATATCGATGAACACTTTGAGGTTGAACCGCGTACAGAGAGTTGCGAATAACATGCTTTTGTTTCTTTTTAATTAAATTGTTAATGAGATTTTTTGAAAAACCGTTAGAGACCGCTATTTGATAAATTATATTAAGTTCTTTTAAATAATTTTCTTTACTTAATGGGACAGTGAACAAACGGTTAATGTAACAATAAAAAGCGGCTACTTTATGTTGCCATGGATGACATGATGACGCGGGGATGACCGTGTCGGTGTGAGTTGGCTTTCGATAAATTTGGAAAACATGTGACGATTCTTTTCTTTTTATTGTTAAGTCAAGAAAATTAAGGGAACAATCTTGTTCCAATTCAAGTTTAAATTTAATTTTGTCATGGACTCTATTTATTTTATTAAGGAAAACATCCAGTTGTCTCCTTGTGCCAGTCCAGCAAATAATTATGTCGTCTACATATCGATAGTAATATAAAATATTTTGATTGACAACTATATGTTGTTTTTCGAAATTATCCATGAAAATGTCCGCCATAAGGGGACTTAGAGGGGACCCCATAGCTAACCCTTCTTTTTGTAGATAGAAACGGTTATTAAACCGGAAATAGTTTTGTACTTAGGCCCCATATCTGAAAAAGTAGCTAATACTCTTCGACAAAACGGCGTTCATGTGGCGTTCAAAACAAACAATTCTCTTAGAAATATCTGTAATAGTAAAGATAAGTTAGATATTCGTCAAAAGTCAGGTGTTTACAAACTTGTTTGTGACGAATGCCACGCCGTTTACGTGGGTCAGACTGGTCGCAATTTCGAGACACGTTATAAAGAGCATTTAGCCGCGTACAGGAATTGCAATCCCGATAAATCCCATTTTGCCAAACATCTTTTGGACACTGGACACAACCTAGCCAACGACAACTCCTTTAAAGTCTTACATACGTGTAATAAAGGGCTGCGGCTGTGTGTGCTGGAACAGTTAGAGATATTAAAAAGTAATAATAATACCGTTGCATTGCTGAATGAACAAACAAATGTTACTAATTCACCTCTCTTAAATATCTTCAAGCCTGCTCTCTAATAATGTGGGCGTTGCGCGCCGCGTTTGTTTTTAATTTTACAAACGGCTGCGTAAGTCCAGCGGTGATTGGTCGCATGTTTTATCGCATGACGCAATCGCTCGCTCGTTAGGTAGAGAGCGGTTGCATCATCGGTTTGTATAAAAGGCACTTGTTTTGGCTCGCCGCTCACTTAGCGGTTAGCCACCGTAGAGTCTATATCACCTGAGGATGCCTCGTGTAGAGGCGAAACACGTGTCGTATTATCGTCAGTGGTGTGTCTTGCCTAGTGTAGTGGTGTTGGAAGTAGCGGTGCTGGGATTAGTGGTGACGGGGATAGTGCACGCAATTGAGGGAGGGCGGGAGGTGCTTCTTCATACTAGGTAAGACACATCATTTTATTTTATAACGCGGATATTTGCGAAGTAAATTTTTGTAAAAGCTTTTATATAATGGATTTCCGCAAAGTAACGCCTGATTCTATTAATTATATTATATAAATGACTTGTGCTCCACAAAATTAACAAATGCAAGAATCTTCACTTTTGCAGACGACACTGCAATTATTTTTTATGCCAACTCGTGGAACCAGCTACGTTCCATTGCACAGAAAGGATTAAATGATGTGAGTGAGTGGCTTCAACGAAATTTACTCCATGCGAACATTAATAAAACCAAACTTATCCCATTTTGTATAACTAATAAGTCAGCACCGTCAGAAAATCTTGACCTTAAACTCCACTGTTGTCTAAACAAAGATCCTCTACAATGCCAATGTGAGCGACTTGAACGAGTTAGTACTGTGAAATATCTGGGTATTGTGATCGACCAAAATCTCAACTGGTTGGCACAGATAGAAGCAGTCTCGAAACGGCTAAAAAAACTTATGCATATTTTCAAAAAACTGAGGACTGTTGCTGATTTAGACCTAATAAAAATGATTTACTTTAGCCTCTGCCAATCAGTTCTAAATTATTGTATATCAGTATGGGGATCTACGAGCAAATCGCACTTAATCAAACTTGAGCGTGTCCAGAGAGCCATCTTGAAAATAGCGTACCGCAGACCTAGGAGATATCCAACTGACAAACTTTATACGGAATGCCAATTACTTAGTGTTCGTCAACTGTACATAGCTTCAGCAATATTACTATTTCACCGACAAGCTAAGCAGTTGGCACGCACTTCTTACAGAACACTTAAATGGGACTGGCCCAAGACCAAAACCGCTTTTGGCCGCAGATCAAACGATTACATGGGTCCTTATCTATACACTAAAATATACAAAGCGAATAATAAAGTCTTGAATATGACCAGATCAGGTTGTAGATTATTGGTACATAAATGGTTACAAAATAAAAAATATGAAGAAACTGAGGCATTATTAAAAAATCTTATCTGAACTAATAAACCTTCTTAACACATTCGCGGACAGTATACCAGACACAATAGATGTTGTATTGTTATTAAGCGTATAGGTGTGCACTGTGCCTTAAATGGAATATAATATCTTAAATAAATAAATAAATTTGATAATCTAAATGCGCATTGAGAATAATTAATCGTTCAAAGGGTCTTAATTTGTAGGACTATAAAAGTATAACATTGCATAAATATTCGTAATTCAAATGTGACCAGTGTTAAATATAACTTAAAAGTTTGCACCAAACACGTAAATATGTGTTAGATTTTATTTTGTTTAATTTAATCTAATTTTTTTATTTAATTTTTTTTTAAACTATGTATATGATAAATCCACTTATACGTTGCATTTTTTTTTCATCTATTTCAGCAAAGTAACCGTTTTAATTACAATATAATTTCTTTATGCCATTAAAGACAATTGTGTTTGTCTTGGCACTGCACAGTTTGCTCTAATATATTATTTTACATTATACTTTTATTTACATAATATTGAAATTAATCTTTACTTAAACTAAATATATAGCCATTTTAAAATTGTGTGAAAGAATATTAAACATTTTTTTTGTGTTTACATTATTTTGTATAAACTTTGTAGTAGATATTTCTTAAACTATAATTATTTTTTCACGGAGAGGGTAGTTTTGATATTTTTTTACAAGAAACAGTGAAGCAAAAATGTGATTGTTATTGTCTTCGATTATTCGACTCGCCTATACACTATACTGTAAAGTAATTACGCGCATACACACGGTATACATTTTTAAGGAATAGTTTTTTTTTGTTGTGATTTATTTGGTTGCACGTTTTGTTTACTTGTCCGTTTTTTTTTCTTTTGCATTATATTAGCATAGATAAATATAAATCATCATGATTATCATTAAAATATATTTTTTAAGAATTCTAATTATATAAAAAATAGAATTACATAATATCGACTAATCATTAACTTCTATATAAATGGGAAGACTGGTCTCCACGACACAGGGAATCCTAGTGTGGAGCCCAGTGATACTGTTTGAAATTATAAAACGATAAAATATGAGACATATAAATATGTAACATAACAGTAACTAAGTCAGTATTTGTATATTCTTTGAACTGAATAAATATTTCTTATTCTTTCTTACCTAAGCACTAAGCTCAATGACCTCAATACAAAATCACGTGTAATGTCCATGTCATACCTATGCATAAGGTAGGTGTTGGGAGCACTAAGCTCGAAGTTTTTGACGAGTAAGTTTACCTGGGACAAATAGTCCGACTAGGTAAAAAGGACAACTTAGAATGAGATGTCCATTGACGGATTCAACTCGGCTGGACAGCGTTCGGGACATAATGGCATATCTTCTCGTCAAATATACCTCAAAACTTAAAACAAGACTCTACAATGAGTGCGTGTTGCCAGTGATAACCTAAGGAACTGAAACGTGGTCCTTCACTGCTGGCCATATGAGGATGCTCAAGGCCGCTCAGCGAGCTATAGAGAGGGCTATGCTTGGGAATTCTTTATTGTTTTGACAATTTTACAAATGTGTAATAATTGTTATTAAAACTTAAAACGTAATAGAAAACTTCTTTAAACATAATGTGTCTTTAACATTTTGCGTAAGTGCAAACAATAAGTTGACAAAGGTCGTGTTCCGATATACACTGCGAGCTCTACTCAGTGCTCTCATTGGTGAAAAATTCGTTCCGTTATGGACTGCCACTATACTACCACAGTATCCTAGGTAAATATATGACGTCATAAATCGCCTTCATTTCTTTACTGTGAGCACTGGCGCTTTCGAGGTAAGGTGATTTCAGTACTTTGATCACGTGATGAAAAAACATAACAGCGCCTAGGGATTTAACAGCTTCCACGAATTATTGTTAATGTTATTAATTAATAATTTTATTAACAATTACAACCCATAAACTAAGAAATCTTTGAAACAAATGAATTGTTTTTTGATTAAACACCAAGTGGTAAGTTAAACATATCATTCTTTTTTTATTATTAAAATTATGGTAACTCTGATCTTATTTGATTTTATTACTTAATTTTAACGCCTAATGAAAAATCAATATATTTATAAATGAAGGTTATATCAATGATTTTAGTCGTCTTTATATTGCCAAACTGTAATATCATTAGCGTACTTGGATTTCCATTGAACACGGTCATCCCTTTTGCATTAATTGCTGAAGAACTTTTCGAGATTTGAGATTTTGAACAGAAAATTTACATTTTTGTTTATATAGATTACTATAATTATTATAAAGCAGTTTTAGTAACATATTTTCAGTAAAATGTCACATTTATTATGTAAAATTGATACCGACAGCTCTGTGCCGTAGAAGCTGGCATTTAGATAATTCAAGAAGGGTTCTAACTTTAGTGAATGAGGAAACTATGACAGGATGTTTGGCGAAATGTACGTTGAGACTATCCAAGTTAATTTTATTCCCACACTAGCAGAATATTTTCCGACAATGACAGATCTCAGAAAACTCCAGGCTTTTGCAATATCGCAACTTGTAAGGGTGTCATGAAAATAGCGCCTTTTAGCATCTCTAGACAAACGACTGCAGTGATTTCGTAGTATTTTAAATCTGAATAAATTGCGTTCAAGGGGATATCGCTTACACCTTCTTTTAGCTTTATCTCTACGCGACATCTGGTCTTTTATAGCAGCTGTGATCCATGAAACAGGGTTGTGTCTTATTTTCCCACGTTTTTCTGGTGCATGGTGTTTGTGTAAATTTAAAATTAGAGAATTGAAGTTAATCACTTTGTCCTCAATGTTAGAACAATTAATAACCGGTGTCCAGTCAATTAAACTAGCATCGCCCCTCAATGTCTAAAAGATAATGCCCTTATCACTTTTAAGATATCGAAAATGTGGCTTGCGCTTAGGGAGACGTCCACGGTAGGATAGGTAGATGAGATTGTGATATAAAAATGAGGCACATATTTTTCCGTGGTTAGCAACACTATTTGAAGACGATACGATAATCAGGTCTAGAAGAGATGCAGTACAGTTGGGAAAGTGGTGGTAGAAGATAGAGGCAAGATTTCTAGGTTATAAGATGACACAAGAGATTGCAATTTATAGGTAGGTACATAAATCATTTTTAGTAAACATGTCCCTGATCATGATCCCTCATCAAGATAACATGGCTATATACAGGACAGAAATTATTAAGAAGTGTCTCTGATTTATCAAAGAAATTGATATTAAGGTTAGGACTATACAGCAATCCAATAAAAAATTTTTGTATGATAAAGTGTGATTTCAAGGTAAAAATGTACCACAGATTCCGAGAAAGTTGATGAAGGTACGCTAATAACCCCGTAAGGAATTTCCGAACGTAAATAGACCGCCAGACCTTCACCACCTTATCGTTACGAATAAGAACGTAACCAGGTAGTTAATATTGAATAGAAGGTAGGCAGAAGGCAAGGCTTGAGAAAAGACTCAGAAATTATAAGAGCATCAAGATGACCACTGTCAATGGATGCGAGAAGGAGAGAATAATGGCAAGAAATACTTTGTGCGTTTATATAGGCTATATTAAGATGTTTAGGATATTAAGAAAAGAGGGTAGAAATACGATCATGCGGGTTAAAATCTACGGAAGGCTTCGAGTCCAGGCTCAAATAGTTGTTAGATGAAGACGAATTTGAGAAAAAGATATCATTATTATCTGTATCGTTATCTGTAACATATTTTAAAAAAGAGCACAATACTTTTAAAAATATTTAAAAAATAAAAATAAAATTTTACAAAAAAAAATATATGAGTAAATTAAAAATAAATTAACATACACTTATACAATGTTAAAAAAAAAACTAACATTAAAGGCATCTCACCTTACTCACTGGCGTGGTGGAAGAAATTTATACTTACAACTAACATTAGTAACTAAACAATTAGTGTGATTAAAAAAGAAAAAAAGAAAAGAAAGTAAAAAATAAAGCTGGGTTCAGTATAATGTACAAATCAATATAAACACATAGTGTATGATATAAAAGTAAAAATACTCGTACATTTTCACTTTCTAAAAATGCTGTAACGGAACATCGCATGTTATTTTACATTTGTACATTTGTGTTGAACGTCAATGTCATAGAATATCTTTGTTTTGCTTAATGTCAAACGTTCAATCTATGAATGTATTCAAAGTAAATACCTATTAAAGTGATCTTTTGCAAGCAGTGTCATACGCTTGATTATGTACCTAAAGAAAACTATATTTGATAATTAAAGTACAAACAAAAATTTTGATTACCGGCACGAAACATAAGACATAATACGGCTGAATATGGTATGTTGTACAAATGTAATATATAACTACACAAAACAAATATTAATGTTGGCGTGTTTTCTTATGAACGTTTGCACTATTCGTCGAAATTTTTTAAGAGATGCCATTGTTTCAGTTTGTAGCGCATTGCTTACATCTGAACTAGCAGGATATTTAGACATGAGCAGTACTAATTCTGCCATGCTTTCAATTTTCTTTCGAGATTTATCGGGAAGAATTATGATTATTTTGCCTTCGGATGACCATAAATGTTTTATGCTAAAATATTTACTTGCTGAAGAGAATACTTGATGCCTAGTCTTGGTCAAAAACTCGGTGATGGTCGTCCGGAGCCTTTAAGTCCGGTTTTATTATCACATACTAACTGTCTGTGTTCGGTATCATAAAATCTATAGCACAGGTCGGGTCTTATTTTGTGAGGCTCACAATCAATGACAGACCTTCAAACAACCTTTTTTCACTTCAGGCAACTGCAATTGGCTGGATATTAGTACACTACATCAATGAGATTCTCATTTTGTTTTTTGGGCAGCCCATGAAATAAAAGCACCTTTCTTCTCATAGCCGTATCATGCCTATCAAGCCCAAGGCAGAGTATTTGGATTTGAGTTTTCATTGCTGAAAGGGATTGCCAAACAAAGGATTGTAATTCATAAAACTTACGTGCTAGTAAATATAAATCTGTATGTGAAGAATTGCCTTCCATGTTGACTTTTTGCAGCTTCTTTTATTTTTTACACATTCGGGATCCAAACATCTTTTCAAGTTCAGACAGGTTATTTGCCAGTTTAACATCCATTGTTGACATAAAAAAGTCTTCCAGATATATTTTAATTAAAAAGAAATAGAGAGCAGTGAGTATAGGTAAGTCAAGTTGATTCTTATAACATAAAAAACATGGATCCTGTAATTCATAAAATTAAAACTAAACCCAAGCATACCACTGCAAGACTTCAAGACACAGTTAGTTCATTCTGCGTAGTACTCCGGGTTAATTCTGATATCATGATGTCAATCACCTTAGTCCCCCGTGACCACAGTTGCTGGAGAGCAACCGAAACGCCGGGAATATAAAAATAAGTTAATTAAACGCGGTAAAATCCGTAAAAGTTGTTTAATTCAATTAAAATGATGTTGACACAGGTCTGGGCAACACACATAGACATAATCAATAACCGGTAGAATAAGTGACTAGACAAGTAAAATCTTAGTATACGTGGGAAGAAAGTTTTATACCGATTCTTACCGTCAGATATGCTATGATATTGTGTGTCATTTCAGTTTTTGGTAGTGTATTGCTTGGCATAATATTATGTATATGCGTACTTTGACCGGAGATCGTACCAGCTACCATTTCTCACCATAAACTTTGTATGGAGATCTGGCATATTTAAGACTAACGCGATTTTGGGCATTTGCCTCTTTTTACTTTTACAACGTTGTACACAGAATACGGAGATATGGTAGATTTAATAACAATTTGACAGCGATATCATCACATAGTATATCAAAATAATTAATATGTGTTCATCCTAAAATCAGTGGTGGGTTTGACTATTACTGGTAGATCTACAAAGAAAGAGGAAGACATAAATTATATTTTAATTTGACAGCTGGGTGGATTTTCGGATAAGGCATTTTCCTATTAATTCAATAAGATCTTGTTAAGATTTTCATGTTGGAAAAAGAGTTTATTTTCTGATGGCTATGAGGATATAACATGTCTCCAACATACCGCATCCTGAGTGATGACAATCACTCCATCTCAAGATGTGCTGAGAGAGATCAGCACAAATACGAAGAGAATATGATAAATAAATGTTTCACAAGCACAAATCAGTCAACATGTGAAAATAAATGACATTGATTTGACATACGTAATTAAAATATTTTAGGCAATGACGTGTATGTATCATGACACAAAATGCACGAAAATCAATAACTGTGATTCAATAAGTATTTATTTCAATTCATGAATTTTCGACGTTTAATTTAAGGTTTCAAACTCAAATTCAAACTTTTATTGCTAAACCATAATGTATACAAGATGTTATAAAATAATGTGAGACCGGTGTTATGGACCCTGTTGGGCACGCAATTTAGGGGCTAGGAGAGAGGAAGCCTATTTAACTACTTATAAGAATGTCATTGTGATTTATTGAGATAGAATTCAATTTAAATTAGTGATAATTTTGTAAAACCTATATAAGTATTACATATTTGTAAAATATTCATTAGTACTATAGTAACATTTATTAGTTAGGTTTATAATATATTATCAAAGAAATCGGTAAATAATATTTGTTAAGACAAATATTTATATATTTTAATTCAAATAAGTATCGTATAGCTGTTTAAGCATGCGTATTTACTAATTCGTATAAAGAAACGCAAATGTTGTTTGAAATACTGTAAATGATAAAAAATTAAATAAATATTTATGACGAAAAATTTCAATATTCATAAGATTATTTTACATACATTTCCCTTTTCTGTACACGGTAGGGCATGATCTGGCATTGTCCTTTTGGTATCAAAACCAGGTCAATGTCGTGCGATGGTCTGAAACCTATTCGCAGACATATGAGTTGGAGTGTGGGGTACGACAACTTCTGGGGGCTTAACTTCCCCTAAGTTCTTTAATATTTATGTGAATGCACTGATTGAGTTGCTTAACACCACTCATGTCGGTTGTCATATTGACAGCGTATGCCTCAACAACATCAGTTACGCAGACAACATGGTGTTACTGAGTGCTTCTGTATGTGGCTTGGCAAAACTATTAAGCATATGTAAAAGCTACTTCCGCAGTCACGGATTGATTTATAACGTTAACGTTAAAGCGAATGCATGGTCTTTCAGGCTAAAGGGAAAGCCTTGCCCTCATATGTACCACCTATTAAGTTATACGGTACTCCGTTAAGGAGGGTGTCTCAGTTTAAGTACCTGGGTCATATGGTATCCTTTGAACTGAAATATGATGGTGATATATATAGAGAGAGAGCAGGGCATTGTCTGTTAGAGCCAACATGATCGCTCGCAGGTTTGCTCGTTGATCGGTCCCTGTAGAAGTAACGCTCTTTAGAGCTTACTGCACTTTCTATTACACGAGCAAGCTGTGGGTGGACTACACGCAAACAGTACAATGCTCTGTGTGCTCAATACAATAATGCATTCAGGAGACTGTTTTGTCTGCTTCGTTACTATAGTGCATCGGGTATGTTCGCGAATGCGCGTGTGGATTGTTTCTACACCACCATGCGTAAACGATGCACATCTCTCGTGCGCAGGGTGCGGCCCAGTTCGAATGGCATCCTAAGAGCTTTTTCTGACAGGATTGACTGTCAGTATCTGAACTGTTTTCATATGGTGCACGTGCTGACTAATCAGGCCTGTCTTAGATATAGTTTTAGAATTAGGTAAATAGTTTTAAGTTTACTGACATTAGTTTTAAGATTTGTATTATTACTGCCATCTATGATCTTTGTGGTCGAAATAAACGATTTTTATTTTATTTATTTAAAACGAAGCATTTTACTAAAAAATGCACATTAAATTATTAAAAGGCTTGTTACGTACGGTAATCGAATTGTGCTGCGTTATCGAGGTGTCTTTTGTTGACGAGCGTTGCACATCCTAGTATCTATTTTTCTACACGATGCAGGTTTCCTTGGAATAATTTTCATTACCAGTGAACACGTGTTAGTTTCCTAAAACTATTGGTTTTAGAAATAAACGTACCAATACTAGGTGGTAGCATTTCTTACCTGCCTATGAGACCATCTGGTCAGGTACTACCCTCTGCACCTATTTCTTGAACTGCTGTGCTTAGGTCTGAAGAATATTGAGAGGCAGTATAATTACAGGTTGACGTCGCATTTTTAGCTTTCTTCGTTTAAAATTGGTTGCAGCGTTGGACTGCAGTAACCACTTACAGTCAGGTGGATGTTAGTATGTCATTTCAGTTTTATATAAAAAAATGAAACATGTACGACATATATGACGTTCATAACACTTCATATTAAAGCAAGACTCAACAAAAAACATTATGAGAGAATAAACTGATATGGCATGTGCATTAGCATGACCCATTTTTATCTTAGCCTCATTCTTACAAGGATACATGAATGTTGGAGTGGCTCATAGAATAATAGTAGATTTTATACATTTTCTATCATAATCTTCGTTATTTGTTATTTCTTACTTTGAATATTTTAATGATTATGGGTACTAGTACTAAATCATAATCAAATTACGTTGTAATATTCATAAGAAAATACCGTATGGAGGCGGCGTAAGTGAATTCATCACTCCATTATATCCGGATCTGCATATGCGAATCCAGATATATTAATGTATTTTTTGGTTTTTTAGCAATATAATTTGTGAATATGAGTTATTTATGCTAAAATAATGCCATTTATAACTAAAGAATATCATGTTTATTCGTTGATAAAAAAAGTTGATACATTTACAGACAAATCTACAATATATGTTGGCGTCCTAGTCATATATATTATCTTTATATCAAAGTTATGGTCAATTTGCTTGTAAGTAAATTTGAATAGATGAATGAATGAATGAATATCCATTTATTATACAGCTCAAAAAAAGATACAGAAAACATTAAAAAATGAGGAAAGTAAATAATTTAGTGTTTTATACAAAACAAACTTTTTTGAAACAAAACTTTGATTCAGACATTCATTTTAAGCGCATTTCAAGGAAATCGATTATTTGTAAAATAAATTCAAATGGTTTAACATGTAGGATGATAAAAATGAAATTTCCTTTGTTATTTAGTATAATAAACTCAAAGTTTTATTCGTGCCTATAAAATATTTTTATTGCATGCCTTAAGTGCGAAGCGCGTAGGTGTGTTCTACTGGCGCCTAATAATTAAGACTAACGTTTTTTCGCTTGAAATCGTATCAAACAATCATATTTGTTTATATAAATGATCCTTCCACTTGATCGCATCCAGCGCAGAGCGGTTCGAAACGTCGACGACCGAGTTCTTTCTGATCGGCTCGATACACTGGCACTGGATGATGATTGTAGAGATGTTGCATCTCTTTGCGTATTTTATCGCATCTATCACGGGGAGTGCTCTGAGGAATTGTTCGGACTAATTCCAGCCGCTCAATTTCACCATCGCACATCGCGACAAAACTCGCGTTACCATCCATACCATGTGAATGATTGGCGGTCCACCACTGTGCGATTTAGAAGAAATTTTCACAACTTCCTTGTGGAATCGATTACCACCAGCGATTTTTAGGACCAATACGACTTAGGAACCTTCAAGAAAAGAGCTTACACCTTTCTAAAAGGCCGGCAACGCATTTGCAATTCCCCTGGTGTTGCGGTTGTTCAAGGGCGGCGGCAGTCACTTACCATCAGGTCAGCCGCATGCTCGTTTGCCCCCTCTTCTATATAAAAAAAATATATGACCTTAACGAAACTTCACGCAAACCAACACTACTCTAAATTATCCTGAGGCCATAAATCTCACATTGCATGTGGGAGACTTATGTTAGCAGAGGACTTGTAATGGGGTATAATGACGATGATGGTGATACGAGTATTACATATGGAAATGTTTTTGCACTATTCACACTATAATTGAGCATATTAAAGACAAAGGTATATATTAAATCAAATCGCAACAATGTGATTTAATGCTTATTGTCCGATTCAATTCTATAATGCCAAACTATTGTTAACATTGTCCTGGAAACTCCAATACAATATTGGGATAAGGAACTGTGTGAATAGTGAATACTAAAATGAAGTCAATACAACTGAAACCTTGTTATATGAAAACAAACGAAGAGAATAAATAGTACATGAAAATTAACAACATTTTGGTGGTCATAATCATTTTGTGTTTCTTTAAATTTGAAGAAAGAACTGCTAAAATTTTTTTATTGAATAACATGTATCATGAGTAGTGGGCGAACGAGCTCCGCTAATAAAATATTTCAGGGAATACATCTATACCGACAAACTTATAATTAATTAATAGAATCAGGCGTTACTTTGCGGAAGTCTACTATATTAAAATTGGTAAAAAAATTACTTCGCTTACATCCGCTCTATAAAATAAAATGATGTGTCTTACCTAGTTTGAAGAGCACCTCCCGCCCACCCTCAATTGCGTAATCGCATGTGCAATCGCTCGCTCCTTAAGTAGGGAGCGGTTGCGTCAGCGGTCTGTATAAATAGGAGTTGTTTTGGCTCGCCGCCCACTTAGTGGTCAGCCACAGCAGCGTCTAGATTACTTGAAGATGCCTCGTGTAGAGGCGAAACACGTTTCGTATTGTAGACTTTCCTAGTGTAAAATAAAATAATAGTAATCTGTAAAAATATAAAAGTAGTCAATAAAATAGCAGGTTAAAATAAATAAACAGCTGGTGACTTTGAAGCGGCATGTATTAAAATTAATGTAGCACGTTTAACTAAATATTCTTAAATGATATATTGAAAATAAAAATTTTCTCGTAAATAATCGTATGGCACAAACTCTCGCAACTAAAAAGTGAAATAACGTGACGTTATTGACTACTGGACGTCAGAAAAGTTTCTTAATCTCTGAAAACTAATGGGATGCGGGAAGTAGAGACTGTGTAAGAAACTCCGACGGAGGCGGAGTTATAGCCGAAATAAGAATTTTTAATATTTTGGTTTTTGGCCATTTGACCCCCTAAGAGTGTAATGAAAACTTTTTGCCCCTATTCAACCATACTCCTCATGACATCATCTACATGATAGCCAATTCAGACTGACTAGGCCTATAGTTCGAGTCACACCCCAACTCATTTCCAGTCTTTACTTCTAATTAGAAAGACAATCGTTCTAGACCTGCTATACCTTTATTTTATTAAGTTAAAAATTATTTATTATGTTAAGTATCTTTATTCGCTTGGGAATATTCGATATGAAAAATGAAATGAGTTATAAAAGCAGCCATTAAACAACAGAAAGTATTAGATATTTACATAATCAAAATTAAATATTAGGTCCTAATTGCCTGGTAGTTACTGGTTCTATTTTCAGTTTAATTCTTGTTACTTTCTTCTTTATGAGCCTAAATTAAACAAAATATCAGAATAAATTTAAGTATTTCTAATTATTTTTAAAGGCTCTTCAAAATAAATGAGAAATTATAGTAAAGGCTTTTATTTCAGTAAGTACGTAAATGTTTACTTCACCCTTTAATAATTTATGATTTTCGTAAAACCTTTTTGTTCCACGGAACTGAGTAGGATTCTTAGGGTTTCTAATACGTAAGGGTTACCTATTGTTCATGTTTTATGTTAGTTTCTTCTTTTGATACCAATAGATATAGTTTGAACCTATATTACAGGCCGTGAATATTTTATACGGAATAATAATGAATTCAGTATTTAGAGGTCTCCAAATTATTTTACCGCTATTGTACATTATCATATTTTATCAACAAATTTTTTGATAAAATTTTATTTGAAAAGGACATAATTATTTATCGATTATAAACCTTTGTAATATGTTTTTGAGAGAGCATATTAATGAGACGGGCAAAATATGTTTCTGCGTCTGGTTTGTTAACTTTAATGTGTTGAAGTAGAAGTAATATACGTATTAAATAATAACTTTGTTCATCGTTATTCATCATCAGCCTGTAACATTTCACTACTGGATTTAAACCGCAAAGAAAAAAATGGTTACAGTTTAAGATTTAATAAATGTTTTAATTGAACAAAATCCTGTTATTGCCAACCCTTATTAGAAAGAAATCGCCAAAGAGTGCCCCTTAAAAAGGCAGCCGAGCCTTACTCGGCCCCCCGGTCCCTAACAGCCACTCCGGCTAAAAAACCAGCCCCTGCTGCGCGCGCTCAAAAAGATCCCCTGCTAAACGTTGGGAAAACCCGCCACCATCCATCATAGTACAAGAAAAAACTAAGAGGAACAACCTTTCCAATTAGTTAAACGCGAAGAAAATAATATACTGCCCGAAAATCCAAAACGTCGGCCACGGTATCCGAATTTTCAAATCACCTGCACGCCCAACAAGTCTGTTTTTATACACACTCGTGCGCTCTCCCTGAAGAATGTAGCCTACGAGTGGTCATCCGCCAACTCCTCAAGGAGTTAGAGACCGTTCACATTTTATATTTAGACGACCTCAAAGCCCCAAAAGTCCGGTACGTGCATAGAATGTGCCACCAGGCCGACAAAAATGATTCCTAGATATGTGCCTCATCATTATGGACCTGTCTCCGTACGGCAAGGAGATCTTTAATATGCAGCGCATCTGCAATCTAACGGGGATTGTAGTTGAAGCCCACCAAAATAGGAGCATCGTTGACAGACTTAAGACACAATCTCCATCTTTACAAAGCGTTCGTGCGTATCATTTCTGGATCACTGAGTTAGAACTGGTACAACTCACCATCCTCAGCTCTTATCGGCTGACGGTGGGTCGACGGATCCTAAAAAAAGTATTGGCATGCTCTGATTACGGATCTGCGGTCCGTTTTGCATAGGATGGGCGTTTCCGGTGATGTACAGATCAATTTAGTAATATCTAATTGATATCCGGTGGACCTGCTTTCTATAGTTCCTTGAACACCGTCATTACCGCTCTTATCTATTACTTGTTGTAGACGATGTACACTCTGTTATTGTAATACACTTCTTTGTTAATTACTACCACGCTATTCTGAATCATCAATAAAACACATTCCTTAAATTTGTTTCAAGGTATTTCCAAAATATTAATGCTTATTTTCTATAAAATAGGAGCAAATCATCCACTAAAATATCGTCATACAGTGTGTTCTCTGTAAATATGTTCGTCAAACTATGCATTGAACATTCCTGAAACTTATATAGCAAATTTATTAAGCAATATTCACCACAAACTGAAATCCACTCATTCTGAAACCTGTCAACATTCCAGCCTCATCTTTTACAATTCCTTTTTAAAAACTCTAGATGATATCGTGCAGGTGATTGTCCATATAAATCAAAATATTGACCGATGCCATTCGTATCAATTTACAAAGCTATCCAATGTGAGCCTGATTTATCATCTGTATCCAAATTGCATATTATATACGTCGTTACGTATATAATATGCAAGTCGGTATACATAGGCAGTCTATTAGAAGCAAAAACATTATTTTTTAGACTGGGATGAATCTTTTTCAGATGTTGTTGTACATCTAGTGTATCCGTGATATTACTGCTATTAGTAGATTACTACAGTACCAATCTATTCAATGATTAATATAGGAATGATCAGTTATAGTGATTTGTAAATATTAAATCGCATTCTTTTGTAATGATTTGTATAGGTATCGGTGTGGCAACACAAAAGAATGCGAGATAAGCTTGTTGAATCATTAAGTTACTATCAGGTTCACTGCGGAAATGCTTTAGATTAGATATAACTTACTTGTGCTATATAAGACCGAGCAGCTACAGTCATGGAGTCAGTGTATGGCTGTTTGACCGCAGTGAATCTACCAATACTACATTTGTGTTACTACAACACATCAATGGTCACGGACGTAAGTCTATATTCTATTGACAAACTTACTTTTCTTTATGTTGTTTTCTAACAATGCGTTGTGTTGTTTTCTTACGTGCGCGCGTTGATATTAACATGTTAACTGTGTAGTTGCAGAAATTATTCAGCCTCGATGAAAATACCGATAAATAGTATTACTACTCGCCACTCTCCCCTCAAGAAGAGAGCGATGACATCGTCATTAATCTAAGTAATAACGTTAAGAAAATATCATAAATAGCAATACAATAATCACCGATCTTCAAGGATTCAAAAATAGCAAAAATGAGTTTATAGTAAAAGAATTTGGTATAGCCACTCTAGAGTACACCAAAATATTCCTAATTAAACGTCCTTACCTGTTCACTTCACTCTCTCTTGAAGAGAAAAACAAATTGATTGCTTTATTGTACAATTAAAAAACTATTTCGACAGTGGTAGAGCCAAGGGGTAGCTTTTGCTGTCGCACGGATGGGCCAGCTCGAACCAGGGTGGTACCACGACCTCACAGAATACCAGCGTGAAGTAGAGATTTACCTCTGCGTTGCGCTTGGTGAGTGCAGGTGGCCGGAGGCCCCATCCCCCCCCCCTCTCATTAACATGGTAGTGGAATTAAATAAAAGACTACCCCAGGAGGGTACCAGAGAGTTTCTCCAGGTACCCCTGGAGAATCCCTCGCTGAGCATCCACGACCAAACTACTTCACTCCTCAGCGTGGGTGCTCAGGCTGCCCCGCGTATTCTGGGAGAGGGGGGGGGTCAAAATTCCGCTCAAGACTAATGCTGCTCGGGGCAAGCGGAGCAATACAACCAAGGCGACCCCTGTCACGCTATCCGTGAATTTTTGCAACATCAGGGGACTTCATTCCAAACTTAACGCTATCCATTACCATCGAGAGACGGCGAAGCCGGCCTTGCTCTTTTTAACCGAGACTCATGTGTCCTCTCCGGCTGATACTTCATATCTCTCCTACCCGGGGTACAAATTGGAATACTCTTTTGTGCCCCGGGCTGGAGTTTGCGTATACGTCAAAGAGGACATCTGTTTTCGACGCCTCGGCAGTCTTGAAGGTACGGACCTGTCCATCCTATGGCTGCGCGTAGACAGCGACGACCATCCGCGCGTCTATGGGTGCCTCTATAGGTCCAATAGCGGTAATGTCGACACAGACCGACTCACCAACCACGTCCAAATGGCTGCAGACTTCGTGCTACAACAGGTCCCATCCGCAGAGATTGTGATACTCGGTGATTTTAACGCCCACCATGCTGAATGGCTTGGTTCTCGTTTAACCGATCATGCGGGTAGATCTGTCTATGACTTTGCTTTGGCATATGGTCTAACACAACTGGTTAATTCGCCTACGCGGATCCCAGATGTGGAAGACCATGTACCGTCCCTGTTGGACCATCTGCTGCCCTCTTATCCGGACGGATATCAGGTCTCCGTCGATGCCCCTCTGGGCTCTTCGGACCATTTACCAATCCGGAGTACGGTGCCACTCACGCTCCAATCGCAGTTGGGATCTGCAGCTTGCCGCCGTTTTTGGCACTATAGGTCACCTGATTGGGACGGCATGCGGTCTGTTTTTGCATCCTACCCTTGGGGGCGGGTTTACTTTTCGCCGGAAGATCCCAGCGTTACTGCCGATTCTGTTGCTGATGTGGTACTTCAGGGTATGGAATATTTTATTCCATCCTCTGTGGTGCCCATCGGAGGCAGATCCCAGCCATGGCTTGGTGGCTCCTGTAAAATAACATCACGCTATAAGCAGGAGTGCTACCAGGCCTGGGCTGACGCATCAACGTCTCGGGATGTAAACACCAGCGCACTTAAAAAGAAGTATAATTCCGCCTCCAGATCCTTCAAAAGCGTCATTGCCAAGGCAAGGTCTGAGGACATCGGCAGAATTGGCGAGAAGCTAGTTCGCCTTTCTTCGGGAACCCGTGCATTCTGGTCTCTCGCCAAGGCTGTCCAAGGGAACTTCTATCAGCCATCTCTTCCATCTCTGCACAGAGAGGACGACTCACTGGCTCATGCCGCAAAAGAGAAAGCCGATCTTTTGAGCTCTCTTTTTGCATCCAACTCGACTCCAGATGACGGGGGGAACACACCGCCGACCATCCCGCGATGTGAGTGCTACATGCTGGCTGTGCGATTTACACAGCGCTTGGTTCGCAAAGCACTCTTCTCCCTGGACGTCAACAAGTCGAGTGGGCACGATGGAGTCCCTCCCATTGTGCTGAAGACGTGTGCTCCGGAGTTGGCAACTGTTTTAACGCGTCTTTTCTGGTACTCCTACTCCCAAGGCGTAGTCCCGAATTCATGGAAGACAGCTTTGGTCCACCCGATCCCTAAAAGAGGCGACCGCTCAGACTCGTCCAACTACAGGCCTATCGTCATCATCTTATTGTTCTCCAAAATAATGGAATCCATTATAAACTGCCAGCTCATGAGGTACCTTGAGGATAAACAGCTGATTAGTGACCACCAGTAAGGTTTTCGTCGAGGTCGATCAGCTGGTGATCTTCTAGTCTATCTGACTCATATATGGGCGGAGGCAGTAGAGTCCAAGGTGGAGGCATTGACCGTTATTTTTGACATAGCCAAGGCCTTCGGTCGGGTCTGGCACAAAGCGCTTCTTTCGAAGCTTCCTTCCTATGGGCTTCCTGGAGAAATTGTGCAAATGGATCACCAGTTTCCTTGCTGATCGGAGCATCAAGATCGTAGTAGACGGTGCATGCTCTGATTTCAAGCCTATCGACGCTGGTGTTCCACAAGGCTGCGTGCTATCACCAACGCTGTTTCTCCTGCATATAAATGATATGTTGCTAACTGGTAGCATTCATTGCTATGCAGACGACAGCCCTGGTGATGCCTTATATACCGGCCGTGCCAATATTTCTCGGGAAAACGTCGCCGAGTACCGGCACAAACTTTTGTCTGAAGTCGAGACTTTTTTGAACAAAGTATCGGACTGGGGGCGACTTGCGTTTACCCTTAAAAAGAAACTCTTCGTCGTATCTCTTCAGTTTCAAGGCACTCCCCTTGTTCTGTTAGCCAGTATCGGAATCCTCGGCGTCAACATATCGAGTGACGTGCAGTTTCGTGGTCACTTGGAAGAGAAGGCTAAATTGGCCACTAAAAATCTTGGCGTGCTCAGCAGAGCGGGACATTATTTCATACCGGCACACCGCCTGCAACTTTACAAGTCGCAGGTTCGGCAGCACATGGAATACTGTTTCCATCTCTGGGCTGGGGCTCCCATGTGCCAGCTCCTTCCACTTGATCACATCCAGCGCAGAGCTGTTCGAATCGTCGGTGACCGAACTCTTTCCGATCGGCTTGACTCACTGGCACCGCGAAGAGTTGTTGCATCTCTTTGCGTATTATATCGCATTTACTACGGGGAGTGCTCCGAGGAATTGTTCGGACTAACTCCAGCCGCACAATTTCACCATCGCACATTGCGACAAAACTCGCGATACCATCCATACCATCTGGATAACAGGCGGTCCTCCACTGTGCGATTTTAAAGAAGTTTTCTTCCCCACATTCTTGTGGAATCGCCTACCAGCAGATATTTTTCCGGATCCATACAACTGAAGGACCTTCAAGAAAAGAGCGTTCTCCTTTTAAAAAGGCCCGCAACGCATCTGCAATTGCCTTGGTATTGCAGTCGCGGGCAGCGGTAATAACTTACTATCAGGTGAGCCGTATGCTCGTTTGCCACCTCTCCTATAAAAAAGGGACACATGTCGGTAAATGGAAAACTAAATCTACGACTACTTAAATTCTGTTATATTCGGTTTAAGTTGTCATCGTTTCCATTAAAAATAAATCTTCACATACGCTATTTCTGAACTAAATAAAATGATTTCTGATATAAGGTAATGATTTTGTCTAATTTTAAGAATTTTCTTAGCAAATTATTATATAAATTAATAACATGTATGCACTTCATTACTAAATGCAAAAATTTTATTTAAGTAAATTAAAAAAAATTAAGTAAAGACAACAATTGCATCAGAACAGCACGTCAAAGGTATCGCGATGGAATTTTCCCCGTACCATGAAAACACTCTTTACAATCTAAGAATGCTTATACTCAGTTGTGGGCCATATTTGGGCTGTTAATTTACTTTTAAATTGAGCTCTTTATTCTGTTTGTATTTTTAACAAATAGGCGCTATTAAATAAATTCTATATCAGAACGTATTTACAGTAATTCTAATATAAACACGAGGAGCAAGAAACAACCCGCTTTTTCGCATCGCCTTTGTCAGATAATAGTAAGAAAAATCTAAAATTTGAAATAAAAAAATTGTAAGTCTTCACTGAAGATATATATGACTGAATATGATCTAAATGAACTCACCTAAATTTACAAATTACCCATCATCATCATCATCATCATCAAGGCGCGGTACTTAGCTCAATCCTCAAAATATTATTCATGTGGACAATTTTTTTTAATTTATAGCAAGATCTCTCTACTATGGAGAAATCCTTTAGTTGTGAACTATTTACTGGCAAAAGCGAACATAAAATATATTGTATTTGAATATATTTTAAGTAACTGCCGCTACCACTTCCAACTACTTGAACTGAAGTAGCACTTCAACTTCACTTTATCCGTTAACTTGAAAAATTATTTTACGATGGGATCGTAAACGGTATGGCTCGATGGCGCAGGTTGCGGCACTAAGGACTGCGACAAAAGTGCTTGTATTGCTAACAAAAATTCGCGTGTGTAATTTGTGTATACAAAATGATTTCACGATTCAGAAAAAAATTCTAGTGAGGTGTGTTTTCATTCGTTGATCACAGCCTATAAAACGCTTTTATGTATATATTATATAATTAAAATAAAGAAATCACAATTACATTAAACTATTGACTGTTTTTTTTCGAAATATTTTCGGGAAAATCTAATCAAAATTTCTGTCCCCAATTTGCTATAAAATTTGAGAATGAAGTTGCACAAACTGTAGAGTTATCTGTGAGCAAATCACTCTGATTAAGAAATAATAAGAATACCTGATACCAGTTCAAATGTTCTTAAGCAGTTAAATCTGTTTTTGTTCAAAAGGTGTAATGAAATTATTAATTATTATGAGTTTACTATTTTGTTACATCGTGCATCTAGTGGCCTAAATAAGTTGTTGGGTTTTTCTGTCAAGAGATTCTGAATAGTAGCTTGGAGTCAGGTAGATGGCGGTGTTATATACACGTGCCTCGGAAAACACTTAAAGTCATTGGTCTGCGTCTTAGTGCTCTCCAGACTTTGAACAATGAAAAAAATGAGAGGATATAGCGAAATTGTGCAGCGAAATATAATTCTGCCCTGCGCAGGCTAGTCTGATAGCTAGTCTCCTTTGAGTCTGGCTGTCGTGTCCGAAAATCAGTCTGGAGTATATTATATATTATTATCAATATTTTCTCATAATATATTTAAAAGGCCGTCTCTCCTATAATGATTCAAGGACATTTCAGCCTTATGAATAAATGATTAAGTAAGCGATAAAACTAACAAGTAAGGTTTAATTGTAATATTTATATGTCTTTAGTAAAGCAATAAACAAAACGGATGGTAATCCGACTCGACCGGAGAGAGATCAGGTATGGTACAAGCGGCTTAACGTGTTTTACGAGGCACAGAGCTGAACTACCGTCAACTTCCTGACTCCTGGCTGCTACTTAAAATTCTTTGACCGAAAAACTTAATGCATTCAAACTCATGGTAAGCAATCGTGCTTATGACCACTAGACGAAGAAGCTAGCCAAAAATAATCCAGTATTAGCAATAAGTACAAATAGATCTAATCGCTATTATCAATAATCTCCCTAATGCCGCCAATCAATTCTATATTTCTAATATCTCTCATTTCTATCGTAGTGTTCCCTACAACTACCAGCATATGAGTGACATGGACATTGTATTTATTTAAAGGAACTAATAGGAATAAAATAATTTCCAAATAATAACTTTTGTAGTTGATGTTAAGCCATAGTGTGGAGAATAATGAAAACCCTGAATTCAGAAGCTCTTGTGTTGTTGAAATTTTTTTTAGTGCTTTGAAATCGCTTTTACCTTTTTATTAAAAGTTTATTTTGTTACCCTTTTGAGAGGACTAATCATTATTACAAGCTAATATACTAGTGTCTTCGAATTAGTTACAGTAAAAACTTTGTCCCCTATTTCCGGTATCGGACGGTTAAATATGGCTTTAGCTCACCAAAAAAGCGATGCATCCTGGTCCGGTTTGCCAAACCTCCAACTTTTCCTCCTTTTACCCTAAAATACGCCCGCATTGTGTTCGAGTTCATGACTTTCGTCCAACGCATGTGGCGTACTCCACCAGCGGTGGGTGCGGCTTGCTTAGTCCGAGAGGACCATGCCGACACCAAACCATCTAGTGGGGATAATGGTGCGAGGTGCTGCTGGGTGGTCGTGCAGCACCTCGCACTCGTATTGCTTATTATTATTATTTTCGGGGTAGAATGTTTTCTCCAAATTTCTATTGGACCACTCCTGAAGTTTAATCTGGTAATAAAATATCATTAAAATCGGTTCACAATTGATGAAGATATTGCGTAATATACATACAAAAAATAAGAACATAACCAATAAAAAAATTAAAACCTCCTTATTTTTTTAAATTTGTTAATAAACATTGCTGACGAATTTATTGTGTAGTAGTTCGTGAAGTAGTTTTACATACCTAACCTTCGTTTGAACCTTACACGAATTAATATCTAGATCACGGACAATTATTTTCAGGCCGTACATACACTTGTTTCGCGTAATATTCAAACCTGTGGCAGCACCGTAGCCAAACGCTGTAGGCAACAGGTAGTGGGACAGCTCGGCTAACTAATTACACCATTAATCTTATAGAAACTAGAGGTTGACCCTAGTCAAGCATATTATAGGATATAATTTTTTTCATTCTTATTGAATTGTTTTGATGTAGTTTGTTTTATTTTACACTTTATTTACCAGGCGCTTTTTTGCCCCAAAGAAACAATTGTGTAAATATAATTTTAGATTTGGAAGGGTTGTATTGTTTAATTAGGAATAATAATATAGTCATTGAAATTCAATGATATATAACTTTTAAATAAATTTGTCGTTACGATACGCGTACCACCTACTGTAATTTAATTGTACTATGCCTATAAAATTCGCGCAAGTGTCAGATAAGTTGACAAAGTTTTACCCTAATCTGATGTACGGTATGGCAGCGCATAATATACGAACAAACAAAAATTATATTTATATATTAGGTACATTTAAAAGTCTTTATTTTAACACATTTAAATTTAAAAATATTTATTGTATGAGAAAAAATCTTGCCGTGTAGTGGCGGTTAAGAATATACACTACCCCATGTCTTCCCGTGGGTGTCGTAAAAGGTGACAAAGGGAAACGGGCAGGAGATCGGCAGCAGCATCTTCCTGATAACAACAAAATTACAATAAAAAAGCTGCAGTTGCCATCCCGGTTGCCAAGCGTGGCAACTATGGAAAAACCCCCCTAACGATGAGAGTAACAAAGAGAAGGCCCCCAGTCCTCGGCGGCCCCACTATTCCTGGCTACGGTGGCGACCATGGTAACCGCGGGGCAGGGGGTGCTAAGAATCTCCGGTGGAGGTTCGCTTGCTACCTACGACGACTCGACCTGGTAACTTATAACGCACGCACCCTGAGGACTGACGAGAAGATCCTGGAGCTGGAAGAAGAGATAGACAAGTTGCGCTGGAATATCATAGGATTATCCGAGGTCCGAAAAAAGGGGGAGGACACGGTAATCCTCGAATCCGGGAACTTGTTCTATCACCGGAAGGGCGACCATCTGTCCCAAGGAGGTGTCGGATTTATCGTCAACAAGTCTCTCGTTAAGAACGTTGTAAAGATTGGGAGTGTGTCGACAAGGGTTGCTTACCTTATACTCAGAATCACCAAACGGTATTCGCTGAAGGTCATACAGGTTTACGAACCAACCTCGGCACACCCCGATGAGGAGGTGGAGGAAATGTATGAGAATATCTCCAGAGCGATGCATTTCTCCAAAACCCACTATACGGTGTTAATGGGAGATTTTTTTTTATAGAATAAGGGTGACGAACGAGCACACAGTCCACCTGATGGTAAGTGGTTGCTGCGGCCCTTTGATATCTACATCTATCCTCTATTACAAATCAAAATGAAGATGCGTTGTCACCCGTGAGCACTAAGATGGAATGCCTCATTTCCAGTAAAAAGGGACTTCGGCCACCTGCACTTACCAAGCGAAACGCAGAGGTAAGCCTCTACTTCACGCTGGTGTTCTGTGAGGTCGTGGTACCACCCCGGTTCGAGCCGGCCCACCCGTGGGACAGCAAAAGCTGCCGCGTGGCTCTACCACTGTTTAAAGAACGTAGAAGACTTCAACGCAAAACTAGGCACAAGAGAGAACGGTGAGCTGAAAGTAGAGAAATTCGGAATTGGGCAACGGAACCCAAGAGGCCAGCAGCTAGCCGACTTCATGGAGAAAGAGGGACTCTTTATGATGAACACTTTCTTTCAGAAGCGGCCCCACAGGAAGTGGACCTGGTCGAGCCCCGACGGTTCGACACAAAATGAGATTGACTTCATTATGACGACCAGACGACAACTGTTCAGTGATGTCTCAGTGATCGCAAGGGTGAAAACTGGCAACGATCTCCGAAGAGAGGCACACTGAACCTAAACGTTAAGTTGGAGAGGTCACGTCTAATGAAGTCAACGCTCCGTCCCCCTCGTGTTCTAATCCAAAGTCCCCAAACCTTTCAGCTCGAGCTATGAAACCGCTTTCAGTGGCTAGAAGATTGCAATGCAGTGGACGATATGAATGACAAGCTCGTGGAAACTGTCCATGCCGTCGGAGCTAAGTTTTGTCAGACCCGCCGCAGAAGAACACAAAAACTCTACGATCACAATCATAATCTCATGGCTGTTAGACGGGATATGAAGCTGCAATCTTCAATAGATTTTACAGCATACAGGCAACTGAACAGACAGATCTCCAGATGCATGCGGCGGGACTTACGAAACTTTAATACTGTTCGTATTGAAGAAACGATCGAGCGGAACCAGGGCTCCAAAGTCTTTGCTAGAGATCTGTCTGCCAGAAAGAGCCAACTGTCGAAGCTGAAGACCGAGCGTGGCAGCGTCATTTCCGAGACACCTGAGATTTTGAGTGAGATTGAGAGGTTCTATGAGCAGCTGTACACATCATCGTTGGAGCAACACGCAAGTGTAAGAAACGATCCAAGAGCGTGTCTTATCCGACATTATTTCGATGATATCCCGGACGTCAGTCTGAGCGAGATTAGAATGGCTCTCCAGCACCTTAAAAACGGCAAGGCCCCAGGAGAGGATGGAATTACAGCGGAGCTTCTGAAAGCAGGTGGAAAACCGGTACTGAAAGTTCTTCAGAAGCTCTTTTATTCCGTCCTCCATGGTGGCATTACACCGAAAGCGTAGAGCAGAAGTGCGGTGGTCTTGTATTTTAAGAAAGGCGACAATGCTTTTTTGAAGAACTATAGACCGATTTACCTTCTGAGCCCCGTCTATTTTGCTGCATGCTGTTTTCGAGAGTCATTACGAATCGTCTTGCGCGCAGACTTGACGACTTCCAGCCTCACGAACAAGCCGGTTTCCGAAAAGGCTTTAGCACCATATACCACATACATACCCTTCGGCAAATTGTTCATAAGTCCGAGGAGTACAATTTGCTACTATGTCTGGCGTATGTGGACTATGAGAAAGCCTTTGATTCCTTCGAAATTTGGGTGGTGCTGCAGTCCCTTCAGCGGTGCCAAGTTGACTGTCGGTATATCGAAGTGTTGAAGTGCTTGTACAGTAGGGCTACGATGGGTATCCGAGTACAGAACCAGAGTACGAAACCTATCCAATTGCAGAGCGGTGTAAGACAGGGTGACGTCATATCCCCGAAACTCTTCACCGCTGCATTGGAAGACGTTTTCAAGCTTCTGGACTGGGAAGGATACGGTATCAACATCAATGGCGAGTACATTACTCACCTTCGATTTGCCGACGATATAGTTCTTATGGCAGAATCGCTGGCGGACCTAAGCACTATGCTCAATGACCTCAATAGTGTTTCTCAACGGATTGGTCTTAATATGAATGAGAGGTCAATCGACGTATTCAACTCGGTTGGGCAGCGTTCGGGAAATTACGGCACAACTTCTCGTCAGGTATACCTCAAAACTCTAAAACGAGACTGTACAAGCAGTGCGTGTTGCCAATGATGACATATGAAACTGAGACGTGGTCCTTCACTGCTGGCCGGATAAGGAAGCTTAAGGTCGCTCAGCAAGCTATGGAGAGAGCTAAACTTAGAAATGAGGATATCCGCAGTAGAACCAGAATGACCGACATTGCCCAACGAAGAGCTCGAAGAACCGAGAACCGATGGGGAAAAAAGGTTCTTGGGTGGCAGCCTCGTACCGTCAGGTTAAGTGTAGGGCGTCCCCCCACTAGATGAAGCGACGACCTGCTAAGATATGCAGGAAGTCGATGGATGCAGGTGGCTCAGGACCGTGTTTTGTGGCACTCCATGGGGTTTGGTTTAGCAGTGGACTTGTGAAGGGCTATAATGATGATGATGATAAGAAAAAGGTTTAGAAAAAGCTTAAAATTTCAATGTACAACTTTGAAAAGTGGGAACAGAATTTCGTCTCAATTGAGTATATAATATAGCAGCTTAGAAAGAAATAGCTATTATGGCCAATGTTGTCTTGTGTTGACTTTTCACATATTACGTATGATCTCGTCATATTACGTGTATTCTCGTCTTTGTTGGGGTCTTCATTGGGGCCCCTTATATCCAAACTAGCAAGCAGACTAAGTTCTGCAGCCTATTCTGTAAAAAGAGTCTATTGTAATAAAATCCTACAAAATACACAAGCTCTCTCTATTACAAAGATTAAATATGTTATTAAACTAAAACGGTATAAAAAGGGTTATTATAATTATAATGAATACATAGTTGATAATAACCCTAGGAATGAGGTGGTCGCTTCCAAGATGTTTCTAGAATAAAATTTTTAAGTAGTTTGTACAAACATTCACGTAAAATTTACTTTAAAAAATGCCTCGCTGGGTTTCTTGCTGGTTCTTCCCAGGACAGAGGGTTTCTTTCGAACTAGTGATAAAGTTAATCATAAATTTCAATAAGAATTACACATGTGATCTATATTGAATGAAAATTATTCTATTCTATTCTATTCTGATAGGTTTACAGAAATCTTAGTATGTTAACATTTTGTACGTAAAAAAAGATTAAATAAAATTTTGAGCTAAAATGACATTCGATCCAAAGCTGCCTACATTGCAATTGAAACATTATACAATTTTGGCCCAATTTCTGTAATAAAATTTTGTATTTATTCTCAGGATATTATTTATAAGCCACTTACTAATTACCTCTGCGTTATTTTAAAAGCTTCATAAAAATACTAAAAGTATTAAATACGTATTTTATTATTGGAACGAAGTTCTTTATCAGACTGTACGAATTTGGTGGATGGGGGCTAGTTTTTTTTATTATAATTTATAAATATATATATAATTAAAATTATAATAAATAATTAAAGTCTATATCTGTAATATCGAAATAACTGCCTTTTATTGAGCTCAGAGGCATATTTGCATGCATGAACATATAAAGAGCAGTACTAAAAGTGATCTAAGCTATGCATTTCTGGAATATTTGACTTAAACTAAAACCACCATTACGTTTTTGAATTTTTTTTAATTCTACTTACTTAATTTTACCTATTAATATAATTTTGTAAAAATTACAAAATTTAAAAATTACAAATTTTCACTTATAATTCTACTTAAAACTATTAAGCGAAATTAGTTATTCAGTGAGCATGCATGTTTATAAATTATGTAATATTACATTTTGATTCATTAATTCTATGATTTTAAACAGTTTAAGTTTCTAAACTAAAAAAAAATAGTTCAATATATATTTTCTATTACATATAGCTTAAGCATATTTTTATAATCATTGTCAGATTCAACATCTTTTATGGCTTTAGGTAATTTATTATATCATTTAGCTCCTTCATACATCAGATTTTAATTTAGATATTGTGTTCTATGAATAGGTAAGTATATGTTATCAGCATTTCGTATCGTTTTCTTTAATATTTTATTATATTTATATTATTCTTTTTAAAGCTTATTTGAATTTTTCGTATTAATATGCAAGTTTTAAAAATATATAATTGGTTTAATTTCATTATTTTTGTTTCAGAGTAAGTTGTTTTAGTTTTTTTTTTTGATTTTTTATTGTATTCTATATAAATAAATATATTTTTAACAAAGTTATATCTGTATAATATAACCTCATTAATATATCAAGCAACGCGGACGAAGTCATGGGTATCAGCTAGTATGATATAAATGAACACTGTAAGTGTGAAACCTGTCTTCCGTCCCCATCGGCAACAATGAAATTGTTACTTTTCCTATTAGTTTAAGAAACAAAATTGCACTTGCTTACTATACTATATTCATTTTTCTTGCTTATTCAGTTTCGCACCTGCAGTCTTTCAGAGTCGTTCTTGCTTTCTCGCTTCCCTGATTATTACGTAATTTACTTTGTATTAAATATCAGTTAATACGAATTGCTGGTGGTTGAACATAGACGAACTAATGAAATCCCACTCTCGTGAATCGCATATCAGGCACTCACATTGCGGGATGGTCGGCGGTGTGTTTCCCCGTCATCGTGAATTGAGTTGGACGCAAAAATGGAGCCTAAAAGGTCGGCTTTCTCTTTTGTCGCGTAAGCCAGTGAGTCGTCCTCCCTGTGCAGAGATGGTAGTGATGGCTTAAAAAATTCCCTTGAACAGCCTTGGCGAGAGACCAGAATGCACGTGTTCCCGAAGAAAGGCCAACTAATTTCTCGCCAATTCAGCCAATGTGTTCATACTTTGCTTTGGAAATAACTCTTTTGAAGGACCTGGAGGTGAATTCATACTTCTCTTTAAGCATACTGGTGCTTACATCCCGAGCCGCCGAAGCCTCAGCCCAGGTCTGATAACACTCCTGCTTACTATGTAATGCAGTACTACAGATGATGGAATAAATAATTCCATTCCCTGTAACACCAAATCAGTGACAGAGAAAGCAACAAGTATCGATTCTGCGACCTCTAAAACGAAATCTATGGTAAAAATAGTCCGGAGTGGTCAATGGCAACCGGAAAAGCGGAGTGAGGAATGGGTTCGTGTACAAAGAAAAAGATAACGTAATCGCTTTTCGGGAAATGGAGGGAAAGCTATTTTAGTGCCTGATTATAATTTTAGGGCAGCAGAAATCGTAGTTCCTGTGTATATTTATAACGTGGCAAAGGGAGTATCCGTGTGTGATATCACTGAATATATTAATAAAAATAGTAAAATAGAAGTAAACATAGAGAAAATGAATATGAAAATGACAAAAGACTACGAATTATATAAGATATTCATACCTTAACATAAATTGAAAATATTTATGTCAGAAGATTTTTGGCCAGAAGGGGTTGCCTCTCTTAGATTTATTGACTTTAAACACCGTGATAAAGGGAGCACCTATAAGGCTGGCGGGAATAATTAAAATCATGATGATACCGGTACCGCTAAACTAGTGAGTTTTAATTGCAATAATATTGGCAGGTTGGTGGAGTATACGGAGAATATATCGTTCAGACGACGTGTTCGCGCAGTAGGAGACCTGGCTGCAGTCATACGACCTCGCGTACCTGGAAAGCATCGACAACAACTTTACCTTCACGGGCACTTCTGCTGTCGATACATCAACCGGCGTGCTACGCGTAACCGTAGTAAAGTAGAGTAGTGTACAGCTTGCGGCAATAAAGGTTACGCTCAACGATCGTTGTGATATAATTTTCTCAGTATGCATGCCTACCGACTCTAGTGCAAATTTAGTGGAATTCACGGAATATCTCAGTGAGATGGCTGCCATTATTGAGAGCCATAACGTGGAGTCAGTGAATATATTGTGGGATTACAATGCGCACCCTGGAGAGTTTTTGCTAGTGAACTATTAATATGTTGTTCAGAACAATCGTGGTCGTGTGTGAGATATGACGCTACCAGCATCGGATACTCACACGTTAGTCAGTGACACTCACGGCTGCTGCTGCTGGTTCGATCACTGTCTGGTGATCTGTGCCGCGCTGGACTCGGTACGCTCTGTATCTGTGTTTTGTGACACTTATTGGTCCGATCACTATCCAGCCTTACGAAAGTGTAATTTTAGTGTATCAAAACCTAAGATAACTACAACAGGCAATAATTGTATGAATAAAATCACATGGGGTGAACGTGATACTGTTAAAATATTAAAATGTCATAGTGAATTTCATGCTTGACTAAGAAACCTATATTTTCCTGCGGAATTTATGGACATGTGACAGTATGTGTAATAGAAGTAATCACAAAAAATTGTTGGATGACTTATATAATTATATCTTGTGTATACTTTCTGAGGCTGCTATTTGCAGCTAAAATGTTAGAAAAAAGTGAAATGCTAATTACCTACCAGATTGGAACAGCCACGTCCGTCAAGCTCACAGTAGTATGGAGGGTAGAGGTAACCCTCCATACTACAAAATGCTAGGCACTAGCATAGATTATACACAATACACATATATAGCGAAAGGCGCTTGTACTCATACCTCGCCGCTAATGCCGTTATGATAATCACAGTTTTAAAGTCATGATAAATGTTGCAATTAACATAAAATAGAAAATTATTTTTATTTTCAAATTAATACATAGTATATTATGTATTAATTTGAAAATAAAAAATGTAATAATTTGTATTAAACAGTAACTACAATTTACATGCATTGTAATTAATTTATAAAGAACTATAATATGTACCAGTATTTATTTTTGTATCGATAGCTAATCGATAGATTTTTTAAACCGATTTAACATTGTTCAACATCTCTAGATACGCTTAATTGCAAGCTGTCATACGCACCATGCTATAACCCAGAGTATAGTCACGAAAACATTAATTATGAAATACAAATGGTTAAATCGGTCCTCTAAACCAATAAATTACTAGTACTAACAGCATGTAAAGTTTGCTATCATAAACTTTGATTAAAGGCAAGCTGATATCGTTTATTGCATTTACGAAAATTGAGAACAGCAAGGACCAACTTTGCTTGTTAATGTGTATAAGCGTAATTTTATATATTGTAAGTAATTTTATTCATAATAAATGCTTACTTCGGAAATGATCTAAATAAGTTAAAATCTGTGGCTACCTACACCTATATTATAATTTTATATATTTGACTTAACAATATTATCATCTTAGCCAGTTGTTGTCTACATCAGTACAAAATCATTCTGGTGAATTCATCATCATCATTCATCATTACAGCCCTTCACAAGTCCACTGCTGAACATAGGCCTCCCCCAAAGAATGCCACAAAGCACGGTCCTGAGCCACCTGCATCCATCGACTTCCTGCATGTCTTACCAGGTCGTCACTCCATCTCGTGGGGGGACGCCCTACACTTCGCCTACCGAATTTTTGGTGAATGCTTGTGGTAAATTATATATATAGATACCATAATACCATATTTATGGTATTATGGTATATTAACCATAATACCATAAAACCATAATTACAAACTCGTAATTTTTGTTTACTATATTAGATTACGTAAATTTTTCTTCTTTTGTCTATGAGTGGGAGGTAGTTTTATATGATAGTGCCACACTACAATGTATTATAGTGTAGTACGAATGGGTCAGCTTGACCGGGATCGGACCTCGCCCGCACAAAATACTAGCGTTAAGTAGCAGCATAATTGTGTTTCGTATAGTGAAAGAAGAGGAGCCAAGACGTCTGTTACTGGTTAAGATGAAATCTTAGTCCTTAAGGGTGATAATTCAAACAACAAAATGCGGTATATCATCACTACATTCACATACCATTAAAATATTCTTCTATAAAAAAAGGTCCGTGTGGGTTAGTATCCTTTTTATTTATTTCTGTAAATTAACCAACCACCCATAGTGGTTGGTTAATTTTAATATTTTTCAATCCCGTAATTGTATGTTTTTAAATTTAACCCCGATAATTACGGGACTCAAAAAGGAATTTCATTCCGAGATTACGAATTTCAAAATCTAGAATTTTGAAATCCCAAATTTCAAGATTCCGGGATCACGACCCTTTTTCAGTACCTTAAAATTTACCGCCAAACAGAGAGTAGATCAAAAGGTGATTTTATTACTTTTTTTTTAATTAATTTGAAGAAATTACTTTAAACATAATTGTTAGGTATGAAATTGAGAAGTTATTTCAAAAATGTTCATAAATAATAAATAGTAAACGGCATTAATATATTATAATAACGTCCGTGAAGTTCTAAAACACATTTAATATTGTAGTCATAAGTTAAAGTTAAAGTTACAGCCTACATGCGTCTCACTGCTGTGCACAGGCCTCCTCTCATTTTTGAAAGGGTAAAAACCCTTTACCCATTAACAATTTCATTAGTGTCGGCGGGGATCGAACCCAGGTTGCTTATATAATAATTCCTGCGCATACTTCCCGCAATTTATCCTTTATATCACCGAGAGTCTGGTATCTTTGCGGCCGACTCGAAGCTGACAAGATTAGTTCTAACTAAATTACTGTCTCCAAATAAGCATTTTCACACGCTTCTCCACTCCTCTATCTGACACAAATACCCACATTAGCTAACAGTGATGGGAGGTGCTGATACAAAATATGATCGTTTATTCCACACACAGTGTGAAAGTGTTAACAAACTTTTACACACTTGAAGATCTGGAAACTACATACCTACTAATTAAGTACACTACACATTTAAATAAAATTAAATAATATACGTAAAAACTAGTTTCATTTATAGTTTATTCATTTTAAAATTACACATATTTAATTGTTAATTGTTTTATCTATGTAAAGTTACAAAAACTTTCATTGTAACATACATTACATGGCTCTATATTAAAAAACGCGTCTATGCGTTAGTAAAAAGTCTATGCCAGATAACAGATACCATTGAAAAAAAAAACAAGCGTTATGTCAAGTTTTGTCGATAGTACTGTGAGTTCTGCGTTTAAAATATAAGAAATAATTTGTTTATTATACTTTTGTACTAGCATTATATATGAAAATAATCATCAAGATGCTTTCTTTTCGTTCATCTACAAGTTTTACTCGTACGAATCCAAAGTCTGTAATGATGTTTTTATATGTGGTGAAATCTACATGCGAGAACTTCGCCTTTGTGTGTCGGTTTTTCGTTATGTTTTTGTATTATATATTATCTATTTGAATAAAATATTATTACTAACATAATTAGATTCTGCATTTAATTAGCGTTTTGTGGGTGTTTTTATTCTGATATAGGTAGAACTTTCTCCGTGGTAAAGGTTTTAGTCAAACTGGTCGCGATCGGACCGTATTAAAACCGTGACTAGCGGCAACGGGACATGCAAGGCTATTGCGTCGGCCGGATGTTTGAGTGGCTATTCATAACATCCATTTCAATTTTAAATAAAATACGTTTAAAAAATTGCAACCCTGTTTATCTTTCTAGCTTAAATCTTCAAATTTCAAAAATCCTTCGTTACAGTTTTAAACAAAGTTTTCATTCAAATACTCCACTCAAGCAGTATTCCAGATTGTATTTTGACGCATAAACATTGCAGTGTAAAGATGAGTACAAAGATTTGTGGGTAAAAGGTTCAAATAATTTGCGAACAGTGCTTTAGTCTCATAACGCATTATTAGGTAGTGCTTTACTCTCGACACGTCAAGATCAAGCAATTTTGTGTTCTTAAAGTGCCTCGATCATAACCATATTGCACTTACTGGATAATATGAGTAACCGTGTATCAAAAAAAAAAAAACACACTAATTAATCAATCTTATGTTTTCGAAAAAATAATTTTATATTGCTACTTTGAAAAAAAAACGGTTTGAAAAAAGATTTACGTGGGTATCCATATGTTAATTTTGTATGTATTCACGATAACTCCCGAAGAAATTACCCTATCAAGACCGGTTTTTTTTTTATTAGATTCAGAATTACATCAACTGGTTTCCAATTTTATATCAAGAGCCTAATACGTGTAGTTTGATAGTAAAATGATTTTAAACTTTTATAAGTTTTATTGCTATTAACCTCGGATGGGAAAGAAATGGAATCAAAATTAACGGTGACAAACTTAACCACCTACGTTTTGCAGACATTATTATTCTGTTATTGTTTTTGAGAACCCAGATAATTTTAAAGACATGCTGCAATAACTATTAAATGAAAGCGCCAAGGTAGGTCTATCAATGAATACCTCGAAAACGAAGGTAATGACAAAATCAACCAATAAAGACATTAATCCTAGAGTACTAATATAAATTTCAATCTACTTAACAATAATGTAAGCCTGGGAGGTTACTTTATAAATAAAACAAATATTTAGTATTAAACTTTAATTAAAGTTACTAATAATCGCCTCCCAGGCGATCACATAGGCTATATCTTGGCAATGGTCTAACCCAGTCAAGCGCGCAAACACTGCCCTCCGCGTCACGGACTACATATAGTTGGCGTAAAGGTAAATGGTGGACACAGAGTATGCCAAGGGGTACATATATATTTGGGTCAACTAATATCTATAGAAGATCCAATGCATATAGAAATAGATAGAAAGATAGCAAACAATTGGGAACTGTTTGATCCCTGAGCAAGGTCATGAAGGACAAAAACATGCCTGTCAAAAAAAAGGAAAATATATAACACGTGAATCCTTCCATGTTTACCGTATGGATGTCAAACATGGGCACTAACAGAGAAAACACTCAAAAAAATCCAAGTATGTCAGAATGGAATTGTAATCGGAGTTAAAAAAGAAGACAAGGTCAATTAAAAATAATATAAAAAGCAAAACTAAATTATAAACATACATACATGACGTCTGCAAACGTCTAAAATGTAGATCGACAGGACACAACATGCTAAGGGAAGGAACAGAAAAGTGGACGAGAATAATAACGGAATGGTACCCGCGCGATAGTAAAAGGAACGAAGATAGTAGTCGAATTAACGAGTACAAAAACGTGTTCATTCTTATTTCCGCTCTTGAAAATATGTGCAATAGCTCATTCAATTCAAAATGACGTCTAGAACCATTGTTCTATAGATACATTTATCTCGAGGATTTTTAACACATAATAGCAGCAATTGCTTTTAACATAATAAGATGAAAAAGAAAAATATTGTTACGAGCTTCGGGTTCGAGACAATTAAAAACTGCCGATTGCATTACCAAAATTGACACTTTAATTACACAACACTAATTAAAACTTAAAATCACACTAATAATAAAACACAGTTCGCCGTTATTTCGCTTCGAAGTATTCTCTTGTATCGCCAATTCAATACTGCCTCAGTCGTGGTCTATACCGGCCTTATATAGGGCCTCAGATAGTTTCCATAATTTCTGAAAGGATCTTCACTCTACTAGTTCTGCTACTTGACACTAGAGGGCGCTAGTGTAACTAGTGTTGCCATGTACAAGACATTAATAGTGGCGCGCAACAATATATTTAGTTTTCCTTTAATAACTCAAAAGCTATTAATATTTTAAAACATTTCTAAAATATTCATAATGAGGGAAAAATTTCGATTAAAAAGTCCAAACATTTTCATCTTCTTTTTTCATTTTCATTTTCATTTCATCTCCATTATTTATTATTTTTATTTATCGCCGAAAATAGGACTACGCGCGATCGTTCTGTCTAGAGGGCATCGCCGTTGGAGACAGTATATCACATACATTTTTATAGTATTAAATATTAATTAAAAAATTTAAAAAAATATGATATCACCAGAACTCTTGAATAAACAAATCAGAACAAAAAACTCTTGAATAAAAAAAAAATGGAAAAAAATATGTCCATTTTTCAAAAGTTATACGATTGGTAATTAATAATTTTTTCCAATCGCTGTTTTTACAAGAGACTACTTAAAATTTTAAATAATACTTCTTGGAGACCTTCTTATATACATACTTATCGATATCACGTCATATGATTTTATGCAATTTTTATATTTTGTTTGTTATATTTTTAAATTAACAAAAGTGAAGTACATAAAAATGCTGTGAATTTTTTTTTTACTAATATCTATTAAAAATAGCAATATTATATTTTATTAATATTGCTATTTTTGCATCTAGCAATGACCTTAACAAACGGAGGAAAAATATTAGGTCATTTTTATGAAATTGTTAATAAACAAATAAACAATTTTAACATTAAAAAAATATATTTTTAACATTTTATTGTCATGGTAAAATAGTGATATTTATAAAAAAAATCTTGAAATCTTTATTTATTGTTTATATTCGTCTTTTTGATATTTAGATTGTTTAAATAATGAAGTAAGAATTTTTTTCTTTAAAACTCATAATTGGCTTTTCTTTATAGGTTAACAATTTTTTTATAAATAATTTCATTCTTTATTAAGTATTTTTATAAAAACAATTTTAAACACCCGGTTTATTTTTTCTTGAAAGCAAAAAATACAAAAACGGGCATGTAATAACAAAGTACTGAAAAAAAAATCTTTAATTTTCTATAAATACAATTATAAACCTTTTTTGGTTAACCTATAGAGAAATGCCAAATTTGAGCTTTAAAGGAAAAAAAATCTTACATTATTATGTGAGCTATCGAAATATTAAGAAAACTATTATAAATAATTATAAAATATATTTCAGGAATTATTTTAAAATTTTTTAAGATCTTTTTAAATACTGAAAAAGGCAGATCTATCATAATCCAAAGATATTCACATTCACTATTCCATTCATTTATAGTCAGAAGATAAGATTTTTTTGACAGCAACCAGAACTCCACCTCCATCCTTGCCACCGTGAAACCCTGACGTTTCTCTATCTCTTCCGAATACTGTGTAACGGTTATCAAATATTTCGGAGCTCAATACACTGCTATTTAACCACGTATCTGTTAAGACTATTATATCATAATCACTAGTTGCTAACTTAAGACAAAATATTTGCACGCACAATTATACGCACCTCAGTACGTGTTACAGGGCCTTCAATTTCAGGGGGAATAACAATGCCTGTCTTTTGGAGGCTCGTACTGTAATATTAGAGTCGCATTTTACTGGTGTGTTATCCTTATTGCTCTATCGCTTCCAAATTATCGTCACCATTGGTTAGAAATTTAAGATGATATGCGTTGTTACATGTGTTGCAAAGCCTATAAATATTATATTCAAACCCTAAAGAACAACAATTCCATTCAATTAAATCTTGATCCATTTTTTAATATAATTTTAGTTGTACTTGTCGTGTTAAATACCTATTGTTACGGCCTTCAGTTGCCCCGACAAAGGTCGATTGGGCTAGGGCCCATCAGTAGCTCACTCGACGAGCAACCAGAGGGCTTGGGCCCAAGTGGCCTATGGATAATTATTAACAAATGGCTGATAAGCAAACACAAACTTACAGAGTTCCAGAGGTAGGGTTGACCACAGGGTATCAGTCAGGTGGTAAGTAAGGTGTATGTAAGTAGTGTGTGTGAAAGTGTGTATAAATATAACCTGACGTCAATGATGTAATCGGACAGCAGACCCACAGGCGCTGCTTTTATCCACAATGTGCAATTTCCACAACTCGTTGGCGCAAATTAATGGCATCGAAGTTAAATTAATCACTCAAAACTCAAGGAAAGCCTCTTGTCACGTATACGAATGAAATAAGACAACGCAAAGAAGGCGGTCTTAACGAGACTCAACGATTCGATAGTAAATTCCAGGCCATCTAACCGACGCGGCGGCCGCGCCCAACTAACCTCGCCCACAAGTCGAGCGACCGAGTGGTGAGCCGAGAGCCGCTCGCGGGAGAGGAGGCCGGCGGTGACCTTTAAATTCCATCGGAAAGACACGCCAAGACGCGCGTCTTGAATGCAAGTTTTTAAAATGTTAATATTTGGCCTAGACACCTATTCTCTTTTTTTTTCAACAAAACACGTTACCCCCACACTAGGATTTTCTCCTGTGTCGTGGAGGCAGTTTCCAATCATAAATTGCACAAGGACAAACATCCACACCCGGAACAATTATTTGTAGGCCATACAAATACTTGTTCCGTGCGGGATTCGAACCCGCGGCCCCCAGCGCAACAACTGATTGCTAAGCCACTGCGCCACGGAGCCGTCATATTATTATATTATGAAATAAACTGATGGAAAAATTTGGGATGTGCAAGCGGGATTTAGAAACGGAATGAGATGCACGGATCATGTTTTTTCCATGCGCATAATCGCGGAGAAGTTTTTGGCCAAAACCCAATAAGTTTTGGCCAAAAACTTCTCCACTGTCACTGTCACTTATGCCAAAGTAATGGAGGAGGCAAAGGCCAAAATACACTTGGCAGATTTTGGCATCGAAACAGTCCGCCAGAAGCGGGCAGTAACCGGAGGACTCCTGCTGGAAATTAAGGGTCCGGATTGCGGCGCGAAGGCGGACAAGCTGGCGGCCAAAATTCGTGAGGTTCTCTCAGACCTAAACGTGCGGATCAATCGGCCAGTTAAAACTAGCGATGTTCGACGGAGGGACGACGCTGTCAGCACTTTGGAGGTTGCGGCGGCTATGGCTGAGGCAGGAGATTGCTCGGTAGATAATATAAAAGTCGGAGAAATCCGCCGAAATCCCACTAGCATGGGGACATGCTGGGTGCGGTGCCCAGTTACGGCAGTCCGCAAGATTACGGCTGTTGGGCGAGTGCGCGTGGGTTGGGGGTCTGCTCGAGTAGAATTACTGGAGCCCAGGCCCATGCACTGTTTTCGGTGTCTAGAAAGGGGGCACGTTGCCAGCAGGTGCTCCAGTGAAACAAACAGAGGCGCACGTTGTTATGCTTGCGGAGAGCAAGGACACAGGGCGAAACAGTGCACTGCGTCGGCACTAAAATGTCCCCTTTGTTCCGATCTTGGGCATTCTGCTGGCCACAGATTAGGGAAGAAGTGTATGCCTCCTCCCAAAAAAAAAGGGAAGGAAGAATGGTGAGATCTCTGCACCCACCAGCAAGGCGGCCACAACGACTTCTGTCGCTGCTCCGAGTACTAGCTCGGCTATGGAGGTGGCTGAGTTAGAAATTCGCACCCCTTAAAGTCCTCCAGGGCAACCTGAACCACTGCTGTAATGCGCAGCATTTGCTCATGCAAACCATTGCGGAGTGGCGGGTTGCCCTTGCAGTAGTAGCAGAGCCCTTTGCCGTCCCTGACCATCCTCGCTGATTCGGTGACGAATCGGGCTCCGTCGCCATCTACTGGAGGGGTGGAGAGGGTGCCCCACCCTGCGCTCTATTGAGAAGAGGGCAGGGCTTTGTTGCAGTGCAATGGGGCCCCTTGGCCATAGTGGGCTGCTATGTCTCTCCTAATAGGTCCCTTGCCGACTACGAGGCGTACATAGACGAGGTGGCGAATTGTGTTCGCGAATGTCTACCTCGTCCGTTGATCGCTCTGGGAGATTTTAATGCCCACACAAGGGCTTGGGGCAACTCTAGAGACGATCCCAAGGGAGAGACAGTGATGGTATGGCTGGTACGGCTGGACTGGACCTCCGATTGATGAATCAGGGGTCCGTAAGCACATGTGTACGGTGGCAGGGGGAGTCCATCGTGGATCTTACGTGGGCAACTCCTCCTGCAATGCAAATGCTGTCGGGCTGGCGAGTGGCGGAGGAGGTGGTCACTTTGTCTGACCACCGCCACATCGTATTCAATGTCGCACTTCGACAGCCCGACAGTAATCCCAGTCGCCGAGATCGCAGCCCACCGCGACGTTGGTGTCTCAAGCGGCTCGATCAAGATAAGCTCGAAGCCGCCGCCATCGTCGCGTCCTGGCCAGAAAACGCCGATGAGGTCCAGTCCGATCCTGAAGGGGAAGCAAACTGGTTTCGGGGTACGATGGCGCAAATTAGCGACCTGTCGATGCCCAGAATCAGTCGCCCTAAGCGCAAAGCAGTGTACTGGTGGTCAGCAGAAATCGCACGGCTCCGTGCAATCTGCTTACGGTGTCGGCGCCAATACACTAGAGCCCGAAGGAGAAGACGGCGAGCTCCGCCTGAAGAGATAGCCAGACTCTACGGGGCATACCGAGCGGCTACAAAGGCGTTGCAAATCGCCATTACCAACGCCAGGTCTCGGTCCTGGAAAGAGCTTCTGGAGGGACTCAACAAAGATCCCTGGGGGCGCCCATACAGGATGGTGCTGGGTAAGCTCCGGCCCTGGTCGCCCCCTCTGACGGAGATTCTCGACCCGGATCTTCTGGAAAGGGTAATCAGCACGCTCTTTCCAGAGGACCGGTCAAGTCCCGAAGGTCACCTGCCGTCTTCCTGGGAGTGGCAAGAGGAGATGGGGGTGACCGTTGAGGAGCTGGACCGAGCCATTAGCCGCCTAAAAGTCCGGAACACAGCACCGGGTCCCGACGGAATCCCGGGCCGGGCCCTAGTGCTGAGTCTGGCTGCTCTGGGGAACAGGCTCAGGCAGCTGTTTACCAGCTGTCTGCGGTGTGCCAAATTCCCCACAGCCTGGAAAGAGGCAAGGCTGGTTCTCTTGAAGAAGGACGGCAGGGCTGCAGATTCTCCGTCTGCGTACCGACCCATATGCCTGCTGGACGAGATTGGCAAATTGTTCGAGAGGATAGTTGCCACTCGGCTCAGCGGGCATCTGTCGCGCGTCGGTCCCGATTTGGCTGACAGCCAGTTTGGATTCCGACGGGAGCGTTCCACTGTAGATGCGATTATGCGCGTCCGCTCCCTGTCGGAACAAACAGTATCACGGGGTGGCGTGGCGTTGGCGATAAGTCTTGATATCGTCAACGCCTTTAACTCTCTACCCTGGGACGCAATCAGGAGGGCACTGGCACATCATCAAGTGCCCCCCTACCTTCATGGTATTATTGGGGACTACTTGCGCGACAGGTACATTGTGTACATGGCGAAAGATGGTAGAAACATTCGGAGGGAGATCAGACGTGGGGTTCCACAGGGCTCGGTGCTGGGACCACTACTGTGGAACCTCGCGTACGATGCGGTTCTGCGAGTCGACCTTCCCGCTGGCGTAAATATCGTGTGCTATGCCGACGACACCTTGGTGATCGCCAGCGGGATAACTTTCAAGGGGACCAAGGAGCTCGCCGAACTTGGGGTGGAAGTCGTCGTCGCCAAAATCCACGAGTTGGGTCTAGAAATAGCGCCTCAAAAGACCGAGGCCCTATGGTTCCATAAATTACCACGGGGCAGGGAACCACCCAACTCGTGCGTCCGCGTGGGTGGGTCCGAAGTCAGAGTGGGGAGGTACATGAAGTACCTAGGCCTGCACCTTGACAGTCGCTGGGGCTTCGAAGAACATTTCGAGCGCCTAGTCCCCCGGATCTAAAGGGTGGCGGGTGCTATGCATAGACTGCTGCCCAATCTAGGGGGACCGACGGAGGAAGTACGTCGCCTCTATGCAGGAGTTATACGGTCCGTAGCTCTGTATGGAGCGCCTGTATGGGCAAAAAGGCTGGCCATCCGACGCTGTAGAACTAAAATTTACAGTGTCCAGCGGAGGATGGCCATACGGATCGTACGAGCATACCGCACCATATCCTTTGAGGCGGCGACAATCCTGGCTCGCTTTCCACCACTAGATATACTGGCGGAGATGGACGCGAGGGTGTACGACCGAATCCGTGCCCTCCGCCAGAGCGGTGATAGCGAGCCAGAAGAGGCGCTCGAATCAGTTAAACGGCAGGAACGACAAAACGCCCTAGCGACATGGCGCACTCGACTCGAGGAGCGCTATGAATACAAACTCGTCATTGGAGCAATACTGCCGGTCTTCGATGCCTGGATGCAGCGACGAGTAGGAAGACTCACCTACAGACTTACACAGATAATTACCGGGCATGGGTGCTTCGGTGATTATCTGTGTAAGATCGGACGCGAGGCGACGGCGAACTGCTTCCACTGTGGTGGACAGGACCAGGACTCCGCTTCTCATACGCTCGCAGTATGCCCAGCGTGGGAACGGGAGCGGACAATCCTGGTGAACCGCATTGGACGGGACCTCTCCCTGCCAGCAGTCGTGTCGGCGATGCTGAGCGGAGATTCGGCGTGGAGGGCCGTAGCCACCTTCTGTGAATCTGTTATGACTCAGAAGGAGGCTTCTGAGCGGGATCGGGAGAGGGCGGATCCCGCACGGAGACGACGTCGCCAAGGCGTTCGTCACGGCCCTCCTATTGAAAACGGTGTTCCCCTACCAGAAACGGGGCCTCCGGGGTTGCAGACGCTCGGGGCGGGGGCCTCGAGCGTCTAGCTATGTAACCCTTGAGGAGGACGATGACTCGGAAGTGGTCTCGAGACATCGTGATAGCACCGCGACGGTGCTGGGGGCAGCAATTACTGCCCCCGGGACGTGCTATAGGTGTAGCAAAGCGACGGAGGGGCCCCGGTGGCGTTCTGAACGGAGATCCCGGGACCCCTCGTATACGCTGATGGTGACCACCGTGGAGTTTTAGCCGGTATGAGTAGCATAACCATTTCGTTGCCCCCGTAGCGGAAGGTATCCATGAGGATTTCCCCACGTAAAAAAAAAGAAAAAAGGCGTTGAAGATAATAGTAAGAAGGGTTAACACCCGCTCAGGAAAGTGTTTAAGGGCTTGGTTGGAGATGCCATCCGCGCCCGGAGCCTTTTTGGGCTTAAGTCCTTTGATGAGGGATGAAATCTCATCATTGGACACAATTATAGGGTCAGAGGCAGTGGGGGGTGAGTTCCGGCGGCGAATTTAGGGAAGGTAAGATTACTCTGTATTTACTTGCCATCAAAAATATAATAAATACTTGCCCGGTGTTATTTGTACTATATATTATACATTTAATAGCTAATTATCTTATAGGCATATTACTAAGAGGAAAAAATTTAAGCAAAATTAGCTTCGTTTACCCTGAAAATCAATTGAGTTAATTCAAACGATAAAAAATTAAATAATTTATAAACTATATAAAAATTTATAAACTGCCTGTGTTTACTAAATGCCAGTTACTAATCTAGAGAACGAAACACCTAGTGTAATTGATTCAAAACTGTTCTTTAAAAAAAAAATTTTATAAGTGTAACAATATTGTACTTTATATAAATTGCTAGGCATTTTACAATATATTATATGTATTATCACCGACGCTGGCCTTTCATTATTTATACGTCTACTATTTTAGAACAAATATATGATTCTAATATTTTATCTAATTTTTATAAACTGCCTGTGTTTACGAAATGCCAGTTACTAATCTAGAGAACGAAACACCTAGTGTAATTGATTCAAAACTGTTCTTTAAAAAAAAAAATTTTTATAAGTGTAACAATATTGTACTTTATATAAATTGCTAGGCATTTTACAATATATTATATGTACTATCACCGACGCTGGCCTTTCATTATTTATACGTCTACTATTTTAGAACAAATATATGATTCAAATATTTCTAACACGATACTTATTACCAAAATTGTGTGCCATTAAAATCGATTCTTAAATTACACGATAAACACATTTCTAATATTGTCAATTTTGTTTGGAATCTAACTTTATGTATTTACTCCCCGGCGGTGGACGTGAGCGAAAAACAAATTAACATGCATTAAGGAAGTTATTTCAGAATAAGTTAGCTTGATTAAAAAATGCTTTTAAGATATTTACTTTTCTACGTTGTATTAAAAATAAGAATTTTAATTAGTTACAAAATAACAATACAAAAAAGCAGAGAGGATATTTTTTGTTTTCAGCTGAAAAGATTTATCAACACTTGTAATTATCGATCCGTGTACGGTCGGTAACGATTGAGTTTACTAAAATAAAAAAGTAAAATTTTAAAGGTTTTTACTTTTGGAATAATGAATTAATAAAAAAAATATCAGTGTAATGACAGTAGCAGATATTATATTACATCTTAAAAAATGTTTGCTCTTATATCATTACCTGGGGACAAAACAACACAGTATGTTTGCATAGAATAAGTGCTGCCCGGATATCCTCTTATACATAATTTTCTCAACCGGTGACAAGAGGGCTGGTTCTTTTCTCGCTCAAAGCTAAGTATAGGCCGTTAAGCGAGGAAACGCAGCCAGCGTTCTTGGCACTATACCGAGGTGGAGTAGGAATTTATGACAATTTAAGTTTTAGTTTACTTATTATTGTAATAAAATATTATACGTTCATTAGTTATTATAAAACGTGTACATTTTAATTGATTTATTATTATATATTATATGGTTAACGTAGTGTTGATTTCCGCACGCTGAATTATGGCGAAAATTTCTGCCTGGATGATAGAGGTGAATCTACCTAAATTTATACTGAGTTTGAATTTGGGGCGTTCCTCATTAGCCGGAGCCTACGTTGAGGCCCGTTCTTGACCCATCGGTATACCATATAAGGATACCGACCTCACTGATGACCTGTCCATTCAGCCAGTCTTTTTTGGTGAGTAGTTACACTGTATACTTTTTGTTAAAAGTATATAGTTGACGCATGATATCTGAGATCATGGATAAAAACTATGGTTCCTTGATTGAGTCGAACATTGTTCTCAATCTATAGGAAAGCAAGCTCAAACCCTCCTGAGCGTTAATCCTATACAAACTAGCCTTCGCCTCCTTGTCTAAGTAAAGATCAAGGGGCGTTAGCCCTGAAAGTGCATTAAGAGCCACTCCAGGCGATGATCGCATCGCTCCAGTTGCCATCAAGCAAGCAGTCCTTTGTAGACTATTTAGTCTGTCCGCAGTCGTCTTTAAGTTGGCCTTATTACACCAGAAAGTGGAGGCGTAGATATGAATCGGCCTCACTATACTGCTGTACAGCCATAGGATCATAATGGGATGCAATCCCCAGTTGTTCCCGACCATGCGACTGCACGTACCTAAAGCAAGCTTAGCCTTATGACATACATTGCTAAGGTGAGAGTTCCACGTTAGTTTTAGGTCGATTGCTACGGTTAAGTACTTAACTACAGTGGAAAATGGTACTTCTTTACCATTGAGTTTTGGTGTGACTAATTTGTCCAACCGTCTCTTTTTGGTAAAGGGTATTATAGCAGTTTTATCAGCAATAACTGATAAACTGTTATCCTTGAACCAGTTGTTTATGGTGTTTAGGTCTCTTTGTATGATTAATTATAAAGTACTTTGGTAAAAGCCCCCCGCAATGATCACAAAATCATCAGCATAATCCAGTGTGTCAATGCTAAGGTCTACCATCTTGTACAATAATTGGACAACCGCAAGAGTCCAAAGGAGGGGTGACAAAATACCGCCTTGTGGACAGCCTCTTGTTGTTGCAATCTCAATTGAAGTTTGAAACGGCTCTATTTTTGTTTGAGAGCATTGACTTCACCCACCTGATGGTTGTGAGGTCAACATTTTCCTTCCTTCGACATTAGCCTTAATGTCTAGAAAGGCACAAAGAGATATTTCTTTACCCTCCAGCGCTTTTTCAACCCTGTCAATAAGACTAATCAGGGCTGTTTCCGTAGATTTGCCTCTGCGAAAAGCATGTTGGTTGTAGTGTATAGGTCTTGTTGCTAGAGCTACATCCCTAATATATCTATCTATAACCTTTTCCGCTGTCTTAAGAAGAAATGAAAAAAGGCTTATTATAGGTCTAAAGAACTTTGCTAAAACTTAGTCCTATCTACTAGCCTTAGGTATAAATAGAACATTAACAATTGTTCATCGTTCTGGAATATATCCCCATGCAAAACTTGCGCTGAAGATTTTCACCATATAAGGAAGAAGGATATCGATAACCGTCTGTAGATGGATGGGCACTATTCCATCTTTCCCATTTGTCTTATATGGTTTAAATAAGTCAATAGATCTTTGTAGCCCTACATACCAGTCCTCATTACAAGACCTTCATAGGGCTCTGAAAGAGTTCGAGGCCAGAGTCATATGTGACCCTAAGAAATGGCTTGACGCACGTAGCTTCAGTGTTTCCGTTTCACTATTAGTGAAGTTTTCATCAGGCTTTTTAAGAAGCCCAATCTTATTAGGTTTAGCTTTCGATTGCAGTTTATGTAGTCTTGCACTGCGAGGCAAAGACTCAACTTCCTCACATAGCTTCCTCCACATTGCTCTCTTAGCTTTCCTAATTTCTTTATTATAATCGGTTAGCGCTACACTATAAATATCCTATTCTTTGGTTTTTTTAGCCATATTGAAAGGTTTCCTAGTATTCTCCCTAAGCTGTTTTAGTTTGGTGTTCCACCAAGGAACTTTTCGTGTTGAGGTCTTGTTTGAGGGGAAAACTTTCTTCGAAAGCTTCACGGATACCTTCGGTTACCGTCTCCACCGCTTACTCCAGACCTTCAATCGTTTTTATGCATTAAGTAAATGTTTCCAAATTTCTCCTCAGGCTATCTCTTTAGACATCGCAGGAGGTCGCTTTCGGATCCCTAAAAGTAATAGTTTCATAAGTCAGTGATACTCTAATCACAAACTTAATGTGTCTGTGATCAGACTTCGAGTTTTCACTACTAACATGCCACTCAGTAATCCGCCTGGATGTGTTATTGGTAGCAAAGTTTATATCTAAAACTTCCTGCCAAATAGGCGTTACAAAGGTTGGTGTACACTGTAAGTTTGGACTTACCAGGCGATTGGATCTGAGAAAGTCAAAAAGTAACACGCCTCTTTCGTTGATGTTAGTGCTTCTCCATGCTGTGTGGTGAGCTTTAGCATCACATCTCACTACAAGTTCGGCGTTTTTCTTACAGGCGAACTCCGCCACTCGCTCTCTAACTCGATGGCAGGATAAGTCATATCGTCATGTATCTTATCATCAACTCTAAATATTCCACAAGGCTCTAAAACTGAGGGAACATTTATAGAGACAAGTGCCCTTCGGATGACATCATTCAAAGAACCGTGCTTTGAAAACCTAATAGCACCTTTTTTACATGAAAGTCCGTGGAGCCAAAACTTGTCGACGCTGCTACCACAGGGGCACTGATGGGGTTGACAAATCGCCGCTCTAAGTCGGATTCATAGGGTGATGCGCAAATACCGAGATTACTTGATGGTAAAGCGTGTAAGCAGTGTCTATATTCCTTAGTCAAAAAAGCTAGAAGACGTGCCTGATCTAGGTCATTATGGAAATTATGAAATAAAACTTTTTGCACGCTCTGTATCAACGGAATATCCTAATGTTTTTGTTAGTTACCTTGCCGTGACAGAGCATTCGCCAAGACTGCCCTGCCCCCGTGGGAAAACACAGGTCTGTTTTATTATTTAAAATTATTTTACACAAGTCACTGACACTATGCACGAAAGCAAGGAAAGCAAGCAATTAAAAGATTTATCACACCAATAGCACTAAATTTTATACGTAGGTAGGTAGTCCAGACTGTTGTATTTAAAGTTAAATTTAGAATTTTTTTATAGCTATTTTAAGATTATTATCAATATCTTTTAAAATATCCGAACATTTCCAGACTGGACTCGAGAGGAGTATGTATGTAAATCTAGGTACAAGTAAAAAGATAAAATAGTAAGAGCAATGTGGGGGTTTAAATTATACAATTTATCAATGTGGTTCAAAATCTGCTCAAACTTTTTTTGAAACAGGGTTAATACTATCGATAAATAACGGGCACCTAGCAGGTATAGCGGCAGTAAACTGACAGTTTTTATTCTTGAAGAAATATAATAGAAATTTTGAATTTAAGTGTGTCTGTTAGCACTAGATAAATTAATGGAAAAATTATTTCACGTTTAATGTTATTTGGTTCAAAACCAATATATTTAAAATTTCGAAATATTATAGTAAGATTACTGATGACGTCATCTGCTCTACCTTTTAGTGTACCGTCATCCAGGTACCAGAAATTCAGCTGAGATTTCAAATTTGAAAGAATGGGTTGAATTCCCAAATTGAAAAGTGCTGGAGCCAATGGGTCACCCTACTGAACACCGACAGCAGAATCGATAATATGGTTTTAGTAAAACAAGTAATTATTTTGACTGTAACATTGCCAAACATAATGATAAATTTCAGGGGTATTGTTAGCCACTTCATTCAGCTGGGTTACCCCATAGATAAAGTTAAAAGCATTCCTTAGGTCAATCATCTGTGGTACCCATCGGAGGCAGATCTCAGCCTTGGTTCGGTTGCTCCTGTAAGACTGCATTACACAGTAAGCAGGAGTGTTATCAAGCCTGGGCTGCGGCTTCGGCGACTCGGGATGTAAATACCAGCACACTTAAAAAGAAGTATAACTTCGCCTCCAGGTCCTTCAAAAGAGTTATTGCCTAGGCAAAGTCAGAGCACATAGGCAGAATTGGCGAGAAACTAGTTCGCCTTCCTTCGGGAACCCGTGCATTCTGGTCTCTCGCCAAGGCTGTCCAAGGGAATTTCTGTAAGCCATCACTACCATCTCTGCACAGGGAGGATGACTCACTGGCCCATGACGCAAAAGAAAAAGCCGACCTTTTAGGCTCCCTTTTTGCGTCCAACTCGACTCTTGATGACGGGGGGAAAACACCGCCGACCATCCCGCGGTGTGACTGCTCCATGCCGGATGTGCTGTTCTCACAGCGCACGGTTCGCAAAGCACTGCTCTCCCTGGACATCCAGAAGTCGAGTGGGCCTGACGGAATCCCCCCAATTGTGCTGAGGACGTGTGCTCCGGAGTTGGCACCGGTCCTAACGCGTCTTTTCCGGTACTCCTACTCCCAAGGCGTAGTCCCGAATTCATGGATGACAGCTTTTTTCCACCCGATCCCTAAAAAAGGCGACCGCTCAGACCCATCCAACTATAGGCCTATCGCGATCACCTCCTTGTTCTCCACAATAATGAAATCCATTATTAACTGCCAGCTCATCCGGTACCTTGAGGATCACCAGCTGATTAGTGACCGCCAATACGGTTTTCGTCGGGGTCGATCAGCTGGTGATCTTCTGGTCTACCTGACCCATAGATGGGCGGAGCCAGTAGAGTCCAAGGGGGAGGCGTTGGCCGTTAGTCTGGACATTGCGAAGGCCTTCGATCGGGTTTGGCACAAAGCGCTTCTTTCGAAGCTCCCTTCCTATGGGCTTCCCGAGAAATTGTGCAATTGGATCACCAGCTTCCTTGTAGATCGGAGCATCAAGGTCGTTGTAGACGGTGCATGCTCTGACTACAAGCCTATTAACGCTGGTGTTCCACAAGGCTGTGTGCTATCACCAACGCTGTTTCTTCTGCATATCAATGATATGTTGCTAACTGGTAACATTCATTGCTATGCGGATGACAGCACTGGTGATGCTCTATACCCCGGCCGTGCCAATATTTCTCGGGAAAACGTCGCTGAGTACCGGAACAAACTTGTGTCTGAAGTCGAGTCTTTGCTGAACAATGTCTCGGATTGGGGGCGACTAAATCTAGTCCAATTTAATCCTCAGAAGACACACGTTTGCGCGTTTACCGCTAAAAAGAACCCCTTTGTCGTATCTTCTCAGTTTCAAGGCACTCCCCTTCTTGCCTCAGCCAGTATCGGTATCCTCGGAGTCGACATATCGAGTAACGTGCAGTTTTGTGGTCACTTGGAAGGGAAGGCCAAATTGGCCTCTAAAAAGCTTGGCGTGCTCAGCAGAGTGGGACAGTATTTCATGCCGGCACACCGCCTGCTACTTTACAAGGCGCAAGTTCGGCCTCACATGGAATACTGTTCCCATCTCTGGGCAGGGGCTCCCCAGTGCCAGCTCCTTCCACTTGACCGCATCCAACGCAGAGCGGCTCGAATTGTCGACGACCGAGCCCTTTCCGATCGGCTCGATTCATTGGCACTGGGAAGAGATGTTGCATCCCTTTGCATTTTCTTTCGCATCTACCATGGGGAGTGCTCTGAGGAATTGTTCGGATTAATCCCAGCCGCTAAATTTCACGAACCCACATCGCGGCAGAACTCCCGATACCATCCACACCATCTGGATGATTGGCGGTCCACCACTGTGCGATTTAGAAGATGTTTTCTTCCTCGCACGACCTCCTTGTGGAATCGATTACCATCAGCGATTTTTCCGGACCGATACGACTTAGGGACCTTCAAGAAAAGAGCGTACTCCTTTTTAAAAGGCCGGCAACGCATCTGCGATTCCCCTGGTGTTGCAGTTGTTCATGGGCGGCGGTAGTCACTTACCATCAGGTGAGCCGCATGCTCGTTTGCCCCCTCTCCTATATAAAAAAAAACCATCACAAGAACATCTGCATCAGAGTTTGTTAAAAATGTGCGCACTGAATATACCACCGCCTCACAGCCACCTCTAGTGCCAAAGCCTAGTAGGTTGAAATTTTGTCTGAGGGTAAGAGATTATGTGCCTGCAAGCTAATTTTGAAGTTAAGCGCTGAAATGTGGAACCAACGGGAATAGGACGGATACTGTTTTCCTTTTTTTAAGGTACATAATCTTGCCCCATATAACAATGGAATGAAATTTGGATTAACATTACCAGAAAGCATAAAATGATATAATTTTGTAATATCATTAAGAAGTCCGGCGTCACCTTCAGAAATGCTTACAAGATCTTTAAGATGTCTAGGTGTTATTCCATCAATGCCTTCAGCAGCTCCATTCGAAAATTACATAATTACTTCTAAAGTGTCTTTTTCAGAAATTTGTAAAGGTTGCATAGAAGTATTGTGAGGAAATGGTGAACTTTGAGAAGGATTGACCAAAGGATGCTTCTGACGAAGGCCTTTAAGAGTTTCGACATTACGAGGAGCCAGGATGAGGATGTGATGTTTGAGAATTAAATACGGGATGCAGTTTTTAAGTCGCCATCCATAACTTTTGACTCAACTACTTTTTTAAATCAAATTTAGGATAAGGTTAATGATTATTAATTGGCTCATCTAAATTTTGAAAAGATGTCTTTTAAGTTGAGACGTAATTGATTTATTCATGGTTTTGTCGATATGAATTGGAATACTCGAAAGTAAATAATTTTTGGCAACTCTTTTCACAATTTTTTTTCATAGAAAAAAGGCAATAGTGCAAATAGTTGGCAAAAATTCTTTTCAATTTTTTATTTAATAAAATTCTTTCCACTCTTTTCACTATTAGTGAAACAATTTTGAAAATGCTTTAGCAAGCTGCATCCTCGTGTCCATGAGGGTTGTGAATCTTATACTCAGAATCACCAAACGGTCATACAGGTTTACGCAGCAACCTCGGTACATCCCGATGAGGAGGTGGAGAAAATTTATGAGGATATCTCTGAAGCCATGTATTCCTCCAAAAATCACTTGTTCTTCAAGAAAGGTGACAACGCTCCCTTGAAGAATGAACGGATTAGTAAGCTGAAGTGGCAATGGGCTAGCCATATAATTTGAATAACCAACCGTATCACCAACAAGGAGGTTCTTAAAACCTTGCGAAGTCTAGACGTAAACAAAGCTAGTGGACCTGATGGTATACCAGCTATAGTTCTAAAGGCTTGTGCACCTGAGTTGTCTCCTGTGTTGACACGCTTGTCCCGCCTCTCCTTCAGGACTGGAATAGTGCCCAAATCTTGGAAGCTGGCCAATGTGTACGGGTTTCGGCAAAATCGATCAACTAGGGACCTTCTAGCGTATGCCACTCACATATGGGGCGAAGCCTTCGAGAACAGTGATGAAGCACTTGCTGTTTCCCTCGATGTTTCGAAGGCCTTTGACAGGGTTTGGCACGCTAGTCTATTGGGCAAGCTTTCAGCGTACGGCTTATCCCCTGGCCTGATTTCCTGGGTGAAGGACTTTTTGAGTAAACGGTCTCTCCGGTTTGTCGTCGCTGGCTACTCATCCAGTACTGTGACGACTAACGCCGGTGTTCCTCAGGGGTCCGTTCTCTCCACAACTCTCTTCCTGCTGCATATAAATGATCTGCTCATTCCCGGTATCTATGGGTATGCAGATGACAGCACAGTTGTGGAGAGATACCAACCAAATACCCGGGCCAGTCGGGATCAAATCCAGTCAATAAAGAGAGGCTATGGTTAAGCGTGTGAGTCTCACGCTACAGGCAGTTTCCGAATGGGACGATGTCAATCTTGTGAAGTTCAACGCCTCCAAAACACAAGCGTGTCTATTTACCGCTATAAGGAGCCCACTCACCTTGGCTCCTACTTTCCGGAATGTATCTTTGGAGTACACTGACCGCCTTCATTTGTTAGGAATTGAATTTTCTCCGAAACTAAACTATGGGCGGTTCATTGAGTCCAAAGCCAAAGCAGCCGCAAGGAAACTTGGTGTCCTTGCAAGGTTTAAAGCGCAAGTCTGGTCGTGCATGGAGTACTGCTGTCACATGTGGGCTGGTGCTGCAAAATGTCACCTAAAAGCATTGGACTCAGTGGAGAAACGTGCTTAGACGTTCATTGGTGACCTTGATTTGGTTGAAACCAATCTTTTCAGCCTCGAGCTCAGGCGCAGGGTAGCCAGTCTCTCGGTATTCTATAGGATGCATTTCGGTGAGTGTGTGCAGTAATTACATGCTTAAATCCTCTCTCTCATTTCCACCATCGGACAACCAGGCGGTCGGCGGGTCTTCATCTCTTTGTTGTCGATAGTCCATGCATTAGATCCAAAGGGTTTGCTTAGTCTTTTGTAATGCGTACAGCAAAAAAGTGGAATAATTTGCCGGCGTCAATCTTTCCGTCCGAATACAATCTGGGCGTCTTCAAGGCAAGAGTGAATAGGCTTTTGTTACGATAAGATAGTGCGATTCACCATCTAAGGCTGCATCACCACTTAGTATCAGGTGGGGTTGTGGTCAAGCACTGGCTTATAGTAATTGTAAAAAACCGACAATCGATAGGAAACACGGTTTTCGAATGTCGAACTCGTACCGGCGGACGAAGTTTAGGGCGTCCCCCTACTAAATAGAGTAACGACCTGGTAAGACGACCTGACGACATGCAGAAAGTCGATGAATGCAGGTGGCTAATAACCGTGCTTTGTGGCATTCCTTCGGAGAGGCCTATGTTCAGCAGTTGACTTGTGAAATGTGGCTGTAATGATCATGATGATGATGATGATGATATTGACTTGAAATGTGCTGTACCCTGCATTTAACCCTGAAACACAATCATTTACGGCCTACATAAAAACATTTTGCGCTGTAAATGAAATGTTATCATAATACTTTCCTGGACTTATTCCATATTTATAAAAATTGTACTTGTATGAAATCGTTATACTTTGACAGCTGACAATGACGCAGCAGAAATATTTTTCTTTATATCTGAGTATTTTGTATGAAATCAGAAAATAATTATTATAATAACTGTCTTATATATTTTCTGATCTATTTGTTCGAATTTGTAACCCAAAATTGGCTTTTTGACTGTTTAATTTTTGACAATTTTCAATGATTGAAAAAATGTTAATGACATGAATATGACAAATAAATGTATTCGTAGCGCTGCTAGACTACACTATAAATTAAATCAAATAATATAAGCGGTAAGCAAATTAAGGAGTATATTATATGCAATCACTACGTTTTAGTCAGTATCAATTTCTAACTCGCGCTATTGGTAAATTTTCTGGTAAGAGACATGGTCGTCTATAAATAATAAAAATAAGTCAAAAATTAAATGGTGCTCCCCTAGTAGAAACGAGTTTTTTGTATACATTGTATTAAATCTCTTGCGATGGTACGGAACACTTGATGCGGGAGTCCATCCCGTCTTGGCCGGTTTTCTACCTGTCATAATGATGTCGATTGTTACCAGCTAATGGTGAAATTACTTGTTTGTGAAACACGACGGAACTTAATCTAAACTAAATATGACATATTTATAAAAATATTAACTTACATGCAGATCTAACATGTGAGGTATCACCTTAGAAAGAATATATTTTTTCATAGCTTTGACTTGATCTCAGTGAACTGTTAAACTTTTATTTGAATTTCAATACTATTTTATATATTATATAAGAACTGTTTTTTGGTCAGAAATTTGGATTTATAAGTGAACGACTAAGTTTAAAAATACGTACGGAAAACAACAATAGTTGTGAAAATAACAACCCCTAAGGTATTAGGGTATTCATTATTATTTTCCGAAAGAAATCTCCACCAAAATAAAAATAAATATATTCGAAATCAGGTAAGTACTCTAATTTCAAGTGCTTATTAATTTTAAAATGTTGTAATTTCATTTCTTCCTAAGTACATGAATCATAATCAAGATGAGAAATCATCAACAACATAAATATAACTATTTCCTAAAAATATGTAATCTGTGTTCATATCAAGCTTAATATTACATATGAAGTAATTCGTTAGAAGAAAGTTTGATCAATAGAAAAAAAGACAGTAAGCACTGCCAAAAGCCACAAAAGCCCTAAAAGTCAGAAGTAAAAATTACTTGCGAAATTCTTAGCAATTTAAACTGAATCTTTTTTTTAATGAGATGAAAAAACCGAGATTCTAGAATACTTAGTCTAATTTTATTCCAAATGTATAAATAAACCCACGTTTTAAATGTCAACAACAGTTATCAAAGCATTATTACCGGTGATAATTATTGTTTTAAGAAATATACGAATAAGTTTTTTTTATAGACTGGGGTGACAATAGTGAAATTCAAATTTTTGACTAAATAAGAGTTCATATATATTCGTCGTACACAAACAAGTAATTTTGAATATCACATAAATCACACCACTACAAAATAGCAGCATAGTTCGTATAGTTAGTGATTAGAATCGGCTACCCTTTTTACTGGCAACGAGGCATTTCGTATTAATCAGAATACAGATGCGTTGTCACACCTAATTACAACACATCTGTATTCTAACTTTAACCAAAATGACAACTGTCAATGTTTTCAGACCACAGTACCCACTTATCTTCAAGTGGACTGTGTGCTCGTTTTTATCAAAGAGTAATATAATCAACAAATTTCGTCACCTTAACTTATATAAAAACATTCAGGACTAACATTCCATGAGCTTAGTCACCTTGTCACGTACTGCAAGACTTTGTCGGATATTCTCGTTACGTATGCGTTCTTGCATTATAACGTAGCGCACCCATCGCAGCATTTTCATTTCCGAGCGTTGAATTTCTGAACGTATCGGATCAAGGTCTGACGTACAATATAATAGTTAGGGAGATAGTGATATTCATTTGGAATTCTGACCTAAATTTTTAAATGAAGATGCAAAACATAGCAAGTAACATTTATTTTTAAATGGATGTAATTGATAGCATTTGAAAGCTATTCATTAAGCTTTCAAATGCTTATGAGCCACCACCTATTTTTTTTTATTATCAGCACCTTTGGGGCTTTCCAACTTCCATAGTGACGATGACAGACGGGTTGATGCGACTTATATTATTGGACAGAGAATTAAAAACAAAAAAGTTACTGACGGACAAGGAAAGTTATGATTAGAAATTATGTGATATTAAAATATAATTGAATATAAACATTTATTTTCTTTTGAAGAAGACAATACCCGACGACGGCTTTCAGCGTCATTATGTTTTAAAAGAGTTTAGACTTATATTCAATTATTTTGTCTAATGACAGGCTATGAAACATTGTATTTTTGTACTCAGGCGTGGCAATATATCTTTATCTTTAGATTGTTAAGAGTTGGCTACACATGACTTCTATCGCAATGACCACTTTTTTAATACCGTTAGGAATACAAACTAGCATACAGTCCAGGTGATGGTAAGTGAATGCTGTAGTGGATGGAATGCAGCTTCCTTATCGAGCAAGTACTTTTAAAGTGTTACTTTTACTGTTGTACTGTTAGTTTTAAAGTATACTCTAGATAATCACCAAATGAAAGCCATCTTCATTGTACCATCAAAAAAAGCAACATTATGCTGTTTTTTGGTACGGTAAGTGAATAGAACAGGAGACCGCTTTTAACTTGTAACAAAGTAATTCATCTTAGTCCTAAGACAAAAGTAGGCATAGAGGCTCTTATCTTTTGGGAATGTACAAGTTAATAATGTCATATTTTTTTCCAAAAACAAGAACTTATTATAAAACATTGTCTACACTAATAAAAAGAGAAAAAATATAAGTAAAATCACAATTATTGTTATTTAAATATTTACAATAGCTAGCAGTAATTTTTGCAGTCGTAAAATAAGGGAAAAAGTTTCGTTGTATAATATAAAACTCTTTCCTTTATTTTTCACCTTTAGGAGCGAAATTTTTTCTTCAAAGTTTAATGTTACTACCCTTGAAGTAAAACTTATTTCACAAAAAAGAGTTATTAAAATCGATTCACAACCTACGAAGATATCGTGTAACAATATCTTCGTAGGTTGTGAATCGATCGATATCGTGTAGCATACAAAAAGAACACACTAAAATTGAGAACTTCCTCCTTTTTGAAGTCGGTTAAAATAGCGGACATAATTTACATTTTAACTCCATACCGTCCCATTTACCCAATTAACAAATATTGGCCCTTAACGAGGTTTATAAATAGGCATATTTTGTCAATCAAATGCATTAAACGAAATTGGATATGTCTTGTTAATTTATTACTAATACGACACAAATTCAAAGTGTTTCATTCAATTATTTATTGGACACGTAAGTTTTATCTGTATTACGAGCACAAATAATTCAATCTTTAAATGTGATTATAAGGTTTACCTGTGAGGAGTTATTAGTAATTGCGGTCATGGTGTCATTTGACACAATATTAAAAAGTAATAACATAAATAGACTTCAAAAAGCTGGAAAAGTTAAGCGAGTTACCATTAAATATCACATTTTAATGCCTGCTGCAACCGGCAGCGTTTATATGTATATTGATAAGTAATAACTGTCTCGACTAGAGCTAAAATATAGAGAAAAAGCTGGAAGAGTAACAGTATATGAAGTAAAATTAAAGCTTAAATCTGCTTAGGGTTTATTTGCCAAGTTAATATTATGGAAATAAGAGTATATTTTATGCAATACAATTTTTTTACGATTATTGTCACTCGGTAAAACTTTTTTATTGTTGATCATAGAATTGACACATTTATATTTGTGTTTTCTTCACAACTAATACTGTATTTATATTAATGTTATATTTATTTATGTAATAATTAATGTAGACATAGGATAGCTAAACTTAGTTGTAAAGTTACAGCCTATACACGCCCTACTCCTAGGCATAAGCCTCTTCTCATATATGGTAGGGTTTTAGTGCAAGTTAATGTCCACGGTGCTGTCCCAATGCGTGTTTGTAGACTCCATACATGTCTTCAAAAAGTTTGCCAGCGTGGATCGAACCCGAATTTCTCGCGTAACTCAATAATAACTTACGGAAGCTATAAATAATTTCACACTAATTTTACAAATGAAACCTTCTTGTTCATCGGTGCATTAAAATCCAATTTAGATCGAGCTTTCCCAGTGTAAAATTAATGGTAATGGTTAATGATGATCATAATCGCAACGTTTAGTAGGCGGATTGAGGACCGCAAAGTCGTCTCACACTTTTAATGTCCCTTTCCATCCCTTGCTGGTCTGGGAATTTGACATAATGTTATGGCGAAAAAAGTGCTGATAATATTGCCATCTATCGTAAGTCATTAAATATTTCTGGGGATGATATCATTGCTTCATACGGCTACCAATCCGATGTGCGCCACCAGCAAGCAAGTAGCCTGTGCTTATTCAAAGATGACCACATAATTTGTAAAATCCAACTCCAACCATAGTGTCTAAGCTGACATAGTGGAAGTATATTTAAAATACCTCAAACTTTCTTTATAATATCGTTTATTGCGGAATTAATACAAGTTACATAAATTAATGGGTTAGCTAGTTGAGAGTTGATAAGTAAGAAAGTAAGGTACATGATTCTAAACCTACAAAAACCTAGCATCTTTGTCACGAACCCCTCCTCGTGTATCACGTCATACACGCTGTTTAGGACAGCAGCCCTTATGCGCTCACCATGTGTGTAAAATGTAGCGTAAACACATAGTACAATGTTAAAGTTAACTTACAGCCTATATACGGCCAACAGCTGACTACAGGTATCATCTAATGATTATTGATGTGTAATGTCTTTCCTCTCGCTTTCCTGCAATATGTGGGAGTGATTTGAGTTAATCGCGCGTTTTCAATGTGAACGTATCGGTTCAAAAAAAATTATAAATTTTTAATTAGGATGTAAAGAGATTTGATGGATATCACGTTTATTTTACACTAACTACACTATTTAATTTAAATTTTCTATTGGATTTCCTATTGTAATCTAATTAGACTGACTAAAGAAAGTTTGAAAAGAATTTTGAATGTTAGAGTTTTTGTATAATTACGTAAGTTGAAAATGAAATTTTTTGTTGTTAGTGATATTTCAGAGGTTAGCCGAAACAAACAGATAGAAAGAAAAAAAATTTAAAAATTGTATATTTGTTATAAATACCGTATATAATTTCATATGCGTTTAGTAAAAATCTGTTAGTTTTATACATAACAGACACTTCAAATTTATTTATTTATATAGACTTTTAAATTATTAACCCCCGGAGAAACTGTCTGCCCTTTTGTGGGAATCTTTTATTATCTATATACATATAATAAAACTGTAAATAGCAGATGTCTGTACATTTTATATTTTTGTAATAAAAGTGATTGAGGGGTACTAAAAATAAGTAATTAAATACATTTCTACCATTTTTAGAATTTTCTGTCTGTCTGTCTGTTTGTTTGTTAACGTATCACGTATAAAGTACTAATTTATATCATAAGAATTGTTAAGGAAATTATAAAGTGTATCTTCGGGTTACATTTAGTCTTTATTTCATTAAAATCAGTTCATTCCATCAAAAGTTATGATAAATATTCTGAAGTATGGGTAGGGAAGTATAGGTACGAATTTGCTCAACGGTGGCTTTGTTTGAGTCATCAAGTGCATTTTAAACTAATATCATATCATAAATCATAGTAAAATTATGTAAAATAATGATATAATTATGTATATCTAAAGCGCAGTAAACAAAAGTAATAAAGAACGTATTAAATATATTATACAAAAATATATTAACCTTATTAACTAAATCTGAAGCACAATAGTTAACCCATTTCTTCGATAGATGGTGGTGTTGTGAAAATGCAATTGCAAATGTGGTTTTTTCCTGTAGATGAGTTTTCATATTTACTGCTAATCTTTATTATATTACTCGCTGCCCTACTGCGTGTTGACAAACTCAATTTATTCTTTACCGCCGAGTACTCTATGTGGTAAATCAAATTTTAAAAGAGCTATTAACAATTGCATTGGTTTTGGCGAGAGTCAAACTTTATTTTTTGCTTACTGTGCAGGCACTGATTTATAAGTTCTCTTACGTTTTATATAATTTATCAATCGCGTCAATTAATCTCTTTTATTTTTAGAATTGATGATGTTAGCAGCGCCATCTCTCTTTAAATATATACATATAATAAAAATGATGATAACATGTTGTGTCTGTTTCTGTACATTGTAGGTATATATTATATTTTGGTGGCTAAATTCATTATGGGGAACTGAAAATAATTAAATAAGAACATTTTATAATTTTTAGAATTGTCTGTCTGTCTATTTGTCTGTTATTATATGAACGCATCACGTCTAACGTAAACATCTTTTATTTTCAAAGCAATCGTTAAGAATATAATAAAGCGTATCTTCGAGTTACATTTAATCTTTGTTTTATTAAAATTGGTTCATTCTATCGAAAGTAATGATTATTATTTTGAAATGTAGGTTCGAATTTGTTCAATGGCGCCATAAAATCTCAGAAATAGTAATAAAAAGATTTCTGTGTAAAAAAAAACGTTCCATAATAATTAATATATTTATACTTAAAACACAAAAAGAGATAGGATGTTTTCTCACACAAAGGACGTAGTAGATGGAGTTGTACAAATTACAAACTTTTCTGAATTGCTGTGTTGAGATTTTTCGCCGATGAATCGTATTGAGACTTACTGAAGAAATTTGTATCCATCGAAGCCATACAACGGAACCCGACCAAAAATAAAAATTTTGCAACGGAATGTCGTGATATTATATTTATAATATACGCAAAATCAGAACTGCCATTTTAGCGCTTTGGGAACTAGATTTAGCACTTTTTTGGAATGTATAGCACGCATTTCGAAATTTTAGCACCTAGCGCTTAATCCAGCGCTTTTTGATGTATTTAGCACACATTTCAATATTTTAGCGACTAGCGAGTTATTAACTCTTTTATAGCAGCACTGTTAGTCCACATTACCGATAATAATAATAATGACCTTTATTATTTTTTCCCACAAATAGTACATTGCAGTTTATCTTTTTCAAACATATTTTTTCCACAAAACAAAGAGCATGGGAGACGAGTCCAAACTAGGATACCCTGTGCTATGGATCTCCTGGCTTCCTCTTTAGAATGATCAACTTGATTTTTTTACCGACGACTATAAGCGGGGAAATCCCCTTTTATTAAAGTTTTCGTTCATGGTTTTGGCAACGCATTTATTTTGCTTTATTCAGTTTTAGTCAGTTGCTTAGAGCACAGCTAAGTTAAAAGTTACTTAGAAGTTATAACACAAAGAAACTGTATAGCAACCGCAATCAGATGCTGACATCTGAAACTAAGTTGCGAAATACATTGCACTTTAAAACAATTAATGACATTTTTATTGTTCGTACAGTACTAACTACTCTTGACAGCAATTGCTATAATTATAAGTCGATGTACTGCGATGTATTGATACATCAAAAAAATATTGCCAGAAAAAAAACTTAATGTTGTTTTCTTTATTATGATTATATAAAAAAACACAAACTTTGTTTGTAGTTAATTTACCGCGAAATCTAGCGCTTTTTGTGTGGTCCTAGAGTTGAATGAGTTTTTTTTATCTGGCAGCACTGCCCAAAAACTCTCTATTAAGAAGTAACTTTCCTTTCAGTTTTAAGCGCGTTCAGTTCCCAGTTACAGTGAGCGTGTGTAATGCGATGACCGTAAATAAAGCGCAAGGTCAAACTTTACGCGTTGTAGGAGTGTACCTCAGTACTGACTGTTTTGCACATGGCCAACTCTATGTTGCTTTTTCCCGCGTTAGTAGCCCCCGTAACCTTTTTGTGTATACCCCGGCTAAGCCTACTTCTAACGTCGTTTACACAGAAGCTCTATCATAAACGACTTAGAACTTTGATGATAATGATTTATTTTGTTACCACTTATTGATACAGTAATGAAATAAATCGTTTAATATTCTCTTACCTAAACGACAAATTCTTTATGTAAAACCTGTATACGCGAGCTACGCCGCGGGCACAGCTAGTATATAATAAATACGCTGTAAAATGGCAGATACAATAAAACACATTTATTGGATATTTTGAAAATACAACTTAGGGTTAGTCTACCCCTATGTAAACCCCTTCAGAAGTGTCTGCCATGTTTTTTTAATTCTTTATCAACTTTGCTGATGGATAGTCATTATTATTATTTGAATTAAACAATTTTTTACGAGATGTACTCAGGTAGGCCAGGCAGACAGTCATATACCTGCTTATTGAGTCGACTGATACTTTTAAACAAAGTTTCATGATGCATCAAACACTTCATAAAAAATGCGTCATGAGCTCTTGGACCATAATACAGGTTTTCAGATTTCTCATATACAATTGTGTTCATATCTACTAAACGGGTTATCCGATTAACTGAATATTTTCATTAGATTTTCATAATTCTAAATGGAATGTTAGTTACAGGCCTAAACCAACCTTTTGAGACCAAAATTATTGAAATATCACTAACAACAAAAAATTTCATTTTCAACTTACGTAATTATACAAAAACTTTATTGTTACCGTAAAAAGGGATACATAAGAAAATCGCTATCATATAAATAATAAGGTTTAGGGGTACAATTTTAAGTTCATTGTATTCGCTCTCCCACAAATTAAACAAAGATAACCGGCTTTTTTCCGGAAAAAAAGGTCCGGAAAAATCGCAGATGGTAATCGATTCTACAAGGAAGTTATGCAAGGAAGAAAACATCTTCTAAATCACACAGTGGTGTACCGCCAATCATCCAGATGCTGTGGATGGTATCGGGAAATATGCTGCGATGTGCGTTCGTGAAATTTGGCGGCTGGGATTAATCCGAACAATTCCTCAGAGCACTCCCCGTGGTAAATGCGAAAGAAAATGCAAAGGGATGCAACATCTCTTCGCAGCGCCAATGAATCGAGCCGATCGAAAAGGATTCGGTCGTCGACGATTCGAGCCGCTCTGCGCTGTATACGGTCAAGTGGAAGGAGCTAGCACTGGGGTGCCCCGGCCCAGAGATGGGAACAGTATTCCATGTGAGGTCGGATTTGTGCTTTGTAAGGTTGCAAGAGATGTGCCGGCATGAAATATTATCCCGCTCTGCTGAGCACGCCAAGCCTTTTAGAGGCCAATTTGGCCTTCCCTTCAAAGTGACCACGAAACTGCACACTATTCGACATGTTGACGCTGAGGATGCTGGATGAGGATACTGGCTGAGGCAACAAGGGGAGTGCCTTGAAACTGAGGAGATACGACAAAGAGGTTCTTTTTAGCGGCTTCAATAAGAAATGGTATTATTCCTAGTGTCAATTAAATAAAATACAATTTTTATTAAAATAATTATTATTCGTTACGCAAAATCATTAAAAATAATACCTGAATGAGGTTTTTCAGGATATAATATTAATGTTGCTTATTACCGAGTACGAGACGTCAGATGTTATACATCATATGCGACTACAGTACGGTTCGCTCGTTTTTTTATTACATTTTATTTCAACATCACATTTTTATCTGAAAGGGATATGGAGCAATTAGTCCGTCGCGCTTTTCCAGTACCTGTTAGCGGATAACACATACTCAAAATATTTTATTCCTTAGAGGTTTCCTAGCGGTGATTTTCTTCTCCATCAAGTACGTGGTAAATCAGCACTAAGATTGCAATTCACTTTTAATTGGTACCGGCGGGGATCAAGCACAGTTTTCTAGTGAACTATGAAATTTGCGTCGTCGTCGTTCCGGCTCCCATAATAGGGAGACTTAAAAGCCATACTTTTTGCTAAATTTGATTTGCTTTTCGTCCTTGGTGTTTTATTTTTATGGATCGGATAAATGAGACGGTTACAACGTCATCTATCGTAACAAATAACAAGATCTTCTGGGCATTTACTTAGACAATTCTTGCGATACCCATAGAGTGAGATGGATTAATCGTTGTTGTCGTTGGTTTTTCGTATATCCTTACCAAACCTTTGTAATCTTCTATTATATGGATCGAAACAGATAATTTCAAAATTTCTAGTCCTGGTTCATGTGTTCAATTAAATTGAATTAATCAATTAATCGTCATGAGCCAAAAGGCATTGGGGCACCGCGGTGGACACTGCCTTACCCTAAGACCCTCTCAGAAGTAAAAGGAGGCCTATGTCCAGCCGTGGGATATATATAAGCTATAACTAACTAAGTAACTAATCATTGTGAAATAAAAAAAATGTTTAAAGACAATTTTCACAACGTAAAACGAAATATTGAAACAGCTAGCAGTTGTGTAAAATTAAGCTAGAAGATTAAAATTCCACACATGTTGCTTGAAGTTACAAATACGCAAGTAATGCTACAGAATTGCAAGCTCATAGTGAATATATTACACGTACTACGATACGGAATAATTCTTTAGAGAAATTTTACAAAGTGTACACCATAAATTTGTACTTTTAATGTGAAATGTGTGTGGTAATCATTTAAAATTAAAAAAACTGTACAATCTACACCAATATAATTTTTTATAGGATACGGTAACAAACGAGCACACAGTCTCCACCTGATGGTAAGTGGTTGCTTTGCCTGTCTACATTTGCGAATGTCCTCGTTTGCGAATCAAAATGCGTTGTCACCCGTGAGGACTAAGATGGAATGTCTCTTTTCCAGTAAAAAGGGTCTCCGGTTCTCTACACTCACCATACGAAACATAGCAGTGTTAAGCTGCTATTTTACGCTGGTGTTCTGTGAGAGCGTGGTCCTTCCCCGGTCGAGGCGACCCATTCCTGCTACAACTATACTACTAATACAGCTGCAGCATGGCTCTAACACGTAAAAAATGTGTGCTTGTTAGTCGCCTTAATTCTACAAAAAAAATGTTGCCGGCCTTTAAGAAAGGCGTACCTAGGTATCTACAAATTAATATATTAATATATTTCGACTGAAAATATTAACTTGCAAGATTATAAAGCGTTATGTGGATATTAATATTAGATTAGATTATTACTTATAATACTAGTTTCAAGTATGGCCCCCTTTGGAATTGAGATACTCCTTTTTTTTAAATCGGCTTACAGTTTTCGCAATCGATGGAAGCAAGGGGGTGAAATACTGCCCACTTCGTGACTTTGGGCTGCTATTAGTGCTATGTTTCATATGAATAAAATCAGGGGCTGATTTCACTGGCAACAAAACATTGACCTCGGGGCTGAAAAAGCATTTGTACTGTGATACTTAATCGAAGATAGATATCATGTGATCAGTTGGACTCTGTGTTCCATTGTCACTTTTACTTGTATTAAAAATGAATAATATGAATATTTAGTTATAAATCACGAGAACTTAAGTACTATAAAAATAAAAAGAAAATTAGTTTTTAAAATAACTATGAAACAATTAAAACAATTTGGTAAGCACATGTTTATTTACCTTGGGAATATTTTGCACTTACTAAATTTTACCCGAATTTGTGTCCATTAGCAAACATAATGTTTCGTAAAAGGGATTGTGTAAGTCGTTCAAAGCCTTTTACGTAACGCTTCTTTACAACTATCACAATCAAATAAAGTTTCTATGCTATTGTTATTTTACTCCTATTTTATACACCTACTATGTAGATATCTTTACGAAACAAACATAAATTGCAATGAATTCATTTTATGTATTGTGTATTTTATGTATATTCCTTATATTATATATTTTTTTTTATAGGAAAGGGGGCAAACGAGCATGCGGTTCACCTGATGGTAAGTGACTACCGCCGCCCATGAACAACTGCAACACCAGGGGAATCGCAGATGCGTTGCCGGCCTTTTAAAAAGGAGTACTCTCTTTTCTTGAAGGTCCCTAAGTCGTATCGGTCCGGAAAAATCGCTGATGGTAATCGATTCCACAAGGAAGTCGTGCGAGGAAGAAAACATCTTCTAAATCGCACAGTGGTGGACCGCCAATCATCCAGATGGTGTGGATGGTATCGGGAGTTCTGCCGCGATGTGCGTTCGTGAAATTTGGCGGCTGGGATTAATCCGAACAATTCCTCAGAGCACTCCCCATGGTAGATGCGAAAGAAAATGCAAAGGGATGCAACATCTCTTCGCAGTGCCAATGAATCGAGCCGATCGGAAAGGGCTCGGTCGTCGTCAATTCGAGCCGCTCTGCGTTGGATACGGTCAAGTGGAAGGAGCTGGCACTGGGGAGCCCCTGCCCAGAGATGGGAACAGTATTCCATGTGAGGCCGAACTTGCGCCTTGTAAAGTAGCAGGCGGTGTGCCGGCATGAAATACTGTCCCGCTCTGCTGAGCACGCCAAGCTTTTTAGAGACCAATTTAGCCTTCCCTTCCAAGTGACCACGAAACTGCACGTCACTCGATATGTCGACTCCGAGGATACCGATACTGGCTGAGGCAAGAAGGGGAGTGCCTTGAAACTGAGGAGATACGACAAAGGGGTTCTTTTTAGCGGTAAACGCGCAAACTTGTGTCTTCTGAGGATTAAATTGGACTAGATTTAGTCGCCCCCAATCCGAGACTTTGTTCAGCAAAGACTCGACTTCAGACACAAGTTTGTTCCGGTACTCAGCGACGTTTTCCCGAGAAATATTGGTACGGCCGGTGTATAGAGCATCACCAGTGCTGTCATCCGCATAGCAATGAAAGTTACCAGTTAGCAACATATCATTGATATGCAGAAGAAACAGCGTTGGTGATAGCACACAGCCTTGTGGAACACCAGCGTTAATAGGCTTGTAGTCAGAGCATGCACCGTCTACAACGACCTTGATGCTCCGATCTGCAAGGAAGCTGGTGATCCAATTGCACAATTTCTCGGGAAGCCCATAGGAAGGGAGCTTCGAAAGAAGCGCTTTGTGCCAAACCCGATCGAAGGCCTTCGCAATGTCCAGACTAACGGCCAACGCCTCCCCCTTGGACTCTACTGCCTCCGCCCATCTATGGGTCAGGTAGACCAGAAGATCACCAGCTGATCGACCCCGACGAAAACCTTATTGGCGGTCACTAATCAGCTGATGATCCTCAAGGTACCGGATGAGCTGGCAGTTAATAATGGATTCCATTATTTTGGAGAACAAGGAGGTGATCGCGATAGACCTATAGTTGGATGGGTCTGAGCGGTCGCCTTTTTTAGGGATATTATTTAAATATATTTTTTAAATTTTTAATTAATTTAGAGTTTTTCTTGTTATATATAGTGCAAAATCTATCCTGATGGTATTAAGTCCATAATAATTATTATTAACGGGAAAATATTAATTTATCCGATCAAAATTACTGAAGTCTTTAATTATTTATATTTTTATATATTTTATTTTTATATATGGAAAATATCTCCTTCATGAGGCAATATTTGGGGAGGGTAATCTTTTGCACTAGACTTTGATAGGTTACAATGAATGAAAATATTAGCTATGCTCCACAAAATTTTGCCCAATTAGAATACGCGGGGCAGCCTGAGCACCCACGTTCAGGAGTGGAGTAGTTTGGTTGTGGATGCTCAGCGAGAGATTCTCCAGGGGTGCAAGTACCCGGTTCGAGCCGGCCCATCCGTGCGACAGCAATACCACTGTGTGTCTCTACCACTGCAGAATTCGCACCTGCGGCCCCCAACGTTGCAACTCATTGCTAAGCCACTGCGTCACGGAGCCGTCAGAAGCCGATACTCTGTTTCTGTTAATTACGCTATTCTGTAAGTCTTCACAACTTTACATCTATTTCTGAAAACGTTGTGTGTATAAAAAATCATAATAAGCAAAATATTTTTTTAATAAAATGAAGTAATAAATGAACTTACATTCCACCTGACAGTATGAGCCAATGAACACCTGGAACCAACCGACCTCCAATAAAGATATCTATGCGGTGTCATCTCTAAGGACAAAAATAGAATGCCTCATATTGCCTTACATATGCCTGTAATTATTCTGCCTCTCTATAACCTTTAAGCCGGAATACAACACTGCTATTTGGCGGCAGAAATAGGTATGTAAGCGGGTGTTACTTACTAAGATGGACTCCTACACAGAAAGAGTTCTACCACCTGCTATAACTGCATGTAAGTATTCCATTCCTTTTCATAGTGCTCCAATTGCTGAATTACTCAGTAGTTGGTATCAGTCTTTATCCATTGGACCTTGACTACTAGGCAACTATGCAAAGATAGGATATCAACTTTCTTAACAGTTGAAAAGATTAAAATCAAAATTTATAAGCTCCATACTCTTTGTAATATAAACGTGACCAATCTCCTAATGACATTTCTAGAAAAAAATGTAATTGAATTTATTCTTCGTGATACAGCCATTTACTTCGTGGTTTATATCTTACCATTTAGATTAGTGTAGTATTTAAATCAATAGCAGCGTCGGTAATCATCATTCGTTTTAACTTTTTTATTTATTTATTTAATTATTTACACACACATACAACATACACAATCATTACAGGGTGAGTACCCTAATTCGACAGTGTAGCCAACGATACAATATGATATGCCATTTTACTGAGCTCACTCAGCGAACATGAAAATAAATCAGTTCGCTCCGATATGGTGATCACACGCAGCGCGCGCGTGAACGGTGCTTGCTGCATCAGTGCAGTACGCGCGTGTGGCACTGCCAGTAACGACGGCCGCCGCCGACGCCCCGCGCTTCCGTCAGGCGCATTCAGTCGCACCATCTCCAACACTCTCGGGCTGTGTATCCTACCCCTGAATACCTTCAACACGTACACAGCGAGAGTGACTTCTCTTTTGACTTCCAGCTTGTAGTACCCTACCATACCGAGTAAAAAAAGAGTAGGATACAACAAGGGATATCCCGGGTACACTCCGAATTGCTTTAAGTATAAGAATCTAATAAATTTATTTTGGATCCGCTCTAACATATATTTGTATTTGGCTTCATGAGGAGCCCAAATGACGGCATTACACTCTAAGTGGCTCCTTACGAGTGTATCGTATAGCGCTCTCAGAGCCCCGACATTAGTGAAATTATTTGCAAGGCGCATTATCAATCCGAGATTACGGTATGCCTTTATACATACATTATTTGCATGTGATCTAAAGTTTAATTCTGCAGTGAAATGTACACCTAGATCTCTAACCTCCGTTACTCTATAAAGCATCTTCCCGTCCATCATGTATGGGTGATGAATTGGGGCGCGTGAGCGGCAAAAGGACAGCACTGAGCATTTAGAAATATTAAAAAAAAGTTTATTATCTATGCTCCATTCTAAAACTTTATCAATATCATGCTGTAAAGAGTTACAGAGTTGATATTTTGGATTCGTTATGACGTATAAATATATCAGTATCGATTAAACTCCAATGTCCTTTTATAATATATGAATTTAGGCGACATAAACGAAGTAAAATAAAACTTTTAATAATAATGTAGTTCCAGTAAGAAAACTATATCCACGAAATTTACGGAATCGCGCCGCCGCCGGTGGGTTGATGAGTGCAAAGCCAAAGACCTTTAGCTGAAAATAATGTTTCAAAGAATCACTGTCTGTGAGATTGGGTATCACAGTTTTTACCCTTCCGAATTCACCATACCACGATATATAATGTTAGTGACTTTTTCTTAGTTGAGCACTAGGTAGTGAAAATATTCGGATTAGAAAAAAAATATGCGCTCTATGAAGTTTTCAGATTATTTTTTCAATACTGGAATCTGATACTGATACCAGCAATAATAATCTTTAGCACTTTGTTAAAGATGAGGATAAAAAATTAACATATCATTGTCACCTCTGAGGACTAAAATGGAATACTTCAAATATTGTAATTACACTGGCTCTCTACAATCTTCAGACTGGAACAGAACAGTGTATACACTACTATCCGATGGCGCAAAAGGTAGGAGGGCGGTACATACCCTACCAGGACGCTTATCGTATGTTATAAAGGCTTGTAATATAAGCTGGATTTTTACTTACATTTTTTAGCAATACATTATATTTCTTATACAGTCGATGTTGTCGACAGTTAGGCGTAGTGCCTAACTGTCGACTATAATGAATGTTAAGCTTCTTGCTGATTTATCAGAATCCATTTTGGGTCCTTCTTGAAAGCATTAATGTAATTTATCATTCACCTTTCTTACCATAAGTACGAGTTTAGCAACAAAAGGGAAACATCAATCAATGTCCATAGTACCTGAAAATGCGTGTCAAAAATATTTTGGTTCAAATGTAATGCAAACATGTTACATAAAAATATTTAACTTTTTATAAAATTGGTGACAAAGAAGCAAATAGTCACACTTGATAGAAATAGCAAGAAGTAAGTGTGGTCTCTTAATACCTACATAATATATTCCTGATTAAGAAACAAAATAAATTAATTTAATTTATTCTGATTTTAATTCTTCATGAAGTTTTGTTATAGATTTTACCGATACTTGAAATCCCTGAATGAAAGTCATGCTATTTGTAACGTCTTTCTGTCTATCACTTCTAATTGATTTAAAGTAGAAGATTGATTTGAAGTAAAGAAAAATATTAGCATTTCTTCTAAAAAGTCAATTTGATAACTGTCGCATGTCGTGAAGCGACAATAAAAAAAATAGAACCTAAGAACAACAAAACAACAAAAATACAACAAAAACAGAAATATATTCAAAATTCAAAGATATTTACAATTTTATAAAAAAATGAAATGAGGATGATGATGAATGAAGTGAGAGTACAATTAGATTACAAAAAAAAAATATAAAGGAATAAAGAGATGTAGTGGGGCCTAAAAGTCGAAGCGACACACGTTGCGATTGTAGAGGTAGGTTTCTTAGCAGCGACGACACGCAGCGCCTGAAGCCAGCACACGCCGGTTGCGCTTGTAGAGGTAAGTTTCTTAGTAGCGACGGCACGCAACGCCTGGAGCCAGCACACGCAGCGTCCGGAGCCGGCGCACGTAGCGCCTGGAGTAGGTGCGCTCAACGCTTAGAGCCAGCAGTTGCAGCGCCCAAAGGTAGCGCCGGCGGTAGGTGCACTCGGCGCCTGGAGTAAGTAGTCGTAGCGCCCGGAGTAGTGTGGCCCCCGTGCTTGTAGTAGTCTCGAAGCGACTTCCGAGGTAGATGGAGGCTTGTAGGAATCCGGAGTGGTGCGGCTCCGCGTTTGAAGAAGGCTTCGCCGAAGACTTCACGTGTAGGTGGAGGCTTGCAGGATCCCGGGGCAGTGCGGCCCCGGGATAAGGCCTTTAGGAGATACTTCCAATTCGCGAACTGAAGCGAGACTGCCTTTCTTCACCGATTGTTCGGCTTTTATACCTTTCTAGAGAGAACGGAAAAATTATTTAAATTAAACGCAATTTTTTTGTAAATGGTCAAGAGAAAAAAGTATTTATGTGGAATTATCGAAATAGGAACAACAGATCGACAGCAAATTTGAATATAATTACTATAGCAACGAAATAAATAACAATATCAAAACATGTCAAATTTTGGTTTTAGGTTTATAATAAGAAAACGGTAAGATTTAAGTGGAAAATGAGATATTATTGATATAGGAAAAAAGGTAGCGCAGCTGCCCACACAAAGCCCAAGATTGTAGAGTTACGGAAAACTAGCTAAAAGATCGAAAAAAGGTAGACTCCATTGACACCAATTTAAAAGTGCTGATAATGTGAAAATACGAAGTAGAAATGATTTGTTATTGTGTTCTTATGGTTTAAAATCGTTACAGGATCCTATGGAAATAAAGGTGATGTAAAATATCCAGTTTTGATGTGAATGCAGAAAATCGAAACAGAATGGAAAAATGAATTTAAAATGATATGTAAGTAGCATAACACTACACGCATCAAAAAGCTCTTTTATATTTATTAGGAGATTGCAGTGTACTTTAGTGTAAGAAATCAAACAAAAATATTAATTTTATTTACAAAATCAGCGGTATCTCTTGCGGCAACCGCAAAAAGATTTAAATCAACGCAGGTATTAGTAAACCATATTTACACTTTTTTATGTTTATTTCGATACGAATTATTCTTTAAAAACAAAATTTGTCACTTATTATTTTTTACACAACCCTGAGTTTGAGCACTGGCCTAGCCTGATTCAAGTAATTTCTCTCTGTACGTGACGAGCCGCCAGTGCGCACGCACACACGCGCCCAAGCTTGTAATGATGTATGTAACACCACTATCGACTTGAGGTCTGACCGACTTCGACATTGTTTAGGGTATTTTACAACACAGTAATGTGCAAATAAATAAATAAAAAAAGAATTTATAGTGGTTGCTTGGATAATAAATAATAAGATTTCAAATAGATATGGGAATAATTTATTACAAAATCAAAATAATTACAATTAAAATATTGGCCGTGTAGTGGCAGTTAAGAATATCCACTACCCCATATCTTCTTGTCGGAGGCAGGAGATGGGCAGCATCATCTTTCTGATAACAGAAATAGTACAAAAAAAACTGTGGCTGCCAACCCACTCGCAAAGCTTGGCAACTGTGGCAATATACCCCTATGACAAAAATTACAAAAAGTAGGCCCCTAGTCCCCGGCTGTCCCACTATTCCTGGCTACGGTGGCGACCATAGCAACGGAGGCGAATCTACGGTGGAGTTTGGGTTGCCACGTAAGAAGACTCGACCTAGCAACATACAACGCACGCTCGCTGAGGATTGACTGGAAGATCCTGGAGCTGGAAGAAGAGATAAACAAGTTGTGCTGGGTTATTTAACGATTATCTAAAGTCCAAAGAGAGGGGGGGGGGGACACGGTAATCTTCGAATCCGGCAACTTGTTCTATTACCAAGAGGGCGTCCATCTGTCCCATGGAGGTGTTGGATTTATCGTCCACAAGTTCAAACAAGTTTACGTACTAACCTCGGCATATCCCGATGAGGAGTTGGAGAAAATGTATGAGGATATTTCTAAAACCATGCATTCCCTTAAAATTTAATGGGAGACTTCAACGCAAAACTAGGTACAAGAGAGATTGGTAAGCTGAAGATAGGGAAATTTGGAATAGGGTAACGGAACCCAAAGAGCTAGCAGCTGACCCACTTCATGTAGAACGATGGACTCTTTATGATACTCTTTCTTCCAGAAGCGGCTCCGAAGGAAGTGGACCTGGTCAAGCGCCGACGGTTCTTCCAAAAATAAGATGACTTTATTATGACGACTAGACGACAACTGTTCAGTGATGTCTCAGTAATCGTAAGGGTGAAAACTGGTAGCGATCACCAAATGGTCAGTGGCACACTGAACCTAAACGCTAAGTTGAAGAGATCTCGTGGAATAAAGTCAACGCTTCGTACCCCTCGTGCTCTAATAAAAAATCCCGAAACCTTTCAGTTCGAGTTAGAAAACCGTTTTCAGTGCCAAGAAGATTGCAATGCAGTGGACGATATTAATGACAAGCTCGTAGAAACTGTCCACGCTATCGGAGTAAAGTTCTGCAAGATCCGCCTTAGAAGAACACGAAAACTCTCCGATTACACTCGTTATCTCATGTCTGTTAGATAAGAAATGAAACTGCAGTCTTTCACAAACAGTTTGACAGTGTATAAGCAACTGAATAGACAGATCTCCACATGCATACGACGGAACTTAAGCAACTTCAATACAGCTCGTATTAAAGAAGCGATCGAGCGGGACCAAGGCTCCAAAGTCTCTTTCAGAGATATGTTTGCCAGAAATAGCCAACTGTCAAAGTTGAAGACCAATTGGGGCAGCATCATTTGCGGGACACCTGAGATTTTGAGTGAAATTGCGAATTTCTATGATCAGCTGTACACACCATCGTTGGAGCCACACGCAAGTGTGAGTAGCGATCCAAGAGCAAGTCTTCTGCGATAAAATCCCAGTGAAATCCCGGACGTCAGTCTGTGCGAGATTAAAATGGCTCTCCAGCACTTCAAAAATTGCAAGACACCAGGTGAGGATAGAATTACAGCGGAGTTTCTGGAAGCAGTTGGAAAACCGGTACTTGAAGTCCTTCAGTAGCTCTTTAATTCCGTCCTCCATGGTGGGTGTGCTATAGAGGCGTGGAGTAGAAGTGCGTTGGTCTTGTTCTTCAAGAAATATGGAAACTCTCTCTTGAAGAACTACAGACTGATTTCCATTTTGAGCCGCGTCGTTGTCCTGTTCCTGAGAGTCATTACGAATCATCTCACACGCAGGCTTGATGACTTCCAGCCTCCCGAACAGCCTGTTTTAATAAAGACTTTTGTACCATAGACCACATACATACCCTTCGGCAAATTGTAGAGAAGACCGAAGAGTACAATCTGCCATTTTGCCTTGCGTATGTGGACTATGAGAAAGCCTTTGATTCTGTCGAAATTTTGGTGATGTTACAGTCCCTTCAACGGTGCCAAGTTGACTGTGGGTATATCAAAGTGCTAAAGTCTTTAAACAGCATGGCTATGATGGCTATCCGAATACAATACCAGAGTACGAAAACCATCCAACTGTGTTGTCAACCTCCACTTACTCGTTAGCAGATTAACTTGATCAAATGTTGGCTACGCTACGCTATATTTATGAATACATCCGTATATTTTTATTTTTGTATTTTATATCCTTTAGGGAAAAGACAGAAAATGTAAAACAGAAAATAACGTGCTTAAAAATATTTTAGTTTGAAAGGAGACTTACGCAACGAAATAAAACTAAGTCCCAACTGGCACTGGATCTGAGGATAATCTTCTTTTTAGCGAAATACTTAATCGAGTTCATTCAATTGGCCCAAGTTTTGTAAAAAAGTGAATTGCCTCTAAACACTAAAATATACAATTTTGTTCTATATTTTAAAATAGTGCTCCATTTTTGTAGTCTGATTTCAAAAGATTTATTTAGTTCAACTTTAAAATCATTTTAAATTATAAATCGATTTAACGTCCAATAGTTTAATTTGAATTTGGTTGAGAAAGTAAACCATGGCCTTTATAGAAAAAGTAGCTAATGGTCAAAAGTTTTAGTATTTGTTAAAACGAATCGTATGGAAGTATTAAATATAAGAACGATCTCCCTAAATTATGACTGCGTAAAACAGTCATTATTTTAATAAATTTTGCACGTCTATGATATATCAGTGTTATTTTGTTATATAATTGAGATGAAATTAACTTACATTCCAGCTGATGTGCGTGATGAAGTGGCTACTGGAGCCCATGGACACCTGCAACCAATTTCAGCTAAAGAAGGTTATAGATGCTTGTCACTCTAAAGACAAAGATGAAACAGTGCCTCACAACCTCAGCTAGCTCACTAGATCAGCAGTTTAGGCTATACAGCGACAGGTATAGGAAAGATTGTTAGAGAATATTGAATTATATTTCGTTTATACATTATATTCATTTACTGGACACTGAATAAAATGCAAAAAATAATACAAACTGAAGTAACGGCGTTGCCTTTCTTTTTTATTCTAAAAACGTTACCCCAAAACTAGAATTTTCTCCTCTGTCGTGGAGGCAGCTTACAAACTTAAATTGCACAAGGACAAACATCCAGACCCGTATAAATTATTTGTAGGCCATACAAATACTTATTCCATGCAGGACTCGAACTCGTGGCCCCCAGCGCAACAACTCCTTCCTAAGCTACTGCGCCACGGAACCGTCTTTACGCAGCATTACGGAATAGTAGCTGAAACCATGAACAAAATACACTCCGCACCGCTTCGAACTAACAGTATTATCATAGGTGTAATTACGAAGTAATAAAACGAAGGTAGTAGTAAAGTAATGGTTAGTATAGGTATAAGAGCCGTGGTATCTCAGATGGTTAGCAATCGCTGTAAGCTTCACAGTACTCGAGCAACCCGGGTTCGATTCCCGCCGGCACCAATGAAATTGTTAATTGCAATTTTAAGTGCTGATTTACCACGTGTTCGGCGTTGAAGGAAAACATCGTGAGAAAACCTGCGTATCTGAGAAATAAGAAAAAAATATTTTGAAGGCATGGGTAGTTTGCCAACACGCATTGGGGCAGCGCAGCGGACATTTTCTTGCCCTAAAACCCTCTCAGAAATGAGAGGAGGCCTGTGCCCAGCAGTGGGACGTAAATAGGCTGCAACTTTACTTTACTATTTCACTTTAGTATAGGTAATTAAACGAAGATAAATAGGTAATTTGAATAAGATGAGGTAAAATCGGGGTAAAAAAAGAACCGAAACGTAACAGAAATATATACAAATGTAATTTATCACTATCTGTATTACTGATCTACTTAGTATTTTTGCGATATTTGCAGAGAGAATGGTGAATGTAATTTTGGATAAAGATCCTAAAATATAGAATAGATTTCAATTTTCATATACTTTTATACTTTAATAATAATATTTTTTATAGATGAGAATAAAATGTGAAAAATACATATAAAACATATACGTATTTTTCACGTGGACCGGGACAATTTATTGTCTCAGTGACAACAAAATTCTTAGCCACTATACTACAGAGACATAGCTACTAAAGAGTATACAAGAATATTAGGTATAAGTAGTAGATCTATACTTAAGCTCGACTCGATCGAGGAAGGACCACACTTTCACATAAAATCAGCGTGAAACAGCAACTTAATATTACTGCGTTAGGTATGGTGAAAGTAGAAAACCAAAGGCCCTAATTACTGGAAATGAGCCATTCCATCTTAGCCCCCAAGGGCGAAAAAGCATCCGCATTTCAAATTTTGATGAGGACAGATATAGGTGTCATTGCGCCACAGCATCCAGTTACCATCAGATGGAATGTGTACTCGTTAGTCACCCTTATTCCATACAAATTGCTTCAAATCCCAGTTTCCTTATTAACTAAACTCCTTATACATTCGAAATGTTCGAAATTTAATTGAATTTAATTTATTCACAAAACCAAGAGCGTATATAGTAAATATTAACATTAACGTAACAAACTAAAACTATGGCCAATAACAGGTTTGCCTTATATTGCTTGATGGCAGGTATATTTTTGTTGGAAGAAAATGAAAGAAGAACAATCTAACAGATAAATTATAAGCAATTCAATGTAATGAAGGTGGTCATAAGTTTACAGATCAGGAGAGAGTCAGGTAGAATGATATTTTACATTACATTTATACATATATACACACATTTTTTTTTATAAAATTAGGGTGACAAACGAGCACACAGTCAATGCAGGTGCGTTGTCAGCCTTGAGGATTGCCTCTTTTCTAGTAAAATGGGTCTCCGGTTCTCTACATTCACCATACGAAACACAGCAGAATCAAGCTGCTATTTTACGCTGGTATTCTGTGAGAGCGTGGTCCTTCCCCGGTTGAGCCGACCCATTCGTGCTACAACTATACTATTGATATAGCTGCAGCATGGCTCTACCACGTAAAACGCATACATACATAATTATTTACATACAAAATAGATAAAATATATAAATATCATACAAATAATTAATTATAATAAAGATTAAATAAAACAACTTAAGTGCTTATATTTATATTAGTAGCCTCAAAAATACATATAGAAAAAATAGAAGAGGGAATATGAATTTATATGATTTTAACTTCAACTGCTCTATTTTTTAATAGTTTTCTTGATGTAATCTTTAAACATGAGTTTAGATTTTGCAAAGAGGTCAATGTGTCCAAATTGTTCATTATACGTACGAGCGAGTCGCGAAAGAACAGTAGTTTGAATGATGTCAGAGAGTCTGTAACAATGTAGTAATGGGGGTGCGTAATTTTGAAGTACGAAAGGTGATTCTTGAAACAAGATACGGACATTCAATATTACTGTTTATTACATCATATAACAAAGCCATGTCAAGCAAAACACGCCTGTGTTCCAAAGATAAGAGATCGTGCTCAGTGCAACTGTCTGTGTAAGTATCGATTTTATTCCGACATCGAAAGTTAAGGTGATTAACAAATATTTTTTGAATACGCTCAAGGTGGCTTTTGTAAAAATTGTACTGTGGAGACCATATCGAACTAGCATATTCCAAAACACTTCTGACATACGCAAAACAAACCATTTTAATTGCATTCATATTTGAGAATGGTTTACAAATGCGAAGAACATAACCAAGATTTTATAGGATTTACTGATAACATAATCAATGTGTTCAGATAGTATCATTTTATGATCAAAATCTACGCCTAAGTCCCTAACACTAAGTTTTCGGCTGATTTTTCTAATCCGTCAAAGTGATATTTATTTAGAATTGACTTAGATTTTCGTGTAAAACTAAAACATTCACACTTTCCTGCATTAACAGTTATATTATTTATTTTGTAGTATTCAAATAAACGGTCCAGGTCTTTTTGTATCAATAGGCAGTCATATATGGTGTTAATTTTATAAAAAATCTTCTTATAATCTGCACACATGAGATAATTTGTGTGTACATTGCACGAACCAACGTAATATAGGTAGGTATTGTAAAAAAGAGGACCTAAGTGAGAACCCTGAAGAACTCATGTAGGTAGTTTATGTAGCTCGAACGGAAACTACCTATCACGAGGGCCTGTGAGCGGTTTGTGAGATATGATTCAGTCTACCGGAGCAAGTCACCGTAAACTCCTAATATTTGTAATTTGTTGAGCAGGATCATGTGATCCACACGATCGAAAGCTTTTTCAAAATCAGTGTAGATCACATCAACCTGCCCACCTTGATCTATATTTTCAAGGACAAAAGAAGAATAACTTGCCAGGTTTGTAGCGGTGGATTGCCTTTGAAAAAATCATGTTGCTGCTCAGGAAAGGAAAGTAAGAGAATGGAGTAAATTACGTTATATACTACTCGTTCAAGGATTTTAGCTGCAGTGCTCAAAATAGAAATGCCTCTATAATTCTTTATTTCTGTACGTGATCTCTTTTTGTGTACAGGGACTAATGTGTGCACGCTTCCATTGATGCGGAAATATCCCTTCACGTAGAGAGCAATTAAATATAATAGTCAACGGGAGTGCAAGTGATTTAGCGCATCGTGACCAAAAAAAAGAAGTTAACCCATAACTACCGGCACCTTTGTTTGTGTCCAGAGTTTTCCACATTTTTTCAATTATTGCAGCGTTTGTTATCGGTACATTAGTAACGATGTCAGTACACATTGAATCCGTATCTGGATATTTGTAGTTGTTACTAGGTACACCAAACACACTCTTTGAGAATGAGTTGAAAGCATTGGATATGTTTATACCTTTGGTGTGCTCTGCACCTTTCAGTGACATTTTCTTAGTGTACGCTGACCCATCCCGAATGGCTCTGACGAAAGTTCAGAACGTTTTAGGATGTGTTTTGATGCTATTTTCACAACTTGACGTAAATTTATTAAAACATTCTCTCTTAGGACGGCGTTCTCTTGCTCGGAGTAATGAAAACTCATCGTAATCTTATCTATTCCTGTATTTTTGCGAACGTGTGTGAGCTATTGTTTTCTTCTTTATTATTTTGATTAATGCTAGTGTGTACCATTTAGGATATGATCGCTTCATTGTGTTATAAGGCACATGTAAACGAACACAACTATCTAGTATGTTATAAAAAGTATCTGTAGCCTCGTCTACAGTGCCTTTACATAAAAGAGACCACCAGTCGTGTTCTAAAAGATATTTATTAATGTCATCATAATCAGTCCTTCTGAAATTTCGTCTTGGCGCAGCTGTTTCCCGTAGAGGAATAATGTTTAAATCCTAAATCTATAAAGCAAAAAAAAAGGATGCTCGCGGTCCTACTTGAGAAGCGGCGCAACCGCAGGGATGATATTTAGAGGCAGATTTGAGAATGTAAGATTTAACGTGTTATCAGCATGAGTTTTTAAAAATTAAATTATCTTAACCCGTGAAGTGTTAGTGCTTCCATCAGTTGGATTATTCGCTTCTCGTACCTCAGTAGGCCCTTTTTTAAAGTTGTATATCTGTTTGAGTTCCAAGAAATGAACGGCAAGTTGAAATTTCCTAATACTACAAAATTATCATTTGTAGAAAGCTTAAAACTGTAAATTTTTTATTCATAAAACGAGATTCAATGGCATTTGATGAGCGTCAAGGATAATATATGCCATACACATATGGAAGTTGGAATTAGAAGCGCACGTGCCTGAAGGAATAGTTATCCACAATAGCTCAGTAAGACCGCATACGCCGAGGTCACGATACATGGCACCGAGTGTATGTTGTGTTAGTATTAATACTCCACCACCAGTACTTTTACTACTAGTACGCAAATCTCTGTCAGCCCTGAACAAGTTATACCTATCTTCACACAATTTACCTTCAAAAATTCCACTCTGTAGTCATGATTCCGTCATAATTATAACGTCGTAATCGTTCGTCAAAATATTTAGTCGTAATTCAAGACATTTAGCCCTAAGACCACGAACATTCTGATAATAACAGTTCAAATTACTTGCAGCCATTAATCAAAATGAAATATGTACCCCCAATTGTGTTAAATTTATAGTACGTTAAAGCTATACTGTGTTACAGAACTACTAATTTATTTACGTTTTCCTTTCTATCTATTTTATGAAACAGACTAATGTTCAGCCGCATGACTATATTACAAATATAAGCATATACATACACATTTACACTTCATACAAACGCACCATAATACGAGTAATATAATATTTATTTAATTTTCCTAAAATAACATATCTCTTCATACAACATACATTCATAAAACACCAACGAAAAATAATCATACAGTTTGAGATCATTGATAATACATAATATACATAGTATGTAAAACTAGCAAAATTAACCTTAGACTTAAGTAATACGAACAACGATCTATCACTTCGACAAATGCTAATTAATAGTGACTTAATTTTTTGTATGATGTGGTAGAGTATAAAAAATATGAATAAGAGATAACACATTGAATCCTTAAACGACTTGAGTAATATAGTCGAGTGAATGTAAAAGGGTGCGAGCTTAAAAAGATGCAGAGCAATTATATATATATATATATATATATATATATATATATATATATATATATATATATATATATATATATATCGCAAATGTAACAATATATACGTATTAAGTATTGTTCTTATATTTAATAAATAAATATTGAACGGGTAATTATTATGAATAATAACAATATAATTGTGTAACGTTCGTAAATAATATGGACGCAACTTCGCCGTACAATCATCCCGCGCGTGTCCAAGACCAAAGATATTTTAATTATTGAGCTCCCTTTACGCGCGGTCAAACAATGATATATAATATATACCAACTGAGCTGTAAGAGACCAGTGAATTGCTTTTACAATAATCGAATTTGTAAATTTAAGCAATATAACGTCCTTAAAAAAGAAAAAAACAATATGCAATGTAAGAATAAACTAATTTTAAAATGTCTCTTTCCTGTGACGCATGCAAAGCTGTGTCGTTCTTACTGACGTAGATCGTCCCGTTTTTTGTCCACGTATATTGATACTGCTTAAGTTTCACTCTCTCCCTACATTTCTTTAGTAGAAGTTTATTGCACTGTGTAAGATGCTCATTGACATACACGGGACACATGCTGCCATGTATGGCAAGGTCTTTGTTGGTCAGTCGATTTTTTCGAGGGCCAGAGATTATGTTGTCCTTTAGAAGACGGGATTTTAACTTTGCAATTATATTTTTCGTGCGGTCCTGTTGTTTGATTTTCGGTGCGACATGATTTACTTCTAATACATCATTAGGGGAAAAAGTTACATTAGAGTGCTTAGCAATGGATATAATAATTATATTGGTTAAGTCTTCATCCTTGATTTCAGGGACGCCGATGATCTCTAAGTTTAAAAGGCGATCTCTTTGATTATTTGTGTTAATTTCCACTTGCAATAGTCTATTTAGGTTAGTCAATAAGTCCATTTTAGATTCTAGTGATTCGATAGTTTTATTGTTAACAGATAATAATTCCATTTTCTTATGAACATGGTCATATTGGTCGCAATTGAACTGTACAGAGTTTCTAAAGTTGTGATTTGCTTCATTGTCTCGTTGTACTTTAAGGTCAAGAGATATGACCGACATTTAATCTCGTGATATTCCTGACGGACGCTGCTTAGTTCTGACATGATCTCAGCAAAGGATACATTTAATTTTTCACGATCGGTTTTTAATACGAAGGCCAAATAATTTTTAATTCCTGATATTTCATCTTGAATATCCTTTTTCCAGTCACATAAAGTACTACGTATCTCGGAGGTAAGATTTTTGAGAGCCTCTGAGAACTCGTTATCGTGTTTACGGTTTCGAGTAGTCATATTGCTAGGCTTACCTGATTTATTGATCTTAGTATCACTGTATAAAGCATCCTTTTCCGCATTCAAATGGGAAAAAAGGATGCTTATATATTATAATATTATATATTATAATAAATAGTTATTTTAAACAAAATATTTTAAAATATAGGCTATTTTGTAATAATAAACTGCTTTTTTTAAGACGATCAGCGGCGGATCCGTAGTATAATTCAAACTATGCAGAAAGCATACGGTCACTGCCCCAAATAAATAAAAACTGTTTACTGATAATGCACCTCACGTAAAAGGTTTCATTTTAGAATATAAATAGCGTAGTATTGAGCTGTGGTACCTCTGGGACTTAGCGCTCGCCGCTTATTTCAGCAACCAGGGTTCAATTCCTGCCAGTGTCATTGATATTTTAATTAAAAAATGCGAAATCACCACGTGTTCGGCGGTGAAGGAAAACATTATAATTTATATAGCTAAGTAACATCCGGGCAACCCCAAGTATCCCCTAAAATTTCATCAAAATCAGTCAAGCAATTTAACAGAAAAGTAATTACGAACAATTTTCGAACTGATATTAACGAATACATTTCAAGGTACACCTTGCACTTTTTTTTAATATATTAGTTGTATTAAAATTAATTGTACTGCATTTTCGTTATGATTTGTAACATTTTCTTACATATTTCTATTACCAAACAGCAGTGCACACATTGTTGTGTTACATAGGCTGTGTTCTAAATTTTCTGGGGACACACAGGAGCTGCCTTCTAGTAAATTTTTGTTTATTAAACAGCTAATAAAATATCTAAGCTTAAGAAATAAGGGTGATAAACCACTGTATAGTCCACCTGAACATGTGTGAATGATGTGGCTCGAAGAAACCTAAATAAATCCTCGATTAAAACTCTACTGTAGATACGTGAGAACTATGATGGTATCATCTTTAACGTAGTGTAGTGCTTTCTCCATTTATACTGAATCAAGCACGTTACTCATCTACATAAAAATGACAAGAAATATTAAAAACAAAACATGAAAGCGACCGAGCGATGGCGAGAGAATTCCATCGAGACGTTAGTTAGAGGTTTCTGCGCTCACAAATGCGCCAGGGCAATATGGTAAAAACAAATCTTATTAAAATCTTAAAAACTCTAATTAGAATACTATAATACACAAATTATAATATTCTATGTTGCGCATACTTAAACGGCTTACGCCGGTAAATTATTTCACTCCTTTGCTTTGCACATTACAAGAATATCAACAAGAAATAGATGAAGACCCGCTGACCGCTTGGTTGTCGGATAGTGGAAAGACGACGGAAGAATTAAAGCATGTAATTCCTGAGCACATTCTCTGAAATGCATCCTATAGACTACAGATGGGCTATCCTGAGCCTGTGCTCGAGGCTAACAAGATTGGTTTTAACCAAATTAATGTAACCAATAAGATTTATTGCACGTCTCTCCACTGTGTTCCACAAAAATAAACCTGTAAATTAATGAATGCCAGGTTGCACCATTAACGTTACAACCTATTAAAGTTCCGTTGTATTGTTTCTTCTGCATATCAATGATATGTAGCAAACCGGTAGCATTCATTGCTATGCGGATGACAGCACTGGTGATGCTCTATACACCGGCCGTGCCAATATTTCTCGGGAAAACGTCGCCGAGTACCGGAACAAACTTGCGTTCGAAGTCGAGTCTTTGCTGGACAAAGTCTCGGATTGGGGGCGACTAAATCTAGTCCAGCTTAATCCTCAGAAGACACAAGTTTGCACGTTTACCGCTAAAAAGAACCCGTTTGTCGTATCTCCTCAGTTTCAAGGTACTCCCCGTGTTGCCTCAGCCAGTACCGGAATCCTCGGTGTCGACATATCGAGTGAGGTGCAGTTTTGTGGTCACTTGGAAGAGAAGGCCAAGTTGGCCTCTAAAAAGCTTGGCATGCTCAGCAGAGCGGGACAGTATTTCATGCCGGCACAACGCCCGCAACTTTACAAGGCGCAGGTTCGGCCTCACATGGAATACTGTTCCCATCTCTGGGCTGGGGCTCCCCATTGCCAGCTCCTTTTACTTGACCGCATCCACCGCAGAGCGGCTCGAATCATCGACGACCGAGTCCTTTCCGATCGGCTCCATTCATTGGATTAGATGTTGCATCACATTGCATTTTCTTACGCATTTACCACGGGGAGTGCTCTGAGGAATTGTTCGGATTAATCCCAGCCGCCAAATTTCACGAACGCACATCGCGGCAAAACTCCCGATACCATCCACACCATCTGGATGATTGGCGGTCCACCACTGTGCGATTTAGAAGATGTTTTCTTCCTCGCACAACTTCCTTGTAGAATAGTTTACTATTAGCGATTTTCCGCACCGATACGACTTAGGGACCTTCAAGAAAAGATCCTACTCCTTTTTAAAAGGCCGGCAACGTATCTGCAAACCCCTGGTGTTGCGGTTTTTCATGGGCGGCGGTAGTCACTTACCATCAGGTGAGCCGCATGCTCGTTTGCCCCCTCTCCTATAAAAAGTACACTTCTGAACATAGACCTTTCATAGATTGTCTTATAAGGGCGTTATTTTCCATAGTTGCCACGCTTGGCAAGCGGGTTGGCAAATATGGAGTAGTGGATATTATTACACTGCCACTGAACGGGGGTACATACGAGTTTAAAATACTATTCATATCTTAACTTTTTTATCGAATTTTATGTATTTGCATTTTCTGAGGAGGTTTGTGAACTTCTTACCACGCCTTCAGATGACCAGCCATGCCCATACATGACCAGCATTTTCAACTAATGGGCTTCTCTCATAATTAGATTTTTTTAAATAAAATGTTTGTATTATATTGCAAACTAATCTTCCCGACAGAACAACATCATTATAATGGTCACCAGTTTTAATATTTTACATTTGTATCTAAAACCATTTTTACCGGTGATAATTATCGTAATATCTTCGAGACCGATTTCAGTCACGGCGGCCGGTCTCAACGAAAACTACATATCTGCGCAGGACAGGATTATAGCGCCTAAGTGTATGCGCAAGCACAGGTGCACTCTCTATTCTCTAACTCTTATAGTCTAATGATTTGGTAACGGCTTTAAGTACAGTTTAAAGTTAATTTTCATAGGTTTATTATCGCCGGCGCTTGCTATTATTAATTGCTTGGTATAAATTTTTGTTTTAATTAAAATTATCTTAAAATTACAATTTCAAATCTGGTATTTGAAAGGGACGAAGAATCAGGAATGTCTAGAACAGGTAAATGAAATTGTATACTTGGGGAGTGCTTTAAGCCGGCATGAAAGATGTGATTTAGATGTGGACAGGCGTGTCGCTGCCGGGAACAAAGTCAATGGTGCCCTGACTGCGTTAGTCAAAAGGCAAGGCGTAGTGAAGAGTGCACGCCTTGCAATACAAAACGCAGTGTTGGTACCGACTTTGTTATATGGCAGCGAAACTTGGGTATGCCAGAAGAAGCATAAAAGCAAGTTGAATGCAGTGGAGACTCGATCTCTTCGTAAAATGTGCGGCGTTACCATGGCCGACCGAAAGCGAAACGAAGAGATTCGCAATATGGCAGGTTTGAAAGATGACCTTATCACAAAAATTGATAAGGGCGTGCTTCGGTGGTTTGGACACGTTGAGCGTATGAGTAAAGACCGAATGGTGAAGAAAATATATAGCACGAAAGTTAATATTAAAAGGTGTCGAGGTAGACCGAGACTAACTTTCGAAGACCATGGGAGCAAATTGTAGAAGAGGGTAGGGTCAAGAGTACTCGGATACCTAGACGTGCATGTATGAAGAAGATAATGAATCTGAAAGAAACTAAAGAGGTATGTAAGGATCGTGACACTTGGCGATCTCTTCTCTCTGGCTACCCCGTCATGGATTGTGCGTGAAGATAAGTAAGTAAGTTAAAATTGAAAGTTTTCTTTCATATAAATATTTTATTATTTTTAGTTTTATGAAAAAACTCAACCCGTCATGCATGCAGTTTCAAACTAAACACGGTTTTAATTAACGGAAAAATCTAAGAAAGATATATAAAATAAAAAAAAAAGAAATGTATGACATCTCACACAAAAACAATCAATAAAAAGTGGGCCAAATTCGATTAATCTTAACTGTTGAGTTTGCACAGAGCAGCTGCCTAACTCCATAGCAGTTCCAATAATATTCCTATAGATCCTATAATTTCATCATTTTATAATGAAAATAAATAAATATTAACGTGAAGACTACACATTAAATGAATCTAATTTTTATGGATTTTATCGCGTTTAATTTATTTATATTAATTCCCGACATTTCGGGTGCTTTACAGCAACCCATTGTCACAGGGGGGACTAAGATGTTTGACGTCCCGATATCATAGTTTGCCCGACTACTTTCAGTTTTTGAATGTTAATTTTTGGTTCAATTTACGCAGAATGAGCTTATAGTATCTTGAAGTCTTGCAGTGTTTTGCTTGGGTTGGATTTAATTTAAATGAAACGAATTTTTAACTTTTTACTTCCTGACGTCACTGGTGCATTACAGCACTCATGGCAGCGGGGGGATTGAGGTGTTTGATGTCCCAATGTCATAGTTAGCCTGGCTTCTTTCAGTTTTTTAATATTAAGTGTTGGTCCTATCTACGCAGAATGAACAGTATCTTGAATTATTGCCGTAGTATGCTTGGTTTTGGATTTAACTTTAATAATTATAGGATCCCAGTTAGATGGTAGCAACCTGGATGGGTTTAAAGCGTTGTAAAACATACGCAACACACCAGATCAGGGAATAATTTACACATCACAATATAATTTCTAAATTCAACAACTTTTATCGGGCGTAAGTACATACAAAAAGGTCAAAACAGACACTGCAATAAATGCGCTTAAATTAACTACTGCTTTAATAAAGAAATACTCTTAAAAATAAAATCTCGACATAAATGCGACAATACCATCATGTTCCAAACCATCGAGATTATATGGGTTACCGAAAATTCACAAACAAAACGCTCCACTACGTCCCATAGTGAGCCAAATCGATACACACACTTATAAGATGGTTTAACACTTGGCAAATATTTTGTAACTACTGAGACCCAAACACACATCTCCTGTAGTCGCCGACATATTCATGAAGGAATTTACGGAGAAAGCCTTTCTATGCAAATCCCTCCTGTAAATTCAAGATTCTATAAGCGGTACGTAGACGATACTTTCACAATTTTACCATCTTACAAAATAACTGCATTTTAGACCACCTTAATTCCATAAACTCCAAAATACAATTCGCAATGGAGTACGAGGCTAACAATCCATTAGGTTTCCTAGATGTTTTAGTCATCCGAAATCCTGATAACACTTTTAGTCACACTGTGTAAAGGAAAAAGACCCATACTAACGAATATTTTAATGATGAATCTCACCACCATCCTTCACAGTTAGCTACCGTGGTAAAATCTATGTCCCAGAGAGCACAAGGGATCTGTGACAAAAAACATGTGGCTGCCGAGCTTCCGCATGTCGAGCAAGTATTGCAAGTTTACAATCTTCGGGTCCCGCGCCTACGTCATAGTGACCGAGAGGCCGGCCACAGTCGAGCTTGTGTCTGCTGTACTATTCTATTTAACAAAAATGTGTCACCAAAATTTAATATTCAAAAACTGAACGCTGCCGGGCTGACTATGACATCGGGACGTGAAACATCTCAGTCAACGTGACAATGGATTCCTTTAAAGTACCCGAAACGTCGGGAATTAAAATAAAAAAATTAAACGCGATAAAATCCGTAAAAATTTATTTCAATTAATGTGTAGTCTTTGCGTAAATATAAGAGAAATCATAATTTTATTAGTTATAGGATCCTTAGCAGATGGCAGCACCCATCCATCTTCTGTATTGAAATTAGAATTATTTAACTTAAATAGCTCCGCGTCATCCTTAGTAGGAATCGGTGTTCTTTTGCAAGGATTTGCGGTTTATTTTCCAGTCGGTCAGTTTGCTGTGAAGCACCTGAAACGTCGGGAATTAAAATAATTAAATTAACGCGATAAAATCTGTAAAAATTGTTTTATTCAATTCATCATTTTAATTGTTCTAGTAAGCGAGATGAAAAACGTAACTCGTTGGTTCGGACGGTACTTATTTATGTACATCTATTACCAACAGAAGAATTGTACTTAAAAATAATCAAAACTGGAGGTTTATTGAAATTAGGACCTATAATAACAACTTACCAATTAGAAGTTGGTAATTGAAAACAAAGTGTAACAAAACTGTTTTGTCATTCATATAATTAAGTTGAGAAGTTAGAATTAGGTCGCGCTCAGAGCTCAGAGATCATGTTATATTAAAATTATTAGCTTTTTGAGAAAATTAAAGCATTATTTTCAAAGTATTGTAGAAAACTTATCAATTATTAATTGGCATTCCATGTCAATTAACAACTAGCGACACCATCCACACCATCTGGATGATTGGCGGTCCTACACTGTGTGATTTAAAAGAAGTTTTCTTCCTCGCACAAATTCATTGTGGAATCCTTTACCTCCAGCAATTTTTCCGGATCGATAGATACGATTTAGGGACCTTCAAGAAAAGTGCCTACTCCTTTTTAAAAGGCTGGCAACGCATCTGCAATTCCCTGGTGTTGCAGTTTTTCATTTGCGGCGGTAGTTACTTGCCATCAGGTGGTCCGCATGCCCGTTTGGCCCCTCTCCTATAAAAAAATGTCCATCCAGCTGCTGGTTAAAAACCTTTACTTATTTTTGAATCGATTTGGTACATTTCACATGCTCTGGAAATATCTAAAAAATTCAGAAATCCAGACAGATCAGACACGACATTATGAACAGTGAGAACTATGAACTGATTTTAATGATTTTTATAGATATATATATTATATATAATTGACGGCTTATAAATTGGGAAAATAATTTCTACCACTAAGGACAGATAAATGATGAAGTTTTTTATGTTAATATTCAAGCTATACTCTCGTTACCTTGTGCTTTTAATATTCCTTAATCAACTCAAAACTCAAAATAATGTTACACTCCAAATTTGAGTAAATAAAGTGCACTTGACAAATATATTGCATATGCACAATGTTACGATTGTCAAATTTTATATAATGAGATTTTTTACTTTAGTTGTTAATGGTTATTCAAATCTTTGTCAATCAATTTACAGAAATTGTGAAAAGCCAAATTTCATATTATACCACCCGCATTGCATTAGTTTATTAGGAATTCAGCGAATAAACAAAATTCGAAACAAAGTTATCAAGGGAATTTGACATTTGACCTTAATTCTTAAATGGTTTTGTCGTTATTTAAGCGCGTGTGTTTTCGAGTGTATTATATTTTATTATCTGAGATTTAATAGATGATTTAAATAAAAATAAATTATAAATGATTCGTATAATCTGTCTTGAACACGGAATGTTTTATAATCGTATGAATGTACGCTTTTATATAAGTGACACTTCCATATCTATATTACACATTTTGATTTTTGAATTTTATGATTTTATATAGATATGATAGCATCAGGTGGACTGTAAGTTTGTTTGTCTCTTTAGTTTTATAAAATTATAAGCTATCATAAGCTAGTGCTTTACTAAACGATTTATTACGATTAAAAAATTACGTATCCTATGTAACGAATATCATTGATGATATTAAATATATCGTCACTTATAAACCTACCTAATTAGATAATTTATATACTATTCAGTTGAATTTAATTTAGATTGCAAATTACTACTAGGCAGTAGTAATTTACCATGTGCTTGGCGGTGAAGAAAAATATCGTGAAAGTATTTTTTTGAAAACATTGAAATTTGTATGTTTTTATTTCAATTGCTAAGCGAAACATTCTTGGCAGGAATCAGTGTACTTTTGCGAGAGTTTGTGGTTTATTTAATCTGATGCTATGGCGGGAAAAATCGTTTACACTTCCCTACAGTCTTCCTGGAGCGCCGCACTGGTGCTTCACGTCAGCTATATGTTTTAAAGGATGTATGATTTACATCAATGTCCTCCAGCGATTCTGCCATAAGGAATATATCGTCAGCAAATCGAAGGTGAGTGATGTAATCGCCGTTGATGTTAATACCGTATCCTTTCCAGTCCAAAAGCTTGAAAACGTCTTCTAAAGCAGCGATGAAGAGTTTCGGGGATATAACGTCACTCTATCTTACGCCTTTCTGCAGTTGGATAGGCTTCGTAATCTAATTCTGTACTCGGGTAGCCATCGTAGCCCTACTGTACAAACACTTCAGCAATTCGATATACCCACAGTTAACTTGGCACCGCTAAAAGGACTGCAGCACCTCTCAAATTTGACGGAATCAAAGGCTTTCTCGTAGTCCATATACGCCAGAAATAGTGGCAAATAGTACTCCTCGGACCTCTGTACAATTTGGCGAATGGTATGTATGTGCTCTATGGTGCTAAAGGCTTTTCGGAAACCGGCTTATTCGGGAGGCTGAAAGTCGTCGAGTCTGCATGCAAGACAAGTCGTAATGACTCTCGAAAACAGCACGTAGAAGCGGCTCAGAAGAGAAATCGGTCTATAGTTCTTCTAGAGAGCGTTGTCGCTTTTTTTGAAGAATAAGACCACCACACATTTTCTCCTCAGTTTTGGTGTAGTGATAACATGGAAGCCGGAATCAAAGAGCTTCTTAAGGACTTCAAGTAGCGGTTTTCCACCTATTTTCAAAAACTCCGCTGTAATTCCATCCTCACATGGAGCATTGCCGTTTTTAAGGTGCTGGAGAGTCAATCTAATCTCACTCAGACTGACGTCCGGAATATCATCGGAACAGTGTCGGATAAGACTTGCTCTTGGATCGTAACTCACACTTGCATATGTATCCAACGATTATGTGTACAGCTGCCCATAGAAATTCTCAATCTCACTCAAAATTTAAGGTGTCCCAGAAATGATGCTGCCACCCTCGGTTTTCAGCATCAACAGTTGCCTCTTTCTGGCAGACAGATCTCTAGCAACGATTTTGGAGCCCTGGTTCCGCTCGATCGCTTCTTCAATACAAGCAATATTAATGTTGCGTAAGTGCCACTGCACGCATTTGGAGATCTGTCTAATGATTTCTTATATTTACGCGAAAAATACACATTTAAATACCGGAGCTGTGGATCGAAACACCACTGTGTAGAGGCGAAACACGTATCGTATTGTCGTCAGTGGTGTGTCTTTCTTAGTGTAGTGGTGTTGAGAGTAGTGGTGCTGGGATTAGTAGTGACGGGGATAGTGCACGCAATTGAGGGAGGGCGGGAGGTGCTCTTCATACTAGGTAAGACACATCATATAATTTTATAGAGCGGATGTTTGCGAAGTAACTTTTTAAAAGCTTTAATATAATGGATTTCCGCAAAATAACGCCTGATTCTATTAATTACTGAAATTAATAATTTTAATCTGTTGGTAGCCGTGGTTAACTATGACATTTGGACGTCATACACCTCAGTCCCCCCTGAGGCCATGGGTGCTGTAAATTACTTGAAACCTCGAGAATATAGAATAAGTTAATGTACGCGATAAACTCCGTAAAATTGGTTATATTCAAATGGAGATCTGTCTGTTCAGTTGCCTGTATGGTGTCAAATCTACTGTAGAATGCAGCTTCATTTCCCGTCTAATAGTCATGAGCTTAAACGTGTGATCGGAGAATCGTTGTGTTCTTCTGCGGCGGGTCTTGCAAAACATAGCCCCTACCGCATGGACAGTTTCCATGAGCTTGTCATTTATATCGTCCACTACATTGTTTGTCATTTCAAGGCACTGAAAACAGTTTTGTTGCTCAAGCTGAAAGGTTTCAGACGGGGCGTTGATTTCATTAGACGTGACCTCTCCAACTCGTGACTCTCACCATTCGGTGACCGCTGCCGATTTTCACCCTCGCCATGTGGTGGACCGCCAATCATCGAGATGATATGGATGATACCATCTTTCACGAGTTTTGTCGCGATGTGCGATGGTGAAATTGAGCGGCTGGAATTAATCCGAACAATTCCTTAGAGCACTCCCCGTGGTACATGCGATAAAATTCGCAAAAAGACGCAACATCTCTACGCAGTGCCAGTGAGACAAGCCGATCGGAAAGAACTCAGCCGTTGACGATTCAAGCCGCTCTGCGCTGGATGCGGTCAAGTGGAAGGAGTTTGCACTGGGGAGACCCAGCCCAGAGATGGGAATAGTATTCCATATGAGGCCGAACCTGCGCCTTGTAAAGTTGCAGGCGTTGTGCCTGTATGAAATACTGTCCCGCTCTGCTGAGCACACCAAACTTTTTAGAGGTCATCTCGATAAGTTGACGCCGAGGATTCCTATACTGGCTGAGACAACAAGGGGAGTGCCTTGAAGCAGAAAGGAAGGAATATGACAAAGGGGTTCTTTTAAGCGGTAAACGCACAAATTTGTGTCTTCTGAGGATATATAAATTTTATTGTATTATATACATAACATAATATTCAAACCTATAGATTATACAGGATAAAGTTGTAATATATAACTTTATCCTATATTACTTTTATGTGATAAATATTGAGAATTTATACAATATATTATATTATGTTTAGATATTCCTATACATGTTCAAATATGTATGTCATTAATTAAACATAAGATTAATACTAAAAAACTTTAACATCATTATTAACAAATGCCTGACACATTATATATATTATAATTTAGAGAATATAAACACTATAAACATCATTTGTATTGCCTGTGGCTAAGCTTTAAATAACTAGAGATTAGAAGATCCTACATGATCCATTTCACCAAACAGTTTCTCTGTTAATGGACACAAATTCCGGGTAAAATTAAGTGCTCGAAAATATTTCTGCGTTAAGTAAAATGTTTATCGTACTTGGTGTTTTATTTACTACGTTTCCGACAACATTTAGTTGCTTCTTCCAAGGAATGTTTATCTTATATTCTTTAGAAAATGTCTGCAAATTAAGTAACGCGGTATTTGCTTACATTTTACAGCAGTTAAAGTAATATAATAGACAAACATATAAAAACAACAGACAACAAATTTTAGATAATATTAATTTAGATATAAATATTACGGCCAAAAATTTCTCGACATTTTCCCCGTATCATCGAGGCATTCTATATTCATAAATGGCACATGGAAAAATCCTGAAACAATTATTTGTAGATCACATAACAAGCGTCGGTTTACTCTTTGCGACCAAACCAAACGCTTATTCCCTGCGCTATTGATCTGTAATTAATTTCATCATTATCATCAATATCACGTTTTATTCTTATTAATAACAAATATAATTATGCAAAGATCTGCTATTACCTTAATTCTTCAGCAAAAATATATTTATGTTTTTACCAAGACATTGAAGTTGCGATGTTTTTAATACTGTGTTCAACGCGTTTTATACGCGGTGATTACCAGTACCAGCACCAAATTTTTCGAACGCACATCGTGGCAGAAATCCCGATACCATCCACACCATCTGGGTGATTGGCGGTCCACCACTGTGCGATTTAGAAGATGTTTTCTTCCTCGCACAACTTCCTTGTGGAATAGTTTACGACCAGCGATTTTTACGGACCGATACGACTTAGGGACCTTCGAGAAAAAAGCTTACTCCTTTTTAAAAGGCCGGCAACGCATCTGCAATTCCCCTGGTGTTGTGGTTGTTCATGGGCGGCGGTAGTCACTTACCATCAGGTGAGCCGCATGCTCGTTTGCCCCCTCTCCTATAAAAAAAAACCTTGGACAGCAGGGACTTCATAATAACAAGTAAAATACCTGTGGCTGCCAAACCATCCTATAAAGCAATGTATGGGGGAGCCCTATCTTCTGCAGAAGAATTTTGATAGGCTGTAACGGATTACGGCAAATACTTCATAGACTGGAAGATGAAAATATTACTATCGGTTACTTGTTGAGTGTCAAGCTGGTATTGATGATGCTAGTTTTTATAATCCTCATAATGTAAAAAGTTAATTAAAGACGCAGCATATAGGCTGTACGTCCCACTTTTGCGTACAGGTCCTATCTCATTTCTAGAAAAGTTTTAAGGACAAAAAAGTGTTCGCCGAACTGCTCCAATTCATGTTGACGGACTTCACATATTTTCAAGACATTTTTTTAATTTTTCGGATAAGCAAGTTTCCTGACGATGTTTTCTTTCACCACCGAGCACGTAAATATGTTATGTGTGAACATTTATTGTATCAAAAAGTATATTGTGGCTATGCGAATGAAGCAATAAACTGATAAGAAATTATCGCTAAAGGCAACCTAAATAAATTACTCGGAACAACTTAAATTAAAAAATTCGTTTTTTTTACGATCATTCCCGATACTTTCTCACAAAATCAGGATTTGGGACATTATTTTAAAAGGCCAGCAAGACATCTGCAATTCCTCTGGTTCCCCTGGTGTTGCAGTTGTTCATGTGCGGCGGTAGTCACTTAACATCAGGCGAGCCGCATGCTCGTTTGCCTCCTCTCCTATATAAAAAAAACACCGAAACTTAGGAATCCATTATTATCTCCATATACTTATCCATATTTAATTTTCAAAGTTTCTTTTCAGAATTCAGATGAGATTTTTAAGAGGTTCTGTAAAAGTACCATTGAATCTATGGCTTCACCTTAAACGTTTATTAATCAAGCGATATCATACAAATATTAATAAGAAGTATCCTCAGAGAGAAATGTGGTAGCCCTGAGGTTAGGGTGCTCGATGTAAATTTCATAGTACGCGAACAATCTGGGTTAGATGCCCGCCACCACCAATGAAATTATAATTGCAATATTAAGTGCTGATTTATAACATGCTTGGCGGCAAAGCAAAACATCGTGAGGGAATTGGCCTGAAATAAAATATTTCGATGACAAAATATGTCCGCCAACTGGAGCTGCAGCGGACTAATCGCTCCACATTTCTTTCAGAAATGAGATTATATGACTGTATAAATATAACATTTAGAAAAAAAAAGTAGAAACATAAACCATCTGTAAAAAAATGAACACAGTCCAACCACACCTTAAATTCTAAGCATATTCAGGGCACACTTGTTTTGCGCACTGTAAACAAACGTGTTTTTAAAGGAATAGCATCTGTATGTCGATTTTCTCTTCAGTTTAGTTTGATATGAAAGAAAGTCATTCGTATTTTGACTTACTCAGCTTCATCATCACATGTTTCTGGCCTATCATAACCAAGTACTCTTGCCAAACTCATCCAAAGTTCACAGGGTTCAGATCTCTTTGATTGCTGTAAATCCATCGCAGAAGTATTTCTTTACAACTTGAAGTTCATAGTATATTCATAGTTCACAATATCTGTAAAAATAACATTTTACGTTAACAAAAAATAAAACAAAATACTTACGTAAGTACTTAATTTAAAATTGTAATTACTCACCAAATGCGCGTGCGACGACCCCACTTCCTGCGCCGACGTCATCGTGGGCATTCCTTGCAGCTACATAAAATCAGGGATTAGTTTTGCGCAGGAAAAGGGGTAAACTAGCAAGTCAGATGCCTGCCAGGACCTCTCAGACCGCACGTCGGTACATAAAGTTTAATGGATACCTTTGTTATAAAAGGCAGCTACTGTCCAAATTTTAGAATTTTATTTCTACCGGTTTGGACTGTGCGTTGAAAGACAAGTCAATTACTTAAAATACCCACTTTTACGTACATAGATAATATATTTTATTTGCAAAATAAGTAGTTATAATTATATATATATATATATATATATATATATATATATATATGTATTACCAACTATACAGCTATATAAAATATGTCAGTTAGAGGGGGCCAATCAGGTGCTAGCCTAGGTTGCTGTCGAAAATAATCTGCCTCTGGGTATTAATTAACTCTTGTTCTCCTCTTCCCTTTTCGACTGGAAGCGAGAAGGTCCTGACCAGCTGGGCCGGTTAACTATTGTTTGCACTCTTGATCTGGAACTAGAAGTCTTTGAATTGGGCAAAGTTTTCTTTAGTTGTACCCCTTGCTTTACGATAGCTTTAAACGATCGTATTTACTCCAAAAGTCCATTCGTCGTGCCGGACCCTTATAGAGAGGACGTGTGTAAAATTTATTGCAAAATTTAACATTACAGAACATTGTAACTTAAACCCTATCATCTTGCAAAAAGTGTGAAAATAGTGTGTGTTGCTGTAACAGTGACCTGTTGTGGCACTCGGATCGTTTTCTCCGTCCTATTTTGGCATAGCTTTTTCGACTCGTTGCAGCGGGGCGTGCATACTTCACCCCCTCTAAAAAAGGACAGCGTAGATTTTCTCGTTTCTGTCACACACACGAAATAACACGATGCAGCGTACTCCACCACCAACAACACCTCCGGCACGGAGGCTAAAATATTCGTCAAATCCAGAACTACCCGAAACGTGTGGCGATGATGATAATACGTTTGTAAGTTTCCGAAAGCGCAAGCAGCCTGATGATAAAAATATTAAGCCGATACTGGAGTTCGTTGAGCAAAAAATAAATGATCAGCTTAGTTCATGGAAATTACAGTTGGACATCACCATTGCCGAAAGTATCAGAAGTTCAATCGATTCAGTAATTGATAAAGAACTGAAGAAAATATCAGCGATCATAAATAACTCTTTTAAATAGTTAGGAGATAGATTGGATACAATCGACAAATCCTTATCTTATACGATGGAAAGGCAGGATAGTGTTGAAACGCGCCTGACACAGGTAGAAAGCCAGCTGAAATCGAGCGATGATGTAACCAGCCAGGTTAACCTATTACAAGACAAAATTGATGCAATAGAACAACAGGCACGGCTTTATAACGTTGAGATTGCTAACTTACCAGAACAACGTGATGAAAACCTTATATCAATTATTGATAAGGTTGGTTCTGTCATCAAATACCCTGTCAGCAAATCGGACATTGTATCAGCCCATAGAGTGCCACACTTTGATAAAAAGTGTTCGCGTCCAAAAAATGTGATTATAAAATTTACAACGAAAATAATCCGCGACAACTTCATCACAGCAGCACGGGCAAATAAAGGTTTAAAATCCGACCAGCTGGCGGTACCTGGTACTACACATAACGTGTACATCAATGAACATCTTACAGCTAAAAGAAAACAAGAAATTATTTCGATTGTGCCGTCAACAAGCCATTAAGAACAATTATAAATTCACTTGGATTAAGCACGGTGCTATTTTGGTACGTCAAACTGAGATATCTCCTATTTTTGCTGTGCGAAGCGAGGAAGACCTCAAGAAAATTAAATCCTAAGTTATCTTTTCTATTGGTATTGTTTTGTCTTAGTTATACTTATATAAATAATGAATGTTCCACCCTGGGACGATCGGGCAAATATAATATCTGTGCATGTTTACTAAAATCAAACTCGTTAACTACAAATGTGTGTCAAGTACACGCAAAACACACCTTAGGGATGGAATGGTAAGTGCAGCGGAAGAAGTGTGTGGAACAATAAAAAGAGGCAGTAGTAAAAGAAGAGATGCATGGTGGAATGATGAAGTGAAAGAAGCTGTAAAGAAGAAGAAGAAAGCATGGTTAGACTACTTGGCCTCTAGTAATGATAAGGATATGAGAGAGAAGATGAAAGAAAGATATAGGCTGCAGAAAGTTCACACGAAAGCACTGATTGAGGAAGTGCGTGAAAGGTGTAGAATGGAAGCGGACGAAAGGTTGTCGCACAACTTTAAGGAGAACTCCAAACTCTTCTGGAAAGAGGTTGGAAGGACCCGAAGTGCTGCGACGACCTTAAGAATGAACAAAGTGCTTTCGAGAACTAATGACGTCCTCTCAGAAAAATCGGACGTAATGCAGCGATGGAGCGAATTTTATAGAGAAATGTATGCGTGTGATGATCTTAGTGAGGGTTCCGGGATGACGCCGTGACTGGTACGCCAGACCCGGACTTCGATGACACTGAAGTCATCAGTATGAAAGAGATTGAACGTGCGATTCGAAGTTTGAAATGTGGTAAGGCTGCGGGACTAGACAGAGTTACTGCTGAAATGGTCAAGTATGGTGGGCCTCACGTCTGGGACAGCTTTCATCTGCTGTGCAATTTGTGCTGGCGGACGGGGGATGTCCCGGATGATTGGCGATCCGCAGTCATTGTGCCTTTATATAAAGGTAAAGGTTCACATTTTGACTGCGGGTGCTATCGGGCGATCAGCTTGACCAGTTTAGGAAGTAAAGTTTACTCGAAGGTTTTGACACGTAGGATGCAAGAGAAATCGGAAAGATTTCTATGGGAGGCACAATGCGGATTTAGACCTGGAAGAGGATGCACGGATCAAATGTTTTCTCTCCGCATGATCACAGAAAAGCTTCTGGCTGCTAACCAGAAGATTTTCTGTGCTTTTGTGGATCTTGAGAAAGCATTTGATAAGGTTGTAAGGAAGAAAATGTGGGAACTGTTGCCGGGGTATGGTGTGGATGGTCAATTGCTAAGGGCTGTGCAGTCTCTTTACTGTGACTGTAAAGCCTGTGTGCGGGTAGGACATGACCTGTCACCCATGTTTAACGTCCAAACGGGCGTAAAGCAGGGTTGTGTCATGTCTTCCTGGCTGTTCATACTGTATCTCGACAGCTGTTTACAGAAGCTGAAAGATAGTTGTTTGGGTGTGAAATTGGGTGACATTAAAGTAAATTGTCTGCTGTATGCTGATGATGCAGTGCTTATTGCATCATCAGAGGCAGAACTGCAGGCATTAGTCACGTGTATGAAAGAGGAATGTGAAATTAAAGGTCTCCGTTTGAATGCTAATAAAACTAAGGTTCTGGTATTTGAAAGGGACGAAGAGAGAACGAAGTGTGAAATATGGGTAAATCAGGAATGTCTAGAACAGGTAAATGAAATTGTATACTTGGGGAGTGCTTTTAGCCGGGATGGAAGATGTGATTTAGATGTGGACAGGCGTGTCGCTGCCGGGAACAAAGTCAATGGTGCCCTGACTGCGTTAGTCAAAAGGCAAGGCGTAGCGAAGAGTGCACGCCTTGCAATACATAACGCAGTGTTGGTACCGACTTTGTTATATGGCAGCGAAACCTGGGTATGCCAGAAGAAGCATAAAAGTAAGTTGAATGCAGTGGAGATGCGATCTCTTCGTAAAATGTGCGGCGTTACCATGGCCGACCGAAAGCGAAACGAAGAGATTCGCAATATGGCAGGTTTGAAAGATGACCTTATCACAAAAATTGATAAGGGCGTGCTTCGGTGGTTTGGGCACGTTGAGCGAATGAGTAAAGACCGAATGGTGAAGAAAATATATAGCGCGAAAGTTAATATTAAAAGGTGTCGAGGTAGACCGAGACTAACTTTCAAAGACCATGTGAGCAAATTGGTCGAAGAGGGTAGGGTCAAGAGTACTCGGATACCAAGATGTGCATGCATGAAGAAGATAATGAATCTGAAAGAAGCGAAAGAGGTTTGTAAGGATCGTGACACTTGGCGATCTGTTCTCTCTGGCTACCCCGTCAGGGATTGTGCGTGAAGATAAGAGAAAGAGAAAAGATATTTAAATTATAAAAGACTTATTTTAGTAATGAATCTGCTGAAACCTATTATAAGAAATAAAAATAAATTATTATGATGTTATTTATTTTTTAAGTAGTTTTATAGGACACCAACTACATGGATTAATGATTATGTTAGTATTTGAGTCATTAAGGAAAAAGATACTTGCAGATGTCCATGCCCTGCAAAAGCCACTTATCATCTGGTGGACTGAATACGAGGATGCTAGTACTTACTTGTACCTTCAAACAGCAATTCTTGAACTGTTGTGTTCTGAGTGTGTTGTGGAAAATTCTTGTCACTTCATTTTTATAACAAAATTACCACCTGGTACTCGAACATGCCAGATGTAAAACATACCGGTGAGCGGGGGATTAAAGGTGTGCATCTTTTGGTACTGAGAATGTTTCGTTTTCCTAAAATACAGTAGGAAGTGAGAGAGAAATCTAGAAACAATTGTTATTGTCATTCGCAGATCCCTAAATCTAACGTAACTAATGATATGGTTAACCAATCGCTAATGAACGTAGCTCCAAATGTTGGGCTTTTCATGATAAATGTATTGGGTATGACTTACAATACTGTTCTAATTAAAACGTGACTTCTGGTGACTCAGGCTCAGGACTCAGATAGTTAGCGCTCGCTGTGAATTTCACAGAACGCGATCAACCCGGGTTCAATCCCAGGGACACCAATGAAATTGTTAATTGCAATTTTAAGTGCTGATTTACCACTTGCTCGGCGGTGATGAAACTTGCATGTCTGGGAAATAAAAAAATTGGTAGACATGTGAAGTTCGCCAACACGCATTGGGGCAGCGCGGCGTACATTTCCTTGCCCTAAAACCCTTTCAAAAATGAGAGGAGTCCTGTGCCCAGCAGTGGGACGTATATATGCTATTACTTTTATAAAGTATAATGCTCGTACTATAAAATAAATAAAATATAAAAATATTTTAGGAAAAATATAGAGTTATGTTAGGATGTATGGATGGATATTTGTTACTCTCCCACGCAAAAACTACCGAACGGATTTTGATGATACTTTACAGTGATATATCTTATACATCAAAATAACATTGCTTATTTTTATAATAATATTGTGTAAATTATGTTATGCTGATTACATGGGCGAAGCAATGGGCGGGTCCCTAGTTAGAGTAAAATTGAAAACTTATTTTCACAACTACAGACAACTACAAACATATATTTATTATTATTAAATATTACATATCTTATATATCCATTATCACAACAATATAGGGTAGAACTTTACAACGATTGGTACTTTAAGCACTTTTCGTCATGATTTGTGTTCCTAAAACTAAATTACAGGTGAGGTATTATGTATGTGAATCTCTATTTGTAAAAAGTCTTTAGGATAGATGTATGTAAAACTAAATCATATTTATTAAATTTATCATTGTGGAAGTAATAAACAATGACTTGTCTTCCAGAATTTTAAGTACAATCATTCTCATCATTCAAACAAACCCTATTAATGATACTTTAACTTAAAATAAAATACATAAACACAATGTGTAATTTTAGGTCAGAATTATATTTCTTCGCTTCATTATTCGGATATATTAATCAAGCCCCTTCCATCGCACAAGCAACCAATAGTTAGATTTTTTTCTAACTACCACACCCTAATCAACTTAAGTTACTGGTCAGATATTTTAATCATTCCTTTTTCGTGCGCTGCAGCGAAAGGACGTCTTCAAAATTCAAAGTGTAAAGTGCTCCTTTCTAATAGAGATAGTAACGCATATAAAGTATAATAGTGCCTAATCAGAATACTGAAGATTAAATTGTATATTATAAAAATAAGTTAACAAAGTTATAAAAGAAGACTCCTCGCCTTCGAATAAGATGCGTATCTTCATCAGTTTCTGAACAAACCCCAAATAAGTACTAGCACAATTTTTCTGACGTTGGTGTTTAAGTGCTCAAAAAGTTGGTAGGTACGACATTCAATATGGAATAATTGCCCGGAGGTTGCCCACGACGGTACTAAAAATCTACTCATCACTTAATGTATCAATACCGGGTGGTTGTCCGAGATGATAACACGAAGGTTAAGATGGGAGGTTAGCCGAGGTGATAACACGATAGCTGAAAAAAGAACAACCATGGGTTCTAGAAATTAGTTCCACATGTAATATTGTTCTTTCAACCTAAATATGTTTGCCGCAAAAATTAAAATCTACCCTCGTAACGTATGAAAACGTTTTTTGCCAGGCCCAACAGCGACAGTAGACTGCAAAACTAATAATGCAAATTTGGATTCCGATGAATTAGCTACAGCTCCAGAAATTGCACATGATCTATCCTGCATCGACAATTAACAGGCCGCTGCCACTACACCTGGTTTGGACCCGGAGGTTTTTGCGGCGTTGGAGAAAATCAACAACAATCAAAAATATGGTTACCATTATTGAAAAAAGATATGACATAAGAAATAAGAGAGACTCTTCTTAAAAATAACCTTATCCCAGAAAATTATCCGTTACTTTAAACATTGACACTAAACCCTGAAATTTCGTCAGGAATATCAGAATCTGGTAGATTTCACAATAAAGAAATGACTGCTACCCAACAACAATTGGGCGTAGGTATCACTGCAGTCAGCAGAGATTTCCACTTGCTGTTAATAACGGAAAAGAGGGTAGATGCCATCCGCTCTGTTAGCCATGGATACCGTATTTTATCCAACCCACATCACCAAAATACGGAGATCAGTCCCAGGTTTGGACAAATCATTTTACAAATTTTAAACAATTCCAAATGAGATAACACACTATTTGGTAACGATCTTTTTTTTTAAATTATTTATTTAGAGAGAACCACAAACAATTTTACAATATATCTTATGCTAAAGCTTTCTATTACAATTTATTACTTATCATAAACTCAACGACGATGGTCACATATAGAGTATAAAACATATAAGCTAAAACGTAACATAATTAGGTGAGGGACCTAATTTTTGTAAAAATAAATTACCTTAATTTCTAAAATATTGTTTAACATGTATTAGAGGTTAAAGTTTTGTGTGTTTGTGAGTTAGGATGTGTGTGCGCGAAAATTTTTGTGTGTCTGTGCATGTACATATATAGTCATTGGTTAGATAATTTATAGTTAGTGTTAGTAGTTAATGTGTTCAAGACTTTAAAAGAGACATTAAGTGTTTAACAGCAAGTTAACTATCTGTCTATTGTATGATCTGGTACTGCAAGAAAATTAATCTACTGAATTAAAATTTTTGTTGTATGTGTCAACCATACGATGAAGGGGCGATCGGATACCGGCGTTTGCCGAGATTTTGACACAGCAAAGAGTGAGTGAGGACGCAAAGAACGCATACGTGCGCGAGGTGGTACGGAGTAACTAATACGATTAATTATATCTGTGCAATCATACTTGTTATTGCACAGATCATAAAGTAATCTTGCCTCAAGTTGAGTGCGTCTAGACCTTAAGTCTAAGAGTTTATATTTTGTTAAAAGGAGCACATACGATAAACGCTTACGGTAATATTTGTAATTCACGCGACGCAAGAACTTTTTTTGTACCATTTCAATGCTATGATTATATTTTTTTATAAAGTAGGTTCCATGCAGTTACTCCGTATTCCAATTGAGGCCTGACCAAAGATTTAAAAAGATAGATTAAAGTGGTGGGGTTTCTAAATTGAGTAGAAGAACGCATAACAAGTCCATACATTTTAAAAGCTTTACCAATTATGTTTTGTATATGAATATCAAAATGTAATTTGCTATCAAAAGTCACACCCAAATCCCTTATATTATTCACCCTTACAATACCTGTACCTTTAAGAGAATAGTTAAAGTAGCTTATATTCCGTTTTTTTGTGAAAGTGATTACTTTACATTTATTTAAATTGAGTCGTAAATTATTAAGAGCACAGTAATTGTTAAATCTGTCAAGGTCTTCTTGAAGCAAATAGTGATCGTCTATCCTATCAATGCATTGATATATTTTAAGATCATCAGCATATAAAAGGAATCGACTATTCTTAAAACAGTTTTTAACATCATTTATGAAGATCATGAACAAGAGAGGACCCAGAATGGAGCCCTGTGGGACGCCAGAAGTGACATTAGCAATATCGAACTCTGAACCTTTAATAACAACCCTCTGTGTTCTATTAGAGACATACGACTTAAACCACCGCCAGAAATTACCACGTATACCATTGAAAGCAATCTTCTCCAATAGTATTTTATGATCAACAGTCTCAATTGCTTTCCGGAAATCAGTATAAATACTGTCAGTTTGTGTATTGGTGTCAAACGCGTTAAATAAATCTGATGGGTAAGTGATAAGATTAGTTATTGTAGATCGCCGTTTGACAAAACCGTATTGTTCATCTAAGATAACATTGTGCAAGAGGGGGTAAATAGCATCATGCACCAAACGCTCAAAGACTTTAGAAAGAATGGGCAGTATTGATATTGGTCGATAATTCATAACGTCACTTTTTGATCCATCCTTGAAAACTGGGACTATTCTTGCACTTTTCCAAATGTCAGGAAATATTCCATCGGATAAGCATTTATTGTAAAGGTAGCATAAAGGAAGATCGACTACAGATGCAGTTTTCTTGAAGAAAACACCTGGTATATTATCTATCCTAGCGCCCTTCGATATATCTAACATTTGCAGGGCTTTACGTACCTGAAATCTAGTCACTTCGATGTTATGAATAGTAAAGTCAGGTGTATTTTCAAGTGCTATGCAAATATCATCAATATCGAAATCATCTGATACAGATGATCGTTGAAATACAGATTGAAAGAACTTGCTAAATAGATCACAAGACTCTTTTGAACTATGAGCAATTGAACCTTTATATTTTATACTACTTGGGATCTCTGAAATGTTACGGCGTTGAGATATGAACTTCCAAAAGTATTTAATGTTATATTTTATGCTATTTTCAACCTTGGCCATTTATTGGCCAAACATTATCAAATAAATGCTATTTTATAGCATTTACTTGATAATGTTTTAATCTTTTTTCTATATATTGAAAATATATTATAATTAGAATTATTGTTATATTTTTTCATTTTAACCCAAGCTCGATTTTTTTTATTAAATAGATTTATTAATTCAGGAGTAAACCAGGCAGGATACGAAGAAGACCTAATATATCTTTTGGGTACATGTAAATCAATAATACTGTAAGTTTTTTCATAAAATAATAAAACCGCTTCCTCAGCACTTTTATTTAAAAAGAAGGCATCCCAATCAATATTCGCTAATTTTTGCATAATTTCATTATAGTGCGCGTTCCTGTAACAGTAGTTAAGATATGGTTTAAGCGGGATGTATCCATGATTTGCATCATACGCAGCCGACACACAAAAAGGTGGGTGATGTTTATCCGCAGGAACTAACGCATTTGATATTGGTGACAACTCACAGTCTGTTTTATTAGTGAAAAAAAAGATCCAAAATATGGTCTTTGTCATTTCTTAAGGAGTTCAATTGATAGCAATTTAATACCGCCATAAAATTATTTATTTGTATGTGAGATTGATTAAGATCGCTGATACAAGGACATTGCCCATAGAATTCATTATTCATACAAATTAAGTCAGGTAAATTAAAGTCACCAACAATAAAATAATCTGTTACACTAGTATTCTCGTCAAGCAACTTATTTTGTAACATATTTTAGTAACTAAGATAAACCTCATGGCATTGTTTTGGCGGAATGTAAACTGCACCTATAAAGAAACACCTTTTCGCAACTTTAAATTCGATGAGTATTTGGTCGATAACGGGTGGGAACCTGAATTGCGATCCAGCGCACATTGTGCTCTGTCAGCTGCGCACCCGTCACTATGACCTCCTCCCCGCTCCCACCCGTTATCGACCAAATACTCATCGAATTTAAAGTTGCGAAAAGGTGTTTCTTTATAGGTGCAGTTTACATTCCGCCAAAACAATGCCATGAGGTTTATCTTAGTTACTAAAATATGTTACAAAATAAGTTGCTTGACGAGAATACTAGTGTAACAGATTATTTTATTGTTGGTGACTTTAATTTACCTGACTTAATTTGTATGAATAATGAATTCTATGGGCAATGTCCTTGTATCAGCGATCTTAATCAATCTCACATACAAATAAATAATTTTATGGCGGTATTAAATTGCTATCAATTGAACTCCTTAAGAAATGACAAAGACCATATTTTGGATCTTTTTTTTCACTAATAAAACAGACTGTGAGTTGTCACCAATATCAAATGCGTTAGTTCCTGCGGATAAACATCACCCACCTTTTTGTGTGTCGGCTGCGTATGATGCAAATCATGGATACATCCCGCTTAAACCATATCTTAACTACTGTTACAGGAACGCGCACTATAATGAAATTATGCAAAAATTAGCGAATATTGATTGGGATGCCTTCTTTTTAAATAAAAGTGCTGAGGAAGCGGTTTTATTATTTTATGAAAAAACTTACAGTATTATTGATTTACATGTACCCAAAAGATATATTAGGTCTTCTTCGTATCCTGCCTGGTTTACTCCTGAATTAATAAATCTATTTAATAAAAAAAATCGAGCTTGGGTTAAAATGAAAAAATATAACAATAATTCTAATTATAATATATTTTCAATATATAGAAAAAAGATTAAAACATTATCAAGTAAATGCTATAAAATAGCATTTATTTGATAATGTTTGGCCAATAAATGGCCAAGGTTGAAAATAGCATAAAATATAACATTAAATACTTTTGGAAGTTCATATCTCAACGCCGTAACATTTCAGAGATCCCAAGTAGTATAAAATATAAAGGTTCAATTGCTGTAATCTGTATTTCAACGATCATCTGTATCAGATGATTTCGATATTGATGATATTTGCATAGCACTTGAAAATACACCTGACTTTACTATTCATAACATCGAAGTGACTAGATTTCAGGTACGTAAAGCCCTGCAAATGTTAGATATATCGAAGGGCGCTAGGATAGATAATATACCAGGTGTTTTCTTCAAGAAAACTGCATCTGTAGTCGATCTTCCTTTATGCTACCTTTACAATAAATGCTTATCCGATGGAATATTTCCTGACATTTGGAAAAGTGCAAGAATAGTCCCAGTTTTCAAGGATGGATCAAAAAGTGACGTTATGAATTATCGACCAATATCAATACTGCCCATTCTTTCTAAAGTCTTTGAGCGTTTGGTGCATGATGCTATTTACCCCCTCTTGCACAATGTTATCTTAGATGAACAACACGGTTTTGTCAAACGGCGATCTACAATAACTAATCTTATCACTTACCCATCAGATTTATTTAACGCGTTTGACACCAATACACAAACTGACAGTATTTATACTGATTTCCGGAAAGCAATTGAGACTGTTGATCATAAAATACTATTGGAGAAGATTGCTTTCAATGGTATACGTGGTAATTTCTGGCGGTGGTTTAAGTCGTATGTCTCTAATAGAACACAGAGGGTTGTTATTAAAGGTTCAGAGTTCGATATTGCTAATGTCACTTCTGGCGTCCCACAGGGCTCCATTCTGGGTCCTCTCTTGTTCATGATCTTCATAAATGATGTTAAAAACTGTTTTAAGAATAGTCGATTCCTTTTATATGCTGATGATCTTAAAATATATCAATGCATTGATAGGATAGACGATCACTATTTGCTTCAAGAAGACCTTGACAGATTTAACAATTACTGTGCTCTTAATAATTTACGACTCAATTTAAATAAATGTAAAGTAATCACTTTCACAAAAAAACGGAATATAAGCTACTTTAACTATTCTCTTAAAGGTACAGGTATTGTAAGGGTGAATAATATAAGGGATTTGGGTGTGACTTTTGATAGCAAATTACATTTTGATATTCATATACAAAACATAATTGGTAAAGCTTTTAAAATGTATGGACTTGTTATGCGTTCTTCTACTCAATTTAGAAACCCCACCACTTTAATCTATCTTTTTAAATCTTTGGTCAGGCCTCAATTGGAATACGGAGTAACTGCATGGAACCTACTTTATAAAAAAATATAATCATAGCATTGAAATGGTACAAAAAAAGTTCTTGCGTCGCGTGAATTACAAATATTACCGTAAGCGTTTATCGTATGTGCTCCTTTTAACAAAATATAAACTCTTAGACTTAAGGTCTAGACGCACTCAACTTGAGGCAAGATTACTTTATGATCTGTGCAATAACAAGTATGATTGCACAGATATAATTAATCGTATTAGTTACTCCGTACCACCTCGCGCACGTATGCGTTCTTTGCGTCCTCACTCACTCTTTGCTGTGTCAAAATCTCGGCAAACGCCGGTATCCGATCGCCCCTTCATCGTATGGTTGACACATACAACAAAAATTTTAATTCAGTAGATTAATTTTCTTGCAGTACCAGATCATACAATAGACAGATAGTTAACTTGCTGTTAAACACTTAATGTCTCTTTTAAAGTCTTGAACACATTAACTACTAACACTAACTATAAATTATCTAACCAATGACTATATATGTACATGCACAGACACACAAAAATTTTCGCGCACACACATCCTAACTCACAAACACACAAAACTTTAACCTCTAATACATGTTAAACAATATTTTAGAAATTAAGGTAATTTATTTTTACAAAAATTAGGTCCCTCACCTAATTATGTTACGTTTTAGCTTATATGTTTTATACTCTATATGTGACCATCGTCGTTGAGTTTATGATAAGTAATAAATTGTAATAGAAAGCTTTAGCATAAGATATATTGTAAAATTGTTTGTGGTTCTCTCTAAATAAATAATTTAAAAAAAAAGATCGTTACCAAATAGTGTGTTATCTCATTTGGAATTGTTTAAAATTTGTAAAATGATTTGTCCAAACCTGGGACTGATCTCCGTATTTTGGTGATGTGGGTTGGATAAAATACGGTATCCATGGCTAACAGAGCGGATGGCATCTACCCTCTTTTCCGTTATTAACAGCAAGTGGAAATCTCTGCTGACTGCAGTGATACCTACGCCCAATTGTTGTTGGGTAGCAGTCATTTCTTTATTGTGAAATCTACCAGATTCTGATATTCCTGACGAAATTTCAGGGTTTAGTGTCAATGTTTAAAGTAACGGATAATTTTCTGGGATAAGGTTATTTTTAAGAAGAGTCTCTCTTATTTCTTATGTCATATCTTTTTTCAATAATGGTAACCATATTTTTGATTGTTGTTGATTTTCTCCAACGCCGCAAAAACCTCCGGGTCCAAACCAGGTGTAGTGGCAGCGGCCTGTTAATTGTCGATGCAGGATAGATCATGTGCAATTTCTGGAGCTGTAGCTAATTCATCGGAATCCAAATTTGCATTATTAGTTTTGCAGTCTACTGTCGCTGTTGGGCCTGGCAAAAAACGTTTTCATACGTTACGAGGGTAGATTTTAATTTTTGCGGCAAACATATTTAGGTTGAAAGAACAATATTACATGTGGAACTAATTTCTAGAACCCATGGTTGTTCTTTTTTCAGCTATCGTGTTATCACCTCGGCTAACCTCCCATCTTAACCTTCGTGTTATCATCTCGGACAACCACCCGGTATTGATACATTAAGTGATGAGTAGATTTTTAGTACCGTCGTGGGCAACCTCCGGGCAATTATTCCATATTGAATGTCGTACCTACCAACTTTTTGAGCACTTAAACACCAACGTCAGAAAAATTGTGCTAGTACTTATTTGGGGTTTGTTCAGAAACTGATGAAGATACGCATCTTATTCGAAGGCGAGGAGTCTTCTTTTATAACTTTGTTAACTTATTTTTATAATATACAATTTAATCTTCAGTATTCTGATTAGGCACTATTATACTTTATATGCGTTACTATCTCTATTAGAAAGGAGCACTTTACACTTTGAATTTTGAAGACGTCCTTTCGCTGCAGCGCACGAAAAAGGAATGATTAAAATATCTGACCAGTAACTTAAGTTGATTAGGGTGTGGTAGTTAGAAAAAAATCTAACTATTGGTTGCTTGTGCGATGGAAGGGGCTTGATTAATATATCCGAATAATGAAGCGAAGAAATATAATTCTGACCTAAAATTACACATTGTGTTTATGTATTTTATTTTAAGTTAAAGTATCATTAATAGGGTTTGTTTGAATGATGAGAATGATTGTACTTAAAATTCTGGAAGACAAGTCATTGTTTATTACTTCCACAATGATAAATTTAATAAATATGATTTAGTTTTACATACATCTATCCTAAAGACTTTTTACAAATAGAGATTCACATACATAATACCTCACCTGTAATTTAGTTTTAGGAACACAAATCATGACGAAAAGTGCTTAAAGTACCAATCGTTGTAAAGTTCTACCCTATATTGTTGTGATAATGGATATATAAGATATGTAATATTTAATAATAATAAATATATGTTTGTAGTTGTCTGTAGTTGTGAAAATAAGTTTTCAATTTTACTCTAACTAGGGACCCGCCCATTGCTTCGCCCATGTAATCAGCATAACATAATTTACACAATATTATTATAAAAATAAGCAATGTTATTTTGATGTATAAGATATATCACTGTAAAGTATCATCAAAATCCGTTCGGTAGTTTTTGCGTGGGAGAGTAACAAATATCCATCCATACATCCTAACATAACTCTATATTTTTCCTAAAATATTTTTATATTTTATTTATTTTATAGTACGAGCATTATACTTTATAAAAGTAATAGCATATATACGTCCCACTGCTGGGCACAGGACTCCTCTCATTTTTGAAAGGGTTTTAGGGCAAGGAAATGTACGCCGCGCTGCCCCAATGCGTGTTGGCGAACTTCACATGTCTACCAATTTTTTTATTTCCCAGACATGCAAGTTTCATCACCGCCGAGCAAGTGGTAAATCAGCACTTAAAATTGCAATTAACAATTTCATTGGTGTCCCTGGGATTGAACCCGGGTTGATCGCGTTCTGTGAAATTCACAGCGAGCGCTAACTATCTGAGTCCTGAGCCTGAGTCACCAGAAGTCACGTTTTAATTAGAACAGTATTGTAAGTCATACCCAATACATTTATCATGAAAAGCCCAACATTTGGAGCTACGTTCATTAGCGATTGGTTAACCATATCATTAGTTACGTTAGATTTAGGGATCTGCGAATGACAATAACAATTGTTTCTAGATTTCTCTCTCACTTCCTACTGTATTTTAGGAAAACGAAACATTCTCAGTACCAGAAGATGCACACCTTTAATCCCCCGCTCACCGGTATGTTTTACATCTGGCATGTTCGAGTACCAGGTGGTAATTTTGTTATAAAAATGAAGTGACAAGAATTTTCCACAACACACTCAGAACACAACAGTTCAAGAATTGCTGTTTGAAGGTACAAGTAAGTACTAGCATCCTCGTATTCAGTCCACCAGATGATAAGTGGCTTTTGCAGGGCATGGACATCTGCAAGTATCTTTTTCCTTAATGACTCAAATACTAACATAATCATTAATCCATGTAGTTGGTGTCCTATAAAACTACTTAAAAAATAAATAACATCATAATAATTTATTTTTATTTCTTATAATAGGTTTCAGCAGATTCATTACTAAAATAAGTCTTTTATAATTTAAATATCTTTTCTCTTTCTCTTATCTTCACGCACAATCCCTGACGGGGTAGCCAGAGAGAACAGATCGCCAAGTGTCACGATCCTTACAAACCTCTTTCGCTTCTTTCAGATTCATTATCTTCTTCATGCATGCACATCTTGGTATCCGAGTACTCTTGACCCTACCCTCTTCGACCAATTTGCTCACATGGTCTTTGAAAGTTAGTCTCGGTCTACCTCGACACCTTTTAATATTAACTTTCGCGCTATATATTTTCTTCACCATTCGGTCTTTACTCATTCGCTCAACGTGCCCAAACCACCGAAGCACGCCCTTATCAATTTTTGTGATAAGGTCATCTTTCAAACCTGCCATATTGCGAATCTCTTCGTTTCGCTTTCGGTCGGCCATGGTAACGCCGCACATTTTACGAAGAGATCGCATCTCCACTGCATTCAACTTACTTTTATGCTTCTTCTGGCATACCCAGGTTTCGCTGCCATATAACAAAGTCGGTACCAACACTGCGTTATGTATTGCAAGGCGTGCACTCTTCGCTACGCCTTGCCTTTTGACTAACGCAGTCAGGGCACCATTGACTTTGTTCCCGGCAGCGACACGCCTGTCCACATCTAAATCACATCTTCCATCCCGGCTAAAAGCACTCCCCAAGTATACAATTTCATTTACCTGTTCTAGACATTCCTGATTTACCCATATTTCACACTTCGTTCTCTCTTCGTCCCTTTCAAATACCAGAACCTTAGTTTTATTAGCATTCAAACGGAGACCTTTAATTTCACATTCCTCTTTCATACACGTGACTAATGCCTGCAGTTCTGCCTCTGATGATGCAATAAGCACTGCATCATCAGCATACAGCAGACAATTTACTTTAATGTCACCCAATTTCACACCCAAACAACTATCTTTCAGCTTCTGTAAACAGCTGTCGAGATACAGTATGAACAGCCAGGAAGACATGACACAACCCTGCTTTACGCCCGTTTGGACGTTAAACATGGGTGACAGGTCATGTCCTACCCGCACACAGGCTTTACAGTCACAGTAAAGAGACTGCACAGCCCTTAGCAATTGACCATCCACACCATACCCCGGCAACAGTTCCCACATTTTCTTCCTTACAACCTTATCAAATGCTTTCTCAAGATCCACAAAAGCACAGAAAATCTTCTGGTTAGCAGCCAGAAGCTTTTCTGTGATCATGCGGAGAGAAAACATTTGATCCGTGCATCCTCTTCCAGGTCTAAATCCGCATTGTGCCTCCCATAGAAATCTTTCAGATTTCTCTTGCATCCTACGTGTCAAAACCTTCGAGTAAACTTTACTTGCTAAACTGGTCAAGCTGATCGCCCGATAGCACCCGCAGTCAAAATGTGAACCTTTACCTTTATATAAAGGCACAATGACTGCGGATCGCCAATCATCCGGGACATCCCCCGTCCGCCAGCACAAATTGCACAGCAGATGAAAGCTGTCCCAGACGTGAGGCCCACCATACTTGACCATTTCAGCAGTAACTCTGTCTAGTCCCGCAGCCTTACCACATTTCAAACTTCGAATCGCACGTTCAATCTCTTTCATACTGATGACTTCAGTGTCATCGAAGTCCGGGTCTGGCGTACCAGTCACGGCGTCATCCCGGAACCCTCACTAAGATCATCACACGCATACATTTCTCTATAAAATTCGCTCCATCGCTGCATTACGTCCGATTTTTCTGAGAGGACGTCATTAGTTCTCGAAAGCACTTTGTTCATTCTTAAGGTCGTCGCAGCACTTCGGGTCCTTCCAACCTCTTTCCAGAAGAGTTTGGAGTTCTCCTTAAAGTTGTGCGACAACCTTTCGTCCGCTTCCATTCTACACCTTTCACGCACTTCCTCAATCAGTGCTTTCGTGTGAACTTTCTGCAGCCTATATCTTTCTTTCATCTTCTCTCTCATATCCTTATCATTACTAGAGGCCAAGTAGTCTAACCATGCTTTCTTCTTCTTCTTTACAGCTTCTTTCACTTCATCATTCCACCATGCATCCCTTCTTTTACTACTGCCTCTTTTTATTGTTCCACACACTTCTTCCGCTGCACTTACCATTCCATCCCTAAGGTTCTGCCAAGTTCTTTCTACACATTTTTTTCTGCCATCGATGGTGTCAAGCTTTTCGGCTACCCTCGCATGATATTTGTCCCTAGTATCCGCTTCCTGAAGCTTCCAGCTTCGGATGCGCCCGACCGACGGTGGTTCTGTTACTGCCGTCCGGTAGCGCCAACCCGCGAACAGACCCCTAAATCTAGTAATCACTAGATAGTGATCCGTTCCCAGGTCAGCACCCCTGAACACTCGCGTATCCATCACCTGTTTTCGCAGTCGGTCATCCACCAGGAACAAATCAATCATACTTCTCTCATTCTTTCGTTCTCTAGTATACATATGGATTTTCTTGTGATTAAACATAGTGTTTGTCACAAGAAGACCCTTTTCCTTGCACACCGCCAGTATAAGCTTGCCAGCATCATTAACCCTTTTATCGCCAAACTTTCCAAGTACCGACTCGTACCCTGGTCGAGCGGTACCAACCCATCCATTCAGATCACCACATACAACAATTCTTTCGTTTCCCCTAGCCAAATCTAGAACTTCTCTTACATTCTCCCAAAACTCCTCCAGCCCAGCCCTGGACGACGAAGCTACCAGCGCATAAACAGCCAAAAGGAATAACTTCGTCAGTCCCAATTTAAAGCGAACCCAGAGAAGTCTTGAGTTCACAACCTTATATTCAGTCATAACATCGACCAACCGAGAAGACAGCAGCACCCCCACTCCCTGGCAGGCATTCTCGCTCTCCGGGACTCCGGACCATAGAGCTAACGCCCCGCCAGGGAGCTCTTCAGTACCACTGCCTTTCCGTTTGGTCTCCGACATACACACGACATCTAATTCTCTTTCTTTCATTATTTCGATCAACTCATTCATCTTATCTCTCATGCCTCCTCTAACATTCCACGTGCCAACTCTGCACTCTGTCCTCCACCTTCCGCCGTGTCGGGCTGTGCGTGACGGGTGGCGGTCCCCATCGCCGCTTTGCGTGCTGCATTCCACACCAACGGGGACGAGCTGGTGTGCGTCGCCTTGGGGGGACGCCCTAACCCTCGTTGGCATGGGTGCGCAGCTGAGTAGAATTGCAGCCCTGAAAAGGGCTGGCAGGGGTCGCGACGAGCACGCTTCTACAATGACCCCCTATCTTTTAATTCATTATAATATTTACTTAGGCCTATTATTTTTTAATAATAAAAATAACATAACAGATTTAAAATGAACAAAATAATTCTTTATTTGATTTTCAATCAACGGTTTTTAATTTAATAATACCCATTAACATGAAAAGCTTTCTCATTTTTATGATATTAAAAATGTGAAAACAGAAAAGTAAGCAGTAAAAGCAGAAATATATATAATAAATGAAATCAGGTTTAAGGCACACCAACTTAATAAATCGTTCTTGATTATGAAAACGAAATCTTCACAAATTTAACAAACAGAAAATAGAAGTTAAAGGCAAATATTCGATTCCGCGCTGAACAAGTACCAACTTTTATATTATTACTACGAATAATAGTTTTAAATCTGAGTGTTTTGCTTTGTACAATTTATGAACGTAAAACACCTTCCAGAAGTATACATTAAAATTGTCATTGTTTGTTGTCCAAGCTAACATTAATTATGGTTGTAAAATTTACTAGGCCAAAGTTAATCCTCGCTGTACTCAGTTAACCTACTACGTACGTAGTTTACCTTTAATCAAACTTTTTTATAACAGTCTAGTTGACCTTACTTTGATGTAATTATAGTTCACTTAGGAAGCGGTTAATATTTTAGTAATGAATTTGAATGAAAATGTAAGAATTATTTTTTCTTATTCATAATTCACAGTAGCACAGAGAGTTGGAATTCATAGCACAAGTATAATAATATTATAAATACATACATAAAATCTCACGCCTGCTACATAGAGGGGTACGGCATCCATTTGACACGGCCCTGACACTCCTCTTGCACTTGTTTCAAATCTAAGTTCTTCGAGTAATTAGACCCATCTTCATATTATATATTTTATAGCTGTGGTGACTCCAGGGTTAAGCCCTCGCTGTAAATTACATAGTACGCGAGCACACCAAGTTTGATCCCCGCCGGCACCAATAAAATTGTTATTTAAAATTTTAAGTTTTTTTTATAGAAGAGGGGGCAAACGAGCTTACGGCTCACCTGATGGTAAGTGACTACCGTCACCCATGAACAACTGCAACAGCAAGGGAATTGCGGATGCGTTGCCGATCTTTTAAAAAGGAGTAAGCTCTTTTCTTGAAGGTCCCTAAGACGTATCGGTCCGGAAAATTCGCCGGTGGTAAATTATTCCACAAAGAGGTTGTACGCGGAAGAAAACTTCTAGTGAAATGTACAAGATCGCCAAGCATGGAGATGGTGTGGATAGTATCGGAAAATTTGCCGCGATGTGCGTCGTGAAATTTAGCGGCTGGGATTAATCCAAACAATTCCTCGGAGCATTCCCCGTGGTAAATGCGAAGAAAAATGCAAAGGCATGCTACATCTTTTCGCAGCGCCAGTGAATCGAGCCGATCGTAAAGGAATCGTTCATTGACGATTCGAGCCACTCTGCGCTGGGTGCGGTCAAGTGGAAGAAGCTGGCACTGGGGAGCCCCAGCCGCGACATTCTATTTATAGAATTTTTTTAATAGGATAAGATGACAAACTAGCACACAGTCCACCTGATGGTAAGTGATTGCTGTGGCCCATAGACATCTACATTTATCCTCGTTTGCGAATCAAAATGAAGATGCGTTGTCACCCGTGAGGACTAAGATCGAATGCCTCTTTTCCAGTAAAATGGGTCTCCGGTTCTCTACACTCACCATACGAAAACAGAAGTGTTAAGCATTTTTAAGAATTTCTCCTTTGCGGCATGAACCAGTGAGTCGTCCTCCCTGTGCAGAGATGGAAGAGATGACTGACAGAATGTCCCTTGGACAGCCTTGGCGAAAGACCAGAATGCACGGGTTCCCGAAGGAAGGCGAACTAGATTCTTGCAACTTCTGCTTATGTGCTCTGACTTTGCCTTGGCAATAACTCTTTTGACGGACCTGGAGGCGGATATATACTTTCTTTTAAGGACGCCGGTGTTTATATGTCCGGACGTTGATGTATAAGCCTAGGCCCGGTAGCACTCCTGCTTGTAGCATGGTGCTGTTCTACAGGAGCGATTAAGCAATGGCTGAGGTCTGCCTCCTATGGGCACCACACAGGAATAAAAAGTTTCATTCCCTGAAATATTACATCAATAGCAGAATTAGCAACAACGCTGGGATCATTTGGCGATTGAATTGTGTTAGACCATTTGCCAAAGCCAAGTTTTAAATAGATTTACCCACATGATTGGTTAAACGGAAACCAAACCATTCAGCGTGGTGGGCGTTAAGATCACCGAGCTTCACGATCTCTGCAGAGATCGTGAAGAGAATGGGACCTCTTGTAGCACAGAGTCTGCAGCCATTTAGACGTTGTCGATGAGTTGGTCTTTCTCGGCATTACCGCTATAGCACCAATATAGGCACTCGTAGACGCGCAGATGTTCGTCGCTGTCTTTGCGTAGCCAAAGGATGGACTACCGAGGCGTCGAGAACAGATGTCCTCTCTGATGTAGTTAGTCTTCGAGTGAAGTCCTCCGATGTAACAGAAATTCACGGATAGCGTTGCAGGTGCCGCCTTGGTCTGTTGCTCAGTTTACCCCGAGCAGTTATTGCTTTGAGCGGAATTCCCCCCCCCCCCCCTTAGAATTTGCGGGGCAGCCTGTGCACCCATGCTTAGAAGTGGACTAGCTTGATCGTGTATGCTCAGCGAAGGATTCTCCAGGGGTGCTGCTACCATCCTGGGGTAGTCTTAAATTTAATTCCGCTACCATGTTGATGAGGAGGGTGGGTAATATGGCCTCCGGCCACCTGCAGTCACCAGTTAAAGCGCAAAAGCATAGCTTCCACTTTACGCTGGTATTCTGTGAGGTCGTGATAGTACCCTGGCTGTAGCCGACCCATATGTGCAACAGCAAATTCTGCTGCGTGGCTTTACCACTTTTAAGTGCTGATTTACCACGTGCTCGGCGGTGACGGAAAACATCGTGAAGAAACCTGCATGTCTGCTTTTTTATATTTTCCTCTGTTACTTCTTACGACACCCTCGGGACGATATGGGTTAGTGAATATTCTAACAACGCTACTACTCGGTACAAGGTGTGAGCTATGCTCGTTTGCCATATTTTCTATTAAAGAACAGAGGCAATTACAACCGGTAAATACAGAAGTGAAAACTCATTTATTATACATGTACACAGGCCGCTATACTACGTGTAGTAGCATGTCGCGGTCATCAGTGACGTGAACCTTTGACGTTTCCCCTATCTAAAATTGCTCAACGCGCCTAAAGTAGTTTTCACTTCAAAAAACATTGTTCATCCAATTAAGATAAAACATACCAATATTTTTTCATATGAGTTGTTGTGTTTGACAAAAGATTCTAGAAAATTATATTTGTTTGTTTATTTTCTATTTATTTCAATACTATTTATCTGATTAATATTATTGTAACGCATTTGGTCACCGTTAATACATTATATATGATATAGATTGGGTGGACTAATCAAATTTATCGATCAATATAGGTTGCTAA